>JAGIQG010000005.1:102502383-103704269 GCA_024679065.1 Sphyrna mokarran
TTACATATTTATATTTTGAATCAATATAATAATGAATATTGTTAATTTTAAACTGCTTGATGACTGTCTGTAAAAGGTTACGTAAGATATATTAATTGTTTACTCTATTGGCATTTTGGCAACTTGGTGATAGTCAATTAAAGTAATAGTCACATTGTAATGTTATTTCACAAATACATGCAAAATTCATTCAATTTATTAAATGGTTATGGAGGAACTCTCATGGTAGGAGGTATTAACGCATCACCAATATTCAATTCCATCAAGATCATTTCAGAATCACATATTATATTCTTTGGTAATTGGATGCTGATTGCTGCTTCAGCCATTTTTGAGATTAGCAACACATTCTGGTGGATTTTTGCTGTCCCAAACAAACAATCCTTGCCTAATTCTGGATTATTTCAAAAAACAGCACCTTCAGCAATACAATGCTCCCTGGGCATTACATTCTCATGTTAGCCAGAATAGATTTTGTTCCTCTTCCACAACAGATAATGATGATACCCAACTCGGTATCCCATTATTGATTACTTCTAAAACTATATGCAATAGACGCAATTGAACATGTATGTTAGGGGCATTTTATAAATTTCACTCAATCTTCTTTACCTCTGGCCTATTTCTCAATTCAGTCGCAGCAAGTAAGTAAAACAGAAATCAACAATGCTTACAACTAGATCAAAATGCATCGGATAAGACCACTGACTTTTGCTTAAGGATCAATTATTTATTGTATTATCAGTAGGTTATACTCTTCCTGAGGTGTTAGCAAATTGATACAGTGGTTGGCACTGCTAGCTCCAAGTGTCATCAACACAGATTCAGTTCTTGGCTTGGATCATTGTCTGTGTGGAGATTGCACGTTCTCTCCGTGTGTGTGTGAGTTTTCACCGGGTGCTCCAGTTTCCTCCAACATCCAAAAGTCTTGTTGGTTAAGTGCATTGGCCATGCTAAATTCTCCCTCAATGTACCCAAATAGGTGCTGGACTGTGGTGACCAGAGATTTTCATAGTAACTTTGTTGTGGTATTACTGTAAGCCTACTTGTGACACTAATAAATAAACTTTAACTTTAGTCTCTGGAAATCTCTTCCTCAAAAAGCTGTGGAAGCAGTCTTTGAATATTTCCAATGCAGAGTTAGTAACCTTTCACCTCTTTGTTAATCAAAAGGCTATTGGGAGTAGGCAGAAATGTGGAGTTGAAGGTAAAAGCAGATCAGCCACGATCGTATTGAATGGCAGCATAGGCTCAAGGTGTCCTCTTTACCCCCAAGTTGCATATTCACATGTTCATATGTAAGGATTGTAATATCTGGCAGTCAAGTTGCAAATCACTTCAATAATTTTCATGTAATGTAGGTCATTAAAAAGGTTGGCTCTTCTTTCATGGGATGTGTGTGTTGCTGACATGGATGGCATTTGTTGCCCATCACTAAATGCCGTTGAACTGAGTGACTTACTAGGCTATTTCAGAAGGCAGTTAAGTGTCAAACACACTGCTATGGGTCTGGAATCACATGTAGGCCTACAGGACAAAATTCCTAAATGAACTTGGGATCATAAAGTCAAGTTTTTCATACATATCACTTTATGCGTTATATCATTTCACAATTGTCTATTCTAACTCCATTTAACTTTGACTTTTCAGAGCAGATGTTCTTGACTCCTGTATTAAATAAATCCCTTCTGGAATTAAATTACCAGCTTTTGTCACTTAGAGTCTTGTATCGTTGAAATGTCTCAAAGTGCTTCACTAAATGAATTTTAGAGTCCAATGGCTTGTTACTTAGACAAATTTTGAATATTAATGATTAATAAATGCGTAAGAAAAACCAAGCTGTGGCAGATGAGGTTCGGGATGGGGAAGTGTGAAGTCATCCATTTTGGACCAAGAAAGTTGGTCAGAGTGTCCACTGAGTGGTGAGATGTTGTGAAGGAGCAGAGTAGATTTAAGAGTCCACATACAGAAATCTTCTTTATCTCCATGAAAGAAGAGTAGAGCACAAGGGGACATAAAGTTTGAAGCTGGGCTGTTAGTGTTGATGTTGGGAAACACTTCCTTACACAAAGGACAGTGGAAATCTGAAGCTCTCTCCCTCAAAAAGCTGTGGAGGCTGGATCAGAGGACAACTGAGACTGATAAGTTTTTGTTGGATAAGAGATATGTTGTTATTAAGAGATATGGACCTAAGGCAGGGATGGATTAAAAATTCAAAGCAACCATGACCTGATTAAATGGCAGATCAGGCTCAATAGGCCTGAATAGATTCCTCTTGTTTCTATGTCAAAATTCAACCAAATTCAGAAGTTCTATTTGTAAAATAATGAGGACAGTGTTAGGAAGAAATAAATTACCTATAGATTTGTGTAAAATATTTGCTGTGGAGGTAAAGTATCAAATAACTAGTACATGTTTTTGGAATGCTGTTACAGCCTGCTGGTCAAGAAAATAGATCGATCCATGAAACAGTCAGTACAGCACTTAGTTATATGAAAATATTTATTATTTATCAGGTTGCATTATCAAAGAGATAGTATGAAGGTCTAAAAGCTGTTTTTACATTACTGTTCAACCATTGGCTTTTGTAGCATTGGTCTTCTGCACCTAACAGCTCCAGCAAAGTATGCCAGAATATTTTAGACTACTGTGAATAAAAGCCTTTTTGATGGACTTTACCAGCTAGCTGTCATAGGGCTAGTAAATGCTGCAATGGCAATAGGGTGCTGCATTGTTATCATGGTGGAGCATCATGTCATCATGCACATTATTTTCCCTTAATCTTATTAATAGAACATTGTGACATGACTCCATGCACACTAACTGATCAAAATGTCACAACCAGTCTGTGTCAATATGGAATGTTGGCAACCAGTCCCGTAGGAAAACCAATTACAAGATACAAATAAGCACAGAGAAATGTCTTACCAGTTTCTAATAAGATATAGAAAACATAAAAAATCTTCAGCCCTTTGAGCCTGCTCTGCCATTCCACCTGATCATGGTTGATTATAGCCTGAGTACATCTTCCCCTCTGCCTCCCCTGTCCTTTGAACCTCTTCACCTCAAGTGCTATGTCTAACTTCTTCTTGAAAACATGCAAGGAACAATTCTCTCAAAAAAATTCAAACTTGAATTTGTGTAAAAACTGGGGTAAATCATGCTGGTTTTTTTCAGTGCTAGTGTCAAAATGAATCTCCCATACTCTGTGCACTGCTGAGTGCCCTAGTGTAAATCAGTCCAAAAATCAGTGGGCAGGGTCTATTCCACTGGAGAGGCCGGCAGCGAAGCGGAGAGTGGGCCACTGTGCTTGTGCCGATCTCTTAGTGCTGACATTGATGCATACATAGTGGCCCCTGTCTGCTGGCCTCCTGGTCACTGGCCAGCTTGATCCTGATGTAGAGATGCCGGCGTTGGACTGGGGTAAACTCAGTAAAGTTTTACAACACCAATTTTAAATCCAACCAATTTATTTGATAGTAAATCCTCGCGGATTTACTCACATTGTTAGCCACTTTAACACTTGAATAGCAGGTTAGATGTAAGGATTCGCATTCTAATCAGCAATCTGTAACTGTCTGTGTGGATATGAGGGCCTCTGCAGATCAGAACACTGCATTTGCCTGACGAAGGCACATAGTGTCAAAAGCTCGCAGATTTACTATCAAATAAATTGGTTGGATTTAAAATTGGTGTTGTAAAACTTTACTCAGCTTGATCCTGGCCAGCCCCGCGATCTCTGTGTTGCTGGCCCTTGTCCTCCCACAGCCCGATTGCTAGCCCTGAACATGCCTGGATCAGCGTCAAAACCCACCCGTCCTCCGCCACCGCAGCCCCAATTTCCATATCTGCCCCCTCCCTCGCAGCCCTGACAACCCCGCCCCCACGCCTGCCCCCACCATAGGCTGTACACTCCCACTCTGATGCCCAGCTCTGATTGTTAGCCTCCCTTCCTCCGTCGCTCAGCCCAAACTGCAGAGTGACAGTGGGACTCCGAACTTCATACATCACCCCCAGCTACTTCCTGTGGTAGAGAATTGGACAGTTTGGCCACACTCTGGGTAGGATCTGAGCTGCAATTTCAGTATGTAAAGAGAAAGTATTGGTACAATTTAAAGAGTATATCTGGCCTCACATACAATACTCTGAATTTTTGATCACTTAATCATTTGAAAGATATTAATGCACTTCAGAAGATATCAAAATTATGAAGAAAAATTGGGCTTCTTTTCGTTGAAAAAGGAATTTTTATCAGTGATCAGTTTGCAGTTTTTAAGAACATGTGGAGATGTGGTGAGGCACATTATCCATTATCGTTAAAAATGACGGAGGAATAAGAAGGGTAGTCAGGTCCACCTTTTCATAGAGTCATAGGAACCTTACAGTGCAGAAGGAGGCCATTTGGTCCATCAAGTCTGCACTGACAACAATCCCATCCAGGCCCAATCCCTGTTACCCCACATATTTACCCAGTTAATACCTCTAACCTATGCATCCTGGAATACTAAGGGGCAATTTATCATAGCCAATCAACCTAACTTGCACATCTTTGGAGTGTGGGAGGAAAGTGGAGCACTGAGAAAAAATCCACGCAGGAGAATGTGCAAACTCTGCACAGACAGCGAGCCAAGCTGGGAATAGAAATCAAGTTCCTGGAGTTTTGAGGCAGCAGTGCTAACCACTGTGCCATTCATTCTCATTTGGAATAGAGATGGAGAATGGATTGTCAAGAAAGCCCACAAAAGGGTGTGGAATGAATTTCAAAACATAGGGTTTTTCTGGAGAGGGAAGGGATGATAAAATGTTAGAAGTTAAGTGTGTGGCGTAACATGTCAAAACTCGTTCAGCAAGGCCTTAAGAGTTTTCCATGGCTCAAGACATGTTATGGTCTTTTTGATTTCAAATGAGATAAAGAGGTAAAGAAATCCAGCCTAGATTCTCATGTGCTCCAGTGATTGTTTTTTCACTGCATTTCTTCATTAACAGGGTTCATTTGGACTTTGACTTTATTTTAGTCAATATATGACAATTCTTGTTACAGTTGACTGATTGGATTCATGTTAATGATTATTGGAAATTCTATAATAAGTGCTCATTTTTCTATCGACAGTTCATAGCCATAAACAAGGAATAGCAAAATTCACACAAAATAGATGTAAGAATTTCTGTTTAATTTACGAATCTTGAGTTCCTTTTCGCTGAACTGATAGTGGACTAATAACATGGGACCCTGCACAGGGACAGTGCCCTCTACTGTTGGGTGTACATAGTTTGTTCAGCACTCAGAGCACAGATGTAATAAGCAGTTAATAGTGAGTCCACAAGGAGAATACATTGAGACATACTCAGGATCACGCCTATGAAATGTTATGTAAATTTCATTCTTTGTCATGTACTCAGTTTTTTAACAATGCTTCTTCTAAATAATGCTCCAGTTGTACTGTTGTTGTCAGATTGTGCAGCAATATTAGCTTAACCATGGTATCACAAGATGATTTTTGTAGCTTGTTTCATTAAATTGGTCACTTCATGGATCCATGGTGCAGCGTGACTAAATTCTGGTCATTAAAGAAGATATATTTCAAGCGCACTGAACACATACAAGGAAAAAGAAAACTTGCTGAGAAGGCAATTAAAGGCCATAATTCAATCAAAGAGCTTTGTACTGAGTTGTATATATTACAGGAGCATTGCTCTTGTGGTTTATGACCTTATTAAAATCTTCAAATTAAATTACAGCCCCATAACTCCTTCTAAACTAACATTTTTTCTACTTGGATAAAAATCAGGAAAGACATTTTTCATTTCTCCAAATTAGGGAGCTATAAAACAGTGGAATTGAAATACATTTTTTAAAACATCTAACTTAAACCAAGTATGCTGTAAGCAGCTAAGGGATCTGCTAATAATTTTTACTTACAGCTAGTCTTTTCAGGTTTTCAATAAATTTTACAGACTATTTGTAAAACTATACAAATCTACAACAAACTTAATGGAGTAATATTGTAAACCATTAATCGGAACATCTAATGAATAGAACCTTAATTCATTGCTTAGGTAATCTCATTGCCTCATAATTTCAAGATGTCAATCTTATTGTTGCTTATTTGAGAGTACTTCTTCAGGCAAGAACAAACCCATTGTCATCAGGAATTCCTGGTGTTTGGGACATAAACATGTGTCTATTAAAATATAACTTTAAAATGGAAATATAGCAAATAATCCATCGAAATTCATAAGCCTAATGGTGTAAAGCAGAATCTTTGTTAGTGTTCTTATGTTATTGTTCAAGATGAATCAAAGATGGACTAATTATCAGGAACCAGTTTACAGCAATTTGCCTTTCAAAACATTTCCAATATACTTAGATTGAATCTTTGACATTGTCAAAAACTTTAGATTTGAGAAATTCTTAATAGTAGTGCTCTTTAAAGCGCTACTTTATCATTAATAATGTCAACAGTAATGAAAATCTTCTGGAATTCTGTTCTGACTCATAATCAGTCGTAACTTATTTAATTTAGCTGTTGTGTGCACATCAGTTTACGGACAATATATTTCATCCGTGAGTCTGTATTATTAAGTTTGCTGTCATAGCAAAAATATAAATGTAAGGTTTGAAATGAACATTCTCATCAGCTTCAATCAATGCTTAAAAGAACTGCTGCAGATAGTGGATGGAATTTAATGTGGCCTTCTTGCATAGGCTGTATATGTAGAATTGGAACAGGGTACCCTGGAGCAGATGTCAGGCGTACGTTATACCTATGGCAGGAACCCTCCAAGATGGCAGCGTCACTATGACTAGGCAGGAAACCTAGTTTCCTGCCTAGTCATAGTGAGCTGTTTGTGCAAATAATTAACAATTATTGAAATGCACCCAAATGTGCTCTGAATTCGACAGGAATGAGGATCCAGGTCAATGAGATTCTAAAGCCAATGGCATCCAGATGAAGCCTGAGGTTCGCATCATTATGACAGGTCCTAAGCAAGGCTCCCTAGTTGATTAACTTTCCAAATGAAACCCCAATTTTGTTATGCTCCCTGGGTGAGGAGGAACTGACTGGTTCTTTATTCAATACCTCAAGGATGATCCATTGGCTTTTGCTTCTCAAACAGAGGCTTTTTGTCTAACTGCGACAATGGTCTCTGTTCCCCATTCAACAATCAAAACACTGAAGGCAGCCCCAATATGACTAACCTTCACGTATTTTCATGACGATGCATTACTGCCCCAAAATATTTATGGGCATTGCCAAGAATGTAAAATAACCCCCTTCCGGAAAGTTCCTGTGTGGATTATAGTGAGTCCCAAGAGAGACCATGGAACATTGCACCAGGAGGGTGTCAGGGCCTAATCAAGCAGAGACACTTCAAAGAGGAGGTAAAAAAATACAAATAACTGAACTTTAATCTCCTGTAGTTGCAACAACAATGGAGGCTGATTGTTGCATCTCAGCACACCCAAAAACCCATTTGCTGCTGATTTATATCTCAGGATGTGATTTGAGTTCAAAGAAAACTGACTATGGAGTGAAAAACATGTGTGTTCCCTTTCAGGAATAGACAGGGAAATGGGATAAAAGCTAACTGTAGACTTGATCTGCGTGCACTGGAGCTGAGCTGTCAAAGTGTGTGTGTGTGTGAGAGGCATGAGATTTGAAGATGGTACTGACCATCACTGGCATTGACAGTCCCTATAACCTAGAACTCTATGCATCCAGCTTGTTGCAGAGATCCAGCAGAGACATGAGTGCAGTTGCCATGGCAGCAACTCGTCATTGCACTGAATAGGTGACTAATTTATGGTTCAAGAAGGCCACAGAGTTTGTGCATTGTCAAATTGACTCTGATAGTCAGCTGGAGGAGTTCTTCAGCTCTGGGGCAGAGTTTCCTCTAGTGCAAACTGTTATTAATTGTACGGTATTGATCCAAGCTCTCTCAGACTAGCCAAGTCTGTGATCACCAGAAGCTTATCCAGCAGGTGTATTCTTTCCCTGAAAACTGTCACTTTAAGTGAATCAGCCTTATGTGAATCACATGAATCAATATCAAAGTTGGAATTGGGCTCCATCAGGCATTTCTCGCGTGGAAATAGACAAAGGGAAGGTTGAAATATTGTAATATATGTATGCAGCAGTGTGCATTCCTATCTGAAATAGCACACAAACTGAAATGACTTACAAAAGAGATGCTGAAAAAAAATCAAGTGAGATAGCACTCTCTGTCATCGATCCCTTGGTTCAGGGATGACTTGCTTCTTCCCGATGTTTTCTCTCTTCAGAGATACTTTGAGGACATTCCTAAAGTGTTTCAATGGAGAAGGCTTGGAATGATTTAAACTTTGATGCTGGGTATATTGCCTAGAGGGAGCTCCTAGCTGTAGCATCACAGTGGGTAGCTCAAGCACTCCAGGAATATTGATTGCTTGTTCTCCATCCTCAAAATGTTCCAAAACATCCAGATTCATTGTTTGGCTGAAAATGTCTTGATTTCAACAGTAGGCAAGCCACCACCACATACTGAGCATTTCTCAGTCCCATTCAAAAGTGTGTGAAAGGACAGTGTGACGGGACCCTGTGTGAAGGGTCAGTCGTTGTCATAGGTTGAGGTGATGATACAAGGGATGAAAGGGCAAGCTAAGAATACAACATATCCACCCCTACATTTCCCCCCACCCCGAGTCTGGGTTCTCTGCCAGACTTTTCATGTGTCATGACCGAAAGCTGGCTGAACTTTACTCAAGTCAGCAAAATACCTTGATGACTGCTCTATATAATTAGAAATAGTCAGAGAGACATGTCACAGTAAATACTTCCGTTCGTCATCGGGATTATTTGGAAATTGGGATTTGCCTTACAGCATATGAAAACTAGAGCATTTTTGTTTAGCCTGCCTCACAGAAATCTAACAGTTTATCTTTAAGACAGTCCACATTTATCCCATGATTTTATTTTTAAAAATTTGATTTTAAATGAAAATGATAAACGCACAATTTGTTGGCAGTAATGAACTAAAAAGACAAAATACTAAACATTTCTCTGTGTTATTAATTTTATTTAATTTTAGGAACTTCAATGATACACAACATCCTGTTAATGCCATCATTCTATTTCTAACACAGGCCATGCAAATAGCAGTTATTTAACCGTTGGTACTTATTTGTTCAGGGCACTTTGGGTCAATTATAGATTTTCTTGCATTAAGTTATTGTGTAAAATATTGAATTATAACACAAAGAATTTTACTGCCTAACGGTCTTCAGGCAAATTAAAAGGCCATTTACTGATTGCTATATTTCTGTGAAAAAAGAATACCTTTCTATCTCATCGTGAGGTCAAGTCCAGTAGTTTTCATCTTGTAATTACAGCTTTTCATCTCCAGGTGCCACTAGAGCAACTTTAATATTGATGCAAAGTTGAACTGTTTTTAACTTGTGAGGGACAAAGTTTTCTTTCTTGCTTGTTCTGTTTCCTAATTCATGGTGATAATTCATTTTCTGTTACGGTGTTGCTTTGGTTAAGTGTTTCATTATTTGCAGTTGTCTTTAAACTCTAAAACAACTGAATATCAGTCAGATATACCACTGCAGAGCATCAAATATCTCAGTTTCTGTTCATATTTGAAACCATGCTGTTAATGATTGGTAGAAAATTAAATATATAACATTTTGAACAATTAAATCTGAGGGGGCAGCACAATTCTTGCAACACCCCACGTAACTTATCAGCACTGTTACTTGTTAACAAAACTAAGTTAAATTATTGCTTGTTACAATTGGATACCAACATAATTCTGATGATATCTTTGTAAAGATATGATAAATAAAAGATACAATGGTAGATATGCAATGATGAACAGATTTTTAAAAAAATCATAATTCACAATACATATACAACTTAAATCTTAAGGAATAGAAACTCAGGAAAGGTGGTCTAAAAGTGTTTCACAAGGAAAGTTTTGATATAATATTAGATTAAAGGAAAAGGCTTAAATATTGCCTAAGAATATTAACTCTGAGGACTGACCAGATTTTAGATTTCAGCAAAGGATAGCTTAAAAAAATTGAAGGAGACAGTGAGTAAAAAATTAGACTAAACTAGCAAAATATATAGAAACAGATGGTAAACATGTGCAGAAGAGATTAATGGAAATAAACATGAGTTTAGTGGAAGTAAAAAGGCAAACAGGTGAGTTACAATGGAGAACAAGGGAAGGACAGCGACGTGGAACATATTCTTTGCATCTGTCTTCATGTTGGAAAACACAAGCGACATTTCAGACAAAGGTCTATTGAAATTGAGGAACTTAAAAAAAGATAGTAGTCAACAAATAGTACTGGAGGAATTAATGGGGCCGGAAGCTGACAAATCCTCAGAACTTGATGGTCTACTGTAGCGTTCTAAAGTGGTGGCTACAAAAATAGCAGATGCATCGGTTTTGATCTCCCAGCACTCCCAGCTTTTAGAATGGTCTCTACGGATTGGAAGGTACCATATGTAACCCTGCTGTTCCAGAAAGGGCAGAAAAAAAAAACAGACTCGTGGGATTGTGGACAATATATTTGCACGCATCAAAGATTAGTTAACAGACAATAATAGGAACAAATAGGACAATAGGAATAAACTGGACATTTTTTGGGTTGACAGTCTCTAACCAATGGCGTAGTGCAAGGATTAGTAATTGGGCCTTAGCTATTTATAATCTACATCAATGACTTAAGGATCAGTAGATTGGCTGTTCACACGAAGGGATTCTGCAAGACGTCATTCAGAGGGCTGTTTAAGACCGAGATTATGAGAGTTTTCTACACTAAAAGGGTTGTAAATCTTTGGAATTCTCTACCCCTGAGGGCTGTGGATGTTCTGTAATCTTATGTTAAGCGTACCTTCAAACCCACACTTTTTTAACCCTTTGGGGAATAGTGGGAGAAGTGATGGAAGGTTTTCTAGGATAATTATCTGTCCATTGAACCTTCTATGGCCAACGGGTCCTGGCATTGGACTCGAACTTGAAATGTCTGCTCCAGTGACAAGGACACCATCCCAGTTCCGCTAGGCTTCCTGTTCAGTCATCAGGTATATTCAAGACAGAGTCCAGCAGATTTTTTAGATGGTATAGGAATTAAGGGGTATGGGAACAGTGTAGGAAGGTGGTAGTGAGGTAGAAGATCAACCATGATCTTATTGAACAAAAGTGCAGGTGTGAAGGACCAAGTGGCCTATGTTTGCTCTATCATTTTAGGGTGCATTTGACCAACCGTATCTCAACTTTTTTTAAAAGTTGATGATAAAAACAGTTTGATATGTTTTGTTTTCTTTAAATTTCTGCAATCCTTTATGGATTGCATAATGATGCAGCACAGAGTCATGGTGGTTAGCACTGCTGCCTCACAGCACCCCGGACCCAGGTTCAATCCTGGCTTATGGTGACTGTTTGTGTGGAGTGTGCACATTCTCCTCATGTCTGCGTGGGTTTTGTCCAGTTTCTTTGGTTTCCTCCCACATCCAAAGATGTGCAGGTTGGGTGGATTGGCCATGCTAAATTGCCCTTTAGTGTCACAACATGTGTAGGTTAGATGGATTAGCCAGAGTAAATGTGTGTGGAATTATGGGAATAAGAGGGGAGAGAGTCTGGGTAAGATATTCTGTCAGAGGCAGTACAGACTCATTGGGCCAAATGGCAGCCTCCTGCACTGTGGGGATTCTATGCGAGTAAAATGAAATCATTTGGATATATTTCAGACTGTGCACAGTCATCATGGTAAATGATAGCATTTTTGTATGGCATACTGCCTCCATTATGTATAATTAACTACAATATGGCATTGCCTTAGCTTCAATTTCAAATATACTTCTACACATGAAATTTCAGAATATAATGCTGTCCATTGGCTAAAGGCCGGTTGATGTTGCTGGGACAAATCACAAGTGGAATTAAGTAATAACTGTCAGTGTTTTAGTTCTATAAACTTTAAGACATCAGGCACAATCCAGGACGTGATCAGACAAAATTTACCATCAATTGCAAGTCATCTTCTTTGTTTTGTGAACGTTCAGCATCTGATTCTTCATCAGGCACCTGTTTTAAAGTTAGAGACTGATTTCTGTTGAAGTTGCATCTGCCGCGTACTATAGTAGGACATGCTGAAACCTAACATGCCAAGAAATAGAGCTGCACCATGCATCAAGGTGTCTGTGCTGTTCAGTGTCACTTTGCCAGCAGATCGAGTCTAAAGGAGAAAGAAAATGCAAATCTACTTAATAGTTACTTTTATTGCGATAAAATTTAAAAACACTTAAATTAGAATTTAACAAAAACATTGTAGCACAATTACATTACAGACAAACAGTTTGCAAAAAAACAAAAATGCTGGAAAACCTTAACAAATCTGACAACATCTGTGGAGAGAGAATAGTGCCAACATTTTGAGTCTGGATGACCCTTTGTCAGAGCTGAAGGCAATGAAATAGAAATTTGTTCATGATGATAAACAAACAATAACTTTTACTCTTGCCTATACATCATTCCAAGTAAAGTGGATTAGGGCTCTGCCCATTGATAAGATGAAGATGAATCAGAATGCCAAGTTGTCTGCAGTCATTTAGATATAGGGAAAATGTGCTAACTCCACATAGACAGTGACTCAAATGGGGAATCAAATCCAGATCCCTGGAGTTGTGAGGCGCAGTTTCACACACTGTGTTGCCCAAATATGCATGATATTTGAACAATAGAACAAGTGTTATTTTATTAAGCTTGTGTTGCATTTTTAGCACACCAATAATTAAAGTTGTTTAATTATTGTTACTCAACACAGCTAAACTTTCAAATGAGAATTTCAAAATGTTAAAATACATTAATAGCAGAACTTCCACCCTTAAAACTAGTACAAATGCAGGAACAGCAATGAAATATGAAGGTAAATGGCAGATTGCTCTTATTTCCAAGGGGATTGGACCTTAAAAGAGGCCATGGGGATTGGAGTACAAGAATAACATGTTATAATTTTATTAAGCTTTGGTGAGCTCATGTCTGCAATATACTCCATGCAGTTTGGTCTCCTTATTTAAGGAAGGCCATGTTTGCATTGAAAATGGTACAGTGCAAATCTAATAGTTTGATGCCTGGGTTGAGAGGGTTGTCTTATGATGACATATTCAGTAATTTGGGCGTATACTCTTTGGTGTTTAAAAAAGGAAATGTGATCTCATTAAAACCTACAAAATTCTGATGGGTTGTGCGGGAGAATCTAGAAATCTGGAACATAGGGGCACAATCTCAGGATAAAGGGTTGTCAGGACATAGAGGAAGAAAACTTTCTTTGAAATAGTCTACACCAGAAGGTTGCAGGTGCACACTGAGTATATTTAAGGTAGAGATAAACAGATTTTTGAATTCTTAGGGAATTAATGTAAACAGGGAGCCAGTGGGAAAGTGAAGTCGAGAGCAAAGATCAGTCATGATTGTATTGAATGATGGAGCAGATTTGAAGGGCCATATGACCTAGTCCTGCTCATATTTCTTATGTTCTTAACTTCTTGTGCTATTTTTACTTATACATATTCATACGCAAACACTTATATGTAGGTAGATAGTGAGAGTGAGCTATCAATCAATGTCGATTGTAAAATTAACCACAGTGTTTTGTCACAATTTCTGATTCTTCACTGTTGATTTAATAACGTAAAAATACAAAGCAAATCTAGTGTACCCATCACAATATCTACTGCTGGCAATTGACAGCATTCAAAATTGAACAAAACCAATCCTACACACATATCATAGAAATTTTTGTAGCATAATATTAGATCTGTAGTGGAATTTGTAAAGTAATTATGTAGAAATGCATTTTCAATGTTTCTACAAATAGCACACAGTAAATTTGATTTTCTCAACAACATGGGCCATTCCTCATGCAAGTCTCTTATAGTAACTATTTCACTAAAATCACATGAATGATTTATGCCTTTGCAAATGTTTTTGTTTGAAAAACCAACTTCTAAACAAGTAATCACTGAAATCACAAGACATGATTGACTATTAATTCACCATGGTGAATGAAGATGTAACAGAACTATTTTTAAAAGCAGCTGCGTAGACAACAGAAACTGAGCTCTAGGCTGCAGTACTACCTGCTGTTGATGAATGTTGATTGGCTTTATAAGTCAAAAATTACTGCTAGATGAAATGCCACAGGTTTACCGGATTACAGGCTTTGCGTTTTCGGTGTGTTATGTGTATTAGATGCATGTTCTTATGTATGTGGTGTGTGTTCAGTGTATATATTAGTGTGCGTGCATATCAGGTGTATGCATGTGTTATTACTGTGTGTGCCATGCAGGATTACATTCATTCCCACATATATGTATGTTGTGATTCTAATAGAGCATCCATTCACCAGCCAAAGAGGCAACAAATTTTTATCCTTCCAATCTTGCATTCAAATCTGGTTGTTATCAAAGTCATTTTGCCTCTGCTGGTCAGTTGTTTGCACTGTAACTAGTGCTTTGGGATGATCTATATTTTTCTTCTGCATTGTAGGAATTTTATACTGATGAAATTCAATGATTATAATTGAGGGAGCCTTATACAACAAAGAACAAAGAGCAACACAGCATGGGAAACAGGCCCTTCGGCCCAACGAGCCCGCGCCACCGTCCTAACGTCGTAATGACATATCCATGACTTTAGGCTATGCCTATTGTGGAAGATTCCCATATAGGGACCAATATAGGGACAATTTGTTACTCAATCAGCCTAAGAGCACATTTTTGGGATGTGGGAGGAAACCGGAGCACCCGGAGAAAACCTGCGCAACCACGGGGAGAACGCGCAAACTCCCGCAGACACAGGCCCAAATCCATGTGTCTGCACAGCAACAGCGATAGTCTCTGAGCTGTCATGTTGCCCATCAGATGGTCCAGTTTAAGCATACACTAACGACTTGAAGCACTAGGTCACTCCTGAAGCAACATCCAAGAGCAGCCCTCGCATGACCTGTCAAATGCATGCACCTTGTTGGTCAACCTATCCATTCATTTCATAAGTACTGCAGCTTACATTCCAGAGCTTTATAAACATAAAGTTATGATTTCATCATTTCTTTGGGGCAACTATAGCCACAAATGTTGTGGCAGATTGGTCCTGCTGACTTCAGAGAGCACACACACCAGGATACCACTGGAGAAGTCTTCCCACAGAATATTACATATTTCAAAAAATTTAGCAAGTATCCTAAAATTAAAGCAATCTGCACTTTTGTGAAACTGTGCTTGATAAAAAGGTTGTTGTTTATTTGCAAACATATCCTGCAATTGTGTCAGAAGGGTCGGAATGTGGAGCAAGGTCATGGCAGTGTGAAATGCACTCAACCCACTCATTTGATCAGCTGCTACTTAAGTCACTTGCTTGCCTTGAGCCTGCTCCACAGGAAATTAATGATCATCCAGACTTAAATTATTCTCTGTTAGACCTTTGTGACTATCTAGGTTGAAACAAAATTCCAGTCTAACTTTGTAGCAGAACAAATGACAGATAATCAATTTGTTGATTTAATAAAACAACTTTAGATTAAAAGCTTTATGTGAATCCAAAGGACAGCCCTACTAGAATGCCAAATCAAATATTTCAAATCTCCACAGGGCTTTACTAATTCTGAGTTGAAACACAGTACTATTAAAAACTCTAATGTTATTTATTTACAAAGAAGAACTCAAAGAAATTTGAATGGTGAGACTAAACTGATGCCTCAACTGAAACCCAGTGTGGGCTATGTCTAGGTATGAGTATTACTAAAATTCAATAGTGAGGGGATATTATGCCCACTAAAAATTTATAGTTGAATTACACTTTGCTAAAACAAGAACATTCTTACATGGGATCTTCTTTAATTCTCACAGTCATTTCTGTTGAATTATATGTGGTTGGCTGTTTTTCACAAAGGATTCAAGAATTTCAGCATTCACTTCCAAATTTTTTTGTCAAAGATTAGCTACAATACTGATCTAGGTCCCACAGAAGTGACATGAAAACACAGACCTGCTGGATTTTTCAGCACAGCAAAATCCAAAAGCAATGGATTTAAGGACACGTGCTGTCTGAGCCTGCTCCGCCAGTTATAAGATCATATCTTAACTTCCAACTCAATTCCACCTGCTGCATTATTCCTCACAGCTCTTGATTCCCTCAGTATCGAAAGTTTTATTAATCTCAATTTCGAACATGCTCAATAATCAACTAACTACAACTGTCTGGAGTAGAGAACTCAAATCCTGCACACACGTCATAGAAATTTTGCTGGAAAAATTTCTCATCTGTTTTATATGGCTAATACCATACTTTGAGATTGTAACACCAAGTTTTAGAGTATAAGAACATACTGCAGATGCTGTTAATCAGAAATAAAAAAAATGCTGGAAAAACCCAGCAGGTCTGGCCGCATCTTCAGACAGAAGAATAATCAATTTGGCTCAAAACATTAACCAATGTTTTGGTTAATGTTTCTCTCCACAGATGTCACCACATCTGCTGAGTTTTTCTAGCACTTTGTGTTTTTATTCCTTGGTCTGGGCTCCCTAGCCAGAGAAACATAGTCCTAACAACAATCCTGTCAAGCCCCTTATGATTTTTATACATTTTCAGTAAGATTATCTGCCTTTGGGAACACAAGCCTAATCTACTCACTCTTTCCTCGTACTACAATTCTCTCATCCCAGAAACCAGTCGAGCAAAATATTGTTGCACGTCCTGTAAGGCAGGTACATTATTCCTAAAGGACGGAAACCAATACTTCACACAGTAATCTAAGTATTTCCTTACCAAGGCCCTAAGTAATTGGATTAAAACTTGTTGGTGAAAAGATTTGTTCGTTAGCATTGAATAGACAAGATGATTCCCCAAGGTCAGGCAGTACCATGTGGCATTCTTGAGTAATGAAAAAAGTCAAATGCGCCATCTGAGTGGCAGGCTATGCAGATAGCATCTCATAATACTGTCTGCCTCCAGGGAATCAACATGAGTTTATGCAAATAAATTTTACCCCCTTTTACTCTCATATTCTAATCGTTCTGTAGTAAAGATCATACACCATTTGCTTGTCTAATTATCTGCTGGGTCTGAATGTTACAAAATAGGCAGTTCAATTTCTGCAACACAGCATATTATCCACACTGGGAAAGGGGGAGCAACTAACCTTGGAAAACACTAATTAGTTGGACTTTGTGACTGGACAGAAATCTTCTTGTGGGTCCCTGAGTTCCCTCTGATTACAGAATTCTACATTATAAGAAAACTATGGTTCTTACTGATTTTGCCAAGGTACCAATGATTCTGTTCAAACAATAGAATTAGCTAAACTATACTGTCTGTTGTTTTCAGCTACGCAGTTAGACTAAGGATGGCAATTAGAATTCTTTCTTCTAATGAAATGGTGTAGACCAGAATCAAAACAACACAGGTAGAGAAATGTTTTGAGCAGAGAGCTGGGAATTCCTCAATATAGAGCGAGGATATTTACATTTAGTTTGAATCTTCCCAGAGGGATTAGTCTGAAGATACTTAGATGACTGACATTCAGGTTGCTCAGCAGTAACTTCCTGGGTGATGCTAGCGATTTGACCTGAGGGATTGCCTGAAGCGCATCTTATGCTATTGCACCAATAGCTAGATGTAATCTACTCCTGGGTTACATAGAATTGGATGATATTTGATATCACTGTACCAATCAGTAGCAACATTCTTTAAGCATTGATCAGCAAGGGACATTAAAGGCTTTCCAATATTGCCTGTGAAGTCGTCGAGTCCTCCATACTTTAGGTGCTAATTTGTGACCAACGCTGTGAATGAAATTTTGTGTTTCATCGTGCTTGTTTAGCTTATTCTGGGCATATAAGTAATGATGCACCTGTTCTTTACGGATGTGTTTTATAAGCCCAAGTCAAACTTGGTATATTGCTTGATCATGTTTGGATGCTAAGATGATCCTGAATTAACTATTCACAGTATTCAAAGTCTTTAGGACATGATTTTTCAAAAATACTCACCCAACTAAACAGGCATTTTGCTTTTCATTCCACAATGTATTACAAAAGCACATTATGTGTTCACAGTCCAACTGGAAAATTCCACTTTGCGCCAGAGCCTCACGTGCACCACTACCTTTGTTTATCTGCTTCTGCCTGCTCTATTTGTTTTACACTTAGTCACTGAATGGAGTATATGACTGGTCACTAGCCATCAGGTGACCTAAGAAAACCCTGGAAAGGGTAGTTAGTATTATATTTGTTCAGTGTTAATGCCTTAAACACTTGTGAAACACAACAAAGGGAATAAAAAAAACACACACAGATGGACAAGATTAAATAACACATTTGTCTAATCTAACTTGTGTTATAGAGAGGTGGTAGGTTTTGTTCAAATCATGGTGTGAAAGGTCTAACATGAAGAGCAAAGAGCTTTCAGCAACAGAAAATTGGAATGGTGAAACTGCACAAGTCCTGGGGCTTTACACAAAACAGGAACTGCAGACTCATGAAAAGTTCTGACTTATTCAGCATATAATTTTCACAGAGTCTGTTCGGCATGACTATACTCCTGGGATGTACAGAAGGTGAGTTTTGCAGATCTATAAAAGACACCATAAATCAGTCTAAATTTAAAAGACAATTCCAAATGTTCACAGCTTTGTTATTTACATAATCAATCCAGGATGAATAAATCATTGTTCTATATGCAATAAGATATTTTTGATTATTCATAGCATGGGGATTTTGTGGTGATATAAACAGGTCTATGATATGATACTTAACAATATTTATGTTTAATATCCCAAATACTAAAAGCATTTCTAATTAGATCTATGTAGATGAAGAATTCTTACAAAATGAAAACTTAATAGAACTAGTATTTTAGAACAAGAGGATAAAGAGCAATATTTATTTATTGCCTGAATTATTTAGGCAATGTCTGCTTGTGCCTATGCATTAGATGGTTGTTAAAGATCCCAGAGCATCTGAAAGGCAGAGTGTTCTCCCAAGATTTTGTTCTTCCAGTCTTCCTCCTTCAACCAGTACCAAAAAAAGACTAATTGATTTAGTATAGCACAGATTAACATTCTATGATTACTGTTTGTGGAATCTTGCTGTCCACAGCATTGCTATAGAATTTGCACTATAAAATAATTTGTTGCATATGAAGCATTTCTGACATTCACAAACAATGAAAAATATATGAAAAGAACAAAATGAGTTCATTTTTGTTCACTTCTACTGAACAGTCCACAGGCAACACAATTTGCATCAGTTATCAAAATTAAAATATGGGATTCAAAAATACTAGTGTTTCAATTACTAGTTACAGTTGAACTAAGGCAAATACTAGAGTTACTGTTTGAAATGAATATTAATTTTCAATCCAGGCAAATAATCCCATCACGTTAGTTTATCATTTTTTATTTTGAGAGCTAACTGACATGATGTATGTTTTTAGGATTTTCAATTCCTAGTTCAGATTTCCACCAAGTACCCTTTTTCTTTTATCTTTAATTTACCACTGGCTGTGAGCTATTAAACCTGACTATTTTCTTTTCAAACATTAAACTCTCATCCATCTTTCTGATTCAAAGAACACCTGAACAGCTGCTGCAAAGAATAATTACATATTGAGAATGACTGTGTGTTAAACTAAGCAGCTCAACAGAAGGAACAACATACGTTCAGAATTTTATTATGGTATTGCTATCCTGAGTCCTGCCTGCTATCAAGTCAAATAGTGATTTTGGAAGTACTATTATGCTACATAAAATACGACCCTACTTATTCTAAAATTCTAATTATAATATATTTCATCTTTATATCTTGGTTCCCACCATAATAGTCTTCATTTTTGTTTACAAATTGCTCAGCACCGTTCACAGCATATGGATGTAATACAAGCTATTATCCCAGTAACCACAAGTTGTGTGATTTCTTTTTCAACATTGAAAATTGGAGTGCTTTTAAGTGGAGATATTACTCAAAATGACAGAAATTCCTAAAAAGTTTCAGTAGTGAATTATATGCAATGTTCTATTAAGAATCCACTATTAGGGGATTCTTAAATGCACTCTGCCATTCCTCATGTAGAGTATCAAGAATGGCCTGAATGCAGCAAGACATTTCTTTTGGCTTTATGGTGGATTTGTAACACTTCTGTCACTTTAGTAAATGGATCTCAAAAAGATGGCTTAATGTCACACTTAAGAGCTCACAGCTCAAAATTAGATCATTTTACTGCCTTTTCTTAGGGAGGAGATATGAGGGGGAAAGAGATAACTTTCCAAAGTGCTCAGTTAAAATGGTCACGCAAAATATTTCTCAAACTACTATATCTCCTAAAAACTATTAAAATGCATTTTACTGCTGTATAAATTGGCTATGGGTGCATTTGTATGGCAAAAGTACTGAAATCACAAACTAGAAGTACATTTACAAAACTAGATCATAATTACTTGAACTTCACACAAGTTCTTCACAGTAAAAATATCCAGTTCTAATGCTCACCTGCAACAGTCTGATGTATCCAGGTATTGCTGTTCGCAGTGGAATAAACATTTTCGATCAAGTACTTCTTTTTTGATTCTGTAGAGAAATTGGAGATTATAAGTGAATTTAGTTTGAGTTTGATTGACACTGCAGCATATTACACTGCTCTTACTGCATGGCCTTTGTGAGCTCCTTATATACAAGCTTCAAATAAAAATAAACTGGAGAAGTTGCATGAACTGTCACGTGTTACCAATCTGAGTGCTTATATGTTGGCAGAAGGCCTTGAGCTAGAAGGCTAAGACTGTCTGCAATGTATTTACAGAGCTAGACTCAGCTTTATCAGATTTTACACAATGCTGATGGACAGATTAAAACATAGGACAAAGTGGCCTAGATTGTGCTGCTAGCTTTGCTGGCAGGACCTCAAAATTCATCCAACAGCCTCATGCATTCATTACTGGCAAGCTACTGGCATAGTTTCAGATGGGGAGGGGGCCAGTTGGGGTGGGCTTTCAAAGGGATCTGGGATTTGAAATGCACTTAGTAAGGAGTGGGACACTTGCCGCAGGGATTAGTTACTGGTAGTGGCTGTGGATTTATTGTGGAGATATAAGGAGCATTCTTGTTACTCCTGGCTATACAGTTGTTATAATTCTGGATGTGATGGCCCTGCCTGGATTGGCTCCATGTCTAACTTCAACCACCTTGATTGGTTGTAACAAGGTTAATTTACAAAGGATCTCTTTCCTCATGGATACCTGTTTCCAGTCCAAGTATATTTTGGAGATCCTCTCCCTCCTGTGCAGATTTCTCCCTGGACCAGTATATTTCATGCCCACCCCTGGTCGATCCCTCCCAATGCAGTCTACCCCCTCCAAACATCACAAATGCGCCACTTTTCCCCTTCCTGATCACCCTTCTGCATCATGGACATCACAAGCCAATCACCCATCAATGGAGTTCCCACCTTCTCCGATCATCCCCGTCTGCAGAGTTCCCATCTTCCTGATCACCTCTGAGTGCCTTTCCCTCCCGGTTGCCCAGAACTGCGAGTTCTCTTCCCTTCAAGTCACCCCCATCTGCACAGTGCCCTCTCTTTCTGATCACCAACCCTGCAGATTCTCGTATTTGAGGAAATAATATCTGTGTGACAACAAAAATGAGAGACAGGAGTAGGCCATTCAGCTCTTTGAACCTGCTCCGCCATTCATTATGAACATGGCTAATCATTGAAGTCAATATCCTGATCTCCCTTTCCACCCACAACCCTTGATTCCTTTATTCCCAAGATTTTACCTATTGGACACAACTGGTGATCCAGTGCAAACTACATTCAAAGTCATGCTTATTTTGAACAGCATGTCCATCCCCCCTCCATGTTCCCATTCAAATGAATAAATATTGCAAAATGCAAAATCTCCCATGATCCAGTGGAAACAGATAATAAATTCTGTTTAAAAAATATTCCACAATGTGTTTTAGAAGGGTAACCTGGTGGAGTATAATATACGGGCAAAAGGATTTATCACAAAAAAATCAGCACTTCAAATCAAGGGCAATCCTCCATTTGAGTAAACATTTGTTAAATTACTAGAAGTGACTTTAAAGTACAGAACTATTTTCTATGTAGCTTTGAGCATCATAAATTTATACATTATTAAATGAGACTTTGGGTGATAGGATAAAATAATCATTATTGATTTAATCGCTCTTTATGCATCTGTCCTGATTTTCATTTCTTTGCCCACAGGAGTGCTATCAGGAAACATTTCCACTCAAAGGATAGTGAGAATCTGTAACACTCTTCCCTCAAATGGCTAGATCAATTGAAAATTTGTAAATTGTCATTAATATATTTTTGCCAGAAGAGGGCATTAAGAGTTAGGAACCATGTGAAGTAAAGGAATGGTTCAAATCTGGACATTTGCTACTTTAATCACAAGAGTTCCAAAATAGCAGCTTATAACATTACAAGTTGCTCACCACTAACTAGTGGCAGCTGCCCTCCAATGGCTGCTATCGTGCAGCATATTCCATACTGCATTGCTCTTGGCCCCAAGCCCAATCTGGGAAGGGAACTGACCTCTTTTTATTAGATTGGGTGCTATGGACAGTTAGTTTTCACTTTTAGGAGTTAACTGAGATTTATCCTCCTCATTCTGCACTGCCATTAATCTCAGAGCTCAGTTTTTTTCCACAGCTGACAATGTTACAACTTAAAATCTTTTCACAAAAGGAATATCACAAGTTGTAATTTGAAGAAATGATTGAACGGAACTACCAGCTAAACATCAGTGCAAAAGAATCCCATTGGGGTTTCAGATACAAATTTATTTTTGGTTTTATTAACTTTGGCACTATATTTTGTGATTTGTACATCTGTATTCCCAGATTCCTCTACTTCACTGTCCACCTAGTCTTATTTTCCAAGGAGTACACTGCTTTTTTATCTGTCCTATCAAAATGTACTATCCCACAATCACTTATATTGAAGTTCATTGCCTATCATATGCCTATTCTGCCAAATTATTTACATTTTACTGTGCTTTGTCACAATCCTCCTCAGTATTAACTCCACACTGTAATTTGGTGTCTCCTGCAAATTTTGAGATTGTACTTCCAATTACAGGTACAGACCATTTAAGTAGTAAACAGCAGTCATTTCGATAATTCTGAAATAACACTTTCCAACTTTTCCAGTCTGCTTAACTTTCTTTAAGCTCCTATCTTTGGTTTTCTATTTTGTAACTAGTTTGGTATCCATGCTGCTCTTTGTCCTCTCATTCTGCATGTTTTGATCTTAGAACTGAGTCTACTATGCACTATCTTATCAAAGACCCTTTGGAATTCATGACACTTGATTTTTAATCATCAGCAGGGTCAAAAAGGGTTGCGGGCACGATTTAAAAATTGTATTCCCAAGCGGCATCTTTGGGTCCCGATGCTTCCAGACTCATTCTGGCCAGGAGTTTTTGCTTCCGTTCTTATTGGGTGTGAAAGGCAATGGAGGGGGAAAGTCCCATGAGAGACCTAAACCATGTGTCACGTCGACATAAAGACACAATTGTCCCCTCTTGCTGCCACTGATGTAACAGGATTCTCAACATTATGGGAACACCTTTATCACAAATTTGAATCAAACTATCAGGCCTCTATGCCTGATAATCATTCCACCCCTTACCTCTGTTAATTATCCATTCACATTGGCATGAAGGCCCAGTACATCTACTACATTACCCTTACTTTTCCATTCTGTTAATTCTTTAAAAGTTTGGGCAAACATGATCCTCTCAGGAAATAAGTGCTGATGAATGTATTGTATTTTCAGTTTCTGTTTATTTATTACATCTATGAATAACGATTCAATTTTATTTCCAACCAATAATGTTAACCTCATTGGTCTATACTTCCTAGACTTGTTATATTTCTCTTTTTTAATATAGGAATCATAGACAGTCCATTGGTCCTCTGGCATATTCTCCCTCAATAAATTTTCATATTTGGGTAATAGTGTCTCTGCTTCCTGGCACTTAAACGTCAACTGAAACCCATCCATTCTATTGCGGTCTGCAATCTTAATAACCACAAGCTATATTCTATCCATTGTCTAATTCCATCCTTGCCTGCTTGTACCAAATCTCAACTATCAGTTGCTGAAACTTATCCATGCCACCTCCAAACTCCACTGTTCTACTGGATTTTTATTTCCCATCCTCTGTAGATTTTATTCCATCCAAACTGTTTCCAGATATTATCCTACATTGTGTTCTGATCTCCCAGAGCTTGAAATTTTAAATTCTTGTTTTCTTGTTGCTTCTGGATTCACTCTGAGTTTCAAAGTGAGGGCATAGTGGGGTGGATGGGGAACCTGCTCATATCCAATTAACAACCATCATGTTTGTTAACCAATCAAGTAGAATAAGATGGGCCTCATCCCCCCATATATTCCAATAACTAATACTATCCCTTACCTCCATCAAAAACCCCCATTCCTCAGGCTCCAGTATTGTACGAATTCTCCTCTCTGTCATATTCATGCTGTCAGTTCACAAGAACATAGGAATTAAGAGCAGAAGTAGGGAGATTCAGCCCTTTGAGCCTGCTCTGCTATTCAATCAGATCATTGCTGATCTCTCTCTAGTTTCAAATCCGTCTCCCCACCTGTTCCTCATATCTCTTTACCCCTTTTGTATTAGAAATATATCTACCTATCTTCTTGAATCCACTCAATGATTGAGACTCAATCGTGTCATGGGGCAGCGAGTTCAACAAACTCACCACCTCTACAAACTCTCAACCTTTACATGTGGCCTCTTATTCTAGATTCTGGAATTACCTCCTCAAACTTCTCCTCCTCTGCCTAATCATATAAAACTCACCTTTATAATGAAGCTTTTGGTCACTCTCCTACTATTTCCTTCTTTGGCTCCGCATTAATATCTCTGTAAAGCATACTGTCATATACTTCTACGTAAAAGATATAAAAGCAAATAGTCATTTTAATTTACAACTTAGTCATTTAAAAAAACATAGTTCAGAGAATTTCATAATTGAGAGAAATAGGAATAAAATTTATTTCTGATCTTGTTTGAATTTCTGGAGTCAGGACGAAGTTCAGTCATGGCAAAACTTAGCAAACATACGTCAGTCGGTTTAACCTCATTAGTGAGAAGGTTTTTGAAATTATAATCTGGGAGAAAATTACCAGTTACTTGTAATTACTTGGATTAATTAAGGAAAGCCAGCAGATTTATTAAAGACAAATCTTAATTAACTTGAATGAGTTTTTTGATTTGATTCTATAAGCACCGTCAGATGGGATTAGGTGGGAGTTTAGCTGTTTCTAATGTGTCGGTATGGACTTGATGGGCCGAAGGGCCTCTTCTGTGCTGCATGATTCTATAAGGAACTGCAAGTGTTGGTAAGGGTATTGCAGTTGAGGTGGTGTACATATAGATTTCCAAAGAATGTTTGCTAAAGTGCCACATAATGGCCGAAGCCTATGGAATAAAAAAGAAAGTGGCAACACGGATATGGAGTTAATGCAAAATACTGCGGACGTTGTAGAAGGGTCATGTGGATCTGAAATGTCAACTCTGTTTCTCTCCACAGATGCAACCAGACCTTTTGAGTTTCTGCTTTTGTTATGAATATGAAGTTGCTTGAGTGACAGAAATTAGAGTAGCAGTGAACAGTGCTTTTCAGAATGGTAAAAAATTGTTTTGTGGGATCGGTATTGGGACCACTGCTTTTCTGCATCTATATCAATGACTTAGATTTGATGCACAATTCCAAAATTTGCTGATGCCATTCAAAACTTGGAAGCATAATGTGCAATGAGGGGGCTAGTGACAGATTTCCAGACAATATAGACAAGCTGGCAGAATGGACAAATGTTTGGCATGTGTCATTTATTGCAGCAAGGCACAAAGCAATTCATCTTAGAACATAGAACATAGAACATTACAGCGCAGAACAGGCCCTTCGGCTCTCGATGTTGCGCCGACCAATTAGGAACAAGCAGTGACCCTCTAACCTAAACCATTCCCATTTCATCCATAAACTTATCTACTAACCTCTTAAACGCCACCAAACTTGGCGCATCTACAACTGACGCAGGCAAGGCATTCCATACCCTTACCACCCTCTGGGTAAAGAACCTACCTCTGACATCTGTCCTAAAACCACCACCCCTTAATTTAAAGCTATGTCCCCTCGTGCTAGCTTTCTCCATCCTAGGAAAAAGGCTATCACTGTCCACCCTATCTAAACCTCTTGGCAGGAAGAGCAAAGCA
Source organism: Sphyrna mokarran (assembly GCA_024679065.1). Lineage (NCBI taxonomy): Eukaryota > Metazoa > Chordata > Chondrichthyes > Carcharhiniformes > Carcharhinidae > Sphyrna > Sphyrna mokarran. The sequence continues at coordinate 102,528,704 of JAGIQG010000005.1, forward strand.
AAACAATGGACAGGATTATCCACCCCTTCCCATGGATGGAATTTTCTAGCCCCGCTAAAGTCGACACTGCACTGCGGGTTCCTGGTGGTGGGATGGGTGAATCCTGCAAATTATCATGCCTTTGCTGGTACTAGAAGATCTCACTGATGGTCAATGTTGAGCCACCTCTGTCGTGGGCAACATGCGATGGTGGTGGAGGTGGGGGAGGGGGGAGGATGGTTGGTGGCTGGAAAACTCCAGCCAGTATAACTTAAAAAATAAATTCTAAAAAGGGAGGAGGAAAAGAGAGATCTCAGAATAAATATGTGCAAACGGTTAAAAGTGCCAGGGAACGTGAGAAAATGGGTAAAGAGCTGTACAGAATCCCAAGGTTTATACTTACATTCATTGAATATAATGGAAGCTATGATGAACCTTTATAAATCATTCAACTGGAGCATTGTGACAATTCTGGTCACTGCACTTGAGGAAGGATGTGAAGGTTTTAGAGAGGGTGCAGAGAAGAATGGCTTTGGGGAATAAAGAATTCCATTTACATCGATGGACTGGAAATATTGGAGTTGTTCCCCTTATACTTGTGGAAGTTGAGAGGAGAGTTGATAGAAGTGTTTAAAATCATGTGGGGTCTAGCCAAAGTTAATGGAAATAAACAGTTCCCACTGGCACAAGGGTGAAAAATCACAGGACATAGATTTAAAGTGATTGGTAAAAGAACCAAAGGCAAAATTAGGAGAAAAAATGCAGTGCATGGTTAGTTTTTGGAATGCCCTCCCAAGACTGTGATGAGAGCAATTCAATCCTTGTTTTTGAAAGGATGAGCACCTCTAGATAGGAAAAATTGCAAAGTTATAGGGAGAAAGTCAGGGAGTGGAACTAGCTAAATTGTTCTTGCAGAGATTCAACAGATCAAGTGGCCTCTTTATCAGCTGCAACCATTTTGTGATTCTATGAAATTCTGACATGCACTTACACTGTTAAGGATCCACATTACAATCTTCATAGAGATGGATAACATTTAAACAGGAATTCAAATTTCCAATTAATAGCTGAAAGAATATGTTGAGATTTCAGATTTAAAAATATTTACTGTTCCAAATTACTAAAAACACTAAACTGATGTCTTTTCGTAGGCCAGCTATAACAGAGAGGAATATTTCCCTTTTAGACTTATCACAAATTACACTCTATGTAATTAGTCATTATTAGCAAAACAGTCCACCGGTTTCTCCTAGCTTCCAATGGGTTACCATATCCCCAATTCAAGTGGTAACTTTGAGTGACCATCTCCAGGTGCTTTCCACAGTTTTCAGTGTTTCTTAAATCTACCACCATCTGACGATTCTTCTTCCCTCAGCTATGCCAAAACAAACTTCTCAAATTCCATAAGATGCTGCAAGATGCTCATTTATACATTCAGTAACAGACACTGTACCAAATAGCATCACAATACTCAGATGTAATTTCTGCTTGAAGTAATTTCTTGCTGCCAACATTCTAACATAAATGACTCTTCTTTTGTAATATTCATCTCTGTCAACAATGAGACAGTCATGATGAGAACGAAGAAGGTATCACTTTGCAACACCCTACACCTACTGATTACTCAAATTGGTGTTACCACCAGCACAAGGGCAAAAAATCTGATAGCTTGTGATAGATTGAAAAAGAAATACTTAATAGAAGTGGGAGGGGAGGAAGCGGAGGCAGCAAGAAACTTGAACCTACTGGTTGTTCTACTCAGCTGTCAAACCCAACAATTCATACTTCATGGAAGCTCTGTCTTGAGATTGGCTACCATCTGAGTACCAATGCTTTTTCCAGACACCAGAGAGCATGAAAACATCTTTGAGGTCTGGCAGAAACTGAACAAGTTCATCAGACATCTACGCAATACTGCAATTTCTTGGGAATCTTCAGCAAAAGCCCCAATGACAAAGGCAGCAGGCTCAGTCACTGTTCATCCCCTGAACTAAAGTTGAGTCACAGAGAAGTCCAACATGCAGACATTGCACTTACTAACTTGTGAAGGGTTCAGTTTAACAGAAATTATTGCTGCCAGGATTTTTTCGCATGTCAGCCTTCAGGTACATTGTGGAATGGTCAGTAACAGGAAAATTGAATAATGCCAGAGGAATTTTAAAGTCTACTTATGTTGGTAGGTAAAGCTTCATTGTAACATTTCACCCAAAAACCAGCATCTCCAATAATTAAGTGGAACAAAATAGCTGCACTTCCTTCAACTTTGTGCTGAGAGTTCACTTAATGATCGGACATGTACCAAGTTGTCAACATGCAACCGATAATGGTTGGCATATGTTTAGTGAGTCATTGCATTGTTTACATGTTGGGATAGTCGTTGGCATTAACACACTCTTACACACTTTGAGAAAACACTCCTAAATCCAAGTTGCACTGGCTACAAAATTGCAGGTTATAATTAGGCAGAAAGTTAGCAAATTCATAGTTTTGGTTGTAATATCTTCTAAAACAGCTAAGTTGTTATGTGAAAGTACTTAATATTTTGAAAAGCAGTCATTTAATAATTCATCGTGCAAGGTAGAAATTTCCAAAGAAACATATTGATTATTTACCAACTGCTGACGTACATTTTACGTCAAACAGGTAACCTATTGTGCAAAAGAAGACCCTTTTGGATATTTTGAAAGCAATTTGTTGTGCAAAGTGAGCATTTCCAAGAATCAAAAATTGATTAGCTGCCATTACCCTATTGAGTCAATAATTTGTATTGAATTAACAAACAATGTTTATTAATTGAAATTCTTGTTAATCGGTTAAAACTAGATTTTAAAATATCTTTGTTTTGGGGAAAAAATATCCAGAAGCAACAGAGAAATACATTTTGATAAAATGGCAATTTGCTTGTACCAATATGGATTGAACAGTTCATTTGTTCAGCTGAATGTCAAATTAAATCTTTAGTAGCTACTCTACCACTTAAACTGTTCACTAAAAAATGATCAGTCTTTATTAATATTATTCAGTTTTGTGTATCACTAAATTCCTGCTGCAGTTCTAGGTTCCAGTTCACATACCATGACACAGTACACCTGGCTTTGTATTGGACCTACACTTACAGATACAGTTGTACAGGAGATTACCAATTACACGATATTGATAGACTAACATATGCTGGGACTTAACTAAGGTGAAAAGAAAATGCACACAATTCTCAACAGAAATGGCAGAAAAAATGTTATCTACTAATCCATGAAAGAGTATTTGTTGACAAGCAGGAGGAAAAAAAGCAGAGGGTAAGACGATATTAAATGTGCCCAGCTAGAATGATACTGTTTTTGCACCAAGAAACAGAATAATAATTAAGATTCATTGGATTTGATTTATGTCACATGTATTAGTACACAGTAAAAAGTATGGTTTTTTGCATACCATACATAGAGAAGAAAAGGAGAGGGCACAGAATGTAACGTTGCAGTCATATCTAGAGAAAGATCAATTGAATACAAATTAGGTCCATTCAGCAGTCTGACAGTAGCAGGGAAGAAGCTATTCTTGAGTCAGTTATATGTGACTTCAGACATTTGTATCTTTTTCCTGATGGCAGAATGTAGAAGAAAGTAAGTCTGGGGTGTGAGGGGTCCTTGATTACGTTGGCTGCTTTTCTGAGGTGGAGGAAGTGTAGACAGAGTCAATGGGTGGGAGGCTGGTTTGCATGATGGATTGGGCCTCATTCACAACCCTTTGTAATTTCTTGCAGCCTTGGACAGAGGAGGAGCCATATAACCAGAATGGTGCATCTATAAAAGTTGATATAGGTTACAGCTGACATGCCAAATTTTATAAGCTGTCTGAGAAAGTCGAGGCATTGGGGGGCTTTTTTAACTATACTATCAGCGTGGAGGGACCAGTTGGTAATCTGGACACCTAAAAATTTGAAGGTCTCGGCTAGTCAACAACACTATTGAAATTTTTTAAGTTCATACGTAAAATAATAGCAATTTTATCAAATTTAAAATTGTAACTAATGAGAAAAATGATATTTTAGGTGTTTAGGAAAATAGGAGTCAATCAGAATTATTTTTAAAAATATATTTTTGAATTGGAGTGTCAGAGTTAGAACATCATGAAGAGGCTATGTGACTCAAATGAGTCAATGTTGGCTCTGCATAACATTACAATCAGTCCCATTACTCTTCTGAATCCCCATGTCCTACAAGTTTATTTCCCTCAAATGCCCATTCCACTTCCTTTTGAAATCATTAACTATCTTTGCTTTCAGAACGTTCATGTATTCCCTACCCAAAACTTGCAATCTTAGTGACAGGATCAGAGCAATCTTCAACTGATTAAAAACATTAATTATTTTGACATTTCTTGAGGACCATTGGAAGCTAGAGTAGCTGTGGCAGTTAGCAAGCATTCTTGCTTTTAGACTTATAAAATCAGTGCTGGGCAACCTAAGCTAGTGAGTCAGCTGGCTGCATCTCAATGGGCTGCAAGTTTGAAATTCGGCTTGTTCACTCACCATGACCCCATGAATGAAATTAAACACATTGAATACATGGCTGAATATTTAATAACAAATTATAGAAAATGCTTATTTATCTAATAGAAGTATCAACACCAAAAATGAAAAATAAAATAACTATTTAAACTTTTGACATGGAGAGCACATGGCTGTCTGTCAATGTTGTGTGCAATCAGCATGCATTTCACTTCACCTGCCTTGCTTTATGTGCATATCTCAGCAATTGTACTGGTAAAGAATAAGTACATAATGGGAATCAGTGGAATATGACAACTCTGCATGTGGGTAATGGCCTACAAAACATCTCATGACCACCTTCAAAACCCTAGGCCACAGGTTGAAGTTTGAGCGCTATTCCAGGCCTTAAGAACACAAATCAAGGCTGGTACTCAGTGCAACATTGAGGACATTACTTTGAAGAGCAGAGGATTGTGCTTAGTGTCTCGCCTACTACTGATCTCTTGATCAACATTATATAAACAGAATATCTGGTCATTATCATATTGTTGCTGTTTGCAAGATCTTATTTTGTGCAAATTAGTTGCCACATTTCCTACGTTACAACAATGATTCCATAATGTGTCTTCAGATGTCTAGTGTCGTAGTGCATTTTTCCTTTTTATCTGAACATTTTATCTTGCAAAGAACATATTTTCTTTCAAGATAAACATTGCAAGTGCAAAATGCTGTAGTAAAACTCCAGGCACTTAATGAAATTCCCACATGCAGCACTATCTGAAACAAACATTGCAGCCTCCACAAAATCTTAATAGCAGTTTTGAAAATGGCATTTGGATTGTAACGATGTTTTATTACCAAAGAGAAAAGTATATCTAAGTAGTTAACTTAACATTGCTCTTCAAAAGCATACAAATCTGTCAACTTACTTTTAAAATATGAGAAGACAATTATGACTGGAGGAAAACCAATGTGAATTCTACCTCAATATCAGATTACTAAAGCTGCCATAGAGAGTTGTTTCTGTTTCAAATTCTCCATTGCCAGGTGTACCATATTGGACTCCTTTACTTGCCTATCCCCAGAAAGAGATTATCACTAAGTGGCAAAAATTACTGTGGGCATCATGATGAGCAGCAAAACTCAGCACGCTATGAATTATATTGCTAGTAAAATCATTCTCTTAATCACAATATAGACAAACACTATCCACTGTTTGAACGCACTGTTTAAACATTGACGTTTAAGCTCGAGTTCTTAAGAACAGAAGTTATGTTGTTGTGTGCACATACACATATAGTGCCATTTTGTCTACTGTTACACAACACTCAGTGCATTGAATAATGATGGCCAAAACTTCAATAGAGTGGCAGAATCAGATTGCCATCCCACTCCTATAGTTTGCTATCTTGAAATCCAGCTGATTCTTTCCTGCCAAACATTATCATTCAGACTGGCGAGAATAGTACGGGGCAGTGTACTTCTCAGGCCTTCAAATGAGGGCTGTAGTTAGAATCATGGAATCTCTGCGGTGCAGAAGAAGGCCATTCAGCACACTGAGTCTGCACTGACCTCAGTCCCACCCAGGCTGTCTTCCTATAACCTCACAAAATTACTCTGCTAATCCCGTGTCATGAAAGTCTAATCAAGGCCAATCAATTTAATCTGCACATTTTGGAGTGTGGAAGGAAACCGGAGCATTCAGAGGAAACACATGCAGATGAGGAGAACGTGCAAACTCCACACAGACAGTGACCCAAGGCCAGAATTGAACTTGGGTCCCCGGCGCTGTGAGGCAGCAGTGCTTGCCACTGTGGTGATATAAAAACCATGCCTCTTTTGTATGGCACAGGTAACAATAAAACAGCTAAACTTAAAGGACTAGCACTTTCAGGAACCAACGAGAAGGTCAGTTTTTATGATAGGACGGTAGGATTGGGAGTTGGGGATGGGAGTTGGAGAAATAAAATGGGATGTGGGGATTGGTTAGTCTGCAAGGAGAGGTCACATGGTCAGCAGCAGGGATGGAGGGCAGACAAGATCAAAAAGTTGGAAGATCAGTGAGGTAATTAGATGGTCCTGTGAGAATGTTTCGTGGTGGGGTTTGGGAGGGGGGAGGGAGGTTGTCTCGCCAACAGTGTGGTTGTCAGGACTTAGAGAAGTGGTTTTATTTTTACTAACTTTGTCCAAAGCCCCAAAGTCATAGGCCAATATATCCATCTACTAGCCACATGGAGAACTATGTTTCTTTCTAAAAGTCTGATCACTTCAAACTTTTAGAAACCACAAGACAGCCTCCTGTCACCTGCCATTGTCAATTTCCATTTCCTTATCAGTGTAGTTTTATTCAGATCAGCTTGTAATGCGCCAGTCATTTTTAAGGTCAAGGCAAATGACTAAATCACCATGTTTGTTTATTTCCGACTGCTTATTCAAGAACTTCGTGAAGGATTTTGGCAAAAAAACGTGCCAATTGTGATTGACTCCCAATCCTTCCTGCAACCATTATCTACTGAGCTACTGGCTGATGCAGGCTGGAGTTTTCCATTCTATTTTTTTCCTTTTTCATCACCTTCCTCAGACATTGACCAAAGAATAATGAAAAATGAACATAAGTAACAGCTTCAGGAGGCATTTGGCCCCTCAAACCTGTTGCACCATTCAATTAGATCGTAGCCTTGACTCTTGTTGCAAAATGAAAGGTGCGTAAATGTACCCTGACTAAATTTGAATGGTTTGCTGCAATGCTTTTTACTCAGGTATGTTACACCATGAGATAGACACCAAGGGAATAAGAATCAGGTAAAATCCAACACAGCTTTATTGAACACTTTATCAAGGAAAAGCATTTATCACTCTCTACTGCTGTATTTAATTAAACTCAATCAAACTCTTCACAGGACTCTATCTTAAATCACTAAGTGCCTCAAATCTACACAAGCTTTTCACATCTGACACACCTGAGGATTCGCTACATTGTTTTTTATTTGTGAGTGTCACAAGTAGGCTTACATTAACATTGCTATGAACTTACAATGAAAATCCCCGAGTTGCCACACTTAGGTGCCTATTTGGGTACATTGAGGGAGAATTTATCATGACCAGTGCACCTCACCAGATGTCTTTTGGACTGTGGGAGGAAACTGGAGCAGCCAGAGGAAACCCACAAAAACACGGGGAGAATATGCAGACTCAAGTGACCCAAGCTGGGAATCGACCCGCGTCCCTGGCGTTGTGAGGCAGCAGTGCTAACTACTGTGCTGCCCCGGGTCCCTGTCACTATATTAAACTGTTTTTCTAAAAAAACCGGCAGTACCAATTTAATAAGGCTGGGGACAGACTATTGCTTGATCTTTGAGGGCTGATGTTTCAGGATCTGCAGTCGTCAATATGAGTTTCCCCTATTGTATAGGGCTAGTTCTAGTCTTCCAGATCTGCTAAATCTGATGTTGCATGCCACAAAATACAAGGAACTGGAAATGCTGTGCTGCTTCATTGCCATTCAAAAGTACTCCTTGGAGACACTGTTGAAGGTATAAAATGAACAATGAGCTGAGCCTCCAAGTTGCCCTTTTCATCCCTGATTTCTTTCTGAACATTCTGTAGCATGCATCCAATACTAGCATCAGATGGGATGGGGGCAGAAAGGTCTAACGCTGTGATTACTTTCCTTGTCATGCTATGCCTCTGGGGTCCTACTGAGCTGGGTGTCACCAAGTCTAACACAGCAGGTTCACTGAAGTTGTAAACAATGTGACCATTAGCATCTGATCAGGCAGCTCCAGGTCTATGTGGTTTAGATGGGAAGTTGATCGTCCAAGGCCTGGCTGCATGAATACAGTCTGTTCCAGCTTGACAGTTTGCAAATTGCACAGTCCGGCTAGGTTTAAACTTGGCTTCCACGTTTTGAGCTTTTAGCCATGCTCTTGAACAATATCAATAATCCTGGAGGGTCATGGGTCACTTGATCAGAATCCACTTTACTGTCTAACCCTTATATTTGATTCATTCGTCAATCTTAAAAACCTGTCTAAATTATCCTCGAGTATAGTCATTTTTGGGGAGGATTCCAAATAGTAATGGCTTTCAGAGAAAAAAAATTATTGCTCATCGCAATCAAAATTAAAGACCGCTTGTTTTAAACAAGTCCTAATCTGCTTTTAAAAATCTGATACATGTAGGTAAAGGAAATGCAGGCCTGTAGGATTTTGCCACATTATCCACATTTGGCATTACCATTACCATTAACTAACGTGGACTCCAATTCAAACCAGTGAATTGATGGATTCCAAACTAATTAATCCACTATCAATAGAATAAAACATCAACGTATGTAATTTACATTTTTCTTCCTTTGTGAACGCCGAGGGAGAGTGATCAAATCAAAAAAAAGGAAGTCAAGTTTCACAAGTGAAAAGAAAGCACTCTTTGCATTATCAGAATGGTATGTATGAGCATTGGGTTAACCTTAAAGGGTGTAGCTTTATGTATATTAACATGTACATGTAGTAACTAAGCTGACTTTTACTGCCATTGATGGCGATCCTGTTGGTAGTGGATATAATCCTTTTGCTCTCAATTCAACCCTTTTTTTGCTAGGTACCAAAACTTAAAGCTGTAAGTTGATTTTGAAATGTTAATGAGGCAATGATCTTGCTTGAACGGAACATGGTTTGATGAGTAAACATTACAATTTTGTAGCTTAATTTTAACCAATAATTCCTTTCTTTGAGAGTGATGGGCGTCAATAAGTTTACCCATGCACTTTTAGAATGGCTAATGTTGCTAACTTAAAATTAGTATTTTATAGCTTTTAGTCTACGAAGTCAGAGAAAACTTAAATATGAAAACATAGCATGTATGCTTGCCTGTTTAAAATCATATGTTGTAATTCATAGGGTAGTTATGAACTCACTACCACTGTCCCACAGTAAACAAATCAACATATAGGTCATTCCATGTCAAAACCCCAGTGAGCAAGATGGAACACTAAACAATAAAGCCCTACTTCTCATCTAGAATTATTAACTTTACACAAATATCAGGTTTGCCCAAAAAGTCCTTGCTCTTTCGATTATGGTGCCATCAGTTAAAAAGAAACAAGGAACATATGGAACCAATAAAATTAATGAGTATTAATCCAAAAATTTTTTTATTTGTTAACTATTATGTTTGAGTGGTATGGCTAACTACAAGATATAAGGGTTCTTAAAAATGTGGCAAGCCACTCATTTTAGAACATATTATGTAATTTTATGGAATGTAAATTTGATGGAAGCAGCCATGATCATGAAGATTCTGGATAGGATAGGGAGTGGCTGTTTCCACGTGTGAAAAGGTTGAGAATAAGGGGACTCAGATTTAAGGTAATTGATAAAATCAGCAAAAGCGACATGAGAAAAAGCTTTCTCATGCAACAAGTGGTTAAAATCCAGAATTGCTACCTGAAAGTGTGGTGGAGGCAGTTTCAGTTTAAGCATTCAAAAGAAAATTAGACTGTTACCTGAAAAGGAAGAATGTACAGGGTTATGGGAAGATGATGGGGAAATAGCCCTGATGGGAGCCAGTGCAGACATGATAGGCCAAATGGCCTTCTTCTGCACTGTCAAAACTCTGTGATTTTGCCATATTGTTTGCAAAGTTAACTTATGAACATTTTCCTTCAACCTTCATGGACATGGAATTCTTGCTTTAATGCCCTAAATGTCAAACACTGTAAGAAGTCTGACAACAGGTTTAAATCCAACCGATTTATTTGATAGCAAACTTACAAGCTTTCGACCCTATGGTCTTTGTCAGGTGACCATATTTGTATTAAGCAAAACTTAAAATTTGAGAAATTAACAAATAACCAGTAATTTGTGATAAAACACACAACCTGTGCTGTGAACTGACAAGTTGCAAGACGATTTCCATGGTTTTCCTCGTAGTTTTATGAAAAATGAGCTATGCTTCAACTTCAATGTAGCTTTCAAGAATTGCTATATTTGTGCTGTTGAAACAAATGAAGTTTGCTGCAATGAGTTAGGTTGGCACTAAACGATACAAGGTCACTTCATTACGAGCACTGTTCTTCTGCAATATCACTCAGTGGATGGAATTTAATGCCTTCTCAGAGGTGACTTTGGAGATGGACAGGGGTGATTTGATTTGGCAATGTGCTCTGGGGTGGAAATCCCAATTCCTTTTCAACTCCCCCTGATCAAACTCCAGATAGCCTTCGCAGCCAGAGGTTAATTGAGGCTCTCAACATCACTCAAGAGTCTTAACCTGATATTGTTGGGTGGGAAAATGTCATCTGGGAAGACTGCCCAATAAACTCTGTAGAAGTGATGGATGGGGGCCTTTGTCCTCTCAAAACACATGCTTGATGGAGGACCTGTCAGTGGAAAAGGTGAGCCTGTGGAATGCTCCTATCCTGTCCTTGCTTTTGACACCCCTCCCCATCTGACATTCACTTTCCCTATCTCCCCCATTCTGCCCACGCTCATGTCTCTCTGGGATCCATCAGTGAAAGGCTGTGCATAATATTTAAAGTGGTTACCATTTCCAGTGGTGCTGTTGATACTGGAGAACTATCAGCAGCCTTGCAAGGTAGAATTTCCATTTTGCTCAGAACTTTATTTTACAGGAGGTTCAACACTACTCAGTTAAGTGCCCAATTGCCTCGGAATCGTGTTAGGGCTTCAAGAGAAAACCATTACTGCATTTCCACTGAATTTCAAGCAATTGGGCAGGACCCCCATCACCAACATTAAATTTTGCCCAATCTGACCCAGAGAGAATAATTAAAATTGTTGAGTTGTGTTCTAACAGTACTAAAGTGTTCCTAAAGGATTTTAAAACATTTAGAAAATGTACTAAATATCAATATTTCTATGTGCAACCTAATTTTTATCTTCCTCTTTATTTTTCTTGATGTATTTAACTTGACTTGAACCAAAATTAAGTACTCAGAAACTAGCGTTATTAGGTTTAAAATGACGGAAATCTGAGGAGGTAAAAGCAAAACCCATCGCCAGCAAAATCCAAGGCACAATCAAGAATAATTCCAAGCTTTTTCCAATAATAGAACCCTGCCATCTGTCCAAAAAGGCACTCAGCCTACCACACAATTGAGCAACATTGTGTATGAATTTCAGCACTGGTGTAATGCCAGGTACATCAACTGTAGATCTCAACAACTGACTAATCAAATCAAATATGTTTCTCCAGCTGTTCATAATAGGCACAGTGCAGACTGTACTCAACCAGGTCACACTGCAAAACGCAAAACAAAAGCAACCACTGTTAGAAGTGATTCTGCAATTAGGGAGCATTTACTGAACAATCCTGAGTGCGCTAATAGTTACACTAATTGTTAAATTAAGATAATCACTTGAGTTCATAATGTGGCTCATTTACATTTGCTGGAAATATGTTCAGGCCTTGATTTTTTTTTTGAATGACTAGGAAGCTTGGGAAGCCTATACTTTCCTATTGTTTTCTCCATGGTAATGCCTTGGTTAATCAGAGTTGACTTGCTAACCAATCAGCAATCTATTCTCCTGTAGAATGAACTGCTTTAATCAAAAATCTTGGCAATGTGGCTCTCCTTTCAGTAAAATTCTAAAATTCTTAAAATACGTCTTGGTATTAATTTTAGCTAATATTTTGTTGCAATAAATTTACTTTCTAGAGGGTTTTTCCTCCAATGTTTTTAGTTTTAAAAAATATTTCAATTAAATAAAAACTGAACCATAATGGCAGGTGGAACATTGGTGATTGGGAAGTTTTAATATTATAGAATATAAAATTTGCTTCCATCCGCATTCCTATTCAGGCAAGTGTAAAGTGAGCCCTTGACAAAAATGTAACAAGAAAATTGTAAATATAAAAGTAAAGGGTAAGAAAGTACCATTTTCCAAACTGGGAGAGATCTTTGGGGAATTTTAAACTTAAGTAAGAAACAGTTAATGAACTTCAATAATTTGAAGGTAAACTTTTCTAAAATGAACTTCAATTGTACAAAACCTCTGGCTGGCTTTGAAAACGTGTCTTTTCAAATGACACAATATAATGCATATTTAGTAGAAGAACTTTAAAAAAGTTATTTATCAAATGTACTGCTGATAAACTTTATGGTCCATAATCACAAAAAAATTAATTTTATATAAATTAATGTTATAACAAATGATCCAAGTATTTATCTATTTGAATATTCAACCAATAATAACATTTGTGATATTTCTGCATTGTATTTGTTATCTTTACAAGTAAATTAATAATTTGTATCTCGCACATTACATTTTTGTTCTAGTTTGACGCTCCAAGTTCAAGTTCTATACTATACAAGAGAAAGTAGGGGCTCTCCACCTACAAGGTAACAAGCTTAGGTTCTCCACAGCACATCACCACACGTCTGAACAATGTACTTTCGAACAAATTGTTTCTTTTTTTCACAACATATATAAACAAGGATTTAAATCCCAAGTTGATCTGCGAAAACATGTAAAAACAATTATCAAAGTAAAAAATTGTTATATTTAATTATATAGGGAATAATTGTTAGTGAATGATCTATCATTCAAGAAAAAAAACAAAATACTGCTGATGTTGGAATCTGAAACAAAAACAGAAAATGCTGGAAATTCTCAGCAGGTCTGACAACATCTGTGAGGAGAGAATAGAATCAATGTTTTGAGTCTAGATGGCTATTCAACAGAGCTGAAAGCGAGCTCTCGGTTGTTTCTCTTTGCTCTCAGCTCTGACAAACTATCATCTAGAATCAAAATGTTGACCCTATTCTCTCCCCACAGCTTGAAGCTTTCCAGCATTTTGCGTTTTTGATCTATCATTCAATCTCATTAGGAAATGCAAATGATAAAGCTTGTGTGGTCATAGGGACATAGGTCTTAAGAGCAGATGTAGGCAAATTCAGCCCCTCGAACCTGCTCCACTACCATTCAATTAGATCATGGCTGATCTCTCTCTGGGCTCAAATCCACCTCCCCATCTATTTCCCAGCTCTCTCTTTTTATTAGAAATATATCTACCTCCCTTTGGAACCATTTAATAATTCAGACTCCACAACACTTTGGGGCAGCAAGTTCCACAAAAAGTAGCTCAATCTCAATTTGAAATCTAGTGCCTTGCAACCTATACTTATGACCTCTTCTACTAAATTGCTACATTAGAGAAAACATTTGATCCATATTTATGTTATCAATCTCTTAAAATTTTATATGCATTGATCAGATCCCCCTTATCCTTCTAAATTCCAGCAAATACAAACTGTTTAATCTGAAATTTAAGATGTCAGTTTTGTGTTCACATTGATTTATTTATTACATGATAGACTGTGGAGGTCACAGGGCAGACTTAGTATATTATATATTTTTTCTCTACCAGTGATTAGCAACGTGGCATATATTATTCAATTTGGGTTATGGGTGATGGAACTACACATCTATTGAGTAATTTTCCATGAAACAGACTTCGACTATAATCAGCAGATATACTGTTTGTGTTTTTGGTTTATGGAAAACCATGGGTTAGCATTGTGCAATTCAGCACTGGGAAACATCAAACAACAAAAACGTCTCCAAGTTTGCCTAAATTTATGTGACACATTTCTGCACTAAAGAATCCTAGGCAGATTGGAGAAAGGGGAGGCAAGCAGAGGGTGGGTTGGGGACTGGGAAAAACACAAATAGAATTGCAAATGGTACATTGTTTAATAGGTCTACAAATACAAAACTGGCAGTTGCTTGAATTAAGAGGAAGTATTCTTTATATTGTGATTCATTTCAATTAAGCTGTAATAAACACAGATTATCAATTTACATACTCAAAGGCAGAGTAATAAAAAGTTAAAAATAAATTTTTCTAAGCTCTCCAAACTAGCTCTTCTTTAATTTAGAATATCAGCACAACATTGAGGGCCAAAAGGCCTGTACTGTATTATACTGTTCTATCTTCTATATAAACATAACACAGCCAGACAAGAAACCTTGAATCACAGAAGCAGATCTCTTCATACAGTAGAAATTAGAACATAGAAAAACTACAGCATAAAGAGGCTCTTTGGTCCACAAGTTGTGCCAGTAATATTGTTACCTACTAGACTTACCTATAACCCTCAATCCTATTAAGTCCATGAACTCATCCAGAAGTCTCTTAAAAGACCCTATTGAATTTGCCTCCACCACCACCGACAGTAGCGGATTCCACTCACCCACCACCCTCTGAGTGACAAACTTACCCCTGACATCTCCTCTGTACTACTTCCCATCACCTTAAAACTGTGTCCTCTTGTAGCAACCATTTCAGCCCTGGGAAAAAGCCTCTGAGAATCCACCCAATCAATACTTCTCAATATCTTATACACCTCTATCAGGTCACCTCTTATCCTTCGTCTCTTCAAGGAGAAAAGACCGAGCTCCCTCAACCTATTCTCATAAGGCATACCACTCAATCCAGGCAACATCCTTGTAAATCTCCTCTGCACCTTTTCAATAACTTCCACATCCCTCCAGTAATGAGGCGACCAGAACTCAGCACAGTACTCCAAATGGGGTCTAGACTAGGGTCTTATAAAGCTGCAGCATTGTCTTTCGACTCCTAAACTCAATCCTTAGACTGATGAAAGTCAGAACACCATACAGCTTCTTCATCACATCCTCTACCTGTGAGGCCAATTTGAGACACCCCAAGGTCCTTCTGATCTTCTACACTGCTAAGAGTTTTACCCTTGATATTATATTCCTTCATCCCATCTGACCTGCCAAGATGGACCACTACACATGTATCAGGGTTGAAGTCCATCTGCTATTTCTCCACCCAGTCTTGCATTCTATCTATATCATGTTGCAACTTCTGACTTCCCTCCAAACTATCCACAACACAACCAACATTTGTGTCATTGGCAAACTCCACCCATCCCTCCACTTCCTCATCCAGGTCATTTATGAAAATTACAAACAGCAAGGGTCCCAGAACAGATTCCTGGGGCACTCCACTTGTGACCGACTTCCATGCAGAAAAAGACCCATGTACAACCAGTTCTGGATCCACAAGGCAACAGCCACTTGGATCCCATGACCTCTCACTTTCTCAAGGAATCTTGCATGGGGGACCATATCGAATGCCTTACTAAAGTCCATATAAACTACATTTACCACTCTTCTTTGTCAATGTGTTTAGTCACATTTTCAAAGAACTCAATCAGGCTCGTAAGGCATGATCTGCCTTTGACAAAGCTATGCTGACTACTTTTGAGCATACTAAGCTTCTCTGAATGTTCATAAATCCTGTCCCTCAGGATCTTCTCCATCAACTTACCAACCATTGAGGTTAGACTCACCGGTTAGTAATTTCCTGGGCTATCCCTATTCCCTTTCTTGAATATAGGAACCACAATCTGCAGTCCCCCAATTATCCGGAACCTCTCCCATCTCCATCAATGATGCAAAGATCATCGTCAGAGGCTCTGCATTCTCTTCCTTCGCCTCTCACAGTAACGTGGAGTACATCTCATCTGGTCCTGGTGACTTATCTATTTTGATGCTATTCAAAAGTTCCAACACATTCTCCTTTTTAATGCCCACATACTCAGTCTTTTCAGTCCACCACAAGCCTGCAGTACAATCACCCAGATCATTTCCCACTGTGAATACCGAGGTAAAGTATTCATTAAGCACCTCTGCTATTTCTACTGGTTTCGTACAAACTTTCCCACCTTCACGTTTTATAGGACTTATTTCTTCACATCTCATCCTTTTACTTTTCGCATATTTGTAGAACGCTTAGGGTTCTCCTTAATCTTACCAGCCAAAGCTTTTTCATGACCCTTTCTGGCTCTCCTAATTTCCTTCTCAAGTTCCTTCCTACAAGCCATATACTCCTCTAGATCCCTAACATCACCTAGCTCTCTGAACCTATTGTACACAGTTCTTTTTGACTCGGTTTGTTACAGCTTTCGTGCACCACGGTTCCCATAACCTACCAAAACTTCCCTGTCTCATCAGAATGTTGTCATGCAGAACTCCAGACAAACATTCCTTGAAAATCTGCCACCTTACTTTGGTACTTTTCCCCAAGAATACCTCCTTCCCATATACTCATCTAATTTCCTGCCTGATGGCTTCATATTTCCCCTTACTCCAGATAAACACTTTCCTAGCTTCCCTGTCCCTATCTCTTTCCAAAGTAGCATAAAGGAGATAGAGTTATGATCACTATCCCCAAGATGCTCTCCCACCAAGAGATCCCACACCTGTCCAGGTTCATTAGCCAATACCAGATCAAGTACAGCCGCTCCTCTTGTAGGCTTATCCACATACTGTATCAGGAAACCCTCCTGAACACACCTAACAAACTCTTCTCCATCCAAATCCCTTACCCTAGAAATATTCCAATCAATGTTTGGGAAATTGAAGTCTCCCATCACAACTCTGTTATTACTATATCTCTCCAGCATCTGTTTTCCTATCTGCTCCTCAAGATCCCTGTTACTATTGGGCGGCCTATAGCAAACACCCAATAAAGTTATCGACCCCTTCCTGTTCCGAAGTTCCACCCACAAAGACTCTGTAGACAATCCTTCCACGGCGTCCACCTCCTCTACCGCTGTGACACTATCCCTGATCAACAGTGCCACTCCCCCACCTCTGTTGCCTCCCTCCCTATCCCTTCTGAAACCCGGCACCTGAAGTATCCAGTCCTGTGCCTGAGACATCCAAGTCTCTGTAATGGCCATCACATCACAATTCCAAGCAGCAATCCACGCTCTAAGCTCATCCACTTTATTCACTACACTCCGGGCGTTAAAATAGACACATCTCAAACCTTCGGTCTGAGCGCTCCCCTTCTCCATCACTTGTCTGTCCTCCCTCTTACACTGTCAACAATCCTTCTCTACTTGCGAGCTAACCTCCTCGCTTCCAGTCGCCTCATCTCGATTCCCTTCCTCCAAGCTTTTAGTTTAAAGTCCCCCCAGTAGCTTTAGCCGACCTTCCCACCAGGATATTGGTTCCCCCTGGGACTCAAGTACCACCTGTCTTTTTTGTACAGGTCATACCTGCCCCTAAAGAAGTCCCAATGATCCAGGAACCTGAACTCATTTTAGAGCATGTTTAGTCCCTCAGCCACACATTCATCCTCCACCTCATTCCTGCTCTCACTTTCCTGTGGCAACAATCCTGAGATTACTACCTTTGCGTTCCTCCTTCTCAACTGTCTACCTAATTCCCTATATTCTCTTTTTTCTCTTCCTACTTATGTCAGCGATACCAATATATACCACAACCTCTGGCTCCTCTCCCTCCCACTTCAGGATTTCTGGGATGCAACCAGAGACATTCCGGATCCTGGCATCAGGGAGGCAAACTACCATATAAGAAAAATTAATTGACCAAATTTTCAGTGCCGAACTTGAATAGACTAATTTATTTAAAAAAATGCAAATAACTGAGAAAATTATATTCCACATTCTTCTAAAACTATCTGCAGTGTTTGACATTGCTTAACATCTGTTGTAGGGATTTTTTAAAAAATTCATACAAGGGGCATGGGCATCACTGGCTGGCCAGCATTTATTGCTCATCCTAGTTGCCCTTGTTCAGAGGGTAGTTGAGTCACATATAGGCCAGACCAAGTAAGAATGGCAGATTTCTTCCTCCAAAAGACATTAGTGAACCAGATAAATGGTTTCATGGTTATCAGTAGATCCTTAATGACATATTTTTTATTGAATTCAAATTCTATCATCCGCAATAGTGGAATTCAAATCCAAGCCTTCAGAACATAATTGAATTTCTGGATCAACAGTCTGGCGATAATATCACTAGGCCATCGCCTTTTGAAATCTAGTATTAAAGATGTTAAGGCAGAACATTTAGAAAAATTCAATGCAATGTGGTTTTGTGAAAGGGAAGTCATGTTTATTCAATTGACTGGAGCTCTTTAAAGAAGTCATGTGTTGTGGATAAAGGAACCAATGGATGATACTGTATTTAGATTTTTCGGAAGGCATTTCATAAGATGCCACATCAAAGATTGTTGCAGAAAATATAAACTTTTCATATCGGTGGTAATACATTGGCATGAATAGAAGATTTGCTAGCTAACAGAAAACAGATAGTAGCCATAAATGGTATTTTTCTGGTTGTTGATGTAATGAGTGATATGTCACAGGAATCAACGCTATCCCTTCAACTTTAGATCATTTGTATAAATGGATGAAGAGGGTTAAGGTATTATTGCTAAATTGACTGATAATACAGATATATGTGGAAAAGTAAATTGTGAAGAAGACACAGGAGATAACAAGGAAATATAGACAAAGATTTAGGAAATGGAATATACAATGGGAAAATGTTCATTTTGATAGGAAAATATAAAAAAAATCTAAATATAGTGAGAAGTTGCAGGACTTGAGGTTCAACAGGATCTGGGTGCCCTAATGCATGAATTGCAAAAGGTTAGCATACAGGTACAACAAATAATTAGGCAAATTAATGGAATGTTACTTTATTGCAAAGAGAATGGAATTCAGAAGTAGAAAAGTTATGCATCACTTATATTGGGCTGGTGAAATTATTGGCCACATCTGGCATACTGTATATAATTTTCTTTTTTTTAGGAAGGCTGTACAGACATTAGTAGTAGTGCAGAGAAAATTTACTAAAAGAATAGGAGGGTTATCTTTTGAGGAAAAATTAGACATGGTTTGTAAAGACATAGAGTTTAAAAGAGCAAGAGGTAACTTGATTGAAAAAAGATCCTGAAAAGTCCCGACAGGGACAATTTAAAGAGGATGTTTTCTCTTGTGGAAAAATATAGAACGAGGGGTTACTGTTTAAAAATAAGGGGCCCATAGTTTTAAGACAGATGAAAAGAATTTTCTTTGGAACTCTCTTCCTCAAAAGGCAGTGGAAGCTGAATCTTTGAATGTTTTCCAGGAGGAAGCAGATAGATTCTTGATAAACAATGGTAGGCAGGAGATTACAGCAATTTCAGATATGATCTTATTTGAAAGGTGTAGAGGTTTTGAACAGCCAAGTAGCCTACTTCTAGTTTATATGTTCGTACTATACTCACAATATTTGTTATTCACTAGTTTTTCAAACTACATCAGAAAACAAAGCATGCTATATCTGATGTTACACCCCATTGTTCTTTTGGGCTTGAACTACTCATTAGAGGTTGAGAGGCTGATACCCCTAGTGGAGACTCTAGAACAAGAGGGTATAGTTTCAAGATAAGGGATCAATAATTTATAATAGAGACAATAAAGAATCAGCCTGTATATAACAAGTGACAATGGCTTGTATTTGGCAAGCATAATGAAACTAGTAATAAATATTTTAACACAATCAGCCATACTTCAGTAGTGATTAAACATGCTTTAAAAATTGGCGAATCAACATTCAATTCAAAGATGTTCTTGATTTCCCATTTTACTTGTGTTATTTCAATGAAGATCTACCACTGTACAAAGTACTACAAAGTGAAACAAAATACTTCTTATAATTTTTACCATGTGCTTTTCTAAAGCTTGTAGGGCAAGAACAAGTTCTGAAGGGATAGCAAATCTCAGATGGTCATGAAATTGATAGGCAGCATTGCCTAGGAACGAGAATTTACGCAATTGCCACTGCAATCAATTTAGCAGGCAGTGAAACATTTACGTCTATTTAACATAAGCCAATATTCTTCAAACATTTTGCATGTAACACTGAGAAAAGGTTTATTGAATTCCTCCAAAGCAATGCAAATACCTTAACATTGTGTAAAACAAAAGCTAAGACATGAAAAGTAGCAAAATCATTAGCTAACAGTATTACTCAAAAATCTGCAGCACCTCTTTCATAATTTTGAAGATGAAAGATACAATGCCAGTTTTAGATGACCACAAAATTATAAAACAAATATTCTTGGTAATGCAAAAGGAAGGAATCTACAAAAAGGAATACTTTCTGTATAAAAAGCACTATCATCATTCTACCACAATATTTCCATAACATATTCATCAGTTAAATTGATGCAATAATTTCAGGGTTGTAGGGATAGAGAATAATAAATATGGGTCCCAAGTTGTCCAATCTTAGTCACGTCACTTGATTTTTTTCTCCATACGATGGCACATAAATCAGAAGTACAGATCTTTTAACAGCTAATTCTAGAATAGTACTGAAAGAGAACTGGGAAAAAAAAACAGCCAGTGACCATTCTTCCAAATTCCTAAATTAGACACTGAAATTCTTGAGAAAAACAATCACCATATTTTCTTGAATAATCTCAGTTATTTTTAGATTCAGTGGTGTTCAGGTCAGTCACAGGAATGAGTCAAACAACATACGGTCTGCATCACATGAATGATTTTGGTGTGTTATAATTGTTCCAATGATAGTTACGTTCTGTGGCAGAAAAAAATTATATCCCAAAATGTTTTTTTTTATTAAACAAGCTGCATGATACTGTAAAATATTTTCAAATGTCAAAGAGATACCCTTTATAATGGTCTCACCAGTCTAAAAGACAAATTAAAAAATGGACAGCAGGAGGTTGGAATTGTATGCCTCAACAAAATAAACATTTTCTAAAGCAAGTGGGCAAAATTATGCTTTCAACACAAGATCATTTAATTTCCTCTTCATCCAAAAAATTACGTACATGTTTATCACCTTCAGCAGCATCTTCTTTATTACTGCCCTCTCCTGGTTGATATGTGAATTCCACAGCTGTGGCTCTGGGTACTTGCCCAGCAGCCTTTAGCCTTTCTTTATGTCGCTTCTTCTTCAATTTTCGCCTCTTATTTTTAGTCAATATTTCTGTTTCAGATTTTTCAGAATCTAGATGTAATGCCTCCAAGATTCCTGTCTGGAACCCCTCTGATTGCTGAAATGCAGATTGTGCATTTTTATTTATGCGGTCAATCAATGAGGCATTGAGCTTTCTTCTCCGTCGACGCTTCCTTGGAAATTTTTGAGAAGATTCTTCTTCTGTAATTGAACAAGCATTAGTTGTAATATATAACTTCCCAATATGAATATTTGTTTATTATCAGATTATTAAACACTATGTTCACTGTTCCATTTTGTCCACAATATGAATCATTGTCTAATTGCAGGTCCAATATCCTTATGTAAATCCAAATATGGCATTTTTGTTTGAACCACATCGACCTTTATCACAGGAAGTCCGTAACCTAAGCCTGAAGAACTTGAGCTGACATGAACCTTGCCAACGACACCAGATCTTTAGTGCAGGAAGTCAATTTGTTTGCTACATTTTACTTCGCGAATTCTCTCCTATAAGCAGGATTGTGGATGATGCTACGGATGGCAACTTGGTATCCTGTACTTATTATTTATAATGCATCTTACTTTTCTGGCTAAGGTATTTACATAAGACGATAGCTGGCCTAATTTTCAGCAGTTGTAAGTCAAGTAGATTTAGGCCTATATATGGTATCTGAAAATCAAAATTATCTGAAATCTGGAATCTAATCTGTCCCAAAGGTTTCAGATAAAGATACTTGACCTGTATCAGATTACTAAACTTTATGTGCATTATTCCATTTTGTGCTATACTTGTGCTGGCCTGCTTGCTAAGTTGCTGAATCAGAATGACAAGTATGCAGCCCTGTCATTCCCAAATAGTCATATTGAACCTTGATCCCATCTAACTCAACTCAGAAAAGTTCAAGGAGTTGTGCTTCTCTGCACAACTTTTATCTCAAGTATTTTCCTTGTGCTCCAGAAAACCGAAGTGAACACTTCTTAAGTTGTGGCCTTACCAAAGAACTAGCCAGCTTCAGTTGGTTGCCTTAGACTTGATCACTGTCAATCTTTATCAAATGACACTATAGGTATAGTGAATGCTTCAGGACCTTTTCCTAGAAAGCTAGCAAGATCTGAAATTCAGTAAACTTCATCTCAAGGTTTCCCGATGAAACACTCTCCCTCCATATCCCATCCCTTGTCTGTGGGCATATGAATATCAACAGTCAGAGCTTAAATTCTGTAGCTGAAACAAAAATCACGTTTGGGATACCTAGCATGCCCCAGCCCTTTTTGCAATGGGCAACGTACCGAATGCACCCAACCAACCCACTCTTGCAAAATTCAATATAAAATGTCCAACATTAGATATGATTCTGCAAATAGAAACATTTGCTAAATAATCGTCAGAGCATAAAAACATTATATTGGCAGTCAGGCTCATAGTATGGCCAATTTGCATGTAAGAAGTCTGACAACACCAGGTTTAAATACAATCGATTTATTTGATAGTAAACTCACAAGCTTTCGACTCTATGGTCTGCGTCAGGTGACCTGACAAAGACCATAGAGTCGAAAGCTTGTGAGTTTCTATGATCATGTCAAGGTGAGAGAGGACCACTCCTTCTGCAACACCCTGGTCTACTTTTCCCATCCCTTCATTCCCTTTCCATGCAATCACAGAATGTGCAACAACTGTCACTTTACCTCCTTCCTTCCTCCTCACTATCCAAGATCTCAAACATTCCTTTCAGATGATGCAGATTTCACTTGTATTTCCTTCAATTTGGTCTACTGTATTCACTACTCCCAATGCTGTGTCCTCTAGGGAGACTAAATGCAGAATGGGTGACCACTTGTAGAACATCTTTACTTCATCAGCAAGCTTGGCCCCACCCTTCTGGTTGTTTGTCATTTCAACTCAGCATTTTTCTCCCATAATTTCATCCTAGGCTTGCTGCAATGCTCCACTGATGCTCAATGCCAACTAGAAATAACAACAACTCTCCTTCCAATTAGGCATGTTACAGCTTTCTAGACTCAACATTGAGTTGTTAAACTTCAGACTGTGAACTTTCCCCTCCATCTTAAGGCCCCCCTTTTGTTTTTTGATCCCTTGACTTGCCCCAGCACAACTCCATTCTTCCTCCACATGGCCTGTCTCGTTGTTCAGTTTTGTTTTTGCCATTATTAGCACACTTCAGTCCTTAATAATACCATTAACACATTATATGTCCATAATAGTCAGTCACTTTTGCTCTATTTTGCCCCATTTCCTTCATCCACCTCTCCAACTATATAATTGATTATATTTTTACTTCTCTGCAGTTCTGTAGGGTTACATGGACAAGAAACATTAATTCTGTTCCTCTCCAAACACAACGCCAGACTTGCTGAGCTAATCCAGAATTTGCTGTTTTTAATTCTCAACCTCCATTTGTTTCTATGTACATGAGCTGAAACCACAAGGCTCAAATTGTGTCATACATCTGCAGCACACCAAGTGTTTGACTTATGCTCAGTGAGTGAAGAGTACGCCAGAGTATTCACTACATATACTTCAGAATGTGGTAATAACCTAGTTCACTATTATACGGGGCTATCTATAGTTGATAAGTATCAGAGGTTGATGGCAGATCACATTAACAGATTAGAACAACATTCTTTCACTCAAGAACATCCACTTGAGAATAGTGGTGGACTAATTAGCAACCAAGAGAAAGCAGAGGCATCAATAAACATTTATATTCTCAATAACAGTCTTAGCATATGAATACAAGAGACTAGGTTGAAATGTTTGAAATATCTTTAGATAACATTGTTTAGCAGATTATCTCACTCAGTTCCTCTTGAGGTATTGTAAGAGGAAGATTTATAATTAGTGCACTTTGTGCAGAAGAATAAGAAAAAATGCAGTGAGGAAGTTGGAGATGGTACTTCCCTGTATTTTGGGGGATTCAGAGCTGCTAGAGCTAAGAGTTTTCAGCTATTCTCTATAACTGCTGTTCTGTACAAATACACTGCTTTGGATTGTTATACCAACTTCTGGTAGGTGCAGTATGACAAATGACCCTACTACAAAATCTGATACTTATCGCTTGAGAGAGGAGAGAAAAAAAGTGTGAGAATTAAAGCTATTACAACTTCTTTCTCCCTAAGTAAAAGTAGATGCAAACTCAAATATTAAATATTCATTTATACAACTTTCAGCGTTAGGCTTTGTTAGATGACAGTTTACTTTGAATTTATTTCTTATCTGTTGGAATTAGGGAAAAGTAATTTAAAATCTATGTTTTATTTACAGATAGAATTCTCACTATCCTCAATGCCAGCCATAAAAAACAGAAGGAAAGCAGAGAAAAAGTCTACTTGAAGATTAAGAAGCAGGAAAAGGAACCAAAGAGTTGATGCCTGAATAAACTGCTTTCAAATGAATGGATTTCTGGGTTTGGGTACATTCTAGTGGTTTGCATCACTCTCAGGGTGCAAAGATCAGGAAAATCACTAGAAGAGTGCAACTATGTATGCAAGTGAAAGGAGCAAATTCAAATCTTCTACCCAAAAGGGAGAAAAAACTGATCAATTTAATTCTCAATTGTGATTTTAAAAATGCATTTGAATACTGCAATATATTAAATCTTTAAGTTAAAATAAAATCATAATTGTTATCAATATGGAGTCAGCTTACTATTGAAAACAATCCACACACATTTACAGAACCCAGTATTACTGATACCAATGTGTAGACAATTTGGATTATTCTGTTAAAAGTAAATTACAGCGGATACTGGAATCTGAAACAAAAGAGAAAATGCTAGAATATCTCAGCAGAGACTTTGTTAGATCGGAATTACTTGCTGCTTATGTGGTACAAATATTTTCTATGATTTGTCACTCTAAACCTAAATGTTAAGGTCCTGTGATATGCTAGCATAAGCTGTTTCATCACATAAGTTAGCAAAATATTCTACTCTAACATTTCGTCAGTGCTGAGAGCCTGCTCTCAGCTCTGGCGAGGGGTCATTTAGACTCGAAACATTGGTTCTATTCTCTCTCACAGATGCTGCGAGATCTGCTGAGATTTTCCAGCATACTCTCTTTTCGATTGTTCAGACGCTCTCCAATGATAAATAGAATAATGTGTAACAAAAGCAATGGGTCCTGATAATGATCTAGCATTAATGCTGAAGGTCTACACATCACAGCAAAATGTTCCCTATAACACATACATGCAATGTTATGGAATATCAGCCTGCATATACTAACCATGATATAAAAAGGATGAATTAATCTTGGTTGGCTGCCATTCCATCACTGTCATCTCAATCAGTAAAGACATCACCAAGAGTTCAATTAAGTTTAAGTTCGACTGGAATCATGTCTTGCTAAAAAAAAAGCAGTCTTAAGGATCACAGCCATGGGCACTGCTGCAGAAATTCAAGAATCCTTGACTTAGTCATCTTAAAATCAATAGTGCCCTCCACAAATTCAGGAGTAGGACATTTTGCTAACTTCTTGTGTGATGAAACAGCCTACGCTAGCATATCACAGGACCTTAACATTTAGGTTTAGACTGACAAATGATAGGAAATATCTGTACCACATAAGCAGCAAGTAATTCCAATCTGAACAAAATAAACAAAACCTCTTCATTGTCCATCCATTCTCCAGATTTTTGTTCCATCAACTCACCCTCTGACCTCTCCAACAACCATAAGATTCAAATCAGGCATAAAATAGAATGCTAACAATTTGCCTATAACCAGACAATATGCAATATAGAGATTTGCTTAACATCAACATATACCATTTCAATTATTAGTTTAATGTAGCTCTAGGTCACCTTTATTTAATGCTAAATGGCAAAATCAACACACCATCACAATTCTGAGGTCAACATTCACTAGAAACTCAACTAGATCAATCATATAAATTGCCATGACAACGAAAGTAGGTCAAATGCTAAGTATTCTGCATGAAGTGGCTCACCTCTTAATTTACAAAGGAATAAATTTGGAGCGTTATAGAATACTCTCCATTTGTTGCAACTGCACCCATTCAGTCAACAGTAAGCAGCTCAACACTGTCTATGACAAAGCAATCAACTTAGTATCACTGAAAGCAGTTAATAAGATATTAAAAAAAAATCTGCATTTATGGAGAAGATCAAATATGGTAACATTTGTTCACGTTAACCCATATTTGGGATATAAATATGTTCTGAGTGAATTGCTGACATTTGAGATCACTAATGTCCTTTGATTAAAAAAATAAACTGATGTTGTTACCTTCTGGTTCTTCACCACTTGAATCTTCAGATTCACGCTGTTCATTTGATCTAGTTGAGCACACTTCAATCCCCGAAGGCGGCAGACTCACTGTGTAGACTTTTCTGCATACAGGAATAATTTGTGCATCACCTATAAAAGATTTGCAACAAAATTTGGTACTCGATTTCTTTACATTTAGTAAATCTTAAATTACTTTTTTATTAAACAATCATACAAGATTACGGTTCTTACACAAGTTCCATAATTAATATTTATATTCAAAAGAAATGCATTTTCTTGTGTCACATACTAAATGAAGTTACATTGGTACATAAAGCAAAATATAGCAGAATACACTGAAAATACTCAGATGGTCAAGCATTAATGGAGTGAGTTAATACTTAAATCAATAATCTTTCATCAAGAACTGGGAAAAAGTTAGGAATGTTAGGTTTTAAGCAAATTAAAAAGGCCGGGGGACGGGAGAAATTAGAGAAGAACAAAAAGGAAAATCTGTGATCAGGTGAAAGACAGGAAAAACTCCCTTTTGGCCATACAGTACTAAATCTTTTGTCAATTAACCTCTCCTGTCATTCTGATTTTGAACAGTTCTCATTGTTTGAGCCCATTTATTCTCTAACAGCTTTACAGTATTCTTGTCATGGCTTACTTTTCCAATTTCTATGTTGCCAACTGCACTTTTCTTTCAATTTTCAAATTTGATCTATTGCCTTGATTTTACATGACATAGCCTGTAAAATACTTCAATTTCCCTTTCATTGAATGTAATAGGCTTCTATCCTTTCCACTGGTCTTCAATCATAAATATTTATACAGACTATGGCTCTACATAATTTTACTTTACATTTCACTTAGGCACAGTTCTATCTCCTATCACACTTTTCTCAGCAATATTGTATTTTTTCCCAATAAACAGCTTTATACTTTTGACATCACATTGAACTATAAATGCCATTTCCCAAATGTTTCCATCCTTTTAAATTATCTACCTGTAGCACTTCATTACACAGAGCCAGAATTACATTGCAAGGATATTGGTTCCAGCTATTCACTGTATTGGCCAGTTTACACGCACCAGAAATCTGAGGCCTTCCATCCTCCACTCTGCTTCTAACTGTGTATTTATCTTTGTAATCTGATTGGTCCAGTAATGGTCAGCATGTGATATTTGTAGTCACCTTAATATCTGACATCCTGCTACTGAACCAATCACCTAATTTCTTAAATTATTTCAAACGATTGGGATCATAATCTTCCTACACTGTTCATTGATATAAACTATGACTTCTGGTTAATCTTCTTTCCTCTCCAAAAGCTTATGTACCCACACTGGTCTGTCTACACAGATTCTTGGAAAGCAACCAGACATAGCTCACATTTATGGTTACAGAAGTGGCAGCCATTGATTTTACTCACTATTCATTTATCAGTATGTTCCTGAATTTCTCCTTGTTCAGTAACTAGATTTTAAACAGAACGATGGTCTACTTGTGAGTACTCGCAAATTATTGTCTTTGCGACAAGTATTTAATATTTATATGTAATGGAGGCATATTCAGGGGTCTTTCACTCTCCTCTCAACAGATTACTGGTCCTGATTAATCAGTATTTGTAAATATTTGTAACAGAAACCATTACCACTTTCTGAACATAACTTTAAGGTTGGGCAAATGAAACTCAACATGTTTTCTCCCAGTATGAGTAACGTAACTGATAAAATCATTTAAAATAAAAACCCTAAATCCAGTTCCATATATACACTACTGTAGTACTGTGCTGCCATTATAATTCTTCAATCTTTATGGAATACCATACTTAATAGATATAAAAATAATTTCAGCGTAAAAGTCTAAATATTGGATCTATCAATATATGTCAAGTTCTTGTCTTGACAACACAAAGTTGGTGTTCATCTATTTCTTGAAAAGTTAAAACAGCAAGGTGAAAAATAATCAATAGTTCCATCATAATAGATAACGATATACATGGTGGAATATATACAATTAAATTGCAGGACCGTTGGGCCACAACAGAATAGCTTACATATGAGGGGATGTGGTGTCACAGCAGTGCTGTCAAGTCAACCTGAATTAAAAAATGGTAAAATAAATTCATGGTACTGTATACAGAAGAGTCTACTATGGTTCATTTGTTGTGGTGAAATACTTAACACAAGATACCTATTGAGTCACCAGTGATTTTGTTTCTTTCCTCCTCCTTTCGATTTTGTTTTGTCCTTGAATTTACTGTAGGTGCTTCCTGTATCCTTCCTTCAGGAGGTGGTGAAGAATATAGTTTCTTTAACACCTTTTGTTCAAATACTTTAGAGAAAAAAGTTATAAAGGTTATGTATACAGTAAGATGTGCAAATTTACTCAGATGAGAAATTATTCTTTTAGTAGTTTGGGAACTCTAAGTCTCCAAGCCAATGCAATCGAAGACGTCTATAGCCCTTTTGTACTGCAAAGCATTCCGGACTACTTAACAGTTGGGTGTCAGACCTAAGCAAAAAACAGCTGATGGCCAAGTGGAATTGTTCCAAAAACATTCATCAAGATATCACTCCAGTGCAATATCAAGTCAAGTTTTATCAGCTGCTGAAGGGTCACTATCACTTTTGAATATTATAAATACAAGTATAGCTTATCTCAAGTATTTTGAGCATACAGACACTCCTATGTTTGAATATAGTTGAAATGTTTAATTCTTGGTGTTATTCAAGACAGTTGAATTTGCAACCTTACTTCACAAGAATAACCATTGCTTTCATTGCATCTAAAATTCCCAAAGCAGCAGCACTTTAGGGCTTGAAGCTATTCATGTGCTTTGATCATATTTGGACATTGCAGCTAACATTTAAAAATGAACACCATCTCACTAATATATCATGTATGTCAAGCATAACTCAAATCATTTCTCCTTCAACTGTATCAATATTCAGTGCTGAAAACAAGATACCTGCAGTTCAACTTTAATATGGTTCCCCATTGCATCCATTACTTTTGAGAGGTTTAATTGCAGCAGAGAGAATGAACCTTAAACCGTTCATTCTTTACATTCATCCACTAATCCTACACAACTAAGATAGTAGCAGGTTTGTTTCTGGCAAAACTAACTAATAGTCCCAAATTTATGGTAAGCAACATTGATTAATTTTCAAAACAAATAACATTCTCCAGCTAGAAGAAATTGAATGTTCTGAGATTAGAATATTAAATGCTATATCCAATTCAATAGCTGCTGTAGAAAATAAATTTGTTAAATAATGGAATTATGGTAATTACCATTGTGATATAATTGATCTATTTGAAGTTCAGGAAGTATGCCCTGTATATTGTTGTATAATTATTCGAGGCAAGGTGGCCTGTAGAAGTAACAGGCTGAATCGGTTAAACAATTATCCTTATAATGAAACAAAACTGCCCTTCAGTTAATAGCAATCATAACGAGGATGTAAAAATTATAAGTGAACACGTTAAGCTAAAGGAGCTTAAAAATGCAAGGACTTGAGAAAATTAAGAAATTTAAGGAAAAAATATCACTGAGAAACAGCATGGAAATGGATTGAATCAGTACTATTGTGAAATGCCTGAGTTCACGCACACTTTTACTTCAGAATCTCACTTCTTGCCACAGTCTACAGTCAGGTCAATACTTAGGCATACTGAATGTGCTCACTTATTATTTTTGGAGACTACTCAATAAAGATTAAACATAGCTTAGCTTCATCATCTTATCTCTGCATACACATTATACATTAGATTTAATTTTAATTCATACCATATCTTGATTACAAAATACATTTTATTCTCATTTCACTTATATTTCATGAACCACAGTTACTGTGAGAGAATGGCCTGTACTGTATCTATTCCAGTTCTTTGCTAGAGTTATCCCAAATTAATTCTATCACTATGTATGGAAATTGTACACTGAGGATTGGAATGGGCAATCAAGAGAAAGATGGCCCAATGCAGTGCACAGTGACCTTCTTACAAAGACACAAAAGCAAATGACGAAATGTTAGTGCAGTGTGAGCAGCCACTATTTTAACGAAAATTATTTAGTTTTGTGGCAGATGCAATCAATGATTATTTTGGTACCAAACCCCAAAAAGATTAGTGATATTAGCCACAACAATTTGAATTTATACAAAAATGTTAACAAGAACGTTATCAAGTAAAATTTGACATCAAGTTATCGAAAGCAACATTAGAGAAAATGATAAAAACTAACAGCTAGATGTTAAGGGGCATTTCAAAAGAGGAAAGAGGGATAGAGAGGAAATTTCAGAATGTAGGATCCAGGCAGCTGGCATAAGTGATGAGCAATTAAAATGAGGGATCGCATAAAATCCCTACAGTGCAAAAAGAAGCCACTAGACACATCAATCCTGCACTGAAAACAATCCCATCTAGGTCTTATCCCCATAACCCAAGTATTTACCCTACTAATTGCCCTGAAACTAAGGCTCAATTCAGCATGGTCAATCCACCCCACCTGGATTGTGGGAGGAGACCAGAGCACCCAGAGGAAACCCATGCAGACACAGGGAGAGACCCATACAGGCAGGCATCTGAGGTCGAAATTGAACTTAGATCTGTGCTGCTGTGAGGCAACAGTGCTAACCACTGTGCCACCCATGTCATACACGGTTGTCAGGCTAGAAGAGATTATAAGGATGGGGAGGGCAATGGCATATAGGGATTTGAAAACAAAAATAAAAAATTGAAAAAAGAGATGTTAATAAACTAGGAGCAAGAGGTGTAGATTAACAGCCATCTAGAATGATGGGTGGGTGAATGGGTTTAGGTATGAATTAATTATGGATGACAACAGAATATGCAAGACTGAAGTAAGCAATTCCACAATCAACAAATCCAATCAAAGCTCGTCAGTCCTGCCACTCGAGCTGCGAATGGTAGCGGATACTTAAACAATTAAGTGGAGGCAGCAACTCCATCCTCATCTTCATCCCTGAGTCAAACATATCAGTGGAAAAGCCAAGACTGAAATATTTACAACCATTTCAGTCAAAAGTACCGATCAATTTGTCTCCTTCTGAGGTTCCCACCACTATATATGCCAGTCTTCAGACAAACCGTTTCATGCCACCCAATATTAAGAAATGTCTGACGGGACAGGATATAGTAAAAGCAATGAGTCCTGACAACAACACACTTACAGTATCAAAGACTTCAGAACTAACTGCACCTCTCATCAAATCTTTCTAGCACTAGAACACAAGGTGGAAAATTGCCCAGAAAACTGGGCAAATCCAATCTAGCCAATTACCCAGCACAAAAGGAGACAACTATGGTTGTTGGAGATTAATTATCTCAGCCCCAGGATAGTGTCCAAAGCCCTACCCATCTTCAGCTGCTTCACCAATGTCCTCTGACACAAGAACAGAAGTGCGGTGTTTGCTGATGATTGAACACAGTTCCTCACATATTGAAGCAATCCTTTTTGCAACAAGACCCAAACAACATTCAAGTTTGGGCTAATAAATGTCAGCTGGTACCTACATCACAGATACTGGAAAATGACCACCTCCCATTAACGTTCAATAGCATTACCATCACTCAACCCCCAACATTAACATCCCAGGGTCAATACTGATCAGAAACATAACTGGACAAGCCAACTAAATGTTGTGGAGCAATGGAAATTTTGCAGTGACTAAGTCACCTCTTGACCCCCCAAAACATATTCACTACCTGCAAGGCACAAGTCACAAGCCTGATGTAAAAGAGAGAGAAAGAACACAGTGGGAGTTCTGATAAACCTTGAAATTTAAACTCTACCTTTCTTGGTAGATGCTGCCAGATCCACTGAGCATTTTCAGTATTTGTATTTTGATGACAGATACCAAGTCTGTGAAAAATATGCTGGAAACTGCCATTTTTTTTGGGGGGGGGGTGAATTATTTACTGAGGTTCAGCCAGGGATTGGACTTTCGGAAAGGGACACACTTTAAGCTATTGACCCATCTGGTTCACCAACGGATGGAAGTCTACCATCCTTACCTTATCTGGCCTATGTGCGACTCAACAATGTGGTTACCTAGCCTTTGAAATGGCCAAGCAAACCACTCAACTCAACTGCAACTAGTGATGGGTGACAAATATTGGCCTAGTCAGTGATGCCTACACGCCTTGTAATAATTGAGCAGGTATTGCCAAAATCGGCCGACACTACTTTTCTCTCACCCTCTGAAGCCTGAGCTAACCGCCAACATTCACAGCGTGGGCAAATTTCCGCCTGTTTGGGGTGGGACTGTGTTGATCGGTAAAACCCACCGTCACTACACCCAGGATCTCCTCCTCGAGTCGGAAGGTGGGCAAGTGACCATATCTCAAACTCGGGGCCCCAAGCCTCAGCCTACCGATTCTTACCAGCGCCCATACCCATCCCCCGCCAGTGCCTCTCCCTCACCCCGCTGTCTGTCCACCATCGCATCCACATTGATAACATCTCTGTTCAATCCGCTCGCGCCCCTTCAGTTCAACCGACAAATCCTCCGCGAGGCCGCGAGACTACACGTCAATGACCGGCGGGGGGGGGGAGGGGCCTGGAGGAATTGGGGATTCTGATTGGCCACTTGCGAAGCCCCGCCCATTCCCTTTCCGATGATCAGGTAAACAAGGAGATATGCGCACACGCACTCCCGGCTCTCTCCCCTTCGCTGAAGCGCTTGCGCCAACCGGCAGTTCGTGCAGCGCGTGCGTGGCAGCTGGAGCGTTGCCTGGGAAAAAAAGGGAACGAAAATAATAGTAATAATAATTATCATCATCAGAGGGAAAGAGTGTGTGTCTGAACCGCAAATAAGAGTCGCGAAAGCGGCTGGGACTTAAGGGGGTCGTGCCCTCAGTGCCATGCATTGCTTGCTGAAAGGGGGGATAATACCATGTCAGCGTTAAAGAAGGTAAATATTTGTGGGTGTTTGTGAGGGGAGGGGAAGCTGGGCTGTGATTACAGAGCTGCTCACTTCACTTCTTATCCATCCAGTAAATGATGATGCGGAGCTGGGAGCTGAGCTTGTCAGTGCCGAGAGCGGGTGTTTGTAAACTGTCTCCCAAGTTGTCCGCTCCGCCCCACTCACTCTACCGGCTCCAGGTGAGTTCCTGCTCACCCAGCTGTTTTCGCTAACCGAGGGCGGAGCGAGGTGGCAATGGTCAACCTCCGGGGCGGAGCAAGCAGCCCCAGAAAGCGGGTGTGCCTGTCGAAAAGAGAGGGGTAGGAGCCTAAGGGAGGAAGTGAGGGGTGTGTTCTGTAAAAGGGAGTTAACTTGCAACTCGAGAAGAAGGGCATGAGATCTGAAGGCAGGTGTAGGGAAAGAAGCACATTGGAGTGGAGGGTGGCACAGGGGAGGAGCAGTTTGGAGGGAGGGTTGGAACACGTTAGAAGATTGGCAGCAGCTCTTGAGTGAGTGCTCAAGATTGAACCCATCCCGGCTAAAGCAGAAACAAGGGTTACATACCGTCTCCCGAGGCGAAGTGTCAAGTATGTTGTGACATGCATCAGTTTTATTGGCCTGGAGAATTTAGTGGAAATTGTTAGCCTACTCCTAAGTTACCGATATGCGGCCTCACATAAATATTTTTTGCAAAAGTGGAGTTCTCTGAAAGGGAACAGACCAACTATGGAATTACTATAAATAGGTGCTGTAACATCAGTTTAAAACCCAATGCAATGGATTCAAGGACAGAAAGAGCCTTACAGCAGAGGGCAGCCTTGTCTGATCAACGATTAGCACAGGGGCCATTACCTACTCATATTACCAATCAACAACGCTAGCATATGCTGGACCAAAGGACAGAGGGGTACAGAAGCCAGAGCAGAGTGCAAATTATTTTGCTGGATGAGCTACTTGGATACACTGGAATTTGACGTTATGAATTGGTCCAGGGGTGACGTTTTATTTTCATCAACAGTGTTTGGTCACTGAATAATTATGGCTACTGGCCAGTTCCTGGATTTTGCGCAACAGCAGCAAATGTTGCTTGAAGCCCAAAAGAAAATTTATATTTACTCATTCATCCTTTCTTGTTTTGCTAGGATACCAATGTAATGTTATGTGACGTTATCAGTTTTCGCAATATGGTTATTACTTTTAAAACTGATTATTTAAACTTCCGTTCAGTTTCTGAAGCATCTTTGAAAAAAACAAATGGTCTGCCCTTGTGACCTAGAACAGTATTGTACTGGCATATAATTTTGAAAAGGACTTTTAAGGTTGTGAATGACCCATACGAGAACTGTTGTGTGAATATAGTGTATTTCTCTAATATTGAAAATAGGACAGTACAATGATTGCAGCGTCACTGAAAACTGAGATATGAATGTCCTGCACAATCATAGTTCTCTCAAGGGAAATTACCTAATGATTAACAGCTTAGAAATTTTGTTTCTCCGTATTGACCTCTACTGTAGTTGGAAGTTTCAGGGATGAACAATAATTGAGGTGCATAGTAATGTTTTATGGCACGCCACCTCATATTCATTTACACGTTAAGTGATATCCTTGTTATAAATAATGCACAAAGGGGTTAATACACTTTGAGGATAACAGCAATGTGGTGTAAAACTAACCTGATGCTATTAAGCAACTGACAATGTAAATTCTATCTCAAAAGGGAATGATGTGTTTGAACGAAAATAGGGAGGGATAATGCAACCGCCCTCTAATAAAGGATTTGGATTTTTTAAACCACATCAGGAAACACCTCAGTTTATAATTAAAAATTACAAAACATTGTAAACTATGAAATATGAAAAGCAATTTGATTCATTAAACCTACCCATTTTTGCATATTATGTACAATTGACACAAATAATTGGAATTGTAGCCTTGAAATATCTTATTTTTGAACTTTTTTTTTATCGCTGGATATGGGTGACCTCTGCTGGTGCTATGTTGATGAGGCTTGTCTCTCTTGCTCTTGCACTCTGGTGCTGATAAACTTGCAATGAAAACATTAAAATTGTTAGCTGATGGGATAAAGTACATGCTGTAAAACAAACATAAGTGAGCTTAAGATCACTTTCTTAACATAAAGATCAGGTGCAACCTCAAAGAGTTTGAGATGAGCTCTTATAGTTTATTATGAACCTCAGTTAGATTAGGATCATCTGGAATCGCTCTGGAACAGAATATGTAGATGCATATTTTCATTGTAGTTAAACTTTGTGTATTTCATTTAAACCTATATGATACTATTTGAAAGTCACATAGAGCTTAATAGATGAAATAATTAATCTTAAAAGATCTGTTTCTTGTTGAGACATTCTTTATAGTAACAGACAGGGTTAACAGAGAGCGGAAACCGTTGTATCCTTTCTCTTACTCTCCAAAATCAGTGTGACTTCAGAGAAGAAGATAATAGTGTTTAGCAATAGTAATAGCAACAGTATCCATAGTAGTGTTTCTTAACCCTTTTGAATGTGTGCTGCCAATTTAAATGACAGAAGTGCATTTTCATATGTTTAAATAATTATTTGCTTAACTTACCACCTGGAATTATCAGGTGGAATGATAAAGATCACAGAATCACATATGGATATGTGGTCCCAAAAGAATGTACTCCAAAGATCTGCGAGTTAGATTGATTGGTCATGATAAATTGCCCCGAGTGTCAGGGGAACTAGGAGGGTAAACGTGTCTGGTTTCAGGGATAGGACTTGAGTGGGATTGTTGTCAGTACAGGCTCAATGGACCAAATGGCTTCCTTCTGCATATAGATTCTACAATTCTAAGAGAAAATGATGAAAATACATTTAAAAAGTACAAAACAATGCATAAAATATATTTATTTAGGGAAGATTTTTTATTAATGGTCATGTTCAATGTGAATGCTCATGTTGCTTATAAATTTTAAGCATAGTAGTGAAATGAAAACCAAACATTGATTAGTTGTGCAAAATCCTGTTGTCTGTCCATCCACTTTCTCATAGTTTTATTGTGTGAAAAGAAAGAGTGGTAATGTAAGATAAGCAGAATGGGCTTAAAAATGTAAATCAACGATCTAAAACTAATCCTGCTAACTGTAATTTTGCTATGTTATGACTTAATTTATTGTGTAAGTTTGTAGTGTTTCTCAAGGTGAAAAATAATAACTACAGTATTTAAACATTCAGTCAGCATTGTATCCTTCTAGAGTCATATTGCTTGCTTTGGCAGTAAAATTAGTTACCTTAATATGGTATTAGAGCAAAAAAATTATTCATAATTTATGGAACTTTATGCAGCCAGACATATTAAACAAAACAAACTTAAGATTATTAGTAATAGCAACAGTATCCAAATTTTTAAACAAAAATTTAATTGCTATGGTGACACTATTTGAAGATGCAAATTGTATTAATTAATGTTGTTTATAACAAAACAATTTTTTCTTAGAATGTAGCCAGCCTAATAATTTTCTTAAATTTGATTTTGGAATGTGGACAAAGCTAGCAAAGCCACATTTATTGATCATCCCTAGTTTGGGAATGTGTTTGGGGTGTTAGCAGAGTGGACCATGGTGTCGTGGAGGGAATGGTCCTTCAAAATGATGCCTAGGAGATGTGTTTGGTGATGGCTTCATGCTGGAGTTCACAGAAATGACAGGTAATAATCCTTTGAAAATGGATTCTGGTGGAGTGGAAAATGAAGACAAGGGGAACCCTGTTCAGGTTCTGTGTGTTAGAGAAAGGCTGAGGGTAGAAGTATAGGAAATGGATTGTATTTAGTTAAGAGTTCTGTCAAACATAGTGAGTGGGATTTTCTGCATGCAGCGGCAGTGGATGGCATCTTCTAGTCCTACTGCTGGGAAACTCACAGCAGTCGTTCGCTATCGGTGGGACCAGAAAATCCCGTTGGCAGGAATGACCAGATTGACCAGTGGGCAGTTTGGGGGAGGCAAAAGGAATACGTGCAGAAGCACCATTGTAGAAAATGGCATCATCGAAACAGATGAGACAAACAAACTGGACAAATGGAATGGAGTTGTTACAGTGTGAGAAATTGTAGTCAAGGTAATTGTGGGAATCAAAATCCATCCCCAGAAATGGAGTGAGAAATTAAGAAAAGGAAATGTCTGAGATGGAAGATGTGAAGCTTGAGAAAGGGATGGAAATTAGAACCAAAAGTGATGAATTCTGTTTTACACAGGAAGCAGCATCACTATAATCATTGATGTAATGGAAAACGAGTTGTGGGAGGAAGCCTGAGCAGGACTGGATCTAGCAATGTTCCACAGATCACAAAAACGCAGGCATAACTAAGACCCATGCAACTGATATTGATAAAATGATGTGGGGCATCAGAAGAATTGTGAATGTGGATGGGAAAGGGACTGACAAGGGGAAAAAGAAGGGAAACAAGACAGGAAGAAATAAGTTCAGTCAGGCAGGAACAGGCTAAAGTGATAGATATACCGGAAATTCCTGTTTGTGGGTTTTAGGAAGGAGGTAGAAGGGGGTTGAGGAACTATGGGATTGGAGGCTATAGAGTGACGTTCTCCAGAGAAGATGAGATAATTGAGAGTCCTGGAAACGATTTGTCAGTCTGATTTGAGAGAATGGTGTGCAGCACAAGAAATTAGAGTAGTTAGAGTGGATGAGAAAAGCAAAGAAATTAAAATGGCTGATGTCATGCTGAAAGATCAAGAACTGGCAAGAGGCCAGAGTGAGGGGTCAAGATGCAGGGAGAATTGAGACGAGAAAGAATTAATTGAGCAGGGGAGGACTTTTGCCAAAGAAGTGGCCATGAAGACTAAGGCAACAGAAAACAGTTCAACGATATGCTGAGCCTGAAATTCATTGAGGCGGGGCATAGTAAGGCGTTAAAACTTGAGACTTTTGCTGAGCAAAGATTGCTCACCATCAGAGAGGAGAAGATCAAAGATTATAGTAAATACATGATGAGAGATGAGATTAGAAGAAATGGGTCAGAGGGAGGGAAAATAAGAATGCAGAGGGACATTGATACCCACCCATAAGTTGTCGGAGCTTGCATTCCTTTACACCTGAATGAAGAAGAAAATTTATCTTGTTAAACTGTTGGATGAATCGAAGAATGAAATGAAAATTATTAGCTCTTAGTGCCAGAGAGTATGTATCTATACTCAGTGTTGAAGTGTCCTTTTGCTAAATAAATCTTTCTCGGTTGACACATTTTATGTCTGTGCTCATAACTAGAAACTTAGAAACCCGACAGTGCAGAAGGAGGCCATTCAGTCTGCACTGACTACAATCCCACCAGCCCCTACCCCCATAGCACCATCCATGTATTCGTTTTTGAAGTTTTCAGTCAAATGCTCCATTTACATGTGTTATTGAACTTGACACTCTGATTTTATATATCCAATTACACATACTTAATGCACACACAAATTAAGGAAAATATCCCAGATTATATCACTTATGTCAGGTGACATCTTCATTATCTATTAATTGCAAATTGGCTCAATGTTGGGTTCTCCCTGTTTACAGTTTTACACACAGAGTACTGCAGTGCCTTATATTGGAAAAGTACCATTTAAATTAAAAAAAAAACAAGTAATTTTGCTGTCTCATGAAAGATTTTAACACGTTAATATTTTGCCAATCAATCTGAAGGGAAATAATTGAAAGGCTGATAAGAGGTTCCACTGTATATAGTAATATATAAGATAGAAATCAAATTAATTTCCAAATGGTTTACTCTGAAACGTGCTCTTTCAGGGAACTTGCCATCTATTGCTATTTGTCATGACACATTACAAGAAAAATGCAAGAAATCCCCCCTCTGATTTGTGGCTATATCGTACACCATATATATTGAGGGTGGAAGAAAGATGTGCCCACCACACTTCCCATAAAGCCTTCCCTGTTCACTATGTAAATTTGTGGACCCACTCAAGAATCCATAGGCTTCAGTTTGAAAGCCATTGCCATATGGCATGCACTCATTGCTTGGAGCAGCCTGCATGAACCTTGCAACAGCAGAGGGATGAGTTGGCTGATTCTTGACCTTGACTTCCCTCATGTTTTAGGTTAATATCATTGCCTTAATTGTTATTATCCTTACTTTTTCAATGCTTTTGGAAGAATATAATTGCTCTTTTGTTCTGAGAATAAAAACTGAATAATAACTTTATTTGAATTTCAGTTTACCTGTTTGCTTAGCAGTTGAGAATTGCTAGAAGACAGACTATTGTTCATTAGATTATTATGCCTTCTAAGATACCAG
Organism: Sphyrna mokarran; assembly: GCA_024679065.1. Taxonomy (NCBI): domain Eukaryota; kingdom Metazoa; phylum Chordata; class Chondrichthyes; order Carcharhiniformes; family Carcharhinidae; genus Sphyrna; species Sphyrna mokarran. The sequence goes on from JAGIQG010000005.1 coordinate 102,568,442, forward strand.
GAAAGTGTACTGCTGTGGTCTATTAACCATTTGGATACATACATTCTTGTCAACAATGATCAAACCTTACCAGTATTTTCTACATTTTACAGCATGAACAAGCTGTAATATTAATAATTAGGAATAATGTATTGTCTTTTTCATTTTAAACAGGTTTTTATTGTATTAACAAATGGTTAAGGACTAAAACACTCTGGGGATGTAAATTCAGCCGATAATTGAACAGTTATCGTTAAAAGAAAATTAAAACAGCTAATAGTTCATTTTGAAATGATACCAGAAAAATTATATCAGTAATTTTTGTTGGAAATTAGCTCAGATCGACGGCAGTGAAAAGATGACCTGGTGGCAGTAACTGCCAAGAGTATGTGGGATATCCACCACCTCGAAGTGTGTGTCACAAAAGAACCCGGAGACAGCAGCCATCACCCTAAGGAGCGGACTGCTCCTTTGAGATTAATTAGAAAGCTTAAATTGGAATTTGGTGACCTGATGCAATTTTTTAAAGCCATCTCAGCCTTTTGGTTAAATGAAGCTTAGATCAAGCCCAAAAGGGTTGCAGTGCCCCACTCTGTCAGCTTGGATCTTGTTTGATCATGCCCAAGATGTTGTGTGTGGTATATATCCTTGTCTTGTCAGCTTGGGTTTGGTTTGTCCATCATGGGGACTCTGGATGAGGATGGTGAACCTATAGAATTCTCTACCACAGAAGGCTTTGGAAATCAAAGTTACTGATTACATTTAAGAAGGGAACAGATTTCTAGACCTCACAGGCATCAAAATATAGAGGGAGAGCAGACAGCCTAGTGTTGAGTTAGAGAATCGACCATGATCATACTGAATGACTGAAATCACTCAAAGGACTAAATGATATACTCTTCCTATTTATGTTCCTGTATATGCACTGCAATATTTTGCCATCTAGTTATTATTACTATTTTTGTTTAACTGACCCTCACAAGGCTGAAAAATCTTGCCAGACATATGAGATAAGAGCAGAATGGGCCATTTGGCCCTTCAAACCCGCTCCATCGTTCAATAAGATTATGGCTGATCTGTTTGCTTTGAGTTTCGCATTCATATCTATTCATAACATTTGATTCCCTTGCCCAACAAGAATCTATCGACTTCTGTCTTAAAAATAGTCAGTAGCCCCTGCTTCCGTTGAGGCGAAGAGTTCCAACTTGGGGCTTCTGGATCTTTTTTTGTCTAAATTCAAAGCATAATGAAATCTTAAGGTCACAAACTAGATTTCTTCAATATCTGATATGGTTGCAAGCAGTCTTTTAGCAAAGACTTAATATCTCTATGGAGTTTGAGACTGTATTGTACAGACAATTGAAGCTGGACTGATTATAGCTTCCTATACTTAATGCCCTGGATTTCTCAGTTGCAATGATGACAAAACTAAGCATTTGCTGTCAGTACCTTGTGAGACAGACTGATTTGTGGAAATGAAGAAATTGACTCCCTGACACTATACGAAGTTGAAATCCTTACAGATGGAAATCTAAGAAGGTACTCAAATTGGCAATAAATTCCATTGTTAAAGCTCTAATCACATTGTAAAATCCTTCAAAAAGGATCTTGTTGATTGAGGTGCTATGTTCCCAATCATTACTGAACAACCTCTGGCCCTGAAGAACTAATTGTAAAGTTGTCAAATGTCTTCATTGTGCTTAAAATTCCATGTAGTTTTTTTTTGTTATGACATTTCTATTTCTCCTTTAATCCTGTGTCTATGTCCTAATATTTGTTTTATTTTTAGACCAATGTCTTTGTGCAGTATTAAGGGTCATTCCTTGCTTGATGTTGATCCTCTGACTGTCCCACTTAAGCTGCACCATAGCCTGATGGCCTTGAAGATTTGTGCAAAACATCATGATTGATTTTTTTTTTGTGACTTTTGTTTTCTTTAATATTTCCTCCTAGCTTATATCTGCCTGATTGATTGGGGGATTTTGAGGGTGTGATGGAAAAGAAAAGAGCAAGGAATTTTGCTGGAGCAGCATGGTGGCATAGTGGTTAACACTGCTGCCTCACAGTGCCAACGACCTGGGTCCAATTCAGGTCTCGGTTAACTGTGTGGAATTTGCATGTTCTGCTCGTGTCTGCGTGAGTTTCCTCTGAGTACTCCTGTTTCCTCCCACTGTCCAAAGATGTGTGGATTGGTTGGCCGTGCTCAATAGCGTCTTAGTATCAAGGTAAATACCTGGGGTTTCAGAGATAGGAGCTGGATGGGACGGTTGATGGCGCAGACTCGATGGGCCAAAAGGCCTCTTTCTACACTGTAGGAATTCTATGGTTTGAAGCTGATTCAAAAGAATAATGTTCTGTTTATAGGTGGGGGGTGGAGAACTAAAATGCTGTTTTGTCTACTTTGGAATTCCTGGCACCTGAAAATTTTAAAGGTTTCAAAATCATTGAATTATTGCTTGTTAATTTATTTTTTTTTGTGGAAATTACTGCTTGCTCTATATAGGTATGAGCTGCTCACTGTGTTTTGCTTCCCCAGTCCAGGGCAGTAGTATCTATTCTGAGAACTTTAAACATTTCAGTTTCAGACAAATTTGCCTGATGGGTAAGTATGATGATTTATGATTTCACACAGTGTACTGCTTTGGTTCAGTCAAAACTACATTACAAGACTGGTCTGCGTATGCATACTAAGCAGGGAATCCTCTGGGCTGGTATGTGATTTGTAATATTTAAATTCCTACAAGTAACTTTTGTATCCTCCTGTATCCAGGAATAAATAAATATCAATTTTTAATTCACTAATCCTAGTTGAGTTCAGGATTCATAATTGGCTTAGCAGTAAGAGACAGAGGATGGTGACAGAAGGCTGCATTAGTGGCTGGAGGCCATAACCAGTGGTGTACGCACAGATCACTGTCGTTCGTCATTTATATAAATGACTGTGAAGGCTGGGATCACTAAGTTTGCCAATGACAAAAAGATTGCCTGGGTGGTTAACAGTAAGGTTGAATATCCTGGGTTACAGGAAGAGATAGACGAGATGATCAAATGGATGGATAAGTGGCAGATGGAATTTAAACTTGAAAAGTGTGAGGTGATGCACTTTAGAAGGAATAATTTGACGAAGAAGTATACTGTGAAAGGTCTGACACCGAGAAATTCCAAAGAACAAAGGGACCTTGGTGTGTTTGTCCATAGATCTCTGAAGGCAGTAAAGTAGGTAAATAAGGTGATGAAAAATGTATATTGCACACTTGTCTTTATCAATCGGGGTATAGATTACAAAAGCAGAGAGATCACGATGGAGTTGTATAGAACTTTGGTGGTCACAGCTGGAGTACTGTGTGCAGTTCTGGTTGCCACATTATAAGAAGGATGTGAACACATTGAAAGCGGTGCAGAGGAGACTTACTTGGATGCTGCCTGGGATGGAACATTCAAGAAATGAAGAAAGTTTGGGATAGGCTTAGGTTGTTTTCATTGACTCAGGAGCAACCTGACTGAAGTGCTCAAGATTGAGGGGCATGGATAGAAGCAGCTATTCCCCTTAGTTGAAGAGTCAATTACAAGGGAACACAAGTTAAAAGTGAGAGATGGGGGGATTTGGAAAAAAAAACTTTACTCAGAGGGTGATGACAGTCTGGAATGCATTGGTTGGGAGGGTGGTGGAGGCTGGTGCCTCACATTTTTTAAAAAGTACCTGAAAGTGTACTTGGCAGCCATGACTATGGGTCAAGTGCTGGCAAGTGAGATTAAGTGGGCAGCTCAGGGCATTTCATGCGTTAGTGCAGACTCAATAGGCTGAAGGGCCTCTTCTGCACTGGTGTATTCTGTGAAAGTCAGCCATGTGATCCACATTACATGCATTTTGTCTTGTATATCATATTGTATATCTTAAAATCATAGGATCATAAAAAATAAGAGCAGGAGTAGCTATTAAATCTGCTCTAACATTCAATAATTGTGGCCTTTACTCCACTTTCATGCCTACCCCATAATCTTTGACTTCCTTGTTGATCAACAATCTGTCTAACTTAGCTGTGAGTATATTCAATAACCCACCATCAAAGATCTGGAAGAGAATTTCAAAGGCTGACAATCATCAGAGAATAAATTCCTTTTGAGCTTCATTGTAAACTATTTGTCCTCCCACACACCTCCCTTTCTCCCCTCAGTTCTAGATTCCACCATAAGAGGAAAATCCTCTTAACATTTTTCGCAATCATGGAAAATTATTGGAATCAATTTTGAGAGCTGGATAAACTGTCACTAAGGCACAGATTGTTCAGGGATCATCAGCATGGTTTTGTTGGGGAAAAATTTTATCTTATTAATTTAACTGAATATTTTCAGGCATTCACAAGGAGGATTAATGAGGGTGGTGAAGTAAATATTATCTACGTGGATTTTAGTAAGACATTTGACAAAGTCCAACATGGCAAATTGATCAGAAAAGTGAGATGGGACATGGGGAAAGGTGGCAGGTTGAATCAAAAATTGGGTCAATGACAGGAAACAAAGGGTAATGGTTGATGGATATTTTTCTGAATGGAAAGCAATTTCCAGTGTTCAGTCCATCCCATTTGTTGGAATGCATCTCAAGGTACTAAAAGAAATGGCAGAAGTAATTGCAAATGCAATAGTTGTAATTTATCAAAATTCGCTGGACTCTGGGGAGATGTTAGCTGACTGGAAAACAGCTAATGTAATGCCATAGTTTAAAAAAGAGATAGGCAAAAGGCAGGCAATTATAGGCCGGTCAGCTTAATATCCATAGTTGGGAAAATGCTGGAATCTATCATTAAGGAAGAATTAACGGGACACCTAGAAAAGAATGAATCAATTGAACAGATGTGATATGGATTCATGAAGGGAAAGTCATGTTTGACGAATTTACTGGAATTTTATGAAGATATAATGAGTGCAGTTGACAAAGGCAAACCAATGGATGTGGTATATTTAGATTTCCAGAAGACATTTGATAAGGTGCCCCACAAAAGGTTGCTGCAAAAGATTAAGGTACACAGAGTTGGGAGTAAAGTGTTAGCGTGGATTGAGGCTTGGCTATCTGACAGAAAGTAGAGAGTTGGAATGAATGGGTGCTTTTCTAGTTGGTAATCAGTGACTAGTGGCGTGCTGCATGGAGCGGTGCTGGGGCCTCAGCTGTTTACCATATACATAGACGATCTGGAGGAAGTGACCAAGTGTAGGATAACAAAGTTTGCAGATGACGCAAAGATGAGTGGGAAAGCAAATTGTGTGGAGGATAATTTGGATAGGCTAAATGAGTGGGCAAGGATCTGACAGAGTATAAAGTTGGTAAGTGTGATCCACTTTGGAAGGAATAATAGTAAAATAGACTATTATTTAAATGGTAAAAAATTATAACATGCTACTGTGCAGAGGGACCTAGGGGTCCTTGTGCATGAATCGCAAAAGCTCAATTTGCAGGTGCAGCAGGTAATCAAGAAGACAAGTAGAATGTTGCTGTTTATTGCAAGAGGGATGAAGTGTAAAAAGCAGGGACGTCTTGCTGCAATTGTACAAGGTACTGGTGAGGCCGCACCTGGAGTACTGCGTACAATTTTGGTCCCCTTAAGAAAGGATATATTAGCTTTGGAGGGGGTACAGAGAAGGTTCACCAGGCTGATTCCAGAGATGAGAAGTCAGCTTATGAGGAGAGTTTGAGTAGACTGGGCCTGTACGCATTGGACAACAGAAGGTTAAGGAGAGATCTTATAGAGACATCTAAGATGATGAAAGGGCTAGACAGGGTACAAGCTGTGAGGTTATTTCCACTTAGAATGGAAACAAGAACTAGAGGGCACAGCCTCAAAATACAGGGGAGTCAATTTAGAACAGAGTTAAGAAGGAACTTCTTCCCCCAGAGGGCAGTGAATCTTTAGAATTCTCTCATTGAAGCAGTAGAGGTTACCTCATTAAATGTGTTTAAGCCATAGAGAGATAGATTTTTAATAAATAAGGGAATTAAGGGTTATGGGGAGCGGGTTGGTAAGTGGAACTGAACCACCATCAGATCAGTCATGATGTTATTGAATGGCGGAGTAGGCTCAAGGGGCTAGATGGCCTACTCCTGCTCCAATTTCTTATGTTCTTATGAGTCCCTTGCTGTTTGTTGTCCATGTTAATCATTTGGACTTAAAAGTGGGAGGCATGATTGGGAAATTTGTGGATGACACAAAAATTAATTGCGTAGTTGATAGTGAAGAGGATAGCTGTTGTTTCTGAAATTACATAATGAAGAGGTAGCTGTTGTCCCTGTAATTACATCAATGTTTTGGTTGAGTGAGTGGAAAAGTAGCCAATGCAATTCAGTCTAGAAAAGTGTTAGGTAATGCATTTGGAGAGGGCAAACAAAGCAAATATTCAATATGTGGATATTGAGAAGGGTTGAGGAAGCGAGAGACCTCAGAGTGTACATCCACTAGTCCCTAAAGGTGGCAAGATAGATGGACAAAGTGGTAAAGAGAGCACATGGAATGTTTTTCTTTATTGGATGAAGTATTGAATACAAAAGCAGGATGTAATGCTGGAATTGCATCAAATGCTGGTTAGCTACAGTGAAATTTTGTGTATGTTTCTGTCATCACATTACAGGAAGGTGTAGTTGCCCAGGAAATTTACAACAATTTCCTGGACTTGAAAATTGCAGCTGTGAGGAACAATTGATAGTCTAAGGTTGTTTTCCTTAGAACAGAGGAGGTGGATGGATGAACCAGTTGAGGTGTTCAAAGTTATGGAAACCTACATAGGATAGACAGGAAAGACTTGTTTCTCCTAGATGAGGGCTCAGTTACCAGGAGGGCATAGCTTTAAGGTGATTTGGTAGAAAGATTCAAGGGTACATGAAGAAAAACCTGTTCAGCCAGAGGGTGGTGGAATTTTGGAATTCACTGCCTGAGTTGATGAGTTCTGCAATGTGAAGGTCCATGGACCAGGTTCTGCAAAATGAAATTAAGATGAGTGGCTGGTTTCTTTTTATTTAGCTGGCGCAGATACAAATGGCCTCTTTCTTTGTTTTAATTCATTCACAGGATTTGGGCATTGCCAGCTGCGCCAGCTTTTGTTGCCCGGCCCTAATTGTCCTTGAATTGAGTGGCTTGCAGGGCCATCTTGGAGTCAAGATGGCCTTTATTGTGGATCTAAAGTCACGTGTAGAAAGCATTGCAGATTTCTTTCCTTAAAAGATGTTAATGAACTGGATGGGTTTAACAACAGTAGAAAATGGTTTCATGGTCATCATTAGACTTTTACTTGCAGATTTTTATTGAATTCAAGTTGCATGATTTGACATGGTAGGATTTGAACTTGGGTCCCCAGAGGATTACCCTAGGTCTCTCGATTATTAGTGCAGTAGCATTATCACAATGCCACGGTGTTTCTTCACCATAACTTTCCATGGTATTCTACCTAGCCTCTCATAGTCTTGTATGTTATTGTGAGATCACCTCACATTCTTTTAAGCTCAAATTATTGAGGCACAAACTGCTCAATCTTTCCTTAATGAACAGCCTCTTCATCCCAGGCATCAGCCAAATCAACTTCTCTGAACAGCGTAATTGTGTTGTTCCTATTGAATATAATTGTGACAGTTTACCTTCTCACCAGACATATGTCACATGACAGAATGACTCATGTTTCTCACACTATCCTTTTAAACTTGATGAATGTCAGCTTAGAATTCACATAGAGTTTGATGGCAGTTGTGTACAAGGTGTTGGTTTGATGTTAAATCCATTTTACTTTCCAGCACGTTTAAATGGTTATATTGTTAAACATGCAAACATAGAAGCAGGAGTCAGCTATTTGGCATGCTCTGCCATTCAATATGGTCATGGCTGATCCTCTATCTCAAATTATATATCCACACACTCCCAGAACCCCTTAACACTTTTAGAATCTAGACTGACTAGGCCTCCACAACCTTCTGTGTCCAAAGAGAATTCCACAGATTCACCACCCTCTGAATGAAAATGTTTTCCCCCATCTCAGTCCTAAAGGGCCCATCCTGTATCCTGAGACTGTGGCCCCTGGTCCAAGAACTGCCCAGGCAATCAACTTATCTGTTAAACCTCTTAACATACTTTTTACCACTCACATTTCCACCAAGTGTCATGTCATCAGTAACCTTAGAAATATTGTATTTGATCCCTCGCCCAAATCACTAATACATATTGTGAATAACAACTGGAGCCCAAGCAGTGATTCCTGTGAAACCTTACTAGTCACTGTCTTTCATTCAAAAAAAAAATCTATTTATTCCTTCTCTCTGATACTCATCTACTAATCAACTCTAAACCCCTGATCTCATGTATTGATTTTGTATGCTAACCGGTTTTGTGGGATATTATCAAAAGCTTTCTGAAAATCCAAATACACCATACCGATGAGTTCACCCTTATCTATTCTACTAGTTATGTCCTCAAAAAAAACTCTAGTCAATTTGACAAAGCATGATTCATTGTACTGAAATGTAGTGTGATTCTGTTTATACATGAAACCTAGCATTTTTTTCAGGCGTAAGCCATGGTTAATTGTAGGGTGTTGGTTCCTGTCCTGTCTATGAACTGAAATTCTACAAGTAGAACAGCTTAAAACAGGAAAATATACAGCTAGACCTACATGGAAATAATATGGTTTGACCTGTATCTTTGTCCAACCCGTTAATCAGGTGTCTGCTGCATGCTACAATACAGACATTGCTTTTATCTGACAAGGTCTGTCGATTTCTTAACTTCCAGAAAGCCTGTTTTTTAGTTTCAGATTATACATAAACAGTAAAGAAAATTGAGACTTGCCTTTATCATTTTACAGTGAAGGGTACTTTAATGCCTTATATTTCAGTTGAATAATTGTTTTCTTTTACTGATCTCGGTTCCAATGCATTGTATTTGATTTTAATTTAAGAATATATAGTAAAATTCAGGTTTTAGTTCTTGCTTTTAATTTAGTTTTCTTGATTTAGTGAATAACTCTCCACAGTTCACTTCCTCTGTCTTCCTGTGTGCATCCTCCTTAATAAACACACTTAACAATCATCATTTTGCTTTCTTTCTGCCAATGTGCAAACCTATGTTACAGCTGCAGTGAATTGTATAAGTGATTAATTCTGAGATTGTTGTGTTAAATTTACTTTAAAGATTTGTAGAGGGGCCTTGTGCTTCTTGCAGTCTCATCGTAAACCACAATATATTAGGTGATTTATTCCCAACTCTATATATGGAGTAATCACAGCATCATTTTCTTTCATGTAAAATCTTAACATCCTTAATATTTAGGCATCTACAGAATCTGCGCTTTCCTAATCTTCCAATTGTGTAATAATTGCATACCTAAGAATAACATAACAAACATTTGTGATAAAAATAGACCCTGACTATCTTTTTATAAAATCTGCAATCTGAAATATTGTAATACTTATTATAAAAAAAGATGCATTGTAAAATTGTATCCAGGGTTTATAATACAAGAATCTCTAGATTTTCAAATTAACCAAAGTTGATGTTTTCATAAAATATCTATTGATAGATTAAGAAGAAAAAATTGCTTTTGATGAAAAATTATTATAGTTTTCCTTGGAAACAAAATTAGTGAGAACTTTTAGCCACCTTGTCATTTTGAAAAAGTTCAATTAATAGACTTGGGTGACTGAGAAAGAACTACAAGATGGTCTTTAGAAACACATTGAGAACAATCTTGATGAATAATTGAAAGGAGTGGGTTATTCTTATTAATCAATCAGTTAAAAACAAAATAAATGATTACTCTTTTCTTTGACATATGTTAGGGTCTCTGACTAAAACTTCAAATTAAATTAGGATGGTAAACTAGGCCCCAACAATTGTTTTATTTTGGTATAGAAGTGTTTTGCTCCAAGAGTTCCAGTGACAAATCTTTTATAGTAAAACAAACTTTATTTAATAACCCAGTTTAAATATAACTCTAACAAATGAGGCAACTTAATTATTAACAGTTGAACAATATTTAAAATTGAAAAGGAAACAACTTATTAATTTTTCAGTTCCAAATAAGCAGTATTCCTCTTACAGACCTAAATGCCACTTCAAATACGGTTATGAACCATAAATATGTTTGCTATAATGAATGTAGACTATCTTGAAACTTTCAGAAGCCTGCAAAATCTTTCTGATTTCAACCAGGCTTCAATTACAAACTAAACTGCTTTCTCCAAAAGCTTTTTTCTCTCATTAACCATTCATCACATGACCTTATTAGTTACTCTAATCAGAAATCCTAGGCTAACTTAAGTAAACAAAAGTCCATTAGCTCTAATTAAAATGATCACTTGCAAGGTTGAAATGAGTAATCATCTCCTCTCTCAAAATCCGAGTTGCATTCCCACCAGACGTACTGACTGACTGTAGCATAAAGCTGAATTGTTAAACTTTCCCCTAAACACAAAAAAAAACGTGATGACACTGTGCCTCTAATAAATAGAAAGGGGGAATTTTCTCATCCTGGGTGAACCATGCAAAGGTCCATTGACCTCCAGTGGCATTTCCCAATTTTGAGGTAAGCAGAGCCAGAAAATCCTGCCCATGTTTTTTGTGAAGGGCATCTTTAAAATTCGGTTGTTTTACACCATGCCAATTTGTCTGCAAAACAAGCAGTTCATGTGCTTAGAATGCAGCTAATGATTAATTTTGACTAGGAGTGTCTTTGTTTCAATCTTAAGTTAATGGATTTTTTGTTTATTTGTTTTCTCCCCTGGGATTTCAGAATAGGATTTTCATCTGCTTAACAGATCATCTGCTTAAGGGGAAGAGCTAATCTTAAAGGAAAAAATAGGAATGTCTCCGCTCCCCAATCCTTGTCTCTCTTCTCTCCCCCTCCCCTGGAGGCTACTATTTGGAACTTGCTAGGAGAAATAGGTCTCCCTGCTCTTACGCGAGAGAGAAGGAGAAAGGTGTTGTGGAGACTCAGACTGGTGACCTAAGTACAGACCTGATGCTAACTGATTTTAACAAGGAGTTTCAGGCAATTAAAGGAATGCCACTTGAATTGGAACTAATGGTGATAGTTTAGCAATTAAGAGTTTCATCTTATCATATTTAAATATTTGACTATTTAATATTGGTATCACAGTGGTTGGCACTGCTGCCTCATAGTGCCAGAGACCTGGGTTCAATTCTGTCCTTGGGTGACAGTCCATATAGAGTTTGCACACTCTCCTATCTCTGTCGATTTCCTCTAAGTATTCTGGTTTCTTCCCACAGTCCAAGGACGTGCAGGTTCAGTGGATTAGCCATGGTATATGTATGGGGTTACAGGGAAGGATGGAGGAGATGGCCTTGGTAAGATACTCTGTCAAATACTTAGTGCAGATGTCATGGGCCAAATGCCTTGATAAAAGTTAATTTATTTTAAATTATTTTGTTATAGTTAAACTGTATTGCTAAATAAAGTTTGTTTTGATAAAAGCTTAGTAGTTTCAATAGAATTATACCTGAGTGAAATACCTTATTTCACTCTAATGCCAAAATAGAAAACTGTTGGTGCCCAGTCAGGCTTCACAATATACTTTGGAGTTTCTGATCTGTAAAAGTCCTTAACAAAATACATCCATATCAATTGCATTACTATCATAAATGGCACCAGAATAGGTCATTCTACCCCTGTAGCTATGTCCATTACTCATTTAGATTATGACTGATCTGCATCTTTAAAACATTTGTTAACCTGAGGTCCATTTCCTTCAATACTCTTAGCTAATAAAATCTATCTCAGTCTCAAAAGATCCAATTGCCCTTGCACATCAGCAGTTCCAGATTTTTATTGTGAGATGTGATTTCACTACTGGAATTGCCTAATTATAAATTTAATATTTTGATTCTACATTTTTGATTTCTTTATCAGAGAAAAGCATAGGCAGAACTTTATTGTTTCTAATAGAGCACTGGTTTATGTGAGAAAATCAGCTTGTAACTTGTCAGCTGCACAGCTGGCATTTCTTGCCAGACTATCAATACTTGATGCAGAAAAAATGGAAGTGTGGTAACATTGTCTTGTTTGTTGGTGGGACCAAACAAAGCTGGTCATGCCAGGAATCCTGGGATCGAGACACCACTTTTAACATGCAATATCAAAAACATACCTCCCCCACTTCACCACACACAGGAACCACATCCTACCATGAAGATGGGAACTTCGTATGGACAGGGGTCTCCTTTATCAACTCCCCCAAGAGGGCAGTGCCAAATGACGAAAAATAACAATACAGAATTCTTTTGTGGCTCTGTAACTGGAATGAGTGGACATAAAATCTTTTAATAAAGATTTTACTGCCAGCGGGCAATACCACGGCACTGCCTCTCTCTCTCTCTCTCTCTCTCTCCTCTTTGTCCCCCCCCCCCCCCCCCCCCCCCCCCCATCTCCCAAAACCAAAAGCAATACTTTCTGTGCATCCCCAGCAGGGAATCTTCCAATTTTTAAAACCAGTTTCATATCGTGCTGCTGTGACATCATCAGGGTCACATCATTGTATACATGGGGGACAATACAAAGGAAAACCTGCTAATGATATGATAATATATTAAAATGAGGTTTCTGATCTTCCTGGGTGGAAAGCTCAATACACCACTGGTGGATTGAGGGGACATTGGAAAATGAGATCTCACCTGCAAGGGTTTCATTTTCCAGGTCTTGCCGGCTTTTGCATTCGCATTATAGCACAGAAACAGGGCTTTTGGCTCTTGGCTGTGTTGAACCAATTTTCTGAGCATCCTTAGCTTTCTGACTTAGAGAGTTTCAAAGATCACAACCATTTGAGTGAAAACATCTCTTTTCACTTCAGTTCTGAGTGGCTGACCCCTCATTTGAACATTGTGACCCATTGTTCCTACACTTCTGGCCAGGGAAACATTGATCACCTCTCCTTCTAAACTCTCGGAAATGTAGACTTAATCTTGGCAAGAGATAAGAGAGCCTTGTTCCAGAAATCTATCTCCTGGATCTCTCTGAGACAGGTATATCCTTTCTTTAGTAAAAGTACCAAAACTATTCACAATAGTATGGTCTTGCCAAGGGCATATATAATAGCAATAAGAATACTTTACTTTCCTTTAAAAATTGGCAATATCCAAATAGGTGCAGGAATCATTATAAGCACACTGCTTCCAATGCAGGTAGCACACCCATTTTGTGTTGTCTGCTAATTTAAATGATTGTAGTATGCAGCCTGCATTAATTGCACAGTTAAGTGGCTGCAGCCCCAGGCTTAAAATTAAAATTGGTCTGTATGATGCTAAATACTTTGCATTGTTTGAGCCAGCCTGCATCTCTTAAAATGGGTGTGCATTTTGACTATAGCAGGAGCTGGATGTCAAACTGGAACTGAGTTTGACTTGGAAATATGCAAGAATGCCATAATGTGGCAGAAAGCAGGCTCCCCCATTTTTTTTTTTTTGATGCTCCACTGGAGACTTTAGCACAAATAAGAAAAAGTATGTTTCTAAAGGAGACAGGAGGCCATCGAGGTGGTACAGAACCAAAGGCAGCAGCACAAAATTGGCAGGGAACATGCCTTACATCAGTAGCTGCAATGAGGAGATGGTCCCAACATCATATGCATGACAATGACCGAAGCCCTAGCCAGCAGAAGGGCTGAAACCATTATATCCCAATTCATTTCTCATCCTCCTCTTTACCTCCTATATTTTTCCCTCATCCCATTCATTTCTGATTTACAAGTTGCTGATGTGGAAGCATCGCTTCTTGTTCTCACCCTCTCCTCGCCACAACCAGGCACTTTTACCTTTCTTCTTTTTAGATGCCAATAAATATAACCTGATATTGGTAAAAGAGAAAGAGCTGGAAAAAGGAAGACAGCAATGTTTAAGAAACGGGGTCACTCTCTTTTATACTTGCAGCCAGAAGTTCTGATACTGATTTTCGGATAATGGAACCTCCGAGAATAGCTTAGTGATGAGATTTAAAACTGTCAAGAGATAGAGGTCGAGTTGTCTGCAACCAGGATAGGGGGCAAGGGTCTAGTTTGCAGAGTTCTGTTGCTCAGGACTTTGGGGTGGCATACATAAGAGCATGAGCAACAAAATGCTGGCGGGATTAGCGGTCCTGCCAAAATGTCTGTGGGCATGTCGAAGAGCATGAAGAAGTCTAGCAACTAGTTGGCACAGGGCTAGGTATCGAGCTTGGATCATATCCTGTTTAGTCTGGAAATAGTAGTTAATTCCATGAGGACACTTGTGAACCATTTGTGTTGCAGAACTAAATAACTAATGACTTAGCTTTCATTACAGCAGAAGCCATCCAACATAAGGGTACTGCAGTAGAACTCAGCCTGAAGGAATGCGTGTCACCTTGCTGCATTACAGCTTTGGAAGGGCTAAAAGGATGTCACATAATCGAGCAAATGGCCTTCTAACAAGTTGCTAGCATCGTTGAAGCACTGCTCAGCTAGTGTCAGTCCCATCCAGAAGTAAAATGTTGCTGTTTTTTGGATGATTTGTCCTTATGTTGCCACATTGGTTTTTGTTTGCCAGCCCTGATAAAGCCAGGCATTCTGGGCCCAGAGTTGGTTGCTGTTTTCCTACAAGACTATTTGCAATCTCTGCTATTGAAAGTCACCTATTACCTATCAACAACCACGTCCTAAATAAAGAGACACCTGACAAATACTTCTTTAATGTGATTCTAGTAAGAGAATTGGTCCCTGAACATGTTAGGTAGATTTGACCTGCTGCTGGTAGCCTATCTCCCCCTCCTCCTCCCTCTCACAGGCAGCTTGTCCTGCTGTGTATCATCTATATATTTTCCCGATCCTCCTGTAGAATAAGGAGGGCACAAACGACCCATGTTTGGAAGAATATAGTTTCAACAGAATCCATCAAGGCAGGACAAAGTTCTGAGACATATGTCACCCATACTGTGTAAACTTGACCAACTGTAAGCCTGGACACCACCAACTTCAGCACAAGCCAATGGAAGTCGGTCAACAACTGACCTGAAAATAGTTGATGATCCCTTTAAACTGAATTGATGAAAAGGTTTTGATATTGGTTACATATTCAGTTGTATGAACATAAGAGATTGAACATTTAACTCCAAGCTGGAAACACCTGCTGCCACATTAGCATCATGTATCATTATCACCGATGTATGCTTCTAATGGATGCTCCATGAGACTAGGTTGGCCTCAGAAGTGAAGTCTGTAGTGGAAAACCTTGCTGACAGGGAGCCAGAGAACAATAGACTATTAAATAGTCATTCCAGTTACTTCAAGATTGCAAATGGCCAATTGTCCTATCTTCCAATTCCCCAACCTTTTGCCCTCTGAATCATTTAATTGTATAATACACCTGATGATGGTTTAATTGATACAAAGGTTTATTATTATGAATATTGTCTTATGAATTAACAAATGCTGCAGTTATTCCATGTGTTCTTCATGAAGTAATTCACTATGATAACATTTAGCTATTAGATTTGAGCATGCTGATTCAACCAGTAGAAGATTAAAAGGTAAAAGTGGGAAATTATTTTGACGGATTAATCTTTTCTGCTCATCATTGACCAGTATAATAGTAGCCTTCAGAAATCCTGTTCTGATTTGGAGTCCAGTGCTACCTTATTTGCCTTTAATAACTGCTTTAGCTAAATGAGATTAATGGTCATTCCTAAAGCATTTTAAGAATGCAATATCACGAGCCGAAGGGAGTACAATAAGTTTCAGGTTATAAGCCAGCTTACTGTTATTTGCATTTCTGTTCTTCTTCCACCTTAAAATATGGTTCACATTTTTTTGAAGTAACATTCTTCCTTTCTACATGTCGTCTGCATACATTGCTTTATGTTAACAAGTATAATACTGTTTGTGGTCCGTATCTTCCAGAGCCTGTAGTAAGTTTCCTTTCAAAAATAAAATGAAATCAAATAATGTGCAATTTGTTTATTAATTAGTTTAAAAATCCTGGATTTTTATAACCAGTATTAGCTAAGAGATCATTAACATTAGTGAAAATATATATTTTAATGCATAAGCTAAATTTTACTTTTGAATATTACATGGAATGTAATGGTTCAAGAAAGCAGCTCATGCCACCTTCTCGAGACAATTAAAAATGAGCATAAATGTTGGTCTAGTTAGCAATGCCCTCTTTCCACAAATGAATAAAAAAGGCCAAGAAGTTGCTTTTATGTTGGTCTATTAATTGTTGTAAAGCCAGTAAAATATGACGTAACTAAATATTTGTCAAAGCTGGTAAATGTTTTGTTGAATCTAGAACTTCGGATCTTTGCAAGCAAAACTGTTTAGCACCAATAATTTGCCTTCATATCTGGAAGATTGTTTACATCGTGAATAATAGTACTTGTATGAACATACGGTGCAGCAGAAGAAACTTGGCAGTGAGAAGCTTGGTTACTTAATAGTCTTCAAAATGCATACAGCAGCTGCCTTGTAAGCATAAAACAGCCTGCATTCAAAGAGATCAATAAGTTAAAGCTTGGTTGAGTTTACATAAAATTTTTTGCTGACAGCAGTTTTGTGAGCTAGCCAAAATCCATTTAGTCTTCGCACCTTGAGTATGTTACTCTTGAATGTTTCATCAAATGTGCTAAAGGGAAACAGTGTGCTTTTTTTTTTGCCATTTAAGTGACTGCATCTTCAATCCTCCTATATTTCAGGTGAAGGTTGAATATAGTAACTGGAAAGCTACTGTACATATAAAACGTTGTTTGATTTTTATATTCAGCAATAGAACATTTTGGCTGAAAATCTCATACTTTGAACACAAAGTCCAAAATTTCTGAGTGCTGCTTTTTTTCTCCCCCCATTGCTTGTTCTAGAATAGAAGCATGTTACCATTAATTTGTCACACTTACAGCTTTAATTTAGAATTTATAATGAGAATGTATTGGACATGGGAAGTGTGTTCTGTGGTAAACCTCATTTGATATATTCAGTTGGTGTTTTACTGTAATGCTTTCTTGGAATACTAAAATTGAGATATTAATTTTCTTATTTAAAAATGACTGTCTTCAACTTAAAGGAATTCATTGATTTTTGTCCAGCAAGAAAAATAATTATATTTATTTTGCAACCTAACTTTTATGTACATCTCCTAACTTGGCATAATCTCTTTCTTTACTCCCATCTTATTTTTAAGGAAGACGGGAATGATTCTAATACAAAAATCCAGCGTGACCCAGAACTGTTTTTGCTTAGCATGATGCAAGCAAAAATGACTTTAACATTTGAAGTAAGCACTGAAAATGCCAGAAGTATTTGGGATGCTCATCAGAATCCATGAAGAGACAAAACTGACTAACATTTTATTGTAGACCATATTACTTTTTATTTCAGTGTTTTTTTTTGCATTTTATTTTTCTTTTTATTTGCAACTAACATCTGCTGCTGGTCAGGGCTTATGAGCAGATAATGACTCTGAATTCCTGAAAACAAACCCATCTTCTACTGTGCACGTGGTGTCTGTGCAAAGATGACACCAGTGTTCAGCACAGGAGTGATCAGCCCCAGTGTTTCCTTTTGTTATCACCCTCGTCCTTGTGTTGGTGTCAAGAGTAGCTCATTGAAGGGTTATGCAGAATTGTTAATGTTACTGAATTTTCTTAGTTTGCTTTATATAAAGTTATAATTTAGTTTATTTACTGCTTATCAGTTTAAATCATCAGTTCTAATTGCCAACTCGTGGATTTTTTTTCTTTATTGGAAACAATCCTGTGTCACTCGATCTCTTGGTTTCTCATTTTGAAAAGATAAATTATTTTGAATATAGTTCTTTGAATACTGATTTTATTGCACATGCTATAAAACCTTTGTTATAAAATGTTGATTTTTGCTATCTGTTTATATTTGCAAGAAAGTGGTGAAAGCTTACAGAATGAAAATTATCGTAAGAAAGATAAAAGTTATGAAGATTGAAAGAAACATTGGGGGGAAACAGCGATCATGATCAATGGTAAAAAAACTGGGACAGGTTTCACAATTTAATTATCTCAAGCTTTTTTTCAGAAGGTGCCTTCTGCTATCAAGGAATCCTAGCTAAAATAGCAATAGCAAATAATATATTCCCCAAGCATAGGAATAAATAGAGAATTTAAGAAAAAACTTATCAGGATTTGGAGTGCCTAGTTGTAAGAGAGACAGCTGGACCTTGAGAAAGCCAGACATTCAAAGGTGAGACAATTGTGAAATGTGATTCTGGCAAAAGATGGAGTGGGTTAATTGGAAAGAACTTGAGCAATGAAGACATTCTGAGGATGGTGGAGAAGGACAGATTGTTAATGAATATAATCAACATAAGGAACAAGTTTGGATTGGCCATAATCTTAAGGCATGAAAACTTGTAGAAGAAAGTAGCTGAAAGAAAATCAGAGATGTAGAGCAGGAGGGAGAAAGAGTGTGATGTTGTTAGACAACTTGAAATTTAACATTGGAGATTCCTAAGAGCAAATGAAAAGGAAAATGGAAGACTACAAATTATTTTGAAATGCGTAGAGGACCATCTGAAATAGATGGAATTTGGGGCATGCAGTTTTTAAAAAAATATTTCACGTAAATTGAAATAGCCTGATGAGTATAATATCCTTGTTATGATGTTCTTATTGTTTTGGATGGAGATTTTTTGTACATTTTACTTGTATTTGAACATTCAATGGGTTGTCATTTAATTATGTGGAAATTAGTTTTCTTTTACATATAGAACAAATTATTCTAACACTCTCACCTATGCATTTATGTTTCTGTGTTAGAAAATTTTATGAAATACTTAAATTCAGAATTGGTCAATTCATTTGTATTCATAAAAATCATGGAATCATAGAAACTCTACAGTGCAGAAAGAGGCCATTCATCTATTGGTTTAAAATATTTATTATCCTTTTTTGTATTTCATTTGTTTAAAATATTTTTCGATTTAGTATAAAGTTATTGTTGTTCATCTTTTATTTTCCTATTATTTTTGACATTGTCATGCATCTGCTAAGTGGATTTTGAAGTTTCTACAGTAATAAATGGTTCAAACAAACAGTTTGAAAACTACAGATAGTAAAGCCCAAATATTTTACAAGCAACTCAGTAAATAAGCAAATATAAATGTCGTCAGTCATGTTTGACTTTCATTAATATACAACAAACCTAATTTTTTTTAAGTACATGTTGAAGTGACTTTCTATATCTCTTTATTTCTGGAGTACAGTTGCAAGTTTTGCTCTTTGAAGATTCATGCCACTTTAAAGAACAGCATCTTAATTAAAAAATTTTGAAAAAACAATTTTTCATTTCTTGGGAAATGAACTCAACAGTCAACAGATTGCCTGTCCTTTTATTTGCAGATGAATCACTGTGACAAAAAAGATTATTTTCTTCTGACAAAGCAGAACAGTCAAAATGTCAAATTCATTTTTCTGTTGCCTTAAAACAGTTTCATATTCAGTGAAAGTAACAAATGTCTCTTTGGGAGCAGAACATTATATGCTGTCTTTATAGTGCTGAAAACTAACATGGAAAAATTGCCAAAATTGCTACTTAAATCACAATCCTGTCTGTCTATCTGACAGACATCATGGATGTCCAAGGAATTGCACCCCTTCACTCTGGGCTGACTCAATTTACAATGTTTCACTTCCATACAAGTGATCTTGATATGGTTGTGTCCAAATAAGGGAGAAATGCTTTATTTAAAACATAAATTACGTTGAATATAAAATGCATGCCTCAATACATACTTTTAGTTGGATTTCTAACTTTCCATTCTGATCATTTGAGACAGGATATTACTAAACCCTAGAAAGAATGCAGAAAAGATTAACTAGGATGCTACTGGGACTTGCTAGTTTTGAGTTATGAGAGAGGCTGGATAGACGGGGCTTTTTTCCTCTGGAGGGTAGGAGGTGTAGGAGTGATCTTGTACAGGTCAATAAAATAATAAGGGGCATAGATCAGCTAGACAGTCAATTTTTTTCCTAAAGGGCCTGGGTTTAAGTTGAGAGGGGAGAAATACAAAAGGGCCCAGAGGAGCAATTTTTTTCACGCACAAGGTGTGAGTGTCTGGAACAAGCTGCCAGAGGCAGCAGTAGAGGTGGATACAATTTTGTCTTTTAAAAAGCATTTAGGTAGTTACATGGAGTAAGATGGATATAGAGAGACAAAGGCCAAATGCGGGCAACTAGGACTAGTGTAGGCGTTAAACAAAGGGGCGGCATGGGCAAGTAGGGCCAAAGCATCTGTTTCCATGCTGTAAACTACTATGACTGTAATTCCAGTGAATTGCCACATACTGGAGAATAATATTTCAAACCATCTTTTTCATCTAAAAATTTAATGCAACATGAATTTATAAACAATGTGTTCGTAGCCTGAGATAAAAGGGCAAATATCGTGGATGAATCAATACATTTGTGTACACTTGTTTAATTTTTATTGAAACTCATGAGTTTCAGATGGTTTTTATCCTATATGCTGGTTGCAAATCTATAGCCTGAAAATGGCATTGAATTATGTGAATATTATTATTATTGTTATTATAAAAGTGCTGAATCAAAATTTTTTAAAAAATCACCATCATGACTTATTTGAGAAAAATAATGAACATACGTCAATTTGTCTTTATTTGTACAGTAACGTGGGATTTTGACGAGTAACTGTCACTGAAATTGAGGGAAGTGAATTAACAGAGAATTCAAACGCCCCCAATTTCTGAATCATCTTCATTTAATATCTTTCTTTGGAGTGAATTCAGCTGCTTTGCACTGCCTGGATCTGTAATGCTTCTCCTTCAAATTTTCTGTTTATGCAATGGTAAGATAATGGTTAAAATAAACAATATGAAAAAAAAATCCAAAATATATCTACAAAAGGGCTTTAATGTTGATTTTTTTTTTCCCCCCCATGATTTTAGTTTTTAAGACAGCAAGCTATATGTTTTGCACAGTTAACAAAACAACAGATTAATATTCTTTTTCTTTATATCTATAAATTCAGTCTAACAACTAGTTTGCAAAGTTTCTCTGAATTCTTCAGGCCTTGTTGTTGCATGAGGTTATGGTATGTCTGGTCTTAGTTCAGAACTTACAGAAAATTATCATCTTTGTCTGTATTTGCCTTTTTATCCACTTTTATGTCTTTGTGGTTCATCATCTCAGCAAGTTTGCCATATGTGTTCCTGGTTAATTATCTTTTCATAATTTGCTTTCATGCTGTTTTTGCTCTTCTTTCTTCTCTTGGTTCAGCTCCAGTTCATATATTTTATTTTTCTTTTCATTGAAGTATGGATGCACTCTCTTTGAGATGGGGACTTGACCACTATGATTGGCAAGAAATTTTTGGCATCCTACTTACACAATTTTGACAAATTGTACATTTAGTGACCAATGATTCTATTTTATAATCTAGATCAGGCCAATAAACAAATTCTGGCTATCAATTTCTACTAATGATACCCCTGTGTTCAGGATGATCTTCTGCAGCACCTTGTCCCTGCAAGTATTGGAACTACCGTTCTGTGAACCAACTTAATGCATTCCTTTCCACATAACTCATTGGGCTGTGTCTCCGGCTGTTGCTTTTTCTCCCCGTAGGATGCGAGCGTGTTAAATGTGGTGGACTGGTGTTGAACTTGACGTCTACTTACTAAATGAGGGTCAATTAGGCTTCGTATTGGGGCAATTAACTCTTAGAAAAGCTGTTCATGTCAGAGAACATTTAATGTGCAGTAGGATAGGAGTTGAAAGCGTGCGTGCATGTATACGTGATTTCAGAGGGGTGAAATTGTATGGAGTAAGGAAGGGGTGTGGAGGGAGGAGGATGCAAAAAAGAAGATTGGTGTTATGGCAGGGAGGAAGAAGTAATGGTCAGGTGGAATATCCAGTTGAATGTACAAGGGTGGGGTTTGTGGAGTCAATGAGGGAGCAGATAGGATATGTGGTAAGGATGCACTAGTAAGGAGTAGGTGGGCACTTAGAGGCAGACATGGACTGGGCTGGGGAGGAGGAGGTGAGGAAGTCCATGGGGGTAGGGTTTCAGGGAGGTGGGGAGCATGCACTTTCACCTGGACATAGTTGAAGGAGGAGGTTTGCTGCTGAAGGGTAGCAAAAAGGAAGCCCAAAGGTGATGCCAAGGTGTTATGGTGATTGGGATAGGACATGGTGAGCGAGGAGGGAAATGGGAGTGGGGTAGAGTGATGAAGAACATGATGATATTTTAAAAATCAAAGTAATTGATTGCAGCCATGTGTTGAGTGGACACAGGTGGAAGGGCAGAGATGTTAGTTAACTCGAAGATAACTGAAAGAGAAACCAAGCAAGCCAGTTTGAATGCTTGGGGCAGTCAGGTAAGTATGAAGAATGTTCATTCCTACTCGATCCATGAGCTCTGAAGCCCTCTCCTTGAAGTTGGTGAGAGCCTTTTAGTGTGGTCAACCCCATTCAGCTTTCTGTTCCACTCGGTTGTGCCAAAGTTTCTCCTATTCAAAGAAGAGCATTGTAATATTTTCTAAGTTTGCTGATGGCATAAAACTTGGTGGGAATGTGAGTGGTGAGGAGGATATTATTAAGGCTTCAAGGAAATTTAGTCAAGTTGAATGAGTGGACAAATGCATGGCAGATACAGTATAATGTGACTCAAAGTGAAGCTATCCATTTTGGATAAAGAAACAAAATGGCAGAGTACTATTTAAATGATATGGGTTTGGAAATGTTGACATACAATGAGACCTAAGTGTCCTGGTACACTAGTCACTGAAAACAAGCATGCAGGTATAGCAAGCAATTAGGAAGGTAATTAGTATGTTGCTGGCTTTCATTGAAAGGGTACTTGGGTACATGTGCAAGGATGTCTTGCTGAAGCTTTATAGGACCCAGTTTTATAGGAGAGACCACATCTAGCATATTATGTGAACCTTTGGTATTCTTATCTAAGAAATGATGTATTTGCTAGAGAGTGAATGCAACAAATGCTCACGAGTGATTTCTGGGTATGCAGGATTGTCATATGAGGAGAAGTTGGTTGACTGGGCTTGTATGCACTGGAATTTAGAATGATGAGAGGGGCTGTAATTAAAATGTATAAATTTCTGACAGGGTTGCACAGATTGGATGCAGGGGTGTTGTTTCTTCTGGCTGGGGTGCCTAGAACAAGGAGCTACAGTCTCAGGATAATTGTTAAGCCATTTAAGATTGATATGAGAAAAAGCTTCTTCACTCAGGCTGGTGAATCCGTGGAATTCTCTACAACAGAAGGCTGTAGACGTCAAGAAGGAAATAAATTTCCAGACCCCAAAGGTGTCAAGGGGTATGGTTAGATGCAGGAGTGTGGTGTTGCGATGGAAGACAGACATGTTCAGATTGAATGTATATTCAAATGGCTAATGGTCTGGTCTTTGTATTTTCTATGTTTTTATGCTCTAAAGGGATTGAATATTATGTCGATTGGATCTTTGGATTGTGGATCATTTCTCATTTCTTCCCTTGGAAGATAACCCGCTTCTGAGTGGCAAGTGATCACTGGTGCGATTTGGGCAGAGGGTTGTGGACCAGCTGCCTTCAGAGTGCAGTGCTTACCCACATGTAAAGAGAAGGCTTATACATGCATGTGATGTGGAGGCTATTAGATTCCTCTGCACCATTACCGGTTCCCCCTTCACCTGCCCCTGTTCCATGTAGTGTCCTGCATCTGCTGAAGGGTGAAGGTGACATTCTACTGCAGTGTGGATGTTCTGAAATGGGACTGAGGCAAGACATGCCATTGCCATTAGCCCCTGAACCCTGATATTGTGGAGTTTTTGTGGATTGTGTAATCATGGATGAGACTTGCCTAATTGAATGGATAAGTTATTCATCCTCTTGCGGCACTAGGTGCCAATCTTTTTTGCACCCCCTGTACACTTTTGACATTGGCCCATGCTGCTTTGGTTTTCCATTGAACATCCTTTACCATTAGCTGAGTACAAGATATCCCTTGTGGCCTCAACATGATGAGGAGGATACAAAGAGAGGCGTCACTAAACTTGGATAGTGGACCTTTACCTCCCCTTCCTCACATGTCCTCTCAATAGGCAAGTACTGATAGTAAGGATTCTAGGCAACTTTTAACTGTGCCACCTGGATATAGAAACATAGAAAATAGGAGCAGCGATAGACCGTTCAGCCCTTCAAACCTGCTCCATCACTCTTACTTGTCATTGCAAATCATCAAACTCAATAGCCTGATTCCCATCTTTCATGCATGTCCTTTGATCTCCCTTCACCCCAACAGCTATATCTAACTGCTTCTTGAACATGTAGAATGTTTTGGCCTCAACTGCTTTTTGTGTAGTGAATTCTACAAACTTACTTGCCACTTTCTGGGTGAAGATATTTCTCCTCATTCCAGTCCTAAGTGGTTTACCCCATATCAATAGAATAAGATCTATGGTTCTAGACTTCTGCCACCATCAGGAACAACCTTTCTGCACCAATCCTGTATAATCATATAAGAATTTTATAGGTTTCTATGAGATTCCCTTGCATTCTTCTGAACTCTAGCAAATATAATGCTAACTCACTCAATCTTTCCTCAAGTCAGTGTTGTCATCCCAGGAATCAGGGTCTGGTAAACCGTCACTGCACTCTCATAATAGCAAGGACATCCTTGCTCAAATAAAGAGCCAAACTGCGCACAATATCTCCAATATGGTCTCACTAAGGTACTGTGTAATTGCAGCAAAACATCCTTGTTCTTGTATTTGAATCCCCTCGCTATGAAGAAGTATGTATTAGTCAGTCACTTCTTTGTTCACCATTAAAAATTCCTCTGTTTCTGACTAAAGGACTGACATTTATCTTAAATTTTTTTTACTCTTCTTGTACCTATTGGGACTTTTACAGTCAGTTTTTAATGGTCCCTGCAAGCCTATTCTTATACTTTATATTCCCTTCTTCATCAATCCCTTGCTGAATTCTCAACTACTCCCAATCCTCAAGTTTTTTTTTTCTGGCTAATTTATTTGCCTTTTGGATCTAATAATATCTCTAATTTCCCTTGTAAGCCATGTATTAGCCAGTTTTCCCATTTTACTTTTACATTAGACAGGAAAGCATAATTGTTACTGTTTACCCATGTGTTCTTTGAGTGTTTGCCATTACTTATGCAACTTTAAGTAATCCATGATAACAAACTTGCATCTCATCATCATAGTTTCTCTTATTAAGATTCATGACTCCATTCTCAGAGTCAACTACATCACTCTTCATTTTGATGAAAAATTCTGTCATATTACAGTTGCTCATCCTCAAAGGGTCTCATCAACTAGATTGCCAATTATTCCTTTCTTGTTATACACAGTCTAGAATGGCCTGTTCTCCAGTTGGCTCTTTAACATATTGTTCCAAAAAAACTATCCTATTCCTCCTATGCTATTATGACTATTTTCTGAATCTATATGCAGAAAGCCACCCATAATCACAGATATTCCTTTATTGCACATTTCTCTAATATGCTGCTTAATGCTTTAATTCCCAACATCACCACTACAGTTTGGGGCTCTTTATACAACCCACAGTAACATTGTTTGTTCTTTAGTGTTTCTCAGCTTTTCCCATGCAGATTCCACGTCATTGGAATTTATGGGCAGAATTCTCCCATTTTCGCTCCAAGTGCTCACGCTGGCATGAAAACACAAGGGTTTCGGTCTGATGCTGGAAGCATCTGTCACATGTAAGTTAATGCATCCAGTGATTCATGACAGCCAGCCCAGTTGTTCAGAGGTCATGGGGCCAATTTTAAAGAGCACCCAGATCTCCATGTTGGCAGACAAATCTCTCTCTTCCCACCTTTACCCACAGAAAAGGGAAATGGTGCCCCCAAACCTTGCTGAGCAGGGGAGCAACAACAAAAGGGGCATCCTCTTTTTCCACACCCACCCTCCCACACAAATAACAGGTCACCCTCTGCACCGATTCTCAATGATGCAGGCACGAGGGTGACTAGACCACCACTCAGGGCCCTCCACCCCTTTAGTCTATGCACCTAGTCTGTCAGCTTGGGCCCCTGGAGGGTGGGTGGGGGGAATCAATAAGGTAGATCCGGTCACTTTTTACCCCTCTGCCTTGCTAGGCTGCAGAGGAAAGATGCCCCAAGAACCCTGGGGGTTGACTGGGCTCAGGTTGGAGCAAGTGGTTGATCTCTGCACTGTCCCCTTGATCCCCTGGTTGAATTGTCCCTTCTCGCCCTAGCAGACTTAACGTTCACTCCTGACATGATTTCTGGCAACGCTCTGATCAACATCTTCATTCCTGCCTGTTATCTATGAAAATGTTGAAGTGGCCTGGTCACTTTAACCTTCATCACAGCAGCATTCCATTCTGTATCAGGGATCAAGCTGCAGATGTAAACAGAGCCTTTTGAAGTCACAATTAGAATTACATACCAGTTCCTGCTAACTTTTTTAGTTCCTCAAATTTTGTTTTGAAAGTATAAGGAACTGGCCATGCCTTGCAATGCAGTGATTTTGTCATGGGTTTATTTGAATGTTTGTTTTTATGCTAATTATACTTTGATACCTGTTATTCAAAATGTTGCTATTTTCAGTACTGATCCAGCTTCTTCGTCTTGACATTAAATATCTGCTCCCTGTTAAACATCAGATGGCCTTATCAAAGGTGATCGTCTTTATCTGCTAAAGTTAATTTGTTGACATGTCTTACTGCAAAAAGAAGTAACTTGAGGAACTTGCTTTTATATTTCATGTTGCTTTCCATTTGTCCACATGTTTCTAACATTCAAATAATATTCAAATTTCACCATCTTCTATGATGGGGATTTAAACCCGTTTCCAATGACAATACCACCTCTTTATAAAATACTGCTTACCCTGATCAGGTCTCTTCACTTCAGACTAGGAAGAGGTCTTCTGCCAGTGAACAGAAGCTTTATAGTCACTTGCAATGGGCAAAATTCCTGTACTCTTTGCCATATGGTAAAAGCAGTCTTGCATCTTAGCTCAAGTGTAAGATTTTCTTACTTAATAATTTTGACTGGATTCTTTCATTCGCTGATCCACAAACAAATCAGCTCGCTAGCACGAGGGGACACAGCTTTAAATTAAGGGGTGATAGTTATAGGACGGATATCAGAGGCAGGTTCTTTACCCAAAGGGTGGTTCGGGAGTGGAATGCCCTGCCTGCAGCAGTTGTAGATGCGCCAAGTTTGGTGGCGTTTAAGAGGTTAGTTGATAAGTATATGGAAGAGAAGGGAATGGTTTAGTTTGGAGGGGCATTGCTTTTTATATTGGTCGGCGCAACATCGAAGGCCAAAGGGCCTGTTCTGTGCTGTAACGTTCGATGTTCTATGTAATACAGTCTAATCTATAATAAATTCTTCAGTGCCACAGTGCACTTGCTAGCTGTTTCATTAGTTTTCTGGTTCCAGATTTGTTTCTTTTCACTATCTCTGGTGATTTAGGATTAAAATGTTCCTCCAACTTGGTGATAATTATCCTGAATAGTATATGTTTTGTCTTGTTGAGAACAGGAACATCTGTTAATGTACTAAGCACTTCTTAGCCCATCTTTATTAGCATAATGATTTCCTTGTGTTTCATTGTTTTATTCAGAGTTTGGATATCAACACTTTCACCTTGGACTTCTAATATTAAGTCTGAAGAACGTGTTCGTTCTTTCAAAATATGAACCAAGTAGCGCTCTCAAGCTTTCTCGTATAGTCCAAATGACTTGATGCATCCCATTTGTAACAGATTTGTAAAACAATAGGCTAACTTAGCTTCTATAATCAGAACAAACTCGCCAAAGTCAGTTTGATCAGTAATTGAATCCGATGGACATTAGGGTAGCAGCCAATTCAACTGAGTGTTGACACGTCTTTTCACAATAAGACTCAAAAGAATCATCCTACCATATATGTCGCTAGGAACCAGCCTCTTTTGTTCATCTTCGTCTCTACTACTGTTTGCTTCAAAATACTTTTGCATATTCATCCTTTTTTGTCACCAAAATCTGTTATTTATAATTTGGAGGAACTTGTAAAGAGAGACAAGATGGCTGCCACACATATTTAATGATGTCATCACACAGGGCTCATTATTTAATTTCTATGATGTATTCGTATGTTAATTCCAGAATTCAAAGACTGATGAGCGTAACAGTATTCCATTGGGAGGTGGTCAAATACAATACAAATATTTTGAAAAATATTTTTTGGTAGTGAATAGGCATTATTGCTATCTTGCTCAGGTTTATCTGGAAATAATTAGAAATGGTAAATAGCATGAACAGATGGGAAGATATAATCAAAGTGCATATGAACCTTTCTTATATTCAAATAAGTTTCTGGGAGAAAAGGATATATAATTGACCATGTAAAATAAAGTCAGAATTCTAAAAGGAGCAGAGGGACCTGGGAAGGGTGGGGAAGTATTATGTGCACAAAACCTTGAAGATGATTGTACTACTTAACTGGATATTTTTAAACTGCTGGCAAAGTAAGACAAGAAAAAAGTTCTAAGTGGAACATATCTACTTGTAACTGTATTAATTCATTTAAAAGAATTCCAGCTTAAGTTAATAAAAACACTCGAGTTGTAATCTTCAACTCTTGCATTCTTAAAAATATGGTGGACCTTTTGAGGACTTGTACTGATAATTTGCATTAGAAATCAGAGCTGATTATTATTTGCTTTAATAGAGTGTAGTTTTAATATCTGAGACAACAGTTTGAAAAAAGAGGAAGACTACAATAAATATAATACAGTATTACACTTAGGAGTACCAGAGTATAAAATTAGTGATAAAGAGCAATGGATAGAAAAAATAAATGTAAATATACTTTTGCATGAAAAATGCCGTATGTACAATATGACTTCCCTCTTTTCCAGCCAAACATCTTGAAAAAGAATCTATGACCTGTGTGTAATTTTAATATGGCCCATCATTATCCTCCTCTACAATGAGCAGATAAGTTTACTTCAACACGTGATGCACAGTAATCTGGAGAGGCATTAAAGAGTCTTAAAAATAGACTGGAGATAAGATTTGAAATCTCAGCATGCAACATTACTATCCCATATCTTGAGACTATGATTGAACTGAGGTAATAAGATTTGTGAGACATTTTAAAAAATACACATTAAGCCACTGACAGAACTAGTGGTATTCGGTAAAATGACTTTAAAATAAGCTAGCTAAAAGCAATTTACAAATAAAATGCAGTGATTGATTCAAATAAGTGATTATGATTATAAAACAATACTTTAAATGTATTATTATTGATTTTAAGGAAAATTGTTCTCTGGTCAAAAGGGTTTTATCACAAGGCATCATGGTAAAAGTCATCAAGGCACAGTCATATTTCAGAAGAATACTTGAACCTTGGAAATATGCAAGATTTATTAGCTGAAGTTTCAGATGGGAGAACAGTTAGAATTCTTTATCATATCTGATAGAGGGCTTATTCACAGTCCAGATGAGATGAACTGGTGCGCAGATATGGTGTCACTATCTGGATGGACAGTGAATTCTGATGGAAACCTGTGAAAATGAGAATTTGAACATTGGGCTGAGTATCTTAGGTGTCAAGCCAAGGAAGGAATTAGCTTCTGGATTTCACAGATTAATAAAATACCAGTATGTTGAGGAGCAGAATGCAACTGGCCAAAGTATTTGACTTCTTATTGTTGATTTGTGTATCTTGCAGTGGTTGATTTAAAGTTTATTGTAAGGCAGGAATGATGATCAGAAAAATCTATAATTGATTTGTTTTTCAAGTTAGATTTATTGGAGAGATTTAGTTGCTCCATGCCATGTTTAACTTTTTGATGATCTCCTGGCAGCTGTTGGCTTAATAAAATTTCATCTTTAATACAGAAATACTGATGTTGTGAGTCTTGGATATTCTGAGATTTTTTGATTAGACAGGTCACTCAATTATCCCACAAAAGTGACACAGCCAGCCCCCTGCTCCCAAGCCAAGGCAACATCATCTCTGCATCCAGTCTGTCTAGCCCTATCAGAATTTTATATTTTGAAAACCAATATATTCCCAAAGCATTTTCTTTAGCTTCAGGGTTACCAGTTTCATTGATTCTTCTCTGACAGTTCAGTGTGCCTCTCATATGTTTTGTAATTGTGGCAGAAGAGAATGTAGTCAGTCCTCTTCCAAGTGATTGAATGCACAGTTTTAAGAACTTGTTTGTGCAGTTCACAGTAGGCTTTAAGTAATGCATTTAGTTTAATCAAATATTGGATTTCATGAGATGTGGCCTCACTGGCTAGGCCAACATTTTGTTACCCTTGAGAAAATATTGGTGAGCTGAGCTCTTGAATCACAGCAACCCAAGAGGTGCAAGTACATTCAGTGTTGATAGGAAGGGAGTTCAGAATTCTGAGTTTGTTCTGAATTCCAGAATTTTGACCCAACAGCAGTGAAGGACTGGTAATTATAGTTCCAAGTTAGGGTGATGTATCGTTTGAAAGGTAACTTGTAAGTTGTGGTGTTCCTATACACTAACTTTTTTTTTCTACTTGATAGAGATTGTGGGTTTGGAAGGTGCTGTCAAAGGAGGCTTCACAAGTTGCTGCACTGCATTTTGTATACGATATACATATGATATCTCTGCATCAATAGTGGAGGGAATGAATGTTTAAGGTGGTAAATGGAGTGCCAATCAAGCCAAATGCTTCACCCTGGGTGGTGTTGACTAGATGACGCAATAGAATCACAGAATCCCTACAATGCAGAAGGAGGCCATTCAGCCCATCAAATCTACATTGACACAATCTCACCCCTGGCCCTATACCCATAACCCCATGTATTTACCTTAACTAAGGTACCTTACTAAGGTGAATACATGGGGTTATGGGTATAGGGCCAGGAGTGAGATTTAGTCCCCAGATACTTGAGAGCAATTTAACATTGTCAGTCAACCTAACCTGCACATCCTCGTACTGTGGGAGGAAACGCAAGTATCCAGAGAAAACCCAGAAAGACACGGGAGAAAATGCAAACTCCATACAGATAGTGGCCCAAGCCTGGAATCAAGCCCAGGTCCTGGCACTGGGAGACAGCAATGCTAACCATTGCCTCATGATTAAAATTGTATCTAAAATATGACATTTTGAACTTTCACCAGTTCTCAATATGTGTTCAAATTATACATCTCAAGTATTTTGTTAGTTAATTTCATGAGCTACTCAATGTTCATTTTCTATGAATCAATTTTTTTCTATTCACTGTCATGTAACTCTTCTAATGCAAACATCTTTTCGTGTACACAAAAGGATTATCTTTATTACATCAAAGCATACTATGAAGAGTACAATTGATAATTACACAATTTGTTTTCCCTGGATTTATAATATATCTGGGAATGAAGCAGTGTGTGTTTCAAAAAGGTGTATTTAAGGAAGTAATATTAACTTTGAAATAGTTAAGGAAAAGAATAAAGAACAACCCAGTGTAAAAACACAACAGAAAGAAACACAACAGATTCAAAGTCCTAATAACCATCCAGAGTCAAAAGAGGTGGAGGAGATTTCTCTGAATTTGCAGTGTTTATATGGAATGAGATAATGGAGGTTATTGCAGAGGAATATTTTGAAATCTGTACACAAAGGCAACAAGTATATTCTTGGGTCAGTGAGGAAAGCTGCTCTGACACAGGAGCAAATGTCATTCTCTGACAGGCAGAAATTGTGTGGAGATGCTGGTGTTGGACTGGGGTAAATGTGGTAAGAAGTCTCATGACACCAGGCTAAAGTCCAACAGGTTTATTTGAAAGCAAAAGC
Source organism: Sphyrna mokarran (assembly GCA_024679065.1). Lineage (NCBI taxonomy): Eukaryota > Metazoa > Chordata > Chondrichthyes > Carcharhiniformes > Carcharhinidae > Sphyrna > Sphyrna mokarran. Next base: position 102,600,218 of record JAGIQG010000005.1, read on the forward strand.
CACTAGCTTTCGGGCCTCTGACCCTTTGTCAGGTGAGTGGAGAGTTCTGATCACAAACAGGGGATGTAAAATCAAACTCTCAGTTGACAGAATACTAATTAGAATGTGAGTTTTTACAGCTAATCAAATTTTAAAAATGCAGACAGTGTGAGTGGAGATTGGTTAAAGAGATGTGTATTGTCTCCAGATGGGACAGTAAGTGAGATTTTGCAAGCCCAAGCAAGTCATAGGGGTTACAAATAGCATGATATGAACCCAAGATCGTGGTTGAGGCTGCAAGATGTGCTGAATCATCAACACGGATGCCATCGTCTCATGTGAGAACACCATCCACCAGGTACACGGTACATACTCTTGCAACTTGGTCAACGTTGTCTACCTGATATGCTGCAGGAAAGAATGTCCTGAGGTAAGGTACATTGGGGAGACCATGCAGATGCTATGACAATGGATGAATGAACACTGCTTGAGAATCACCAGGCAAGACTGTTCTCTTCTTGTTGGTGAACACTTCAGCGGTCATGGGCATTCGGCTTCTGATCTTTGGGTAAGCATTCTCCAAAGTGGCCTTCGTGACACAGGACTGTGCAAAGTCACTGAGCAGAAACTGATAGCCAAGTTCCACACACATGAGAATAGCCTCAACCAGATCTTGGATTCATGTCACACTATTTTGTAACCTGTATGACTTGCCTAGGCTTTAACCTATGCTTTAATGCTATCTCCACTCACATTGTCTGCACTTTTTAAGGCTTGGTTAGCTGTAACAACTTGCATCCTAATCAGTATTCTGTAAACTGAGTATGTGTCTTTAAAACTATTTGTGATGAGAATTCTCCACTCACTTGAACGGTCAGAAGCTTGAACGCCAGTGGCTTTTGCTACCAAATAAACCTGCTGGACTTTAAACTGGTGTTGTGAGACTTCTTACTAAGTAGAAGTGGAGTAGTGGGAGTGAACACAGCAGAAAAGATTAAGGGTAATGCACCAATCAAGCATGTCAAAGCTAGTATGTTTTGGAATAAGGCGTTATGATTGCAGTCATACACTATATCATTGAATAACTGGCTGTCGGTTTTGATGGGGTGGGTATGACACCATACATAGTGGAGACATGGAGCAGATGGTTCTGATGAGGAAGCTGGGCAGAGTTGATGAAAAGTAACATTTACAAAAGTAAATATCGCATCCATTTTAAAAATGAGATTAACTAACAAAATACTTGATGTATAATTTGAACATGTATTGAGAACTGTTAAGTTCAAAATGTAATATTTTAGACATAATCTAAACATTTTGTGCAATTAAAGTTAAGATTTATATTAGGGTTTTGTAACGTTTTAAGCTGGCAGATGGGTGGCTCCACACTTCAAGGATAGAAAAGTTATCCTTTAACCAATTGTTAAGATGTTTACTTCATTGAATATAATTAGACAGGATGAAGCTATGTATAGAATGGTGCCTGCTTAAAATATCATTGAGTAACAAATTATTGATACATTTCAGCATTGATATTTGTAAAATAATTCATATTATGGCTATTTTTTGCATCACTGTATTTTGTCTAATGTGCTCAATCACACCTCCAGAATTAATAAACAATATATTGAAAGTGACCATTGTGTTCTTTGTAGTCAGCTTCATTTAAGATTAGTTTGAAACATCAAAGAGAATTGATGCCTATGAACTATACATTTTTTCCCTGCAAAGGAGAAGCTCTTATATATTGTATCAAATCCTGAAGCATGCGAAATTGAAAGCATTCTCCAAGAAATTTGGAAAAGTGTTTCTCCACTTGGAGACGTTTGATGTGCCAATGGCAAAGTCAGTATGAATGTGATTGCAGTCGGTGAATCATCAGAATGGGCATGTGACCTTTAAGGAATGTGCAAGGTACACCTTTCATAAATATTGGGGGAGGAATTGCTATAAAGGCATTAAGAGATTAGAATACTTGTTCAAGCATGAATTGTCACAGAGGCTTCTTCACTTATGAGTTATGCAATTGGCACTACTCAATATTCATTTTCTATGAATCAATTTTTTTTCTATTCATTGTCATGTAACTTTCAATCCAAACATCCTTTCATGTACACAAAACAATTATCTTTATTATATCAAAGCATGTTATCAAGAGTACAATTGATATTTGTACAATTTATTTTCCATGGTTTTTAAAATATCTGGGAAATGAAGCAGTGTGTTTCAAAGGGGTGTATTTGGGGAAATGATCCTAACTTTGAAATAGTTAAGGAAGAGAACAAGGAACAACCCAGTGTAAAAATAATTAACTGGAGAGGCTATTATTTCAGTGGGTTGAAAAGGGACCTCGCTAGGTGCATGGGAATAAAAATAGATAAAACAGTGATGGGCTTTTAAAGAAGAAATGGCTTAGTTACAGAGTTAATCATATTCCCAAGATGGGGTAGGGAAGGACTTCCAAAGCTTAGGATTCTCTGGATGACAAAAAAATGTTGAGGTTCAAATGAAACAACAAAAGATGACTTGCAACAAACGTAAGATTAATTATATAGTAGACAGTCATGTTGAATAAAGTACAACATCTTTTATAAGTTTATTCTCTTACTGCTTGTATGTTTAATAATTAAAGGAAGGGGAACTGAATACTGATCAAAAGGAAGACCATCTTGTGAAGGCAGAGGCCCTGGCTGAGGCAGTAAATGAGTAATTTTGCATCTGGATACTTGCAAGGTATCAGTAAAGGAGAGAAGTCAGAGAGAGAAATTCTCCAAATCTGGAGCCTCATTCCTTCTGAGTTAAATTTTTAAATTGAAGTTCTTCTACTTTGCTGCGAACTGAAACTCTTGTATTGAGAAAAACTACAAATTTTATTTTTTTTTACCCATACATGCTGTGTAAGATTTCAGATGCTTCTCTGTGTCATTAAAGGGTCAGCCTTATGGTGTGGAAATTCTTAAGCTTTGCACAGATTACGATTCAGAGGTGATTCTGACACTGGCAAGGAAGGGAGATGACAAATTGTAAAGACTTTAACCATTCCCTAAAATGACAAGTTAGGAACAGCAGTTAAAATTCCCTAAAATGGCAAGTTAGGAGTTGTATTCAGTTTATATTGCAAAATCTCTTCTGTGGAAGAAAATAAGTATCTGTACAAACTTCTTCAGGCAGTTGAATAATATGGGTATGAAACAGAAATCTGTATGACTTCTTGTAGTATGCATATTTTGACATTCTTTGAACAAGTGTTGATAGCTTATTTTTCCATCAACTATGGATGTTGACTTAAGTTGAAAAGCACCTCTTTTGAATAGACAATTATTAAATCCAAATGTAGATAATAAGATAAATCTGTTGGAATCTCTTTCTTGCAGTTATCAGAATGGGAGAAAATAGACAATTAAAACATTAAAATTGGTTTCAAGACCCAATGGTTTAAATAGTGACGTGCTCTTTTGACTTCAAAGTTTTGACCACTACCAATTTTCCGTTAGGATCCATTTCAAATATTTTGTGATTTACACACTGAAGAGGACAGCCTGCATTTTGGTACTGCTCAGACTGTTATTATTTTCTAAGAAGGATGTTGAAATAGTCTGAAGCAGCTTTATTGAATGATGTGAAATGGATGCCTTTTGGAATGTAACTCCAACCAAGTATTCTTGGTTAGAGTTATGTGTAAATTAATATCTTTGTCAAATAAGCTACTTTATTAAAATGTTATCTGATATTCCCTGTATGACCTCATGGATTCTTCATGATGGCCATTATTATAAACCCTTCCAGATGTGTATTGACATAATGGAATGAAAGACTTGATGGCCATTAAAGGGATTAATGCTGTAACATCTGCATCTTCTTACAAAATTGGAAATTTCTTTGTACAGGCCCATTGTATAAGCATTCAAATATTAGTAAGTTATTAATCTTCCTTCCCAAGAATTTAAATGTTTTTCTACATTACTCCATTGTCTAGCAATCCAATGATTCACAGTTTCCTGGAAAAGTAATCAAGTTTAATATTTACATTGTTTTATTGTATAAGTTATAGAGCAGTTTGTGGCAAGAGAGAAAAATTCTAAGAGTTGCAAAGCTTTACAAGTTACTGGATGATTTTTGCTTCTCTGCTGTTAGCCCTGTGAAAATGGGAGCTAGAACAAAGAAAGTACTGTAAGACCCTCCAAGTTTGTGCCAATAATACCCTATTAAATTTAAAAAAACTTCTGCTCTTACTTGGTCCATATCCCTCTTTTCTTTCCTATTCATCACCCATCCAGATACTTCTTAAATGTTGCTAATGTGCCTATTTCCACCATCTCTTCTGGCAGCACATTTCCAGGCACCCACCATTCTCTGCAAAATCTTCCCGCACATCTCCCTTAAATTTTCCCCCTTTCCTTGAACCTTTTTGCCCCCTTTCCACTCTGGGAAAAAGCCTCTGACTATTCACCCTATCTACATTTTTCATGATGTTATAGATCTCAATCGGGTTTCCTCTCAGCCTCTGTCTTTTTCTATTGAAAACAATCCTAGTTTGCTCAGCCTCTCCTCATAGTCAATGCCCTTGACTATGCAGAGCATCTTCGCTCAGCCCACAAGCATGACCACAATATTCTTGTTGCTTGCCATTTTAACTCAGCATCTTGCTCTTGTGCCCAAGGAAGGAGAAATTAGACTTGAGGGAAAGACAACTACAAATATAACAGCAGCTAGCAAACAGGCCTACAAGTATTAAGAAAGGAAACGGAAACGTTGGGTCTCCAGAGAATGAGAATGGGAAAGTAATGGAAAATTTAAAAAAAAGGATGAGTATTTTTCATCTATCTTCGCTATAGAAGATCCAAATAATACCCCAGAAATGATTGTGAATGAGGAGATAAGAGAGGGAGGAATGTAAAATAATTACATTTCCTGTAGTTAATAGACTTGGTCCTAGGGTCTTAAAAAAGTGGCTACTGAGGTTGCGTTTGAGCTAGTTTTAATTTTCCAACCCTAAATGCTGGAAAAGTCCCAAATTGGAAAATTATGAATAATACTCAATTCAAGAAAGAAGGAAGAAAGAAAGCAGAAATCTATAGGCCTGTTAACTGAACATCTGTCGTAGGGAAATTTCTGAAATTTATTATTAAGGAGATTGTAGTGGGGAACTTAGAAAACCTCAATACAATCAAGCTGAGTCAACTTAGCTTTGGGAAAGGGAAACTATGTTTGACTAATTCGTTTGAATAATTTCTTTGATGAATTGATAAGTGTGACAATACTGTGCCTTTAAGAAATGTATTTATTTCATGTTTCTTGTGCAGGATTTATTTTCATAGTCTGTTCTATTATTGGTGCTGCTTTGTCTATCCCCAGCCATCCATTTTGTTACGCATTAGCACAATGGATCTTAATTGCTAAAATGTTTTATTCTGGACTAGTGCAGGTTATTATTTTAGTGTTTTCACTGGGTTTTTTTAGTGTGGGGCTTGATTTGCCAGGAAAAGTCATGTAATTGGCCAGGGTCAGTTCAGTTCAATTACTGTTTGGGATCTGTAGTGAAAAGAAAAAGCTCTTTGGCTGCCTGGCTGTCTCTCTCCCTGGAGATTGGAGATTGCGACCTACCTGAAAATAGGTCCCTTCTCTGGAGTTCTGTTGTGTTAAGGTAGATCTTTCTTTGGAAACTGTTGTATGAGAACCAGAAGGGAGGCATCTTTCTGTATCTGTCCGGAGGGGTTAGAAGGCTGAAAATCTAGCATTCATGTGGGCATATCTGTTTTTGTGCTAATTGATTCTGAAGAAAAATGCATATCTATGGGGATGGTGCTTAAATTCAAACTATAGAGAGAGATAGCTGTTAACAATTATACTTTGTTATGCTTAACTATTTTAATTAGTAAAAGCTAACTCTTTTGTCATATTCTAACTGTGTTCTTAAATAAAGTTTGTTTTAATAAAAACTGCCCAGACAATGGAATCATACCTGGAGCAAAACTCCTTATAAGAACTTGGAGCAGGAGAAGGCCACCTGGTCTCTCGAGCCTGTTCCGCCATTCAAAAAGATCATTGCTGATCTTTTTGTGGACTCAGCTCTACCTACCTGCTCGCTCACTGTAACACTTAATTCTTTTACTGTTCAAAATTTATCAATCTTTGCCCTAAAAACATTCAGTGAGATAGCCTGAACTGCTTCACTGGGCAGGGAATTCCACAGATTTACAACCCTTTGTGTGAAGAAGTTCCTCTTCAACTCAATCCTAAATCTGCTTCCCCTTGAGGCTATGTTTCCTAGTTCTAGTTTCACCCGCCAGTGCAAAAACTTCCCTGCTTTTGTCTTATCTATTCCCTTCATGTTCTTATGTTTCTATAAGATCTCCCCTCATTCTTCTAAATTCCAATAAGTATGGCCCCAGTCTACTCAGTCTCTCCTTACAAGCCAGCTCTCTCAACTCTGGAATCAACCTAGTGAATCTCCTCTGCACCTCTTCCAGTGCCAGTATATCCTTTCTCAAGTAAGTATGCTCTCACTAATGCCAAAATCAAGTAAAGTTGGAGTTTAGGCTAACTTTGCAATGTAGTTTGGAGTTTCTGATCCAGTCCCTACTATGAGCGATGTTGATAAACTAGAATCTATAAATGTGCTGCATTTAGCACTGTGTCAAATACCTTCTGAAAATCTATATCAAACGTTCCTACACATAAGAACTCACTGTGTTGGGAATAACATAATTAGCTTGAAGAGAGGATTGGTTAGCTAATAAAAAGTGGAGCATAGATATAAATGGGTCATTTTGAATTTTCAAGATAGGATGAGTGGAATGCCACAGGGATCTGTTCTGGGGCCTCAACTATTTAGAATTTATATCAATTTATATGAAGGGACTGAATATATGCTAAATTTGTTAATGATACAAAGATAGGTAAGAAAGTAAATTGTGAAGCGGACATGAGGAATCTGAAAAAGGGAAAAGGTAGATTGAATGAATGGGCAAAAATTTGATAGAGTATAATGTGGGAAAATGTGAACTTGTCTACTTTGTCAAGCAGACTAGAAAAGTGGTCTATCCTTTTACAAAAATCAGGAAAAGTTAGTATGTGGGTAGAGCAATTGATGAGGAAAGCAAATGGAATATTGTTGGTTATTGCAAGAGAGATGAAATATAATATAAAATGGAGATCTTTTGGTACAAAGTGTTGGTGGGACCACACCCAGATGAGCATGCACTGTTTTGGTCTCCTTGTTTAGAAAGGATACAAATGCATTGGAAGCAATTCAAAGAATGTTATCTGAGACATACCTGGGATGGGCTGTTATCTTGTGAGGAAAGGTTGGACAGCTAAGCCTGCATCTTTTGGAGTTTAGAAAACTGAAATGTGACTTATTGAAACATATAAGATCCTGAGGTGACTTGGCAGAGTATATGCTGATTGAATGTTTTCTCTTTTTGGGAAAGACCAGAACTATCGACAGAGTTCAAAAATATATTTTTTACCTTTGTGAATCTTTGGAACTTTCTTCTCCAGATAGCAGTGTAGGCAGGGTCAATTAATATTTTGAAGGCAGAGGTAAATAGAATCTTTACTAACAAGGGAATCGGAGGTTATTGGGAGTAGGTGATATGTGGAAAAGCCACAGTTAGATCAGCGTGTGAAAGATTAATTTTGCTATTTACAAATGGTTTGTAGTTTAGAATCATAGAAACCCTACAGTGCGGAAAGAGGCCATCTGACTCATCGACCACAATACCACTCAGGCCCCATCCCCTTATCCCTAAACGTTTACTCACTAATCCCTCTAACCTACACATTTCAGGACACTAAGGGGCAATTTTAGCATGACCAGCCAACCTAATCCACACATCCTTAGACTGTGGGAGGAAACCGGAGCACTTGGAGGAAACGCACGCAGACACAAGAAGAATGTGCAAATTCCCCTTTAGTTATTGGCATTAGTCAATAACTAATAATCAAAATAATCAAATAATCAAAATATCAACTCAATTTGGTTATTTCTAGAATATTAGCTCATCATATTACTTGGTCTTAGCATAACACTCACACTTAATGAAGGAGAAAAAAATTATGAGGCCCTTAAGCCAGTGATGCAAGATGTCAAGATTGAACAATTACTGATTTGGAACTATCCAGCTCCTGAGCAATTAAAACTTATCAGCTCAATTCTCTAAATTCCGATGCCTTTTGTGTAAAGAAAAATAAATGTGAAAACATTCAATTTTGTGCATAAATTGGTGTAGTTTAAATTATGATGTTTAAAATAACTTTTTTCACACTATGTAACCATTTTTGATTTTGTAAGTTTAGAATTGGGTTTCGAAATGAGCTTTTGTAACGTTTTGATTGTTAGTATATATTCACTGAATGTGTTGTTATATTTAGTATATCGTTTACTTTGAAACACTGATTTTATATGCATTTTATGTAAACTTGATACATTTTACAAAGCTATTCAGTATCTTTAGTTGGCAAAATCAATCCAAAACTGCGGGAGGCAGTGGGAGCGGAGAGTCTGAGAGTCAGAGTGACGGGAAATTGATCCACAGGTCAGCCGCAGGCATGATGGACAAAGAAACATCAGATGTCCGTTATGATGTTACACCTGTGATGTCACAACCCACTGTTCTTCAGATGTCTCACCTGTGCAATCCACTCATCTCGATACGACGCCAGTCATTTGTCATGAATGGAAATGAGGAAAAAAACACCTGACCATCAGATTGACCATGCGTCCCTTAAGCCAATGAAAAAATACTCTCACCTCATTTAAGTCAAGCAGAATTATTGATCATGCTGTCGGCTGTGGCTTTGAAAGAGTTAATAAGCAGCAGCTTTCACTGAGCAAGTCATGTAACAAGTTTGAAGTTGAAGTTCACAGAGCTTGTCATCCGCAGGGAATCAAAAACTGAAGTTACAGGAAGAGAATGTAAACCGAATATCAACCTGAACCCAAGGCTAAACCAGAAAGCAAAAGTCATTGTACTATGTAGATCTTATTGAATAGTGGAACAAGGTTGAGGGGCTGAATGGCTTGGGATGATAATGTGCCTTTAAGAAATACATTTGTCATGTTTCTCATGGAGGATTTTTTAGCACTGTGTTCTTTACATCCTGGGTTGTTTTGTCAATAACTGACAGTACATGTTGATATTGTAGAAGCATAATTGATCTTAATTAAAGTGTTGCTTTAATCTAGATTAATGCTGTTCTGTTATTTTAGTGTATTTCCCTGATGATTTCAGAGTGGGGATTGATTAAGTTGTTTGACAGGAAAAAAGTCAGTGACTAGGCAGAATTAGATTTACACAGAGAAACAAGCAGTTGCTGCTGGGAATTGTTTGATGGAAATAGCTCTGTCTGTCTGTCTCTCACTCTTGATTTGGAAACTGGGATCTGCTGGGAAATAAGTCCTTTCTTCTGAAGTTTTTTGCTGTTTGAAGAAAGATTTTTCTCTGAAGGTTGCTATGTGGGACAGGTCTGAATCTCTGCCCACAGGGATTAAAAGCTGGAAATCTATTATCTACATGACCCTATATGTTTTTGTGCTAACTGATTCTGAGAGGGATTTATGGCTGTGGGGATATTGCTTATTTTAGAACTATAGATAGTTGTTAAGAATTATACTTTGTCATGTTTAAGTATTTTAATTGGGAAATGTTATGCTAATTACTTTTGTTATATTTTAACTGTGTTGTTAAATAATGTTTGTTTCAGTAAAAGCTTCCCAGTGAGTCAATAGGATCATACCTGGAGCAAACATCTTATGCTCGCACTAATGCCAAAATCAAAAAATGTTGGGATTTCGGCTAACTTCATAACATGCAGTTGAAGGGAAATTTTCCTACTTCTTGACTGTAGTAGAAAGTCTGTTCCAACAAAATAACTTATTTTCATTTCTAAAACACTGCATGCTGTATTGGCAAAACTTGAGTTCAGAGAGCTGTTACAACTTGCTAATTCTTCCTCAAGTCCACCCTTGCATAAAGAATCAATTCAGTATTTATACATAATCATTATCAGTTTACATAACCCAAACTTATTCAGGAAGTTGATCGAATAGTGGCATCATAAGTAATGCCATAAAAAATGGTACAACCTGCTGATCTCCTAAAACTCTTTGCCTCATCATTCATACCTTTATCTTGTCCTTTTGATAGAATAGAAGAAGGCCTACGACTTCATCATTCCTGACCTTGTCTCACCTCACTCGTCCAGTCCTAAGTCATGTGGAGTTAGCCTTATCAGGTCTTACAGAGGTCAGGCATAACTTGATCTTCTCTGGTCTTATTCATGTCTTATGTTATGCGGAATCAGTCTTACAGGGGTCTGGCATTTTAGAATAGCTTGATCGGCTTTCCTTATTTTGTACCAAATACTTGACCAGTTTTCCATCATGCCCCTATTCATTCATACAACTTCACAATGCCTTGGAGTTTCTGATCAGTTTCTTAACATTACCCCTCGTTCGTATGTATGTCATGGTGTTCTGCACTTGGTGCATGTTCAGTAAATCATTACTTGGTCTTTATTCATGGAGTTACATTAATTACATAAAATTACAATGTAATTTAGTATCTCAAAACAGGCTTCTCATCTAAAAATCAAAGGTCAGGGATATAAATCCTTATCACGTGCTTTCTTATGGGAAGTTACTTTTCATGTTGCATTTTTATGTTTAGCACGCCACTTTGGAAAAGGCATTAGGTATGTTAAATGGGAAATAGATATACATGATGTCTAGTATGTCACTAATGTAGTTTGAAATCGCAGCACTCCTACAATCTTTATCATTGAGAAACATAAGAGCAGCAAAATTATGGGAACATCTTTGTCTCAACCACTTCTTCCACGACCTACTCCATTACGCTTTGAGCATTTGTTGCTTTCCTCCCTTCTGGGTCCACCTATTAGTTAATGCAGTTTAGGTATTAGCATCATAAAGGCTACATGAGGTTTGAGAAAGTTCACTATTACCATCTCGGGGCAATTAGGCATGAATAATAAATGCTATTTTTTCAATGCCATTCACGTTTTGCAAATAATGTGTTAGCGCAACTACTTTGGCAAGGAATAAAATGGGTTGGAATATCTGTGGAACTTCACAAAGCAATGTTCAGTGCCTTCAACAAAATGTGGGAAAAAAAACAGCAACAATAACTTTACAACATAGATGAACAGAAGTGTGGAGAAAATACTTTGCTACAAATGTCAGAGCAGTCTATTTTTTAAATTGTTTTTGAGGTTCAGGTTAAGTTTAACAGACATTTTGCCTTTCAGACTGGTATTCAGTATTAATCATCTTCATTCAATGCTTATGATTTCCAATCATTTTTTAGTAAGCAACATTTTAATACATTGACAACAGTTAAGCCCAATCAGAGATTTAGTTGCTTTCATATTGAAATGTATTGAGTGTAGCACTTTACGTATGTTAATTTATGCTAATAATGCAGATGGATTTTACATTCACTTTGCTGGTTCTGAATTGCAGGAGACAAACTGGCCACATTTGAGTTGGAATTATTTAGCACATAGTTTTAAGTTTTAAAATGGATTGGACTTAAAAAGTATTCCATTGACTATGAAGCATTTTGTGATGTCCTGCATCCATGAAAGATACTTTATAAAAATGTAAGACAATGTATTTGTTACCTGGACAAACTGGTAAATAATAATGTAGTTGTGGCTGCTTATCAGAGCTACCAACAATGCAGGAGAGGCGACTGAGATAAAAAGAGCAAATACTTCCAGAATTCAGATTGGTGAACAAAATTGAAGTTTCAATTAAGGATATGTACTAAAGGCACTAGAGTTCTATATTTTCAGCTTGTAGTTTCCCATCTTCAGTGTGGGGTTGTATTTTGAAATTCTGGTTCATCTTCTGGTAATTTTTGTAGTAGATGATGTAGGAGTTTTTTATATGTCAAAAGGTGTTTCTGTAAAATTGAAATTATATGTCTAATTGAGAGAGAGGTTACAGAAGATTATACCAGTTTGATACAAAATAAAGGCATGCCACTTGACATAAAGATTTTCAAAAGATAAAGGATGATGTGATTTAAGCCAGACTGTCTTAGCTGCTTGTATGGTTGGGGTGATCAGAGGGTTCATGAAGAATGGATGGCACCTCTACATTATGCTGACATGTCAAAAGACTAACAACATATTTAGGCATATAGGAGGCCAAGTGTTGATGAGATGTATTGCGCACTTTCCCAGCAGAGACCACTATTTTGTGAACAGTACATGATGATAGATCAGAACCAATGAATGTGGACAGGTGTTCTCTACAATGATGTAAAATAATACTTATAAGAGAGAGAACATTGCAGGAGTTTGTGAACATCTTGTAAGAGACCAGGAGGATCTCCTCAAACTTGTACCTTTATACTGGACCATGAGATGCTGATGAATTTTGAATCCAACATGAGGAAGGTGTCATAGCTAATGAATCCATATCAACACATAAGGGACTTGGTTCTGCAAGTTCTGAGAAATTTGCTAGCTCCAAACATACTGGACCTGTTTTACCATCAAGTTGCGCCTGATTTTGGGCACAAAAACTGGGTAAAGTTGGACATGAGGCAAGTAGTGTGATCTGCACCTGCTTCCATTCTGGTTCCCTCTTACCAAGGCTGAAAATTTGCATGCATTTAAATTGACTTAATGGGCTGCTTGTCCAAACTTACTGGCACTTCCCCCTTTACCAGCATTTCACTCATCCAGATTCAGCACAAAACAGATGTGGTCTGCAAAGATCAATTTGCGTGCTCTAGCTATTGAGGAGGTAAGTTCTGAGCTTCTGGCGGGGCTCTTCTTCAAATCGGTAAGGTGGAGGGGGGGAGGTGGGTCAAATAGCTCTGTGCGTTAGATTGAGTGGGGGGGGGGAGGGGGTGTTCAAATGGTTTTATGCATCAGATTGGTGAGGAGGTGGGTGGCAGAGGGGGTTTGCTGCCACTCTGCCTCTGCTCAGTGAGGTGGGGGGGGGGGATGTCCATTGCCATTCTGCGTATGATTGGTGGGAGGAAGGAGGGGTCCACTGCCAATCTGCATGTGATTGTTGGTGGGGAGGACCACGATTGGTCTGGTAGAGAATGGGTGGGATCAATGTCTGTGGGGGTCAAGAGAGGCATTATATGGTTCAGGAGGATGTGACAGGGGAGCATTTTTAAAATTTTTATTGTGCATGTGCAGTTGGAGATACCAATCAGAGCTTCAGTGTTTCAAATGAGTTGAGCCCTGCCCACAGGCTTTTGCAGTGTGATTCAAAATCGCTGATTTTTTTCAGACAGAATGCGCATCAGGGCATCTGAGAATGAGTCAAAAAATTGGATCTAAAACACTCCCAGTTTCAAGTCCATCCAGCGCTTAGAAGTAAAATGGAAAATAGGGCCCGCTGAGTCTGACCTGTTCGATCAGCTGATTATCTAATGTTATTAACTTGTCATCCATTGGAGGAGTATAATTCTAAATTAATTTCATCAATTTATTTTAAGCCATGAAATTGATCTCAAATGTAATTCATAATCAATCAGTTAATACTAAATTACTGGGGCTGAACTGAACTGCCTTTGTTATTTAGTTTGGCAAGTGCCCTTTGAATTTTTTTAAGGTATTGATTCCATTGATCTTGAAATGAATAGATTTGCGCTGAGCACATTGATACTTTTGGGCAGAATCATTTGTTTTAAAAAAACTGTAGTTCTCAAAGGGATGAATACATGTGAGTTGAGATTCTCAATAGTTTAGTTGAATTCAAGTTATTTGTATTTGGATTTATTAATTAAGATTTTGTGTCATGAAAGGTGAATACTGTCAGCAATTTTATGCATCAACAATTTGACACATAGATGTTTTTAGCAGTGCACATTTATGAAATCAATTAACAGGTTAAAGCAAAGTGGGAACATTATAGCAATGATTAATTGAACAGACAGAATATTTGACTAGCACTCAGTCTGTTTCATTGCCTTTATAAACTTCCATTGTCCCAGTAATCAAACATTTGAAAGAAAATAATGTGAAGTTCTGGCAAAGATGGATAAGCTGTTTTCAAATCAGTCCTGTATGTGAGACTATGTATAAGCTACAGTTTGCTATAAATTCAGTTAGACCAATTAGGTACCTTTTATTGGGCGATGGAATTAGTTAAGTGGCAGTCTTTGCCACTGATTCCATTGCAATTGAGATGCTTTTGTTGGCTGAAGCAGATTGTGTAATTTCTGCGAAGTAAAACATGTATATATGTCGAAAGTTCATTTGAAAACTCATTCCAAGAAGAAATTGTTGATGTGGATTTACTTTATAGCTATATCATTGTTGTGAAGAAGTTTTGTACTTCACTACAACTGCAATTTGGTGTAAATGCAATATATTCCAAAGTCGGTGCTGAATCTGGCACTGGAATGGAAGAATATTCCTTTGAGGAGAAATTCTTGCTCCATTTGACTTTGAAATCAGTTTAGGCTTTAATAATGGACATTTGCCATTTCTCTTAAATTGGAAGCATTTTAGTTCTGCAATTGTGACCATTTTATATTGAATTTGAAGGTTTGTGGTTCTTTCATTGCATAATATTACTTCATCATTAGAATCGGAATGACCGAGATGGAGATGTCCACGAAGATATTCTGACAATGAAGACTGGTAAAATGTTGATCTCTGCACATATTTGAATTTGAAAATGTGGGGTTCTCATTAGTCAGGAAGAGCCTTCCACCCCACAGAAATAAACAATGAAAAGATTGCTTTCTGTTTTTAAGTGAAATTAGAAAACTGCATCAACTGAATTTTTGTTTTGTTGGCCAAAAATATACTCTCAAACTTACTACCAACTTGCCTGTTTGAAAGTGTTGTATTAGAGCATTCAAAGGTAAAATGTAGTGTTTGAACATGTGGCTTTGTTGACATAGTTAGTAGAAAAAGATGGAATAGAAAAAGTACTTCTATACAATTTGCATTGACTTGCCAAACTAATTAGTCATCTGAAAATACTCTTGAAATTTGGGTCTTTGAAAGATTTATTTGGAGTTATGTTAGCCCCAAGATAGAATGTTCAGTTGAGTGAGCGTTGTCTGAATTTTGTCATTGCTAATAGACACAAGCAAGAATGTTTGAGTAATAAAAGAAGGAAAGCTTTGCATTTATATTCTGCCTTTCACAACATCAAGAACCCAAAGTATTTCACAGCTGATGAAGCACTTTTGAACCAAAGTCACACTTGTAATGTAAAAAACACATGAGCTAATTTGTGTACAGCAGGCTTCCACAAACAGCAATGTGAGAAAGATCAGATGGTCTGGTTTAGAGGTGTTGCATGAAGATAATTGTTGGTCATTTATGAGAATAATTGTTGATGGGACATAAAGGAGAACTCTTTTATTCTTTAAAATAATGGCATTTAATGGCTAGCTAAAAGGAGATTTATGCAGTAAATGGCAGAATTCTTAGGAATAAGGAACCTGGTGTACAGGTATACAGGTCACTGAAAGAGGCAATGCAGGTGTAGAAGGTAGTCAAGAAGGCATATGGTATGCTTACCTTCATCGTCCAGGATATTGAGTTTAAAAATTGGCAAGTTATGTCGCCACACTACCGGAAAGATGTAGAGGCTTTGGAGAGGGTACAGAAAAGACTTAACAAAATGTTGCTTGGTATGGAGGGCATTAGCTATGAGGAGAGGTTGGAGAAACTTGATTTGTTCTCACTGGAGTGACAGAGGTTAGGGGGAGACCTGATAGAAGTTTACAAGATTATGAGAGGCATGGACAGAGTGAATAATCAGAAGCTTTTTTCCAGGATGGAAGAGTCAGTTACTGGGGCATAGGTCTGAGGTGTGAGGGGCAAGTTTTAAAAGATGTATGAGGCATATTTTTTACACAAAAAGTGGTGGATGCCTAGAACTTGTTGCCGGGGGAGGTAATGGAAGCGGATACGGTCGTGACTTTCAAGGGACGTCTTGAACAAGTACATGAATGAGATGGGAATAGAGGGACATGGTTCCAGAAGCATAGGGGATTTTAGTTAAGTCAGGCAACATGGTTGGTGCAGGCTTGGAAGGCCGAAGCTCTTTGTTCTTTTGACAGGACTTTGCCCCTTGGTCTAAAATGTCATCTAAAACAGGAACATGATTCCTGGGAGGATCAGTTTCAATTTTGATGCTTTAAGATGCTTGGATTTGACTGCTGATATAACTCTTCCAGATATTCTGGAAGTTCTTCAATCCCAGTAGACTATGATTCCCAATAAATATCACAGAAGTTACACGCAAGAGTATGGCATAGTGGTTAGCACTGCTGCCTTATAGTGCCAGGAACCTAGGTTTAATTCCCAGCTTAGGTCACTGTCTGTATGGAGTCTGCACGTTCATCCTGTGTCTATGTGGGTTTCCTCTAGATGCTCTGGTTTCCTCCCACAGTCCAAAAGGCATGCTGTTAGGTGCATTAGCCATGCTAAATTCTCCCTCAATGTACATGAGCGCACACCAGAGTGTGCCAAGAGGGGGATTTTCATAGTAACTTAATTGCAAGATAGGCTTACTTATGACTAATAAATAAATAATATAAACAGATTAACATATATTGCTGGCACCCACTCAGTAGAATCTGCGGTCGTAACTGGATAGTTTGTCACAGCAACAAATCATTGTAGTCTTTTCCAAGTCTGAAGTAAGTAGAAGTCATTTATCACTTCACAATCTTCTGCGTCATAAGATGATGGCTTGTGGCTTAGAGATAGCCTTTATGTTAAGCACTACCAGGTATGGCTCAAGGGCACAACTCTGATATGGCAGTCTCTGCAGCATTTGGTGTGGATGAAGCCTGAGAGATGGTGTAGGACATGTTGGCCTTTTTTTTTCCTCTGGGCTCTCTTCTTGGCCAACAGAATTTTCTTTCTGGCCTTGCCTTCCAATCACTTGATCTCCAGAAGACATAACCATTGGTCACTGCCTCCTGGTTGTCAGTATCAATGTCTATCAGTTTAAATCTCGCTCCTTATAATGGACATATTGGATGTTCAGCAGGTCATGGCCTAGTGGTCAGTTCACTGTACCAGGAAGTCCTGAGTAATATGACTTTCATCCATCCCAATGAATATCTCCAAGCGAGTTACATTGTTGGCTTAGTAATCAGTGTGTGTTGATGGGATTTATATGTTCCAGGCTCTCTGAGTTGGTCCTACCAGCAGATGTGGAGGATTCATCTGAGGCAGCAAAAATGGAAACTGCGCTGCCTTTTCTCCCTCCAGCCTAGCATTTCTTTTCTAGGTGTCACTACTGTAGAGAAGTGCACTGAATGTGCAATCTTGATAGACTCGTAGTTCGATGTTCTCAGATTTTCGTTGCTCCATACTCTTATTTGTATATATACCACTTGGATACATCTAAGCTGTAGTTTTTGCAATGCAGATTTCAGCATGAATGACAGATTGCTGGTGACTGTGGATCTTAGAAAGGTAAAACTAAGAACAGCCTCCTATGTCACATTGTCAGTGGTATTTGATGATATGCAACATTCTGGATCATGATGTTTGTCTTCCTAATACTGATGCTCAAGTTAAACTCTTGTAAAGAGTGAGAGAATCCATCCATTTGCTGTTAAAGGTTTTCTTTGGTCTAAAATGTTTGTGCAGCATCATCAGCACAGAGCAACTCTCTAATGAGGATTTGATGTGCTTTTGTTCTGAATTTCATGGGTACAACACTGGACAATTCTCTGTCAATTCTGCAATTCAAATAGACAACCTCTGAAAATGAATTGAAGGCAATTGACAGGAGCAAGAAGAAAAATATACCAAAAAATGGCAGTGCCAGATCTGAGTTGCAATGTTGCCTCATCATATTGTCATGATGACCTTCAGTAGGCAGCTAATTATCTTCAACAGTTTAAATAGGCTGTTATATTCAGAAGGTTTGAATATATGGTGATCTACTTTGTTGGTGGTATTTCTCTTGAACCCTCCTTGTCTGATAAGATGATGTCAGTTGTAGATTTTCTAGTCTGAAAGCACATTAGAATTCGGCACGGAAATGTTCAGCCAAAATTTGCAATCTGAACAGCACAATAGGGGTAAATGCATTTTCTACAATGCTCAGAAGGAAGATGCCTCCAAAGTGTTACAATTGATGTGGTTGCCCTTATTCATTTATGGGGCCACAACCTTTGTGTTGTGGGGAAATTTCAAGAAGTGGCCAATTTGTGTCTTAAAATTAAGATAATTCAAAACTCATATAACAAATATCTCTGTGCAGAAGGTATAATAAATTTATTTAACATTAAACATAAAAAAATGCAAAACAATCATACAACTGAATGGCTTCCTCGTGAAAGGTTAGACAGCTCTATGGACAGAGCTACAAAACCGTTCCGGAAAACTGAGTTATGGAGTCAAAGTACAGATCAATTATACTTTACATAATTAATAATTCCACCTTTCCATTTAACAACTATTCATCAATACAAATCTCTGTCAAGTAACTTGGCCAATCATAAAATATTTAATAGCATGGCTATATCTTATTCATCCGGCTGATTCCAGGTGTATAGTCCCTCTTGGCACAAACTAACTCCCTTTTGCTGGGTAATGGCAGACATTATCGTGAGGTCAACATGGGCATTCCCACTGGTTCACTGCCAAATTGAATAGACATGTTTTACTGTATCCAGGTTCATACATATTCTATGTCTGGGCAATGAATAGAACTAGTCATAATGTTGACAACGCATACCTCTTAGGAATGCCACCTGATAAGACTTGCTGACTAGTCTGTTCCCAGATCTTTTGGCTTTAAACTGTTGATTCCAACTGCCATGCTTTTTGGTATCTTTGCTTGACCAAAGTATACATTTACATTGAAATTAATTTAAAATATCAGTGTATATGTTTTAAAATCATAATTACTTGTTTTGATTCACTTACTGCACTCATATATGTAAGCTATTTATGTTATTTGCCCATTAATCATTTAACTCAACTGATTGCTTGTCCTCTGAAAGACTACATCCTGCCTATAAATCTATTAGTTAGAAATACCTTTCCACACTTTTCATCACACATCCTGATACATTTACCCGCCACTCCAGCAGTCACTGATGCCCATACAGATGCTGTAGGTGTGCTAGTTCCCTGGCTTGAGTTCAGGTGACATGTCCTCGTTGCCTAGAAGTTTGACACAATGGAGGTAATTTATCAACCAGTTCAAGAAACATGCAGTTGTTTGTGAGAGATGAGGGAATGCAAAGACGTCCAAATGTTATTTTTTATGTAGTGAAAGCAAGGCTTTGTCCATCTTCTCCTTGCTGCTTTTGCACAATAACCAAAGAATAGTGGTATAGCAAATAAGGTAGGCAGGAGCGTAAATTTACACTAATATTGATAAACTAACTGAATATTCACAATTGTGGCAAGGGGCAGACAAACTTCAAAGCTGATTTCAAGTGTGAAGTAATCCATTTGGGACCAAAAAAGGTTCCAAAAAAATTGGGAGGTCCATAGACCCAAAATTTGATGTCTCATTTCAAAAATAGTGAAAAAGGCTAATTCAGTGTTAGCTTTTATAATTGTATAAGTTAGAAAATGCTCTTTATGAAAAAGCTAGTAGACTGTGAAAAATTCCTCCCACAAGAAACAGAAAATAGCTAGCTTAATTCATCATCTTAAATGCAAGATTGATAGATTTTTGCTAGACAAGATTATAAAAGGATATTTAACCAATGCAGGTAGATAGAGTTGAGATATAGATTAATTCATCATCTCCTGAATTGTGGAACAGGTCTAATGCACTGAATGGCTTATTTTTGTTCCTAATATGGAACATTTCTTTGTTTCTATGAGTCAGATTTGAACTCAGTGCCTTTCTACTAAACTGAGGGTCAGCAATTTGTTTTGAACGGCAGGCAGTGCTGCCTCACGACTTGACAAGAAGCCTTTTAAAACTGAAAGATTGGCTATATCTTTGCTGTAAAGGGAGATACTGAAGGTCTAAAGAGTGTTGTTATTCTTGAATATGAAAGTTATTTTATTGTTAATGGGACTCAGTTATGGAAATTATGCAACTCCTTTGAATATGTTTTATCTTTCTGCACTTCCTGAAGGGAATAGGAATTAGATATAAAAACTATTATGGGGAAAAATCTAAGTTGTTTTCTGTACTTTTTCCTTGAAGAGGTTATCAAATGATTATGTGAAGATGATGCAATATGGACAATTGGGTCCTATTGTTGTTTCATATAAATTAATTAGTTGGATTATACATTTTTATGTAGCAATTCATAGCACATAATAGAGATTTCTGTATTCTGCATTGTCAGAATAATCACTCTCTCACCTTGTGTTCAGTAGTGTTGAATGCTGCAGTATCTGAATAGAGATGATAGGTAATGTATAGTTTATAAAAAAATACAAACAACAATAGCCATGAGCTATGTTAACTGTATATAATGCTGATTAGGCCATAATTTGAATACTGCATGGTAACCAATAATCTGGTCACCACATTATAGTAACATTGTGATTGCACTGGAGAGGGTGTAGAGGAGATTCACCCAGATACTGCTTGGTATGGAGGGTCTGAGCTAAGAGGAGAGATTGGATAGGCTGGGGCCGTTTTCTTGGAATAGGAAGATTGAGAGGGGACCTGATAGAAGTAGATTTGGAGGGGCATAGATAGGATGGCTAAGAAGGCACTTATTCCATTAATCAATAGATCCATAGCCATGGAGCAAAAATTTAAGCTGAGAGGTAGAAAGCTAAGAAAGGGGAGTTGAGGAGAAACTTTGTCAGCCAGAGGATGGTGGGAATCTGGAACTCACTTCCTGAAAAGCTGGTTGAGTCAGAAACTATGGTAACTTTTTAAAAAAGTATTTAGACATTGTTCTGTTAGAACCTTCAGGGCTATGGGTCAAGTGCTGGAAAATATAATTAGTGCAGTCAGATCTTTGTTGACCAGTGTGAATACAATGGGTCAAATGGCCTCCTGTGCTCTAAATGTATATGAACCACAATAGATCTTTGCTTAAATAAAATGTCAAAATAATAAAATATTAATTGATTTTATCCCATTGTCCTTATGAAAAGTTATATGATTTAGGAGTAGTATTGTTTTTATGAAATCAACATTCTTAAATAAATTTGGTTAGGAATTGTGTTGGAAAAGTTGATTTTGAATACATTTTTGAGAGGATCATAGAACTCCTACAGTGCAGAAACGGCCATTGTGATCCATCAAGTCTGCAACCATTACAATCCTGCCCTGCCCTAAGCCTGTGACCTCATGTATTTATCCTGCTAGTTCCCCTAACACTAAAGGGCAATTTAGCATGGCCAACCCAACTTAACGTGCACAACTTTGGGAAAACCGAAGCACCTAGAGGAAATCCATGCAGGCACAGAGAGAATGTGCCTACTCCATGCAGACAGTCACCCAAGCCTATGAATTGAACCTGGGTCCCTGTGCTGTGAGGCAGCAGTGCTAACCACTGTGTTACCATGCTGCCCACGTTGAATGTGAAAAGTGAGAAAGACATTTTGGTGACTTGCTCCTTTTCTTAGCTTGGGTATTTTTACTTCCACATCTTAATGAATCTTTATGGCACTGAAAATGTTTTCCCAGGCTTTGATATCCAGCTAGGTTTGGTTGGCATAACTAGATTAATGAACAGGAAATCTTCTTGATGCCTTTAGTATCTGGACATATCTAGTACCCTGGCAGACGTTTCCTCACATCATTCAGAATATATTAATACCAGAACTGATTTTGGATGTGAGCTATCACGCATATGTATTAAACAAAAGATGCATGAACCATTTTGGTAATTGTTATACCATACAAATACAAAATTTTCAATTTCTAAAACTATACTTGGGATACTTTTTTTTTCTCCCAGCTCCCAAGATGAAAATTGTTAGTGGACAGTTTTCTCCTACACTCTCGCATTTAAATTGGTCTTTGCATTGCCCTGAGTATGAGTAGATTGCCTATTTTGTCTAGATATTGATCCAGATTTTTCTGTCAACATCAAAGAAGCAACGTTCATCATTCGCTCCACTGACATCTGACAAAGTTTTTGTGTGTTTTAATATAAAGATTTCTTCTGGATAAACTCCCAAGCTTCATAAATTTGAGCTCATTGAAACCCGTGCCTCTATTTTGAGTTGTACCACCTCTTCAATCATTACACTATTGCTCAGTGGCCTATTTAAATTGTGGTTCAGCTATGCTTCACATTTGTAGTTTAAAAAAAAATGCATTGTTCTACCATCCTCAAAATCTAGGGTTAATCTATACATAAGATATGTGAAAACTTAAGTACTTTATGGCCAAAAGTTGACTATTGCGAGAGTATGTGTAATAAATTCAAGTTGTCATTATTGAAAAATTCTCATGGGATATTATGCAATCTAAAAGTTAGTGCATTGTGAAAGAGCTCTGAAAGGTAATGAGCATATTTTCATTCATGGAATTCATTGGTTTGTTACTTTGTAAATGTTGATCTGAAAGCAAGGCAACATTGCCAAAGCCCAGGTACATTGCAAGCACTATCTAGCAGTTTGTGCAAATCTTGGCATTAAAGGCATATGCATGTGATGGATTATAGTGTAATTTGTGTTGATATTAATAAGGTCCTTAGCCATTTAAAATATCATAGTTAAATCGAAATTGCTCCCTGGTCACTTATAAAATCTATTTTTGCAAAGGGCTGAATTATGCTAGACTTGTGTACAAACTCCAAAAGGTTAGAAATTATTTAGTGAAAGTAATCTCACACCACCTGAGGAGAGAATATTGATTTTACTGCTGCTTTTCTGTTGGAACACATTGGCAACAAGCTTAATATCAGTGATACTCATGGAGTGTACTGCTGCAAATTAAAATCAAAATACTGGCAATTCTTGTTTTTAAACATCTTTTGTCTGAATGTGCCTGTGAAAATGAACCCATTAGCCATGGCCATTATGAGTAGAATCCACTCTGAAAAATTTTCTCACTATTGGCACTGATATTTTGCTTCCATACTTACTTCATTATATTAATAGATTTTATTTTATTGTGCATTTCTGTAGGAACATTCTTAGTTATATATTTTGCATGTCAGTGGTAAAGTTTATTAGTATCACAAGTAGGTTTACATTAATACTGCAATGAAGTTACTGTGAAAATCCGCTGGTTGTCACACTATGGTGCCTGTTTAGATACACTGAAGTAGAATTTAGCATGGCCAGTGCACCTAACCAGCACATCTTCAGATTGTGGGAGGAAACTGGAGAACACAGAAGAAACCCATGCAGACAAGAAGAGAATGTGCAGCTCAGCACAGCGACCCAAGCCAGAATCTAATCCCAGCTGCCCATAGGTCTGCATCTGTGATTGTTTGATATGACATTTATAAGTGAAATTAAACTCCTTTGCTTGAATTCTAGCATAAATTTATTAAACCATAGATCCAAGTTTCCATGTAACATGAATAAATGAGATTGATTGATTAAAAAAGTCAATCTGAGACAAATTAATGGATCATGGGTGGAAGTGGGAACATTAAAATGGCGGTGTGGGCTCGTTGGGCCGAAGGGCCTGTTTCCAATGCTGTGTTGCTCTTTGTTCTCTTTGATCCATGCAAGTTTTGCGCAGTAATATCACACTTCATAGCCCTTCACTAAACTTGTCCATAGCCACTATTTTGAATAAAATATTTTAAAATATCTGAATCTGATCTTTAAGTTGTGATATTTTATGATTATTTTTCTGGTTTCTCTCCAACAACAGAAGAGTTATCATTTACTATCTAATGTAAGACTTAATTTGTGTCAAATACACTAATTTATTGATCTGAAAAATTTCCAACCTTCTGAATATGGTAATCTGATGTAAACAAAGGTGTAAACAAAGGTATAAACAAAGCTAATATTTTTTGTTATGACATTACAAATGAAATTAATTTGTAATTAGTTGATAGCAACAAGATATAATTTTAATATGTTTACAGTAAGCAATGGGGTGGGTTGCTGAAGATGTATCAAAACACAAGTACCATTCAGTTTAATAGTTAATTTTTAATTCTAGTATTTAATTAATTATAAATTGAATAGTTATGTTTTATTGCATGCGTCACTTGTGTTAACAAATGCTTTAAAATACCATTGAAAGAATGTTACCTCAAAAGCACAAGGAGAGTTATCATCTATTTTTGTAGTGTGCTGCATTGGCATATTTCAATACAATAGAATAACATTAATTTAGTTTTGAGTCAAAACAATTTTAAAAATATGTGGTTAATTTCCTTTTGAACAACAATGCACTATCTTTTAAAATGTGAATCTAGCCTGATGCCATTTTATTTTGTAATAAATCATTTTCTATAGCACTAACAGTTTGAAGGAATATTATAGAGCTCAATTTTATGATAGCATTTTATAAATATTATTAATTTGTATTCCTTGCACAGATATTGCCTGGTTTTCTGCAGAAGCATTGCTGTATTTTACCTGAAAAGAACACAGGTAAAGTATTTATTTTGTGTTCTTTCCCTGTTTTAAAGAAAATATTACAATTTTGAAGTTGTTATATTATTGGCAGATTGTATCAACTGGTGGATCATTTCAAACAGCATAACCTTTTAGCTGTTTGATCAGGCAAAGTACCGACCATACCCAATCAGCCTGTATTTGCAAAACTTGGAACATAGTCTCCAACATGTGATATTGCAATTTCTCAGCACTTTCTAAGCAATCTTGATTGTGCTCAGAATTACACTGTCAACCAAGTTCTATTATCAGTTGGATTCATAGTGTGGCTCACTTATGCGTCGTGAAAGCTACGTATATTCACACTCAGGACTCTGTCCTTTGCAGACAGAAGGAGCATGTATCTGCATTGCACTATTTTCAACTAAAAATAAACTTGGGGTCAGCCACTCTCTAGTTCATTCCTCATGGTAATGCTTTGACCAGTCAAAGTTGACCCATGGCAGTGCCTTGACCAATGTTTGAATTTTTTAAAAAAGCTTAACAGTTAACTGTTTCCTGTTGCTTTCTCCATGGCAGTGCCTCCACCCATCAGAGTTCATTTGTTAACCAATCAGAACTCACTTCTCATGCAGTGTAAATTGTTGTTACCTTTACAATTGGTATTCTTGCATATATGTCCTGATAAAAAAACAAGAAAAGGTCTAGTTTCTTCAGTAATATGTTATTTTTGTTTTCATTATAGTTCTTAGCAGATAAAACTGACATGTGTATCTCTGCATAACTATCAAGTTACTTTCCTTGTGAGGAACTCTAAACAAAGACATGCAGGCAAAAGTTTTCTAAATAATGAAAGAAGGAAAATGTGTAGAATTGATGTGCATGGTGAGATGTGGTGACTGTGAATTATAGACATGTTTTGGAAGTATCCCATTTCTAATACATTTGCTACACATCATCTTACATAAATGGAAGAACATTCACAACAATTGGTTAATTGTCAAACAAAAATGAAAACCAAAGGATTCAAATTGTTTTAAAATGTTGTTGTTAAAAAGAACTCTTCACTGAGAACAGTGGGGGAAAAGGTTCTTCATACATCATGTGGAACACAATTATGGATGCATTTAAACAAAACGTATTTGTGATTTTAGCACTTGAAGCATTCACAACGGCCAAACCTTTGCAGTTTTCCCAATGGCAGGATCATCTAGTCCAAAATCCAGCCCAAAATCTTTTCTCAGAGCACTGAGTCAATACTGGAGGATTAACAACTATGCTTATGATGGATAAGTTTCAAACTTGATTGGTTCTTCCTGAAAAATGACCATTTTCCTCAGCTTACTGTGATTCACCTTTTTCAGGCTTCTTTTATGCAAGCGTAGAGAGGAATTACTTTTATTCAGTTTTTTTTTGTGTTTCCGATTGAAATACTGCTCAAACATGCGTGGCATTTGTAAATTGCGTAAGAAATACCTCCCTCAAAAGGAATTGAGATGAGCTGTAAAGATGTGTATGTAACATTGAACCTAATAGATACAGTAATAGTGCAACAGATTAATGCACATTTTAGTATCTCTTCATGAGTAATCTAGATATGCAGTAATTTACTGCTTTTGTATTTGCATAATTTGATACAGTGGTTCTTGCTATCTGCAATCACCAACTCTCCATTCAGTGTCAGAGCTAGCTCTTGTGGACCCCTTAATCCCACTGTCTATCAACCATTGCTCCTTATTGTTTAGAAGTATAATTTTGTTTGCGGCATAATCAGATAGCAAAATATGATTAAGCCTATCCACACAGACACCCATTGGTTGTTGGAGTATTCTATTGCTTCTGTACTCTGGACCTGCACTCCATAGAAGGTTCCCAATCCTATCAAATAATTTCACACTACTATTGGCTGTGACAACAATCTTATCCTCTTTAGTACAAGACAAAAACCTTGCGTTTGAGAGACCCTTCACTGTTTGCAAATGCAAAATTTCACCACTGGTCCAGTCAATGGTCATAATCTAAAGACCTGCTAGTCCATCACTGTCTGTCACCGAGATTTATCCTCTCGAATTCACCACAACGCCAAATGGAAATTGCCAGTTCAATTTTAAATAAAGAAGTATCTGTCCATCCCTTGCATACATAGAAACTTGTTTGTTGCATTCAACAATAAGGACTAAATAACCCCAGCTAGTGACTGAAATACCTGCTGGACTGTGCAGCCTTCTTGAACTTAGCTGCAATTTGTCATTAAAAGAGGTGTAAAGCTTGTCTGAACAATCTAATGTTTGCACTGTGTGTGTTGTCTTGTCAGTCAGAAATATTATACCATCGTGAACTACTGCAACTCCAGTTGGACAGTTGAAAAGCTCTTGACCTTTATCATGACTGCTGAACTGTTGAACTATTTTGTTGGAAAAAAAGTAATGTAATTTGCAGCTTTAGTGGTGTAATATCTCAAGATAATAGGTTACTCTTTACCAAGATATGAAATGTACCAGAACGCATGAGGTACTGAATTCTCCATTTTATTAGTCTTGTGTGTGCTGACCTCAGGCATTTATTCAAAAATTGGAGCAGCTGCGTAGGAAAAGGATATGCATTCATTTAATTCTTGTAGTTTCTGAATCTGTGACAATAGTTCAACATCAGATGCTTTGTTCATGAGATGTTCCAAAGTTTGTGAAAGATCTTTGGTCTCTTCCATCTGTTTGAATGCTTCCTGAACAGTTTCCTCAAGCTGTTTCTTCTTCTCCTTACAGAAATCCAAATTTATGCAAATCAGCTCTCTGTAGTTGAATGCTGCCGACTCCATATTAGTTACTTGATGTGGCTTTTGTGATGTGTTGTTCAGAGCGCAGCTAGGACATAACAGCCTGTCAGGACAAGAAATATGTTTTTTAAGAATCCTGTATCTGCAAAAGCTAATAAATGTTTAGCAATCAAATGATTCAACAGACACGTAAACCATTCATTATCTTTATATCTGTGTATAATTATTGCAAACTCTCCCATGCTGAAACACTACTGATCTGAAAAAGAGTGAGGAACCAACTGGATTGAAGGATTACTCATTCAAGAATCAACTCTCACATCTTCAGCTGAAAGTAACAGAAATGTTCCACCCCACATGATGTTCTATTGCACATACCATAATTAACCTACAGAGTAAAGTAAGGTAAGCCTGAGCAATGTTTGTCAGTAGAACTGTGCAATCTTTCCCTACAGGTCTTATGTTGCATCCTTTTAAGTTATGTTTACTTTCTCTTGCTTTGACAACATTCTAAGCCTAATGATCTTTACTTGCTCTTAAATACTGCAAAGACCCATGATGTTCTTTACATTGAACTGGCATTCTGACCAACTTCTACAGATGCACCATAGAAAGCATTCTTTCTAGTTGTATTACAGGTTGGTATGGCTCCTGCTCTCTGCAAGACTGTAGGAAACTTCAAAATGTAGTGAAAGTAACTCAATCCATCACACAAACTAATCTTCCATTCGTTGACACTATTTACACTTCCCATTGCTTTGGCAAAGCAGCCAGCATAATTAAGGACCCCATGGACCATAGACATTCTGTCTTCCACCTTCTTTCATCGGAAAAAAGGTCTGAAGTCAAGTATCAATTGACTTAAGAAGAGCTTTTTCCATCTGCTGTCAGACTTTTGAACTACTTTGTATTAAGTTGCTCTTTCTCTCCACCCTAGCTATGACTATAACACTACATTCTGCATTCTCTCCTTTCCTTCTCTATGGAAGGTATGTTTTGTCTGTACAGTGCACAAGAAACAATACTTTTCACTGTATACTGACATATGTGACAATAATAAATCAAATCAAATTTTAAAAAATCAATTCATACAGACAAGATGCTTTTGAATCCATTACCACACCAGCATTTGAAACATTTGTCAATGAGAAAAGCTGGAAAAGAGTTTTATAAGCAGCATTTAAATAAATATAAAATGGCGGAATAATCCTTGAACAAAATACAAATGCCAAAATAATGTCAAACGAGCACAGTTATAACAAAGTAAAGTGCAGAGACTCAAACTAGCAACCCCAAGGGCTTTAGGTTTCCACATTTAGAAATGTCATCAATGGGATTGCATTATTAAAGTTCAGACTTTTGGGATATCCTTTGGCATAACAATTGAGGGTTGAATGTTTTTCCCCTTGACTTGTTCATTGAATATCTTCAGCCTTAATTTAGTTGCAGTAAAAAGAAATACAAATTATACTGAATCATCACCAGAGGAAGAGGAAGAATTGGGCAACTCCAGCTGGAAGCTTAACAAATCTTATTGAAATCTTAACATCAGAGTGAGGACTATAATCAAGGCAACGTTCATTGCAAGATCTTTTTCATTTGTTCTCAGGATGTGGGATGAATGTGCGGAGCAGCATATAGAATAAATTGTGTAGTAGTTCTATCTCTGGATTTCACTGCCCTACAGCGAATGATGTTTCGGTGTCAGTAGGTTCAGGATGATGTGGAAAAGCAGACTAATGTTAGAAGCAATAGTAAAAGTTGTGCTAGCTATGAAGTTAATACACCTGGAGGCATAGGTGAAATGGGGGAGGGGGGGCGGCAGGGGTGGAATTTAATTTCCCCTATGTTACTGTAAGGACAGAGGATAAAATTTTAAAAATCTCAAACCAATCTTAATCCCATTCTAATCTTTCTGTTTCCCAGTTTAACTGAGGTAGGACAAGGGACAAGAGCAAAGCTGATCCCGAGAAGCAGACTAACGATTGAAATATTTTAATGAGGCTGACAGTTTTGATGATTTCACTTCTTTTACAGTTTGAGAGTGGCAAACCTTAGGAAACTTGGCAGTGAAAGGGAAGAAAGAATAGCTTCAGGGAGAAGGAAAGTACCTTTATATGATCGTTTATGGGATAGGAGGAGCTAGAGTGCTTCTTCCTCCTATCTACCTTCCCCTCCATAGCAGGCAACCTTCCGGGCTCTTAACCGCCACTGAGGTTAGGGATTGGACAAACCTGCTGAGGAGTCTTTCTTGGAACCCAAGTCTGTTAATCAGGATGACTTCCAGGAGCCCTGCCACTTGCAAAAACTCTGCAGCCTGAAGAACTCAGATTTTTGGGTTTCATGTCAGAAACCCTGCTTTATCTCTTCCCCCTATAACCCATCTTATTAATAGACAACTTCTTGATTCTGGCCAGAGGGGAAACAGTCTTTGATGAGGACTTTATAACAGTTACTCTTTGCATGTAATAAAGTGTCAGTAAAAAAATGCATCATTGTGATGGGAGTGGGGAAGATGTTTCTTGGGCCATTCCTGCAAAGGGTACATCAGGTATCCAGGAAAGGTCCCCTGCAGGAGATTTTACATGAAAAAATATATTTCCTGTCACTAATTCATATGACGGCTGCCATTGGGTGCTTTTCTCTTGCTGCTTTGATGCATGCACAAGTAATCCTTTTTGCAAAGCATCTTTGTGGAGCATGCAGCGGATTACAACAATCCTGGACACCCTAGCTAGACAACTTTGTACTAGCACAGCCAATGAAGCCAGGTAGAGTGGTACACCACTTGTAACTTTGACAGAGATGTTATTTATTTGCCCCTGGGCTTCTATTCTAAAAATTATCTGAAAAATTTTCCCTGATAAATGTTCTTGGGACAGTACTGATCCCAGTGCTCCTAGCTATAAGTGTCATCAAAGTTGAAATGCAGCTTCATTCAGCTTATGTTTCTCAACTGAGAAAAGGCAGTGGTATGGTATTAGAAGTAGAGTTAGGCCATCATCCATACAACTAGTGGAAAAGATCTATTAAAACTACCAATACACATATAATACAACTAAATATTTTTTTTGATATCTGGTCTACACAGATGTGAATTAACACACAGGCCAAATATGGGACCTGACAAAATATTTTTAAGTACAGCATGTTGAATTATCATTTAAATTTTATTCAAGCATGGTTTATTCTGCTAAATATTATTTTATTGTAAACATTGTATGTGCCTATCTTTTCATGTACTTTACTACGTATTTGTGTTTAAATGGATCAAGGAATGCAGGGGCCCTGGAAATTCTTGGTCGACTTCTACTCAGCAATTGCCTAGAGTGATCTGTTTGAAAATGACAGCAGATTGTTTGAGGAATAATGGGAATAGACCAATTTTCAATTCTACTTTGTAGAGTAATACACTGTTTAAGTTGTGGCCCTTGAATAAAGTTAATGAAAACTGTCACTGAATGATAGTTTTTTTTTGTCTTTTTCTATTACTGTATTTATTTGTGAGCATCCCATGGTGGATTGCAGTGTGAAATGCACCTGTTTACATACCATGACTGTGGTGGAAGCAACATGAGATCATGTTGATTAGCCAGAATTAATGCTGAGGTTTAATCTAGTGCCTGATACATTGGAGTTTGTCAGGCTGAACCTGGAATAATTGTTATAACATTCGAACAGTACTCTCTGCACAAACAACTTAATGGACAACTAAGAAATACAGTTATGTCCTTCAACATATCAATTGAATAAACATTCTGTTGAATGTATATTTGTTAATTGAATTTAGGCCAAATGATGGATAATTTTAGTATTGGTGAAAACATAGTTCACACCAATGATCTAGAGATGTTTCCACACAGACTATTGATGACATCACGTGTCAGAGAATTGTAACATTATCTCATCTAGACATATATTTTGCTTTGAAGAGGAGCAATTATGTGGACCATGGCATGAGTAATCCTCTTTGCTTTCAGCCTTCAACTCCTGCACCACTATTACAATAATCACTTCACACCCCTCACAGCAGGGATTATTTAATGTTCATCTTCTCAGTGCTTTTACAAAAAATGATCTTTGAAATAACAAAGGAATCTCACCAAAATCTGGATTGGTCAATAACTTGTTGTACAGTGTATGCCATGTAGATCTCTTAAAGAATGCAGATTCAATATTAGAAGTCAGCAGGTGAGGCTGCATTGAGAGAATGAATCTTGAACTTAATAAGCTAGATGGGTAATGGAGGCGGGTAGTGCTGGGAAACTTGAATGGTTATTTGCTGTTCAGGAAAAGTACCCAAGTATCAAAGTATCATCTTTGAACGTCTGCACTTAAATAAGATATAGATTGGACAGACCAACAAAACATGAATTGTGGTTCTTTGTATTGTTATGGACATTTCTCCCTTGATCATTCATCTATAATAGCAAAAGGTGTTTTTGGTTTTTGGATTTCTCTCTTTATACATATTTTCAACAACCTTTCAGTTTTGGAGTGATCCCATCCTCTATTAAGATTGCCACAACAAAATGGAGATAGTGTGAAATCAAAGGGTTAGTTCAGTTTATAGAGACATAAATATAGGGTGGGGGTGGGGATGGAGTGAAGAGGAGAGAGTATCACTAAATAAGTTCCCCAGTACATTCACTCAATAAAAAGGGAATAGGGAAGTAAGAATTGTCATTTCACATGCGTCTAGAGTCCAGAATCAATCGTCCTATGGTGTACTCTTTCAGTGCTGACACAGGGTAACCCACTTTTCCAACATAATTGACTTCTACTATGGGAGAGGCACACAGAGTTAAACTAGCCTTATAGTAGCACTGGTAGGGAAATTCTGACATTCCAGTGCAAAGTATAAATGAGGCCAGATAACTTAAACCTGGACAGAGCTACTGCCCTGCAACTGTTTTATTTTTGATGGAAGATGACAGACTGCCTCTTTTAGGTACATAAGGTGATATTACAGGTTCTTGCAGCTTGAGGCATGGATTGGGGGTGTGCACTGGTGATGTGACATAACTCACATTTTCCGTTTGGTTTGGACACAGGATGTAGATTCTCAAGTGGATTCTTGCAATAGTTATTGTTTAATAAGTTTGTCTCTGTTATCTAGGGCTTTGCCTCAAAATTATAAAGTGCTTTAGTGCGTTTCCTTGGAGTTTCTTATAGGTTTATATGTTTTCTTTAATGTCTTCTTGGCATAACAGTCTCCATATTCAAAACAAAGGACAGTATTTTACTCTAAACTATAATCGGTTGGGAAGAATCAATGTTTAGTAAAATCATAAAAAAAAAGAACTTGATTAAAACCTAGCTCGAAGGATCATGAAGTTACCATTGCATTTAAATCTGAAAATTGCCATAATAATGTATTGCATTCAGCGAAGACTTGGATCTATCACTATCCCCACCCACCAGCCAACTAATCTCACCTCCTTCATTTCCCCTTGCTACCCTTTGGCCTACATGCTTTCCCCATTGGGCACTCACCTCATTCAGCACCTTCGGAAAAACTGAGTGACAGCTTGCCCAGAGCTGCTCTGGTCTCTCTATTTTCATTTTCAAATTCTTCTACTCAGCCCATCTGGAAGATGTCAAATAATTGATGACAATGCAGTCAAAAGTATCTTGACAGCTGAAAGGCTGGTTAGAATATATCCCCCAATCATAGGTTTCTTCTCCCCTATGCTTGCCATTCTTCCAATCATAGATTCTGTTTTGGAGGAGTAGCAAGAGAGAGGAAACTTGTGATTGGAGGAGCTGGATCAGTAAGCATAGGAGAGACAGAATCTGTGACTAGGTTAGCAGCATCTCAAGATTTTGTTCTTCCAACTCATAGGGGCAACTTTTCTCTCATTGGTTGCCCCATGATCGAAATTTTCCCTTTTTTTTTTGAAGACTTTCGGAGGTGAATTCTTCTCTGCATGCATTGAACTTTGGTCTCATTGTGTGATTTCAAGAATAAATTAGAGCCATAGGAGGCGAAAGTGATCTAGCGATATGGGGGAAGGTGGAATTTGATGATTGGCCATTATCAAAATTAATGGAGGAGCAGGCTTGGGAGGGCTGAATGACCTACTCCTGCTTCTATTTTTATGTTTCTATAGTCAGGATGGTTTGTGATTTGCTAAAGGCACCTTGCTCAATCTTATAGCCACCTCTCTTGAGTTTTTCAATTATCACTCTTTGTCTGATACCCAGAACTGAATGAGCAATAATTTCCTGCCATTAAACATTGGAAAAGTTGAAGCCATGGTCAAACTCTGGTCCCTACCAGTTGTCTCCATCTTTTTCCATGGCAATTGTATAAGACTGAACCAGATTGGTAGCAATCTTGGTGTCACATTTGAACTTCTTTCTATATATCTGTGCCAATCATTAAGACCGGCCTAGTTATACCTTGCTGACAACTCTGCCACTGCCACATCTTATCTGTTGCTGAAAATCTCATCTGTGTCATTGTTACCTTTAGATTTGCCTATTCCAATTCACTCCTGCATGGCCTCATACATTCTATCCTCCATGAACTTAAGGTAATCTAAAATTCTATTGCCCATGGCCTTACTTGTGCCAAGCCTTCTTCATCAACCTCCCCCCTGACTTACATTACTGTTGTTCAGGGGTAACTGAATGTGATGGTGAAACTAAACGTGATGGTGTTCTCATATACCTGTAGACCTTGTCTTTCTAAGCAATTAAAAAGTACTTCATTTTAAATTTTACAATTTACAAATAGCTTACTGCAAATAGGATTAACTTTTAAAGCTTAAGATCAAATTTAGCCATAGTAAAATGCTTAGGTTCAGCGCGGTTGGTCCCTGTCTGTGTAGTTGGTAGCCAAGATATGGAGATGCCGGTGTTCAACCATGATGCCGTTCAACCATGATGCCACACAACCCTGCCACAGCAACCTCTGCAAGACATGCCAGATCACTGACACGGATGCCATCTTCTCAAGTGAGCACACCATCCACTAGGTACATGGTACATATTCTTGCAACTCGACCAATGTTATCTACCTGATACGCTGCAGGAAAGGATGTCCTGAGGCATGGTACATTGGGGAGACCATGTAGACGCTAAGCCAACAGAAGAATGAACACGCTCGACAATCACGAGGCAAGAATGTTCTCTTCCTGTTGGGAACACTTCAGCAGTCACGGGCATTCAGCCTCTTCGGGTAAGCGTTCTCCAAAGTGACCTTTATGACACACGGCAACGCAGAGTCGCTGAGCAAAGACTGATCACCAAGTTCAGCACACGTGAGTATGGCTTTAGCCGAGACTTTGGTTCATGTCATATTATCTGTAACCGTTAGAACTTGCCTGGGCTTGCAAAATCTCACTAACTGTCCTGGCTGGAGACAATACACACCCTCTTAACTTGTGCTTAACCCTCTCTTCACTCACATTGTCTGTACCTTTTTAAGACTTGATTACTATAAAGACTCACATTCCAAACATTATTTCGTAAATTAAGTTTGTGTCTTTATATGCCCTGTTTGTGAACTGAAATCCCACTCACCTGATGAAGGGGCAACGCTCTGAAAGTTAATGGCTGTGCTGCCAAATAAACTTATTGGACTTTAATTTGGTGTTATGAGACTTCTTACTGTGTGAGTTGGTGGCAGATAGCAGAACGAATAATATACATGAAAAGATTTTAATGAAATTTGGATGTTTAGCGTCAACAAGAATTTCTAAAATTTATAAGAAATACATTATGGAATATGAATAAACATGGCTATGAAATACATGAAGTTAACTGTGATTTTTCCTGATTTGTGACTGCTACAATTTTGGATTTTTAAGGTTACTTTTCACTAGGTAGGTGTAAATACCAGTCCTATATTTAGATAAATAAATAGTCTCAACTGGAAATGCCAACCTTTGGCATATTGTGCAGAAGAACTTGATCCTTTCATCACTGTGCTTTGTACAGTAAAGATATGCTTTCTTCACTTTGCAATTAAGGTATTCAATTATAGCAAAGTTATCAGTTGGAAGTATTGAGATTTGGGATCGATGTAATTTGTCGACAAGTTGGACATGAGAGACTCTGTCCACTTTTATCTGAAAAATCATGTCTGTTAGTTGCCCTGAAAACTTCTTCCAGACACCTGAGGCAGAAGGTATGTCCACATTGAAGAAGTTTTGGACGTTGATTTGCTTCTTCGTACTGTTCAGTACAAACCGTGCGGTTCAGAAGAACATTCATATTAGGAAGGGAAAGGCTCCTGGGTTCTCAATGCAGTTGAATTAACCTCGATGTGAGTTACACAATGTAAAACTGAAGCACCTTTTTATAATTTGCTTCTGTTGTGAAAGGTGAAGTTGGTAGGATGGGTGAAGGAGAAAACAACCACTGCCTTGGTGACTGTATCGAGGAAACAAGGTCCCAGTAACCTATTTATTTATCCTTTGTGTGAAGTGAAGTGAGTAATGTTTCTTAGATTGTTGTTTGTTTTAAGAATGTGTTGATTTTAGCAAATATTTATACACAGAAAGTTAGGAGGTGAGAATTTGCATTTACACCAGTTAAGCAGGTTAACTTTGCTTCAGAATAAATTTCCACAGGTGAGGAGTGACATACTTAATGAATGGAGTGGAAACATTTTTCAATGAATATGGGAAGCTGTCAACATATTTTTCTAACAGTTAATCTTTTTCATGACATCCCAATAGGGATTTTTAGAAAAAAGAATTTGCGTCTGCTGGACCTTGCTAAACCAGGCAGCACGGCCAAAATTCACTGAGCGTTGATACGACAGTTGGCGTAAACAGTAGTACACCCAAAAGCAAATGCCATTTATAGAACTAATTATCAGCCTGGCCCTGGTGAATGGTAGACTCACACTCTACCATTTTATTTCACGTTCAGGTATTTTGTGCACCTTAATAATAATGCATTGTAACTGTAGAATAATTGTACTGAGAATACCCTATTTACTAAGCAGTATGTTTTTATTGAAAGGACAGAAGAACATTGTTATCAACAGCATTAGTAACTGATATCTTCCATCACTTTGTGCAACTCCTATTTAAATCCTGCTGAGATACGAGGCGACAAGCTGCTGAAAAAAGCTTGTCTTTATTTGGTGCATTTTTGTCTTGCTTTTATAAGGGTAATTTGATTTTTGATTTATTATTGCCGCATGTATTAGTATAAGTGAAAAGTTTTGTTTCTTGCATGCTATACAGATGAAGCATACTTTCATAGAGAAGGAAAGGTGAGAGTGCAGAATTAGTGTTACAGTCGTAGGTAGGATATAAAGAAAGATGAACTTAATGCAAGGTTGGCCCATTCAAAAGTTTGCTGGCAGCATGAAAAAGCTGTTCTTAAGTCAATCGGTATGCGATCTCAGACTTTTGCATCTTTTTCCTGATGGAAGAAGATGGAAGAGAAAATGTCCTGGATACATGGAGTCCTTGATTATGCTGGCTGCTTTTTCAAGGCAGTGAGAAGTTTAGACGGAGTCAATGGATTAGAGGCTGATTTGTGTGATGGATTGGGCTACAGTCACGACCTTTTTCAGTTCCTTGCGATCTTGGGCAGAGCAGGAGCCAAAACAAACTGTAATACAACCAGAAAAAATACTTACTACCTCAGCCTTCTGAGAAAGCAGAGGCATTGGTGAGCTTTCTTAACTATAGTATGAGCTTGAGGGGACCAGGACAGGTTAGTGATTTGGACACCCAAGAACATATAGTATTGTGTGTGTGTGTTAGTATCATATATCCACAAATTAATTTCTGGGATCACAGAACATTGATGCATCACTTAAGCTTCATTTTCTTGGTTATTGAAATATGAAACTAGTGATCATTCAATGAGGACTTGTGCAGATCAAGGAAACCTTTGTCTGATCCAAAGCTGCACTGATGTGAGCTGAAAAAGCAAAAAGAATAAGGTAATATCAATAAGTTGAGGAGGGAGAAATAGACTGGGGTTTTCATTCTTATATAGTGAGCATTGCTAGAAATTGCACATTTGTGAGTACTTGAATGGGATGCTGACTGCAGTATAATAGCTGTTCATATTGAACTAGTTATTTAGTGAATACAAATACCTGAAGCCAAGTGATAGTCTCCTATTTTACCATGCTGAGGCTGATTAGTTCACTGCTAACTCTGTAGAAGGGACTCCCCCTGGGTAATATGCAGCATTTGGGGTTTGTGTCTCTTGGCAGAAGCATAGGGTTTTGTTCTGAAGCTTCAGCAGTGGAGCTTGGATGCACAGGGGGCCTGACCTGCCCTGAACAGAGCACTCTTGCCATGGGTAGTTCAAAACCTGCCATTCAGCTGATGGTGTTTGTTACAAGGAACTTGTTAGAGACTTCCAATGTTTCCCATTCCTCGATCTGGAGATGTTTGCTGGTGGCTCTTGTTCTGGAAGATTGCTGCATATGGAAGGTGTGTGGTAGCTGGATTGAAGAGGTCATCATGGCGTGGCAAGTGAAGTGTAGTGCATGCTTTGTTTCAATTAGTTTGTGGGTTTTCAGAGTTCAGTTGATGTATGGGAAGGTGATGTTTGTGAGGGCAGGAAGTCAGACGAGGGATACAATAGAGGGTTAGAGTTATGATAAGCACTTCTGCATTCAATTGAGTTTTCAGAAGCTATGTGTGATGATCTTTAGGTGCACAGTACTATGCTGTGGAGTATAATAGGGAAAGTACTAAAGTCCAGAGTGGTGTGGCAGCAGCATTCCACACAGATTCAACAAGTTTGGTTCATAGATTGTTTCTGGTTTTATACTTTTGTTGCTATTTTCTTCAGGTGTTCCTGAAAAGATAAGGTCCTAACTATAACTATTCCCAAGTATGTTGGATGGGCTAATGTTTTAGTCTTTGATCATCCAGGTAAGTGTGCAGTTATTTTCTAGCACTGACATTATGGAGTTGGATTACACTGGATATGGTTTTGTAGATAATTGGTGTGAGACACCATGTGCTAAAGTAGTCCATCAACTTTGTAACATCTTCGTTAGGGATCTGGTCCAGAGCACATAAGGATGGAGCACGGGGTGGCACAATTATCAGCATTGTTGATTTTGCGGTATCTGACTATTGGTAAGTCATTTGTATATATGTTGAATGGGATTGGGGCTAGCAATAGCCCTGTGGGTATTTGTTGAAAAATATACCTGCACTCACTATCGAGGTTAAAACAAGAAAAATAGATACTTGACTCGGGTAAAGGAAAGTAATCGGTACTTGTACAACTGAGATGCCAGCAAGTAGTAGCAGTTTCAGAAAAGTAGAGAAAAACAATTTTCAAAGGTTGCTGATGTAGTAATTCTATTTCTACATCAACAAATGTATTGGAGCTATTCTGAAAGCTGAAATTATACAAACATTTAAAATCTTAATGTATGAATCCAAAATTCTTCTCTCTATAGTTGGTGAACCGATATTAACATGCATTTCTTAAATTAGCACATCCATAACACTCAATTGTCATTGTTCACCTGAGAAACACCTAATAGTGGAAAGTACTTATTACAAGCATATTTGTGTAAAAATGATTTTGTGACCTATTCACTGATTTCTAGGGACACAAGATGGGGACTACATCCACACACTAACCTATTAATTTTTTTTTCAGCATGTAGATTTGTGTTTTTCAATCAACCCGTTCATTGTCTTGTGTTACATTGTAATCTGAAAATGTAAGCTTTAAAGTTTCCACAGCTGGGTTTACAGAGGTGAATAAAAGGTATTCAGTCGAATAGACAGTCTTTCAGGAAGTCTTACACTGTTGGCAGTTTGACTTCACCCAGCCTGCATTAGTACATTGAAATGTGTACAAGCTTGACTGTTGTGCTTAATGTTGTGTGAATAACTTGCAGAAGTACTCAGTATTGCTTTGTCCTTGTAATAGAATTACTTCAAGTGGTTCCTGCCTTGGGTACCCAATGCTGTACAAATAGCCCATTTTGCATTTTATGTTACATTTTTGAGTTACAGTTCATGTGTTGGTTTCTGGTAGTTTGAACCTTTTTCAAATCCCTTCAACTGCAGATGAGAGGAACAATTCACTCTTCCATCAACCAGAAAAGTGCAATATGCAACGTCGTAAGGCAGGTGGTGTACTTTGTGAGAAAACAGCATTCCTTTTGATGCACAGTAAGAAGTCTCACAACACAAAGTTAAAGTTCAGCAGGTTTATTTGGAATCATGAGTTTTCGGAGTGCTGCTGCTTCATTAGGTGAGTGGAGAGGTGGGTTCACAAACACAGCATATATAGACAAAGACGCAATTGCAAGGTAATGGTTGGAATGCGAGTCTTTTCAACTTTAACCTGGTATTGTGAGATTCTTACTGTGCCCTCCCCCGTCCAATGCTGGCATCTTCACATCATTTGTTTTGATGAGTCTCCAAATTCTCAGCCCATTTCCTATACTGCCAATAAATTAGGAATGCTGTAGGAAACAGTTTGGTAAAGTGAATGGATGAAGCTGGAGATGGATATTGCTCAATTTTAGGAGCTTTCAACTTGTAAAGTTTGACTGGATATAATTAAATCAGTTTAGGACACAATGGACAGGTCAGTTAGATATGCAGCTTTATATTAAAAGTCTGTTGAACTAATAAAATCTGATTTGTCTGATTTCTATTGCTATATTGTTTTTTTTAAATGAATGAGCTTTATACAAAACTGGCATTGAATGCCTTCAGGAGGAAATTACTAATTGTTCAATAAATTCAGTGGAAATTTTGCAGGTGATGTAATCTCCCACTGTCTAGTCTTGGGATCATGATGACGTGTATGGTTGACGTTTTCAAACTGCTGGATTGAGAAAGTTTGAGTCGGTTCTGAGAGAGGAATCCCATTCTCAAAGAAAAGGGGCAGCACGAACCAAAGAAAATGGATTATGGCTCTCTACTGGCAAGTTGTGAAAAATTATCATTGTTGCAGGTATCTACAGCAACATGTACTCTTCAAGCAAAATAACTGGGACTTTTCATACAACTTAGAGAAATAAAGTAATGTAAACGTTGAAAGAAATTTCTCTCATTCCAGTCATTTAATTAAATTAATCCTGGAATCTCTACTGTGCAGGAAGAGACCATTCAGCCTATTAAGCCTGCACTGACAACAATCCCACGCAGACCCTATCCCTGTGACCGTCTTTTTGATTGGGAAGGTCAGATTTTTAAGTATTTTCTTGCTTTAATACATGATTGTTAGAGTTTCTTTCATCTAATGCATATATTTTTTCCTCACATGTGAAGTGTGACTCAGAACATGTCTGTCTTCTGACCTAAAGTGAATCCACTTAACATCCATTAAAAATGATTTTTGGTCTTATTCTCAGCAGTGCTATATAAACAGGCCTGCAAAATTAAATTATTCTCATTCCAACTGTCTATCACTTCTAAACCAAATCTGCATGCCGTGCTTTGCACTTGCACCGATAATAAATGGTTAGTTACCTAGGCTGAAGTAATACAG
Source organism: Sphyrna mokarran (assembly GCA_024679065.1). Classification (NCBI taxonomy): domain Eukaryota; kingdom Metazoa; phylum Chordata; class Chondrichthyes; order Carcharhiniformes; family Carcharhinidae; genus Sphyrna; species Sphyrna mokarran. Next base: position 102,640,884 of record JAGIQG010000005.1, read on the forward strand.
GCTAAATTTAAATGACCTATTTGGCAAGGCTGACATTAACTTTGAAAGGATCATGGTATATTCAGATAATAGTATGAGTAACTGTAACTTTAATGAAATATTCTCAGTAATTTTACATTGTCCCTGGAAGCACCATTTTACTGATATGAAAAATGGCCTCCAGATGAATGAGTCTGAAGAAAATCTCCTTTCAGTCAAGCTGTGGCACACATTGAGCATAATCAATCTAGCTCCACATGGAATATTTTGCATAATTGTTCAACTGTGTTGTGGAACAGGATGTGACAGGATTTAATGAGCTGCAAGCATTCACAGAACATAACTTGTTATGAAGAGAATACCTGATAAGTGGCACTGCCATAATTAACTACGAGAGCTAAATCATTTAAGGGGATCAGAAATTCGACATTCCTCTCTGATCAAATTATCATTTTAATGATAATTTAATGATATAGGTAAATTTTAATGTAATAAAATTTTCATGTAAAAACCATGTCACAAGGTGCAATTTCTTTGCGATTTCTTGATTTGAGGTAATAAGTTGTAATTATTCAAAACATATAGTAACACTCATGTATTTGCATTTTACAATTCATGTTTATGAGTACTGTTTGGTAGTGTTATTGTCCTAACTCCTGTCTCATACTGTATTCAAATGGTAGTCCTCTTGGCATTGTCTTTCAAATTCCTTATGCATGCCACAGATAAATAAATTCAGTATCCATGGTTACTTACTTCAATTTTTTTAAAACAATTGCCAAATGAATTATTACAATGATGCCCAGTTGTGCTTTGACGTTCATTTTGATTCAAACCAGATTCTGTATTAGGTGAGCTGGCAGATGAGTTTTCTGGTACAAATTTCCATTTTATTGTTGATGATATGGCCCTCAAACTTTCCTCTTCTGTTTCTTTTGAAGTTCCCAATATGTCATTCAGAAATGCCAAGCTCCTCTTCATGCTCTTCTTGTAACATGGCACAATTCTTGTCACACTTTAATCATCATAATTTCTTCAAAGGCTCAAAGTAAAATTAAAAAGTGGCAAAGAGAATTGAAAGAATAAGGGAGTATGCAAATCAAAGATGAGGAACATAGCTGAAAAAAGCAACAATTTTGATACGTTATTTGAGATATAACATAACACCATATAGCTTCACCTCACTGCAAGAAATATGGTAGGACGTATACGAATGTCAACTATTATGCAAGCTCAGTGTTAACAGTAATGCATCTCAGTTCAGCTAAATTTAATCATGTAATTTAAATTTCATAGAACCTGGGTATCATAACATTGATGTAGCACAGAATGAGTAGCACAACTTGACCAATTGTGCATGTGCTGGTTCTTTGAAAGAGCTTTGCAGTTACTCTCACACCCTCACATTTTTTCTCATATCCCTATCAAATATTTTGAAAGCTACCACTCTATCTACTTCCAGTCTCACTTCAGAGAGTGCATGTGAATTGCAACATCTCACCATGTTTGAAGAAAACGTTTCTGGTTCTTGTGCCAATTAACTTTAATTTTTTTTAATTCACTCATGGGATGTGGGCTTCACTGACTAGCCCAGTATTTCTTGCCCATCACTTATTGCCTTGAGAAGGTGGTGATAAGCTGCCATCTTGAACTATGATGTAGAGATGCCAGCGTTGTTGTCAGACTTCTTACCATCTTGAACCACTGCAGTCCATGTGGTGTAGGTTAGCCCACGGTGCTGTTAGGAAGGAAGAATTTTGACCCAGCAATAATGAAGAAAAGAGGATAACTTTCCAAGTCAGACTGGTGAGTGACTTGGAGGAGAACTTCCAAGAGGTGCTGTTCCCATGTATCCGCTGTGCTTGTCCTTTCAGATACTAATCATCATGAATTTGAGAGATGCTGTGAAGGATTGTTGATTAGTGCTGCAGATGATGCATGCTGCTGCTACTGTGTGCATTGGTTGTCAAAGGGGTTAATGTTGTGGATGATCCTAATCCAATTTCCAAATCCAACTGGTTTTTCCATGCTGAAATCCCTCAGACCTGGTACCATTCTGGTAAATCTCTTCTGTATCCTTTCTCATTTCCTGCATAAAGTATGATGCAAAGAATTAGCTACAGTACTCCTGCTGAAACCCAGTCCATGAATTACAACAATTTTGCAAAATTGCTTTGCTCTTGTACTTTGTATCTTTTTTTTAAAGCCACAAATCACATTCTTTTTAATCATTGTGTTGGCTTATTTTATCCCTGTAAGAGACTTGTGCAGCTCTGTCCACATGCCTTCTGTCCCTGCCTCTTCCCTCCCCCCCTCTTTAAAACCATTAAGTTTATAGCACCTTCCTATAAAATGTACAATTTCACAGGATTAAACTGTATCAGCCATTTGTCTTCCAATTTCACCAATCTATGTTTTTTCCCATATGTCACTACCCTCCCCACTTCCTTTCCAGAAATCCAGTTGTTCAAGGAAAATAATGGAACACTTATTAAAGAGTGAAACATTTCAAGCATGCATCTTCTAACTCAACATTCAGCTCTATTTGCAATTCCTCATACTGAAGCAATCCATGTCCAAATGCAGCAGGACCTGGATAATGCTCATACTTGGTAGGAAGAACGAGACAACACTCAGGCTTGGGCTGATAAATAGCAAGTAACATTCATACCATACAACTTTCTAGTCAATGACCATCTCCAGAAAGAAAGCTTAAACTATTTCTCCTTGACATTCAATGACATTACTATCATTGAATCTCCCATTATTAATGTCCATGGTTGTAAGATTTAAGCAGAAACTGAATTGCATTGGCATATAAATACTGTGGCTACAACAAGAGTCAGAGGCTGGGACTTTGGCAGTGAGTAACCTCCTGACTCCCCAGATCATGTCCAACATGTACAAGGCACAAGGCAGAAGTGTGATAAAATACTTTCTGGATGGGTACAATTCCAACAACATTCAAGAAATTTGATTCTATCCAAGGTAAAACAAGCTGCTAATTAGCACCTCATCCATCAACTTAAACATCCAATCCCACTATCACTGATGCAGAGTAGTGGCATAATGTATGATATATAAAATTTGCAACTCACCAAGGCTTCTTTGGAGGCACTTTCCAAACCCACGACCTCCACTGTATAGAAAAACAAGGGCAGCAGATGCACACTACCATCTTCAAGTTGCCTTCTCAGCTACGCACTCTCTGGATTTGGAATTATATCCTTGTTCCTGTTATGGAAGTCAATGAAAATCCATTCCCAGCAGTAACATGGATGTATTTGCACCAGATGGACTGCAGTGGTTCAAGAAGGCAGCTCACTATCATCTTCAGAAAGGACGTTTAAGAAAGGACCATATCCACTTGCCTTTGTTGCTGATATCCAATAAAAGAATTTCAAAAAGCATAACATTTTCCGTGTTTTCTTACATATGCTTGTGGAACTTAAATTTATGCTTCTCACCTGCTACCATTAAACACGATTAATTTAACACTTGATTACTATGTTCCTTAGATTTGTATCATTTACTGTGTAAATATGTCTCCAATTTTAAAAAAAAGTGTGAACAGCGCTAGCAAATCAAGCAAGTTGTCTTTTCTTTGTTTTTCTAAAATGTTGGTGGAACTCCTTCCTGAACCACTGTAATGTTTATAGCAACTTGCTTTGACTGAGTAAGTTGCTGGGCTATTTCAGAGGGATATCAAGAGTCAATCACATTGTTATTGGCTCAGGCTACAAGTAAAACTTGATGAGAAAAACACAGACTTCAATCTTTAAAGGAAAGTGAATCAATTGGGTATTTAAAAAAATCTGAGAATGATTACAACTTCTGTTTTCAAATTTAAAAAAATTCAAATTCTGTATGTGTCAATGTGTTCAACCATAGCATTTGCAGTTTACACACAATTAGTTGGTAGTTTTTCTTTGCAGTTTAAAAGATTAAATATTCCTAACTATCAGTCATAGGTCGACAATCCCAGTTGTCTTATTCTGTCACATGTAATCGAGTTAGGTAAACTAACCAGATTTTGAACCTTTCAACAACAGTGTTGGCTAATTATAGTTTGAAGCCAGTCAGCAGGCTAATCAATCATTAAACTGAAGAACATTCTCATTACTGCAGCACTTTTAAATGTCTATATTCTCCAGAGATCCAATTAATTATGTTGGGTCAATATAGAATTACAAAAAAACAAAAAGGCATAGCAATTTTACATGACTTTTTTTGACCCAAATTGGGCCTGATGCTTGTACCATGCTGCCACAGAAATCAGTGTCAGTCGAAGCAGAAGTGTTTTAAATTATAACTCAAGGAGCTCACCTTAACAGCTGGTTTGGCAATTGCATCTGAAGGATCCTATTAGCTTATGTGAATGCAAAAAGTGAAGGCACCTATCTTTTCCAATGTTTTTATCCCAGTGTAGGCCAGTGAAATGCCTAAAGAGATCATCTGCATCCGTCAGGGAAGTTGCAACAGCTAGAAACAACATTTCAAATTGAAACTTTACAACAATTGCTAAGAGATCAAAATTGTGTATGAACGGTCATTTTGAAATTCTGGAAACCACACCACAATTTAACAGAGTGGTTGTCATAGCAACAGGGCTCTCGGGTTAAGGAGCTCCAAAATGTAAATACACCATGACAGAATGATTAAGGAGCCATCGAGAGACATCAATCTGTTCACTAGATCGCTGTCTTCTTCAGACTCTGTCATGTGTGGCACAGTGGCTAGGGGCCCAGGTTCAATTCCTGGCTTGGATTGCTGTCTGTGCAGAGTTTGCATGTTCTCCCTGTGTCTGCATTGGTTTCTCCCACAGGCTGAAAGATGTGCTGGTTAGATGCATTGGCCATGTTAAGTTATCCTTAATGTATCTGAACAGATACCGGAGTGTGGCAACTTGGATATTTTCATAGTAACTTCATTGTAATGTAAATGTAAATCTACTTGTGACACTAATCAATAAACTTCTAATTGCAAAAAAAATTTTTCTATTTTCTTCAATATTTGGCATTCTTTATGTGATCATGAGCAAGATTTTCCCAGAAATTGGCAAAAGACGATGGCTAGCAGCAAAAGCAACGTTGAGGCTACAAATGGCAATGGCAGCTTTTTTTTTTAACCATTTGGGCAGCATTTAGAGCCAAAAACTATCATCCTTGGGCTCCACACCGCACCGCTAAAGAGGTGGCCTCTGATTTGCTCATCCTGCCATCACCTCACTTCTGCAATTATAGGGGAGCCAGATCTAAAGATTGCCCCAGTGCACAGCAGCCCAACTTTGCACAGATCACTGGTAAGTAAAAACTGCCAGGAAGTCTACCCCCAGATTCTGTGACACTTCCCTGGAGAGACTCCTCAATGCTATAGATGCCCGATATAATCTGTCTGCATCCAGGCAGAAAACCTGGCAGAGAGATGACAAATCCAATATGGAAATCAGTGATGGCAGTCGTGAGTCCAAAGCCTGCACAACAGAACAGGCATCCAATGTTGCAACAGGGTGAATGATCTTCTCCGTTTTGCTAGGGTAAGTCACTTTTCTCATCACTCTTAATTCACACAGTAGTTACACATCCCACACACTATCAACGGACAGCACCACTCGCTCTTCCAGAGAGACACTTCCTCCCTTTTATGGGTAATGTCCTCCTTACTTTGCTGGTGCTGCTTACACACTCTCCATCTGTTTTCATGCAGGACAAGCGGTTACACAACAAAAAGGAGAGATTCCAAATGGGCAGAGGGATGTCAGAACAGAGATGTTGAGGATGGAGCTATCTAGTTGGCTAAGAAGGACGTTGACTGCTCATGTGCTGATGTTAAGGTTGGCAGTGATAAAGCAAGTGAGGATCCAGCTCTGCAACATCCATCAGACAACAATGCTGTGAGTGATGCCCTGTTTCTCAGGCCCCTGCCATGACCTCTTCTCCCTTTCACAAGCACATCTGGGAAGCAGAGCTGGAAGTCCACCAGCCAGATCCTCAACTCCAACCCCAACAGCAGGATAGAGGAGGGATGCACAGACTCCAAAATGGAAGCAATTGTTACAGCATTCTCCCATACTCTCCACTGTCATTAATGTGCCAACAAATTCAAAGACATTAGCAGTTAAAAGGTATCTCACAGATCCTGTAAATGATCTGGATCAAAAGGATAGTTCCTGTTTAAACTGTTTGGATGTATTTAGTAATTCCTATACATAACTGTATTAGATTATTATAGAACTCAGTAAGAATTTAGCAACACCAATTATTAATCCAACCGATTTATTTGATAGTAAAAAAGCGAGCTTTCAGCACTCTTGTGTCTTCCTCAGGCAAGTGCAGTTTATTATTATAAAGATTATTATAGTCCAGTTTGTGCATATTTATCTTTTCCTTATTGTAATAAGTAGTCTTCAAGTGTTATGCCACGAGTGGGCTGGTTGCTGTTCTCACTGGGTCTCAGACATGGCTCCTTCTACCATTCTTGTGGACAAAATTTTCTACCACCACACACTGGGAGCATTGCTGGAGGCCAGGAGGCTGCTGAGTCCCAGTCACCAGAGGAACCTCTGGACTCAATCAAGCCTCAGTTGCTGGAAGTCCAAAGGCAAACTCGGGAAAATGAGGAAGGTACACCCCTCAATTGAAAGGCTATATGGAGGAGTCCATCTGCCTTCTGTCTGTGGTGTTTATGTGATGGCACTCCAACTCAATAAGGTCAACAAAGGGTGATAGTCATTGTGGAGATCTTGATACAACAATTTTGTTCTGCTGTGCTGCAAGACATACAGTCCATTGTGCAGGTATTTGCTTGGACCAATCAGTGCCAATGTCAGAGGCTTGTGGGGCATCTCAGTCCAGTAAGAAGGAAACCAGGGCTTTCGGGCACCCATTGGGAGGAGGACCACCCAGGGAACATATACCTAGGTGATTCTAAAGTCTTCCCCACTCCTCCCTAGGCATCTTGGTGAGTTCCCACTCCAGGTACCCTTCCACTGTTAACCTGTTCTCCCTTGAATGTTACCTCATCTCCCTCGAGTGAGACCCTGCTTGCTTCTGAGTCAAAGGCTGATCACCTCTGAGTTACAGCTTGGTCACCCTGAATCACAGGCTCGTCACCAACCCGAGTCAAAGGCTGATCATCTCCAAGTCAGGTCCAATAGCCCTGAGTTAACTTCCTTGATGCACAGGGCTGCTCCATGAGCACTGCATTCATCTGAATTCCCCTCAGAAGGGTGCTTGCTAGGTGCATGCATATTGAAGCCATCTGTGATTCATGATGTTAAGACAGTCAGCCATATAGATGGATCTTTTGACCAATAAGATTGTGGCAGCTATGCCCGATAATGAAATGTAAAGGCACAAATCAAGAGTGTGATGGAATACTCTCCACTGCCTGGATAGGTGCAGCTCCAACAACACTCAAGAAGCTTGACACCATCCAAGATAAAGCAGTCGGCATGATTGGCTTCACAAATACAATACCCACTCCCTTCACAGCTAAGTAGTAACTGTGTGTACTATCTACAAGATGCACTGCAGCATTTCAACAAGATCCTTAAATAGCACCTTCCAAACCCATTTCCATCCAGAAAGACAAGGACAGCTGACACATAGGAACACCAACACTTGCAAGTTCCTGCCAAGCCACTCACCACCATGACTTGGAAATTTCTTGCTGCTCCTTCACAGTCACTGGGTCAAAATCCTGGAAGTTCCTCCCAAATGGCATTGTGGGTCAACCCACAGCACGTGGATCGCAACAATTCAAGAAGGAAGCTCATCATCACCTTCTTGAGGACAATTAGGAATGGGCAATGGCTAGCTAGTGACGCCCATATTCCAGGAATGAATTTTAAAAAATGAATTATAATGAAGTTTCCTGTGTTGAATGATAAGAAATGTGGCCTGCCACGAATGAGAGGGTCAATTGCAATAAACCTTTGTCCCAATACAAAACATGACTTTGGATTTCTGGTGACATTTTCCGCTCCTGTCACTGAACCCGCTGGATGTGAATGGGAGCGGAAAATCCCACCCCATGTTTAAAGAGTAATATAATGGTTGCAAAACAAAAACCTCAGTAGCATGTGGAGATTGAACAAATCTGACACATTGCCCACCAAGAGAAGCAAAGAAGTGACATCATATTACTGGATGTGTAGCCATGAAGCCTCATGCACTTCATCCGTGTTTGCTAAGAAAAGTTCCTGGTAGGAGTTACATGAGATTGAGACCTGCCTGTCATGACAGACCTGCAATGTGAATATGGGAGTTTCTCAGGCTGCATTGAATATTTAGTGGGATCACTCCAATCTTTTCTGATACCCTAATGACTGAATGCTTTTGCAGTGATGTTTTTCTAAATCAGAGGGCAGGATTTTACGGCTCTGCTCACCGTGAAATCCTAAGATCCGGCTTGAAATCAACAGACCTTCCCATGGTCTGCCCCTCACCAGCTGTGATTCCTGTGACAGGCGAGCTGGTAAAATTCTGGCCATAGAATGTCCTACTATTGATTTTTCTGCTTCAGAGTGGTGCAATTGTTCTTTAATGCAGGATACAAATATGGGTCGAACAAATTGCAGATCATAAGGATCCTTTTTTGCACCAAAAATTTCTGTCATGATGGTAGTCATCATTTAATCTTTGAAATAGTGAACAATATTAACAAACTATTTAAATTGCACAAAAATAAAGATGCATTTTCAATCCAAACTTCAAGGAAGTTTAGGGATTAAAAAAAACTTTGTCAAAAGTGATGGATAGGGATAAGCATGAAGCTGGGGGCAGTAGTTATAGCTGGGGGAAGGGTAATTATGAGGCCATCAGGAGAGAATTAGGGTGCATAGATTGGACTAGGAAGCTACAGGGACTGGGAACATCTGGAATGTGGAGCTTATTCAAGGAGCAGCTGCTGCGGGTCCTTGATAAGTATGTCCCTGTCAGGCAAGGAGGAAACGGTCGAGTAAGAGAACCTTGGTGTACGAAAAAAGTTGATTTGCTGGTTAAAAGGAAAAAGGAGGCTTATGTCAGGATGAGGATTGAAGGCTCGGTTACTGCGATGGATAGCTATAGATTAGCCAGGATGGAGCTAAAGAGTGAATTGAGGAGAGCGAAGAGAGGACACGAGAAGACTTTGGCTGATAGGATTAAGGAGAATCCTAAAGCTTGCTTTAGATATGTTAAGAATAGAAGATTGGTTAGGGCAAGATTAGGGCCAGTCATAGACAGCAGTGGGAAGTTGTGCGTGGAGCCTGAGGAGATTGGAGAGGTACTGAATAAATATTTCTCTTCGGTATTCACGCAGGGTGATGTAAATGTAGTTATGGAGAACACTGAGGTACAGGGTATCAAACTGGAAGGTATCGAAGTAGATAGGGAGGATGTGCTAGATATTCTCGAGGGTTTGAAGTTGGATAAGTCCCCTGGGCCGGACGGGATTTACCCTAGGATTCTCTGGAGGCAAGAGAGGAGATTGCAGAGCCTCTGGCTCTGATCTTCAGGTCCTCGTTGGTTACGGGTGTGGTTCCGGAGGACTGGAGGATAGCGAATGTGGTCCCATTGTTTCAGAAGGGGAAGAGAGACCTTCCAGGGAATTATAGGCCAGTGAGTCTTACTTCTGTTGTGGGCAAAGTATTGGAGAGAATTATTAGGGATATGATTTATAGTTATTTAGAGAGAAATGAATTGATTGGGGATAGTCAGCATGGTTTTGTGAAGGGTAGGTCGTGCCTTACTAACCTCATTGAGTTTTTTGAAAAGTGACTAAGGAGGTGGATGGGGGTAAGGCGGTTGATGTGGTATATATGGACTTTAGTAAGGCGTTTGATAAGGGGGCCCATGGAAGACTTCTGCAGAAAATGCAGATGTATGGGATAGAGGGTGATTTAGCTAATTGGTTTAGGAATTGGCTAGCAGATAGAAGACAGAGGGTGGTGGTTGATGGGAGATATTCATCGTGGAGTTCGGTTACAAGTGGTGTACCTCAGGGATCTGTTTTGGGGCCCCTTCTGTTTGTAATTTTTATAAATGATCTGGATGAGGGTATTGAAGGATGGATTAGTAAATTTGCAGATGACACTAAAGTCGTTGGAGTGGTAGATAGTGAAGAGGGGTGTTATAGTTTGCAGAGGGACTTGGACAAGTTGCAGAGCTGGGCCGAGAGGTGGCAAATGGAGTTTTATGTGGAAAAGTGTGAGGTAATGCACTATGGCAGAAATAATAAATGTGTAGAGTATAGGGCAAATGGTAGGATTCTTAGTAGTCTAGATGAACAGAGGGATCTTGGTGTTTATGTGCATAGATCCCTGAAAGTAGGCAGTCAGGTCGAGAAGGTTGTTAGGAAGGCATATGGAGTCTTGGCTTTTATTGGTAGAGGGATTGAATGTTGGAGCCGCAACGTCATGTTGCAACTGTACAAAACTCTAGTGCGGCCGCACTTGGAGTATTGTGTGCAGTCTGGTCCCCACATTATAAGAAAGATGTGGAGGCATTGGAGAGGGTACAGAGGAGGTTTACCAGGATGTTGCCTGGTATGGAGGGCAGGTCTTATGAAGAGAGGCTGAGGATTTGAGGTTGTTTTCGTTAGAAAGGAGGCGGCTAAGAGGGGATCTTATTGAAGCATATAAGATGATTAGAGGTTTAGATAGGGTGGACATTGATAGCCTTTTTCCTAGGATGGAGAAAGCTAGCACGAGGGGACACAGCTTTAAATTAAGGGGTGATAGTTATAGGACGGATATCAGAGGTAGGTTCTTTACCCAAAGGGTGGTCGGGAGTGGAATGCCCTGCCTTCAGCGGTTGTAGATGCGCCAAGTTTGGTGGCGTTTAAGAGGTTAGTTGATAAGTATATGGAAGAGAAGGGAATGGTTTAGTTTGGAGGGCATTGCTTTTTATATTGGTCGGCGCAACATCGAAGGCCGAAGGGCCTGTTCTGTGCTGTAATGTTCTATGTTCTATATTAAAACACACATGCATGTGCACGGTCTCTGTTTCTCACTCATGCAGACTCTCTCACACATACACGATGTATGATGGACTGTCAGAAAGGGCAAGTGATTTTGTGTCATTTAACACCTTTAAAAGGAAACTGGATTGATTCTTTTAGAGGACAATTATTGAGTTGTTAATTGAATTGCTTGTTTTTGCTTCCTTCAGAGAAAGTAAAGAATTGAATGTATCTAAAAATGAGTGACCTGCAGGTGTTGATGTTTAGAGGTTAAGTTTGTGATGGAATAAAATCACAGACTCTGAACTGTGTCACTTCATGGGCTGAAATGTCTTTTCCTCTACAATATTACCAGACTTCAGCCAAAAATATGAAAATTAAAAGAAAGTTGCTTCAAAGATGTTACATTATTTTTAAGATTTTGGTATGTAGTTGAGATTTTCTAGAAATCACTACCAGTTTGTATGTGCTGGAAATTTTAGTAATCACATGGCAAAAGTGCAAATTGTAGAATTATTCCAGTCTTAGTCGTTTGATATTGCAGAACTTTTGCTGAAAAATGAGACAAGTTGTCAAAGCTTTTTGCCTTGCCCTTGCTGAACAACCTTAAATGTGCTAAGAATTCGACTAACACCAAATTTAAGGTTATCAGTCAGGCTCACAATGTGGCTCACTTACATTTGCTAAGTTACATATACTCATGTGCAGAGATCTATCCTCTGCACGCAAAAGAAATATACCTAGATATGGTACCTTCTGTAAATAAACAAAAACATGGGGAACAATAGTTCGCTGGCATATTCGCCATGGCAACATCTCAACCAAAAGAGCTCACCTGCTTAGCAATCTTTTCTCATACAGTATAAATTGTTGTTCATTTTGAAACTTGACATTCTTGGATCTGTCCTGATATGTGTGAGATGAAAAGCTTCGACAGCATCTTTTTTTTCAGCAATACTCATATTCTAGTCTGTTTAACAGGGATCCAGTTCAGCTTTGTGTATAGATTATGCTGATTTTTTTTAAAATAATGACCATATACCATTAAATTACATTACATCACAAGCCTTCAAAGAAATACCATCTGATATTTGGTTCGAAGAGCACAATTTTTTTATTACTGTTTCTTGGACAGTTCAGCTTTTTGACAAATTTCTCCAAAAGGATTTGATTTGATTTATTATTGTCACATGCATTAGAATACAGTGAAAAGTATTGTTTCTTGTGTGCTACACAAACAAATCATACTGTTCAGAGAGAAGAAAAAGAGAGAGTGTAGAATGTAGTGTTATGGTCAAAGCTTGAGCATAGGGAAAGATCAACTTAATACTGAAAGCCTGATGGCTTTCTCTGAAGGAGAATTTTACGATAATCATTTTTAGCCAATTTCAAACAATATTTGTGTTTGTCTAGTGGCCGTAGATCTGCACAGTGCTTGTATGAAAGCAAATTGTTTTAACACCTATGTTGTTCGTCCATCATCATCAATGAGGACCTTGACACCGTTAGTCATTTTGAGGCTGGTTGCGGTGTGTCCAAAGATGACTGATCAGACCAATTCAGGCTTGGAATGTCCAGGCACATATTGGACAAATTTGTGTGGACATTGTAGTTGTTGCGCTGGTGGCTGTGGACTTGTGCAGCTCACGCTTAAGTTGTGCTTCAGCAATACATCATGTTTCATAAGCTTGACAGCCTTTGTGGATGAGGCAGCGCCAGGTAGGGTGGCTTTGTGCCAGCTTTTCCCAGATGTCGTGTCTATGGTTCGCTCTATTTGTACTTCAGGGAGGCCTTGAGTATGTCTTTGAAACATTTCTTCTGCCCTCTGTGTGAGCACTTTCCGGCAGAGTGTTCCTCAAAAAGGAACTGCTTGGATATGCGCTGATCTGACCTACAAGTACATGATCTTCCGACCGGGTCTGCGCTCTCATCAGCAGTGTGTGAATTGATGGTAGACTTGCTCTAGAGAGAACGTCAGTGTCTGGTACTTTGTCTTGCGATCTGATGCATAATATTCTGCAAAGACAAGTCATTTGGAAATGATTGAGCTATTTTGCATGTCTTCGATACACAGTCCATGTTTCGCAGGCAAATAGGAGAGTAGTGAGTACTGCGGTGCTGTAGATCTTCAGTTTTGTCACTGGACTGATTCCTCAATGTTCCCGTACAGTGGAGCGCAGTCTACCAAAAGCAGAACTTGCCTTTACTGTTCCGCAGTTAATTTCTGTATCAATACTCTGCTTGGGAGAGGGTACTGCCAAGATAAGTGAACTGGCCTGTAGTTTCTGCCCTTTGATTGTAATTATGGATTCTGTGTATGGTGCAGGAGGAGCAGGCTGGTACATGACTTTGGTCTTTTTAATGCTGATGGTGAGTCCAAAGTTGTCACAAGCTGTGGAAAATTTGTCTATACTGACTTGCATCTCTGGCTCTGAGCCAGTAAGAAGTCCCACAGCACCAGGTTAAAGTCCAACAGGTTTATTTGATAGTGAATGCCACAAGCTTTCAGAACGCTGTTCTTTCTTCAGTTGAGCGGAGAGTTCTATTCACAAACAGGGCATATAAAGGCACACACAGTTTACAGAATACTGATTAGAATGTGAGTCTTTACAGCTAGTCTGCTATTCAGCATACAGGGCGCAGTCATTGGCAAAGAGGAAATCTCTCAGAACAGTCGCCTTCGGTTTGGTATTAGCTTGAAGTCTCCTCAGCTTGAAGAGCTTCCCATCTACTCTGTACATGAGGCTGATTCCTGGAAGGCATCATTCAGCATGGCAGTAAACATCATGCTGACAGTGTGGGTGCGAGCACATAGTCCTGTTTGACTCCACTGGTGACTGGGAATGCCTCAGAGGATTCTCCGCCATCTAGTACTCTGGCCATCATAGAACTGACATACCATCTGAATGAATTTGGGGGGCTGCCGAACTTTGACATGATCTTCCACAGGCCTCGTCAGCTTACATTGTCGAAGGTTTTCGCGAGGTCAACAAAAGTTGTATAGACCTCGCGATTTTGCTCCTGACACTTCTCCTGAAGTTAGCACGCAGCAAAAATCATGTCAATAGTCCCACGACTTTTGCAGAAGCCACACTGTGACTCTGAAAGCAGGCCCAGCTCCAGATAAGTGACCAGATGATTTAGCAGGACTCTAACAAGGGTTTTTCTTGTGATGGAGAGCAGCAAGATTCCTCAGTGGTTGTCGCATACTTGCCGATTGCCCTTCCTCTTGTAGAGGTGTACTATGGAAGCATCTTTATGTTCCTGAGGAATGGATCTTTGCTTCCAGAAGAACTAGAACAACTTGGTGAGCTTCTCAATTAGTACAGGACCTGCAGCTTTGTAAATCTCTGCGGGTATGGCATCTGCCCCTGCAACTTTGCCATTGGATAGCTGGCTGACAGCTTCTGTGACTTCGGCTACTACCAGTCGGTCATCCATGGCATTGTTGATTTCAACCTGGGGAGTCCTGTCTATTGCCTCATCATTAACAGATGACAATCGGTTGAAGACGGCTTCAAAGTATTCAGCCCATCTCTGCAGGATCTGAGCCCTTTCTGTACCATCTGTACTCAGGAGGGGGGAACTCCTGAGAGATTGAGATTCAGTAGAGAGTGTTGAGGGCTTCATAGAACCGTTTCAAGTCGTTTCTGTCAGTGTACCCCTGTATTTCATCTGCCTTGGTGCTAGCCAGGCACCCTGCATTTTATGCTCTTTATTCTGGACTATCCTGCAAGCACTGGTAAAAGCATTTTTCTTGGCAGCTGATGATGGGTTATTCTGACAGCCCAATTGAAGACGGTGCTTTTCAACAAGTACAGCCTGTATCTCTTCATCATTCTCATCGAACCAGTCATGTTGTTTGTGGTAGAGGGCCAGAGCATCTTCAGCGCAGATGCATGGACAGTAACCTTGAAGCATTCCTAGTCATCCTCAGCGCTGCCTGCTTGTATGTCAGCAAGGTTGATTTCTAAGTCTTCAGCAAGTGCTGAAGCTATGCTGGGGTTCTTTAGCTTGGCCGCATTGATTCATTTCATAACCTTGCTTCCTTGTGGTCACCTCTTGGGTCTGATGCAGAGCCTCATTTTGGAGACAGTGAGCCTGTGATCTGTCCAGCAGTCAGCACCACATGTGGTCACTCTGATATCCTCCTGTCTTTTCTCCGGACGATGACATAGTCAATAAGATGTCAATGCTTAGAGTGGGCGTGCATTCAAGAGGTCTTGTTACGAGTAGACAGACGGAAGGTTGTGTTGGTGATGAGGAGGTCATGTGCCGCATAAGTCTTCATTACAAGTAGGCCGTTACTATTACACTTGCCCACTCCATACCTCCCAATAACTCCCTATCAGATTGCAGAGTCACACACTACTCTTGCATTGAAATTGCCAAGCAAGACCAGCTTGTCGATACTGTTCACTGCTGATAGTAGAGCATCTAGTTCTTCGTAGAACTTGTCTTTCATTTCATCTGGGTTGTTTATTGTGGGGGCATAGGTGCTGATCAGGGTGGCTTGACTTCTGTTCTGTAGCAGAAGCTGTCATGTCATAAGCTGGTCATTCACACCCTTGGGTAGACTATCAAGTTTCCAAACAAGGTGACTCTGAACAGCAGATCCAACTCCAGCATCACGATGCTCATCGCTGCCGCGACCACTCCGGAAAAACAGTGTATCCACCTCCAATTTCAGTCAACTGACCTACATTGGCAAGACTAGTTTTATTCAGGGCAATGTCAATGTTTTATCTTGCAAGCTCTCTGGTAACTAAGGCTGTTCTTCTCTCTGGACTGTCTGCTGTCAGTTGTCCAAAAGCATGCGCATGTTGCAAGTGCCAGTGGTGAGCGGTGCCACCTTGTGTTTTATTTTGTTTGTTCGACTGCAAGATGGGATCCCTGCCAACCATGGTAAACTGGCCAGGGTGTAGTGAAGCAGGCAATGTTTAGGCCACCTTTTTCTAGCCCCTTCCTCATTCTATGGAGGTGAGCAGTGCATTCCTGAAGAGGGTTGCTCAGTCGTCCAGATAAGTGCCAAATTTCACTGCTGCTTTGGTCAGCGGAAAACAGCCAATAGACCTGAGCTGCCTGTGTGCAGCTCCCAATGTATCCAGACCTGCTGCTTCAACGCTCGCCCATCACCACAGGACTTCAAGGGTTGAACAGGATCCTGATGATGATGATGATGGTTAAGATTAGCACTTGATTTGGATTAAAGCGAGAGTTTCACAGTGTCAGTTTCGATCTTTTTTCCCAATTCCCATCTGGACAGTGGCAAGACAAGAGTCAAGACAGTTGGAGATTGGACAAGGCGCAGTGGATGACCAGGATGTTTTCTGTGTCTTGTCCTGCTCTTGCAGAGACTGCCTTCTTAATCGTTGGACCTTCCATTGGTCTCGTCTGCTCAATCCGCCAGAGTCTATCGGGATGACATTTCCCTATCTCACCGAAGGTTGAGACCCGTTGGCTACCCTCACCTGGTTTAGTTGTCAAAGCCATTGTCCGGGGTGTGGCAGCTGTCACATGCAAACAGCTACAGGGAGCCACAGCTGAGAGCTGAGTGCCAGATGGGGACAAAGGGTGGATAAACCACCTTGAAAGGATGTGACATGTTCCCCCAGTAGAGATATTACTCCTCCCTGACACCCATACATGCCTGCTATTCTTCTGGGAATAGGGTGCTAAAACAGCATAGAGGACTCAGCTAGATTTCTTGTCAATTAACAAAAAAAGAAATGGGTATAAGGTTGATGCAGGATGTATGATTAATCTCTCATACATCATGTAATTTGTTCACCAATGGATCTTCCTGCAATAAATGGTTTCAGAAATGGTTCACAGAAATATTTCTGCTTTTGCATTCCTTACAAATCAAACAATAGAACAACAGACAGTGTAGGAATAGCTGTAGCAATCTGACACGATAGGGTTATGTCTCTGCAAGGTTTGGAGATGATAAGATGGCTTACAGAGTTTAAAATAACGTTAAAACGAGTATATATCCCTTTTTCAGTTTGGATCTGGAGGCATTAATAATTATTGATAACAATATAGTAGATACAATATTTAAACTTAAGGACATTGTTAAAGAATGTTGGAGAAGCAGCAAGATGGAGAGGACATTCCAAAACTTAGCAGTTTAGATGATTGAACTCACAGTAATGGATGGTATGGCAAAGGAAATGGGTGCGTAAGAGGTCAGAGTTATGTAACCCTAGAGATCTTGAAGAGTGAGAGGATTGAAGAAGGCGACAGAGATAGGGAAAGGGTTAGCTCATGAAAAGTTTGAGCATTTGGATGTAGATTTTAAGAGTGAGGTTTCATGAAACCAATATAGATATCATCAATCACAGGATGATTGAATTAAACACAATTTGATGTTCAAAATCTTGTGGGGTAATTATAATCCAAAATAACCAAATGGCTTTGAAATGAAGAAATTACTAATAAGATTTCACATTTTGTATCTTATACTTTAACACAAATCAAAATCAGCATAAATTAAACATGAATTAACAGGCAAATTATGGTTGGAATGCACTATAAATTACACAGGAAATAACAAGACACAACAATCATGAATTCCAAGCATTTACATCACTCCCTTCACAAACATGGCACCATGTGCAATCTTTCTAACTCTGCAGATAGTAAATCAAATATCCCATTTTATTCAATACGTGTGTTTCTTGAATCACTGATGGCAGTAGTTCTACAAAAATCTAACTTCCCTACTTTTATATTCCATTCTTCTTACAACAAATACTGACATTTCATTTGCCTTCCTGATCACTTGCTGTACCAATGTTCTAACATTATATGATGAAAGTACCTGGACACCTGGTCCTTCTGCCCTGTCGAGTCATGCAACCTTTTTCCACTTAGATCTGTTACTGTTGCTGGTGAAGGAGCTCACATTTACCCATATTATACACCATCTGCTGATATCATTTTTCATAGTCCCCATTTTTTTATGACAATTTACTTTCCTACCCCTCCTTCATTCAAGTCATTGATGCAGTTTGTAAATAATTCATGCCCCAGTACATTCCACAAGTAACAGCTTGCTGACCTGAATAAAGATCCACTTATCTCATTTAAGGAACCCATACTTCCTGCCTCCTCTTAGCTAAACAATCATTTATCCATCACAATATGTTACCAACTGCACCATGAGCTCTCTTTTTTTTTTGTAGTTACCTGATTGAATGTCTTTTGCATTTTCAAGTGCACTGCATCTGCAGGTACCCCTTTATGCACATTACCTGATACTTCCTCAAAGAACCCTAATAAGTTAGTGAAACGTAATCTTTTTTAAAAAAAGCCATGTTGACCCCTAAAAATTATATCATGATTTTTTAAAATGTACTGTTTCTACCTCTTTAATAATGGATTCTAGCACTTTCCTTGTGGCAGATGTCATAGATATGACATATTAGTCCTATTTTCCTCTCCATAATCTGTTTTTCTTATCCAAGTTCCTTATTCCCACATACCTTTTGTATCAACACACTTGTGGGCAGTTCTACCAGTCTTCAATCATTTGATTGAGAAAGCGACAGCATAATGTGATCTGTAAGATGCAGAATGTGATGGTCGCATTTTGGAAGGGGAAGTAATAGTGATGAAAGGAGAATAGCTCTGGGGAGTCCAAGGCCAAACTTTGCATGTCTGCCTATTGTCTCCAATAAGCCTCTCATAGAAAGAAAAGTACCTTGGGCTAAAATATTCTTTTTCTTCTGCTGAAGTCCAGGATTCAATTTAAGACGAAGTTAATTTAAGTTTAACAATACATAATAGAAATAATATGAATAGTTAATTAGCATCCCCATGAATTTTGAAAATGCTAACAGAAATAGCAGCTTTGTCCATGGATGATCAAAAACATAAATGGTGTTCAGCGTGAGTTCATGCAGCTGCTTTCAGTAATGATACTGACCACCACACGCACACATCAGCACCACCACCCTCCCCCCCCCACCCTGGTCTTGTAGAATCAATAATACAGCATGGATATGAGATGATGGAGTTTCAGAACCTGGTTATCCGCCCAGCAGCTTCCTGCTGAAAGTACTGAAAAACACCATCAGGTTGTTTGTTTTATTTCCCTAATGACAATTAATTCTTTTTAAGGGTGAGCCGTGTACTTATAATGTGCCTGCTTCACCGAGAGGAAACACAAATATATCACAGGTGTTTACTCCAATCAAACCTATTTGAATGATTCTTATTTGTGAGTAGTTATCTAATTGGTTCAGAATCATAGAAGAGAATGGAAGAATCATAGAATCCCTACAGTACAGGTGGCCTTCTGCCCATTGAGCCTGCACTGACAACCGTCTCACCCAGGCCTGATTCCCGTAACCCCACATATTTACCCTGCTAGTCCCTCAACATAAGGGGCAATTTAATACAATCAATCCATCTAATCCGCACATCTTTGGAGTGTGGGAGGAAACAGGAGCACCTAGAGGAAACCCACGGCAAGAATGTGCAAACTCCACACGGACAATGACCCAAGGCTGGAATTGAACCTGGGTCCGTGGTGCTGTAAGACAGCAATGCTAACCATTGTGCTACCCATTTCAGTTCCTCTCGATGAAGCAGACACATTATAAATATGAGGCTCACCCTTAACAAAAAATTAACAGCATCAGTCATTAGGGAAATAAAATAAATAACTTGATACTGTTACTAGCACTTTCTGCAGGAAGCTGCTGGACTGATACCCAGATTCTAAATCTCCATCATCTCATATCCATTCAGCTGGGCAGGATAAGAGTCCTTCAATGGGCTTGAAAATAGAGCAACCCTGCTTTGGCAAACAACAGGACCAACGGCTGTATCATTTTGTCAGTGATAGCTGACTAATTGGCTGCTCCTTGCTACCGATTAAAGGGCCAGCAGCTCAGCAGCACCACCAACAGCAGTGGCCAATGTTGGGACTTTGCCTGGAAGAAGAGAATGCCAAGGAAGAATAGCCACTGGGGGATCCCTCCATGGATAAAGAGTGCCCAACAAGTCTCTCCCCACCCCACAAGACTGAACCCACTGAAAGATTGCCGGGGTTCCCATTACTAGAAAGTGTCAGTGGCAGTGGCAGTGGGAAAAGTCATTGATTGTCCACTTCAGGGCTCAATTGGCTTTTGGATGGGAGGACCATTCACCACCTTCTTTGCAATTGGTGAGATGGGTTGACAGCCAGAAGATGACAGGAGCACCAATCCTTGCCTTCATGTACCATTTTATGGTTGTTCCCACCTCCTGGCCTGTCAAGATGATTGGAATCATAATAAATTCTTAAGAAATACTTTCTGCTTGTATCAATATTAAAACGTTTGCAAAAACAACACTTTTGGAACCCTTAGGTTTTGAGTATTTTGATGTGTTTCTGTATTTTTAAAATAACTGACCATCCCTTAGAACATTAACCCACTTGCTAATGAATGTCAGTGAATCTTTTAGAACTTTGATTGGAATAATTAATTCTGCCACAAACCCTCAAGTCCAATCATTCATGGGCAAATGACAGAAAGCATCTTTTTTTTGTGCTATCTCAATTGATCCCTTTATACTGCTTTGATTCAATCGTACTACCATGGTGTGCAATGTGCTGTGTTGACAAGTTCAAATGCTGTGGTTAGCAGAGTGGATTGTGTAAGATCACAAGATATGAGGAAATCATTGACGCGTCTAAGTTTATCCATCCAGGAAGACCCCACTCCAGGATCCAATTATTTTCTGGTTTTCCCCTCAAGTAATCTACTTTAAAGTACCTGTAAACATTCCTTTTGTAAAGGACATTCACTAATGTCCTTTACAGAAAGAAATCTGCTGTCCTTACACGGATAGGCTTTTACATAACACTAGCAATGTAGTTGACTCTTAACTGCCCTCTAAAATGGTTACTCTTTGGGTAAAGAAGAACATCCCAAAATCACTCCTAATTTTACATATTTATGTTTGAACCTGCATCCCCTTATTTTGCTTTCAGAATTTTGTTGGAAGCAATTTTTCATATTTACCTTTTCCATGTCATTGACAATCTTGGATACTCAAGATCATACATGTGGCATCTCCTTAAAGGATAAGTAACAATTATTTTAACTAATATCTTTGATTTTAGAGATCATCTTTGTGGCTGTTCCCTGCATTTCCTCTGGTACTTGAATGTCTTCTCTGTGCCATGGTGATTGGAACTGAAAGCAATGCTCAAGCTGCTGTCTAAGCACAGCATGATAAAGTTTAATAGCCACTTTCTTCAACCTATAAGAAGTAGTCACAACACTAAAATGTAAAATTCTCCTCTCTTCGATAGATTTGCTGCACAGTTTGAGGAACCAACTTAGAACAAATATTGTCACATCAAGAGAACACAAGTTAGCGTGGAATTCTGAAAGACTGTTTGACTCATCAAACCCATTCCTCTCACAAGTCAAATCCTTCTTTATAATTGCCCCAACTCAACTCACTTGGTCCGTTGTCTTTCTCCTTGCACATTTAGTCACGTAGACTGTATTTGATGTTAAATTACTTATCCTTATTCAATTGTCTTCCTTATCTTTAAATTTCTACAGCAACATCAAGACACCATTCTATTCCACATATCAGTCATTCTGATCTCTCTAACCATTGAAAGACTCCATTTAAATGAGTACTTTATTCGAATCTTTTTGAAAGGTTTTAATCAATTCAGCATTAAGTACTTCACCTGGGAGCTGAATCAACAAATCTTCTACTCCTGGGAGAGAGAATTTCTTCAAATCTCGAGCTTTGTTTATACTTTATTAATTTAGTGTTTATACTCTCGTGTTAAACATTTACAAATCAAGTTAATTAAAAGCTTGTGTCAACATTATTTATTGCAGCATTTTAAAAGCAAAAATGATGTATTTTTTTAGGGGGCAATTTTCCAGATCTGTTACAACTGGCATAATGTTGGGAAAATTTGAGGGTATGAACCCCGGATTACCATGGATATGAATGCATTTGATTTATGCAAATCTGGCTTAACCCCAATCTTCCAGGAATGTCATATGTAATGCCAACTGGTGGCAGTCACTACTGGTCTTGACAAATGGAGACCAGACATGATGATCACACTGAGGGGCTCAGAGACCATTGTAGCCCCTGGGTGTTCAGAGAAATGACTCAGTAAGAATCTATCAACACCAATTTTAAATCCAACCGATTTATTTGATAGTAAATTTGCGAGCTTTCGACACTCTGTCTTCGTCAGGCAAGTGCAGTGTTCTAGTCTGCAATAGCACACATATCAACACAGACAGTCACAGATTGCTGATTAGAATGCGAATCCTTACATCTAACCTGCTATTCAAGTGTTAAAGTGGCTAACAATGTGTGTGAAGGGAATCCTGAGCAATGGTTAGAGAATTGTGTATTTTCTCCAGACAGCACAGTAAGTGAGGTTTTTTGCTAACCCAGGCAAGTTAGGGGGGTTACAGATAGTGTGTCATGAAGCCAAGATCCCTATTAAGACCGTCCTCATGTGTGCAGAACTTGGCTATCAGTCTCTGCTCAGCGACTCTGCACTGTCGTGTGTCACGAAGGCCCCTTGAAGAACATTTACCCGCAGGTCGGAGGCCGAATGCCCATGACTGCTGAAGTGTTCGCCCACAGGAAGGGAACTGTTTTGCCTGGTGATTGTTGAGCGATGCTCATTCATCCGCTGTCGTAGTGTCTGCATGGTCTCCCCAATGTACCATGCTTCGGGGCATCCTTTCTTGCAACGTATTAAGTAGATAAATGTCTACTTATTATGTTGTAAGAAAGGATGTCCCGAAGCATGGTACATTGGGGAGACCATGCAGACACTACGACAGCGGATGAATGAGCATCGCTCAACAATCACCAGGAAAAACAGTTCCCTTCCTGTGGGCGAACACTTCAGCAGTCATGGGCATTCGGCCTCCGACCTGCGGGTAAATTTTCTTCAAGGGGGCTTTCGTGATACACGACAGCGCAGAGTCGCTGAACAGAGACTGATAGCCAAGCTCCGCACACATGAGGACGGTCTTAACAGGGATCTTGGCTTCATGACACACTATCTGTAACCCCCGTAACTTGCCTGGGTTAGCACAAAACCTCACTTACTGTGCTGTCTGGAGAAAATACACAATTCTCTAACCAATGCTCAGGATTCCCTTCACACACATTGTTAGCCACTTTAACACTTGAATAGCAGGTTAGATGTAAGGATTCACATTCTAATCAGCAATCTGTGACTGTCTGTGTTGATACGTGTGCGATTGCAGACCAGAACACTGCATTTGCCTGACGAAGGCACAAGAGTGTCGAAAGCTTGCAAATTTACTATCAAATAAATCGGTTGGATTTAAAATTGGTGTTGCTAGATTCTTACTGAGTTCTTACTACCCCAGTCCAACGCCGGCATCTCTACATCATGTTCAGAGAAATGGCAGGGCAATGCCCTGGGTGAAGGAAGTGGGTGGGGGGGAGGTCTTTAAATTCAATTTGAGTTCAGGGAGCCCTTTATAATGTGTGCCCTGATCTCTGTGAAACCATGGTTGCTGGCATCTTTAGGCTTTGCCCTTCACAATGAAGGCACAATACATGCCCTACCTTTCAGAAAAATAGCAAACTACAGGAAGATTTCATTAGAAAACCTGCCTGATTTGTTGAGGAGAAACACATCGTTTTTTTGACTGAACCTGACATTTGGCTTTTTTGGGAAAATTCCAGTCTCAATCATAGAATCCTATAACGCAAATGGAGGTCATTTGGCCCATCAAGTCTGCACCAACCACAAACCCATTTAAGCCCTATCTCCATACATTCACTCCATCTAGTCTCCCTGACACCAAAGGGACAGTTTAGCATGGCCAATTCACCTAATCGGCACATCTTTGGATTGTGGGAACAAACTGGAGCACCCAGCAAAATCCACACAGACATGGGGAGAATGTGCAAACTCCACATAGATAGTGATCCAAACTGGGAATTGAACCCAAGTCCTTGGTACTGTGAGGCAACGATGCTAACCACTGTGTTGCTCCCCCACCCCCGATCTTCTTTACAATACAAACAAATATCTGTCCTGCGGGTCTTTCTTCCTACTTAACTCATATTCCAC
The DNA here is from genome assembly GCA_024679065.1 of Sphyrna mokarran. NCBI lineage: Eukaryota > Metazoa > Chordata > Chondrichthyes > Carcharhiniformes > Carcharhinidae > Sphyrna > Sphyrna mokarran. The sequence continues at coordinate 102,664,915 of JAGIQG010000005.1, forward strand.
AAGCAGCATTGGAACCTAGGTTACAGCCTCATTTAACCTATGTTATTGTTAAAGCTTGAATGTTTATTTTTGAACTGGTACATTCTCAGGGTCAACCTAATGGCTGCGTAAGCACTTATAAAACTAGTATTAGGAATGGTGATCAGGAAACTGTTGTGAAAATCCATCTGATTCACTAATATCCTTTACAAAAAGAAATCTGCTGTCCTTACATGGACAGGCTTTTACATAACACTAGCAATGTAGTTGACTCTTAACTGCCCTCTAAAATGGCCAACCAAGCCTTTCAGTCATATATAGATTGGCAACAACTGCTGACAGTGCAATTCCTGTCACATTCAATGAATGATTTTTTTAAAAGCTGCAAGGTGACCTTCTCCATCAAAATGCGGACTATAATTCTTTCCAAAAATATCCCACACTAACTGGTAGAATTTATATCAGACATTTTGACTCTTGTCAAACTCCAACTGCTAAAAAAAGTTTCTGATACCTATTTGTGTTTGCCGCGAATGCAAAGGTCCAGTTGTGTGTGTGTGTGTGTGTGTGTGTGCAAAAATGCAATTCTTGTCCCTCTCACTGACAAATCAGGAACAGGAATATTCATGAAATCCTCATGACATAAGAAATGAGACTCCTCCCCTTCCCCCTTTTCTCTCTCCTCCAATTACCAGCAATTCAAACACGATCATACATTCCAGTTGTCGATCAATAGATCATCCATTGATGGACAGAAGACATCTTAAACCAGGGTCCCATTGTCTAAGCAGTTACCCTTTAATGGTCCATCACCAACTTTAAATGATTGCTTGGCGCCTTGTTAATGAGTCAGGAGATGTGGTATCTTTGAACATAAGACCATAAGATACACCTCAAGGGCCATTGTGGATTTTCCAGACAATCTCCTTTCATTCCAGTGGAATTGGAATGTAGAATTACCAATGTTGCAAATTAGCTGGCTATCTTGGCTGAGTTCCAGTCACTTTTAGTACATATTTTTAAAAATATTTATTTTTAAAATTTGGCTTTATGTTTCCTGCCATATTTTGTCTCAGCCACACTGATTCCCATAATGGATGGGGTTCATCTACTGTGTTTTGGTCGGAATAACAAGAAGTGAGATAAACTAAATGGTATAATTGTAAAATGCATTTAGGAATTAAGAGACCTGTGGATGTATGAAACCAAATCATTAAAAGTGGCAGGACAGGTTGAGAAAGTGATTAAAAAGACATAAGAGAGAATGGATTTGAAAAGTCCATTAAAAGTAAAGAAGTGATGATGATCTGTACAGGTTAGGCCTGAGTCTTGTATCTAGTTCTAGGCACCACACCTCAGGGAGGATATTGTGTCTTTACGTGAGGGTGCAGAGGAGACTTACCAGGCTGGTATCAGAGATGAAGAGCATATGTGACACAGATAGGTGTGGCTGAGATTGTTCTCCTTAGAGAAAAACAAGTTGGATTTGGCAGCAGTGTTTAGAATCACAAGGGATCTAAACTGAGTCGATAGAGAAATATTATTTCCATTAGTGGAAGGGTCAAGAAGCAAAGGATGCTGATTTAAGGAAATTGGCAAAAAAGCCAAAAACATGGCGAAAAATATTTTTATGCAGTGAATGCTTACTATCTGAAATATGCTGTTGAGGATGGTGAAGGCAAATTTATCATGGCCTTCAAAAGGAAAATGAACAAGCACTTGAAGAAAATAAAATTGCAGGGATAGGTGGAAAAAGTGGGGCAATGAGATCAGCTAAATTTCTCTTGCAGCAAGCTTGCACATACCGGACTGGTCAAACGGCCTCCTGCTTCCTTCTGTGTTGTAATCATTCTATGATTTCTATTTATATTCAGTAACTTATAAGTGAAAATGTGGGATATGACTGTCAAGTAGATGCTCACATAATAGCCTAAGAGAAAAAAAGGCTTTCCTAATCTTTTAAATTTTAGAAATTGGCGTTGCTAACAACATTCCCTCTAAGCTGCGTGGTTACAGCTGGAAAATCCCTGCACAGGCTGCACACAAGTTGACCCCTTGAATTACTGCACATCCAGGGTACATAAAAAGCATAAAGAGACCAAGTTTTCAAATAAAGCATTCAATAAGCTTGAAAAAAGATTAAAGAGAATGTCGCTAACTATTAAATTAGGCTACAGCAGGTTATAAATGGAATCTCAGTGTTTGACTTAGCACTTACATTTCAACTAGTTAATTATTGCACTGCAATCTTACGGAGGTTGCACATTTTGAGCAAATTTGATCATGTAAACTGTGATTGTAAACTTGTGAACTTTATTAACCTGGTTAAATTTTGGTTAGGATCTCAATCCACTAAAGAGAGTTCTGTATTGCCCATTGTTAAAGGCTGTCAAATTGTGGGTTGGCTATAAAGAATGTTAATGCATAGAAAATCATACAGTTTGCAAAGAAGGTGAAATGCTACTTGTGAGAGCTCCATGTCATAGACTGTCAGCGCATTATCATCCACATCATCACTTTGGTGAAATGTCTTCATTGTTCAGGGGCCATGGATGTGCCAATATTTATCATCCATGCTTGATTGCCCTTGGGAAGGTGGTTCTGAGATGTTATCTTAGAACATAGAACATAGAACATTACAGCACAGAACAGGCCCTTCGGCCTTCGATGTTGCGCCGACCAATATAAAAAGCAATGCCCCTCCAAACTAAACCATTCCCTTCTCTTCCATATACTTATCAACTAACCTCTTAAAGCCACCAAACTTGGCGCATCTACAACCGCTGCAGGCAGGGCATTCCACTCCCGAACCACCTTTGGGTAAAGAACCTGCCTCTGATATCCGTCCTATAACTATCACCCCTTAATTTAAAGCTGTGTCCCCTCGTGCTAGCTTTTTCCATCCTAGGAAAAAGGCTATCACTGTCCACTCTATCTAAACCTCTAATCATCTTATATGTTTCGATCAGGTCCCCTCTTAGCCTCCTCCTTTCTAACGAAAACAACCTCAAATCCCTCAGCCTCTCCTCATAAGACCTGCCCTCCATACCAGGCAACATCCTGGTATACCTCCTCTGTACCCTCTCCAATGCCTCCACATCTTTCTTATAATGTGGGGACCAGAACTGCTCACAATACTCCAAGTGCAGCCGCACTAGAGTTTTGTACAGTTGCAACATGACGTTGCGGCTCCGAAATTCAATCCCTCTACCAATAAAAGCCAAGACTCCATATGCCTTCCTAACAACCTTCTCGACCTGACTGCCTACTTTCAGGGATCTATGCACATACACACCAAGATCCCTCTGTTCATCTAGACTACTAAGAATCCTACCATTTGCCCTATACTCTACACATTTATTATTTCTGCCATAGTGCATTACCTCACACTTTTCCACATTAAACTCCATTTGTCACCTCTCGGCCCAGCTCTGCAACTTGTCCAAGTCCCTCTGCAAACTATAACTCCCCTCTTCACTATCTACCACTCCACCGACTTTAGTGTCATCTGCAAATTTACTAATCCATCCTTCAATACCCTCATCCAGATCATTTATAAAAATTACAAACAGCAGGGGCCCCAAAACAGACCCCTGAGGTACACCACTTGTCACCGAACTCCAAGATGAATATCTCCCATCAACCACCACCCTCTGTCTTCTATCTGCTAGCCAATTCCTAACCCAATCTGCTAGCCAATTCCTAACCCAATCTTGAACTGCTAAAATCCATATGGTGAAGGGACTTTAACAATGCCATTAGGTTGGGAGCTGTAGGATTTTGACCCATTGACACTGAAAAAATAATTGGTTTCCAAGTGCAACTTGGAGGAAATTTGGGAGTGATGGTTTTCCTGTACAAATGTGGTTCTTATCCTAGACCGTTGGGGTTCTGTGTTTTAGGAAATGCTGTCAAAGTCAACCTTCCTTGGAAATGTGATTTTGATAATCTGTACAGAATACATTATCTGCAAAAAGTAATATCTAGTTTTTGTATGCTTTGACCTATAAAATGAAATATGCTGGAGTGTTCCCTTGCTGACAGTAGCCCACACACAAGTGACCACTTTTCATGTGAATCAATAGGAAATTAACTGTGTGTGTGTTGTGTGGGGAGGGGGAAGGGGGGATGACTGCTATAATAAAAGTGAAGTATTTCTGTCTGTTTCAGATTATCTATAGCTTCTTGTCAGTTAAGCCATTCATTCATGAGTGCCCTGTCGAAGTTAGATCATTGGCTGATGCTTTATCCTGAACTGTTTTTTTTCTTGGCAGTTTTTGTGCACCTCCCCCCCCCGGGACAGTGCGCACCCCTTCCCCTCCCCCCCGGTGACAGTGTGCACCCCCCCCCCCCCGTTCACCCTCTCCCCTGTGTGACCATGTTCACCACTTTTCATTGTGGCAATATTCACAGCCCTCCCCCCGTGACAATGTTCACCCCCTCTCCCCGTGACAGTGGTCATCCCCTTTGTCTAATCCTGTTCCACCCCACCCTGTCACCGAATAATACTGACTTGCCTGACATTGGTTGGACAGGAGACATGCAGTGGCAGGGCAATCAAGGCAGAGTAAGCCTTGATTGCTCCTGTAAGTAGACTTTATATTGTAGTGATTCGGTATTTATCCAGTGTGTTTTTATTCATCCAGTATCTAGATTAATGTAATGAGACCCTGGTACTGAAAATAGAATCTTAATAGAATCTCAGAAGTTTAACTTCCTACATAAATACTACATATCTACACATGTCGGGACTTCATCAGAGTTCCAACATTCATCGAAGACTTAAGTTGAGTAATTCCCCAGTCCCCATCTCAGAAGTTTAAGGCCATTGTTTTTGCATGATCCAGGATTGTTGCAATAGGATGGCTTCAGCTACATTACTCAGTGATACCTGAGGGCATTACAGTTATCATTCTATTAGCTCAACATTTTGGGTGTAATGGACAAGCTGAATGGTGGTTTTAGATGTTTACCGAAACAGCAGATAGATTTGTGTCAATGGACATTCCATGTAATAAACAGTATATATATTGCTGATGACCTGATATGGTTATGAAAGAACAATTGCCTGGCAGTCTACTTTTCAGTATATTTTCAAAGGGCATTGAATGATATTTTTATATTTATATTTGAATTTCTAGTAGTTTGTAGTCAAATCCAACTTGAGAAAAGAGGCCAGATCTTATTTTATGACTATGCTTAACCACTGAATAAGTGAGTGACATATTTCAAATATAATTTGATTCATTTGTCACTTAAAGTGGGATCTTAAATTTTTTTGTTTGCACATTTACCAATTTAATCCATTATCCCAGAGGTAAGACGGCCATGTGGTTAACTATGATGTTTTCTAGTAGAATTAATTGGCAAAGATTCTATTTTCAGTCCCAGGATCTTGTTACATTAATTTAGATACTGGACAAATAAAAACACACTGGGTAAATATTGGATCATTGGAATTGTATTGATTTTGAATTCACTTAATATATTTAATGTTAGAAACTCCAAAATGTCATGGAACTTTATGGTTGATGAAAAGTGAAAGCATTTTTATTTTTGTTTATTTTTCAATTAACTCATGTTGATTCAAGTCTACACAGGCTTCATTTCCTTATCTCTTGTTGACGAAGAGTTTATGCCATGTGCACGCATGCGTTTTCCGATATACTTCACTATCCAGTAAATGGTTAACGGCAACCCTTTCTCAATTTATTACAGGATCTCCATTATTACTTGGGTTGAAATTGGCTAACTCATAAAAGGCAAGATATCAAACCTGTGGCATTCCTCGCGTGTTTGGCTGAGTAACACAACACATAGTGCGTTCTACCACTGCTCTGTTTTTGCAGTCATGGAAACTAATGGCAACAGTTGTCAGAGAGCCTCTTGCAGATTTGAAGGACTCCTCATCAGCTCTGAATTCCATAAGATTGCCCATTTGCAGACTGTTTAATGATATTTCTAATTTTAGAAATTCTGTTGATTGTTTCCTGAATTGAGTTATTCATGAGGGATGAGTTGTATCATTTATCTGGTGTTCAATTCTGTGATCTAAAGTCAGAAACTATTTTCTCTTATGCTGCAGTTTGTTTCCTTTTGCCTTAAATTGCAAAACAGTGCTTTTGCTAGTGTTAGATTTAAACATATACTAGAATGACAAACAATTGAAGAAGACTTTCCCATCTTCCTATGCTCCTTTTTGAGGAAAAATGAACATGAATATTTTCAATAAATTTATTATCTACTTGTCAGATTTCTTTGTAGCATGATATTCCTAGCAACAACCCTGGTACCAGGATGGAGCGATGTGGTCCTCCTGTACCAGGTTATGATCAGGCTGAAAGGCTGAATAAAGCAGTCACAGTGATGTGAAGCTGGTAAGTGAATTATAGAATAGAATCATAGAAATCCTACAGTGTAGAAGGAGGTCATTCGGCCCATCAAATCACGATCCCACGCAGGCTCTACCCCCATATTCTTACATATTTACTTGCTAATCTCTCTAACCTACGCATCTCAGGACACTAACGGGCAATTTTTAGCATGGCCAGTCAACCAAACAGCACATCTTTGGACTGTGGGAAGAAACCGGAGCACCTGGAGGAAACCCATGCAAATACGAAGAGAATGTCCAAACTCCACACAGACAGTGACTCAAGCCAAGAACCAAACCCAGGTGCCTGGAGCTGTGAAACAGCAGTGCTAACCACAGTGCTACGTGCCACCCTAAATGGTAGTGGAAAAGTTATTATCTCATTCTAAAAGAAGCAAAATGGAAGGGAACAGAGTGTCAGAAACTTTGCTTTAGCACTGCAAGTAACAGGAAAACTACAAGTTGTAAATAATTAAATCATGAGAGAGAAATAAGAAAGGTGTGTGATAAACATGAAAGTAGATGGGCACTCAGGGTTTTTGGCCCAAATGAATGTTCTTCATACAAATGTATAAGGTTCGATAAGTAAATTACCAGAATTCCAAGCACAGATTTGAGATTATGCTATTATTGAGACATGGCTACAAGACCATCAGGAGAAGGAACTCAATACATCTGGTTGTAAGGTCCGGAAGAGGATTGGAGAAACTGTGGAAGAGGAGAAAGTAGACGTAATAATTAACCATCAGATGTATTGAGTTCCCTCTCCTGACGGTCTTGTAACCATGACTCAATAATAGTATAATCTCAAATTTGTGCTTGGAATTCATGTAATTTATTTATTGAACCCTACACATTTGTATGAAGAATATTCATTTGGGCCAAAAACCCTGAGTGCCCATCTGCTTTAATTTTTATCACATACCTTTCTTATTGCTCTCTCCTGATTTACTTCATGATTACTCATTATTAAATCTAATTCTCAGTTATGAGAAAGATAATGTAAATAAAAAAATAGAAAATGTTTGAAGTACTCAGCAGGTCAGATGGCATCAAGAGAACAAAACAGAATTAACATTTCAGGTTGATGATTATTCATCAGAATAGATTTAGTTAGCAGCCTGGTAGTGCATGAACATTTAGCTAATAGTGTTTATAAAATTAATGTTATGTTTGTAAAGGGAAAATGTAAAACATTAATAAGATTCTAGAGGTATATAAGGTTGACTTCAGTGCAATGAGATAGACGTTATTGTCAGTAAACTAAACATGTTTGTTAATTTGTAAATTGACAAAGAATCAGTGGGAGGTGAAGTTATTGACTTGAGTCGGTGACTTAAAGAACAAAAACAAAGAACAGTACAGCACAGGAACAGGTCCTTTGGCCCTGCAAGCCTGTGCCGCTTGCGTCCAACTAAACCATTCATTTGTATTCCTCTATTCCCAGTCTGTTCATGTGACTATCTAGATAAGTCTTAAATGATCCCAGCATATGCACCTCAACCACCTTGCTTGGCAGTGCATTCCAGGCCCTTACCACCCTCTGTGTAAAATATGTCCGTCTGACATCTGTGTTGAACCTTGACCCCCTCATCTTGAACTTGTGACCCCTTGTGTTCGTCACCTCTGACCTAGGAAAAAGCTTCCCACTGTTCACCCTATCTATGCTCTTAATAATTTAATATACCACTAATAGGTCACCCCTCATCCTCTGTCTTTCTAGGAAAATGGATGGAAATTCTTTATACTGCTATTGAACAAAAATAAACTTGTGGTGATCTTATGAAATTTTCAAAGAATGTCATTGAATCTGCAAAAGACTTTTTGATTGAAAATCATTAATCATTAAAGTGGCCATATACTCTGAAACCACATTATGATCAGGGTATGTTATTATAATCTCATTAAACTATCATTTATTCCCATGAACAGCTGTGTGAATAGACTAAGTTTTTTTGGAAATCAGCCAAACATTCATAATCGCCACATGCTTGGATGTTTTTAAACCTTTCAAAATCACGGGATTTCTTTCACAGATGGAGCTGTCTTTACATTTGAGTTATGATGCCAAACATGACCAAGAGAATTTTTAAACAAGTTTTCCTGTAATTGTGAACGCATATGCCAGTATCTGCAATTGAAAATGTATCCTAAGGTGTGTCAACACTGACACAATGGTGGACAATTTACTTTTAAAGCAAAGATCCATACAGTGCTTTAAAAGAAAACCTACATTACAAAACTGCATCAAATAGTGACATTTGAAGATGTGAAAACATTTTACTTAACTTTCAGAATATTACTGACTCCTCAGCAGATTTCTTCCTGTAGGCACAAACGCTGCAAGGAGACATATTTTCCTAGGGCTCCCAAAATCTGCACCTTCACATAAAAGTAGTTGGTGAGAGGAAATACAATTTTCCTGTGATCTGACAATGGGAACTCTGATCTTAGACGAGGTTCCTAGGCAATTTGCACCAAAGGCTTTCCTGCAAAAAGGCCACAAAAAAATGGCATGGGAAGAGAAGGAAAATGTTTTCCCTGAAAAAAAAACTAAGTTCTGCGTTTTGAGATATCATTCATACCTCCATCAGGGGACAAAAATACAGCCCTATATCTTTATTCTCACTTTTGTTTCAATCTTCCTATTTACTCATGGAACAGTTTTCTATTATGCACCTCTTGTTCCCTTCTATTCATTATGTATCCCTGTCCACTGCACCTATGAAGATTTTCCACTGATACCTTAGATTTTAAAGGATATTTGGCTAATATCCATTACAATCCCAACTCTCTCATTTATTGATACAATCTGTAAACTTCTAGATGAACTGTGACATTTCAATCATTAATGAAAACAGTAATTAGCAAAAATTCAAACACCAACCCCACAGGATAGTATTAATGTCACAAATAGATCCAAAACCGTTGATAACTACTTCCTCTTTGAGGAAATTAAGCAACTATTTTTTATAATCATCACCTAGAATTACGATTGTGTGTTACTTGTGCCTAATTAAAGGACATTATGAAGTAGCTGGAAAGGAAGCTTCTGAGAAGCAATTGAAAGAAGACAAACAAAATGGCCCATCTTTGCAAGAAAAATGTAGGTAGAAATTTAAAGTTTTTGTGTGAGCATGTTTAAAGAGTTTAACGTTGGGTTGAGTAACATAAACACAGCAATGCTTCCTGCACCTCCCTTGCAAAATCGTAAGTAGGCATTTATCAGACATTTAATCACTCCCTCTAATGTAGCTGTCTTTGGCTCAATATTGATTTTTTTTTTCTTCTGAGGACGCCTATAATGTTGGCTCATAGAATCCCGAAAGTGCAGAAGGAGGCCATTCGGCCTATTGACTCTGCACTGACCATATTCCACCTAGGTTCAATTCCCATCACCCCACATATTTACCCTTTTAATTTCCTGACAGAAGGGTCAGTTTGATATGGCTAATCCATCTAACCCACACATCTTTGGAGTATGAGAGGAAACTGGAGCACCCGGAAGAAACCCACAAAGACCCAGGGAGAACATGCAAACTCCACACACATACACACACACACACACAGCAATGCAAGGCCAGAATTGAACCCGGATTCCTGGAGTTATGAGGCAGCAGTGCTAACAACAGTGCCATTGTGCTGCCTAACCACAGTGCCGTTGTGCTGCCTAACCACTGTGCTACCATGCTGCCCTACTTACAATTCTGTAGGATGGAATTATAGATTTAAAGCCTGAGAACCAAAGACAAAGAAAAATGCTTGGATTCACTTTAGACTGACCCTTCCTTTGTGCAAGAGTCCACTTTAATGCTCTGGAAAATATGAACATTTTTCTCTTGCACCAATCCCACGGCCACACACTGACTTTGCTAATTTTCATCTCATTATCTTTACCTCCTTATCTTAATGGCTTCCCCTAATGTAGCTGTCTTTGCTTCAGTATTAATTTTTGGATAATCTTCATCTAAATTAAAATGACACTCTGTTATGAGGGGTTTTGACAAGAGTGAAGGAGAACATTATAGAACATGATAGAATCCCTACAGTGCAGAAGGATGCCGTTTGGCCCATCGAACCTGCACTAACAACAATCCTACCCAGACATTATTCCCACATATTTACACTACTAGTTCACCAGACACTAAGGGGCAATTTAGCATAGTCAATCCACCTAACCTGCACATCTTTGAAACAAACTGATAATTTGTGTATTTAAAGGGACTTTGGGTTGATTCAATTTTTTTAAATTCTTGGGCCACGTTATGTCATTCCCCATCAGAAGGAATTTAAAATAAGAAAAAAAATCTCTAATCTTAGCTTACTCCATCTTATTATCTCTTTCTTTAACTTACATACAAAAAAGGTAGTATTAATCCCCATCTGTAAATTCTTCCAACTCCAACCATTTATGCATCCTCCATTCTTTTCCAATTATTCCTGGCCATACCTACAGATATCTAGTTTTGAAATTCTCTTCCCTCTTTGCCTACCATCTTCCACTTCTCCTTTATGATCATCTATAATACCCAACCACAAGCTTTTAGTCACTCCCCTATTGTAGCTGTCTTTGGCTCAGTGTTGATTTTTGTCTGATAACGCCTACTTATGATTTTGCAAGACAGAATTATAGATTCAAAGCCTGAGAACCAAAGACAAAGAAAAATGCTTGGAGTCACTTTAGACAAGAGAAAATTGCTAGCTAAGGAGACAGTTGATATATCCTGGTAAGAATTCCCTTATTGTTCAGTTCTGTTGCTCTGCGGAGAGGGGAGGACTTGTTTTTGTATTTTTTTATGATTGTGAAGAATTGTCTTGCACATAGTTGTTTCCATGTAGCAATTTGTATGATTTTATGCCTCAGTTGTTTTTACAATTTTTTTAATGGTGTACTGTTGAGTATAGCATTGTATTTTATACTTAATGAAAATTGATATTGAAAAGTTAAAAAAAATCTAGCAACATATTGTAAGGACAAGTGCATTGCATGAAGTGATTGCCCATATAATTGGAATGCTGTTTAGATTCAGCTGTTAGTCAAGACCATGTTTTATTAAATCAGTCTCTCTTTTTCTTTCCACATGGATAAGCATGATTTTTTTTTGTAAAGGTTTATATAATTTGGATACTTGTGCCCGCCCTCTTACATGCATCTATAAAAGGACCAGTGCATATTTCTGGAGAAGTAATGAAGGTGGAATAAAATATTATTCACATAGTTAACTTTGGTACTCCAAAGGGGTTCTATGTGCATTCACAAACCCCTCATTACACTCCTTGAGGCCAATTTTGACCTGAGAGAAATGAATGAGGGAGACAGTTGTATTTCTTGTCTCACAGATATGTTGATTCTGAATATCCAGCGTGTCTGCGAAAATGTAGCAGAAAGGAGGTTTGATATGGAACTATAGATGGGTGAATCTCATTAGTAGACCTACAAAACCCTCCAGGAGAGCTGATGAACAAATTAGAAAAAAGCTGAAGTAGTTCAAATAAACATGCAACTGGAAAACAGGCCTGAAAATAGGCCAATCCCAAGAGCAGTGCTCGGAGCCAGCTGACTAAAAAAATGCTCATTTTAATGGCAATGGATTTTGGGGTGTGGTTAAGTGACTGGATTTTACAACCTGCAACTGGGTAAGCTGACCCTTGCACAAACAAAAAAATACAACATAACAAAACATAATGACATAAAATAATCTGATTGGCAATGTGACATCATCAAGCCAGCCTCAGAAATGACAGCAGCGAAGCAGATAGGGATATTAAAGCCTTTCCATCATTTTGAAATTAGTAATACCAAGCTGTTGATTTGTTAGGAGCCACTTGGACACAATTTTCCATTGCTCATTGTATTTTCCAGACATAGACAGCAAGTCTGATGAGGTGGCACAAGGGTGGAAGAGTAGCCCCATCAGCAGGACCAAGGTTGCAGGTAGCAGTAGATTCAGCAAGTGAAGATGGTAGTATCTGATTTTTGACGTCACTAATTGACTTTTTTGTGCCTTCCAACACAAAGAAAGGTGCCTTTAAATTGGTTGCTGTGATTGACTTCCTGTTCAGGGGACAACTGCTGTGCTGAAGATGAAAATTCAGGCCCTAATATCTTCTGGAATTTCCACTGCTGCGATCAGAGTTAAAGGGCCAAGGGTCAAATTTCCTCTCTAGACATTACCAAGTGCATCTATGAAGGGAGAAGTGACCTCAATTTCCATGAGCTGAAAATACTCCTGGAAGTTAGTTTGCTCAATGGTAAAGCCTTCCATTGAGATTGAAATGGTGAGTAGGGGTGGTATATAGATCCAAAACCATTGATAACCACTTTCTCTTTGAGGAAATTGGGCAACTATTTTTTATAATCATCACCTGGAATTACGATTGTGTGTTACTTGTGCCTAATTAAAGGACATTATGAAGTAGCTGGAAATAAAGCTTCTGAGAAGCAACTGAAAGAAGACAAACAAAATGGTCCATCTTTGTAAGAAAAATGTAGATAGAAATTTAAAGTTTTTGTGTGAGGACGTTTAAAGAGTTTAACGCCGGGTTGAGTTCCTGGCTACTGGCATCAGAAACATCTCATTGCTGTTTACAGTAACAGTTAGAAGCCCTGAGACCCAAAAATCATTTGGTAGGGGGAGGGGGAAACAGAAATAATGTAAGCAATGTAGTGAAAAAGAACATGAGGGATAGGGAAGAACTCCCATATTGCCTCACTAATCATTGATCTCTGCCCCATTTCTTTGTTTACATTTGCCAATTTCAAAGACTATCATCCCAATCTTCCTTAAATTCCCGCTGAAATGAACTATCAATTTCTGTAGTGCTGATCCACAAAGCAGTGATGAAGTACTTTTCTCAGACTGAAAACAAAGTTCAATCAGTTTGTCTGGATTGACCTCACCCTACTACCATGCCCCTCTAAATATTTCCAGGCAACTAATGTAAGGCAATTCTAAGAGATCTGAGAGCAGTCCGTACCTCATCCTCTTCCAAGAAATGTACATGGTGAGGAGATCGTATATGAAGGGAAAAAGCACATTTATATGCATATATGTGTATTTATATACATGACATAAATATATATATGTATTTTTATATATAGTGATGATACACAGAGATTGATAACTTCTCAAAAAAGGCATAAATTTCCTACTGATCTATGCAAAAGATAGATTTCACATTTTAAGACTTTTACTGCAACAAAATAAAATCAGTATCAACTAAACATCAGTTAGCAATCTAGAAATATACAAAGCTACAAAACCAAAAACCCCATACTGCATTTATATATTAAATCACATTCTCTGTAGTCATATAATCTTGAATTGAAAGCCCAGTCTCTTCCTGGATGTATTAGGATCTTTTCCCCTACCTTCAGCAGGGTGAATCTGCCAGTGTGCTTTGAAATCAGGCCCTATCCAATGAATTCTGTGAACCTAATGGAATGGACTTTCTATTGTAAGGCACTTTTCATGATTCGATGGAGTTTTCACTCTTCACAAATCTTGTTTCCTCAAACATGGGTTGCATCAGCATCAATGCTCCAGTTGCTGGTTAACACAAGAGCAGTTATTTTCTTCTGCTTCGCATTGCAGCACCAGTTGTCAGTCTTTTTTCAACAAATCTCTGTCTAACTAAACCTGAGAGTCTATATGCATGTAATAAGACTAGCTGCTTCTTCCTTTGTATCCATACGTTAAAGCTCACACCTGATTTTCAATAAGCCAATGGCAACCAGAGACATGGACTTGTAACTGGGAGGAATTCAGTGCAAGCTCAGCCTCTCCCCATTCCAAGGCGTTCTGTCTTACCTGAAAAGAAGCTTTTTTAAACATAACCTCTTATACAATCTCATAACGGTAATAATATTTTAAAAAATCAGCTATATCCTTTTCTTTAAAACTCAAATAGTTTTAAATGATTTATAGATTAATTCTTTTCTGTCAATTATACTGAAAATCAAATAGTAACTGTTGATTTTAGCAATGACTTGAATATTCTATCAGACATTTGTGGCATTGTGAAACAATAGCATGAATAGTACAAAATAAATAAGTGATGATATTTCAGTTCAGAAGAAATGCGTACTATTAACATAATATTAGATTAATTGCTTCACATAAACAATGTGATGTGTCATTAAATTTGAAATGCTTTGTGCACCAGCATGAATTTAGAAATGTGAATAATTATTGACATTGAAACTTACAACTGTAATGATTAACTAAATGAAGGAATTAAGAGATTACACAGGCAGTGAACAGCCAAGTATGTAATTTACATTGTTTATTATGTTTGTCATATTTCATGATTTTATTCCAATTTTTAACCTAGGCTTGAAAGTAAGGATTATTTTAACATTTATTTAAGGAATTTAGACAATAGGTAGTTAATTTGCTAAATGAAAGCTATTTTCCCAAACAATATGCTATTTGTGATCTCCTCAAGGTAAGCAAAAAAAAAACCTGCCATATTGGCAAGACCTGTGATTGCTCTCTGTCTATGAAAAATGAATAGAAAGACAGGCTGCTCAAAACTGACTTACTGCTGGGTCCATAAAGTTTTTGGAAAGGAAAGTTGTGAAGACATTCACTATGATGAAGAGTTTGAAACATTGGAACATAATTTGAAGAAGACATCTTGTTTAAGTTGTGAAGCAACCCACTGATGTGAGGAAGTATGGCATTTTAATTTTTTTTAACCATTATCCAAAGATAAATTGCACTAATTGAACCAAGTCAATCAGGTCAGAATTGCTGCTTATTTGCAAAATAAAATCAGTTAATTGGATCATAAATCATCTCAAGTGTTTGCTCTGTTTCTCTTTGTAGAGCTTGAAGAAATATAAGAAAGAAAGGTATGAGTGCTGAGTCAGATTACAAAAGGATTCTATTGTCAGTATCCTGGGTTATGTTATCGTAGAGGTAGATCATAGAATGTGAATAAAGGTAAATTTGCAAATCACTGATGGGAACAATTCATGTCATTGAACCTAAGAGAATACCAATGATAGATTGAGATTTGCAGCAATACTATTAGAGACTACTTCTGATTCAAACCTCGAAGCATTTTTATCCCTTATGCTTCACTTTTGGAGGTTCTGTTAAATGTAAAATAAAAATGGCAAGGCGTGACATGCTACAATTAGAATGTGAAAACAAATATCAAATGCTGACATGAATTTGCAAAGATTCTTCTACGCAACAATTTATCTAGTTGAGAATGACATCCTGAATTTTAATGAGGAGTCATCCCCATCTACTCATCCTTTATCTGAGTCAATGCTGTGGAATTACTGAAGGTTGCCTCTGGTGATAGGTAAATCGAACTGACCCTTATGTAGCATGTCATTCATCATCGGAGAAGTCCGTACCATAGATCAAAGCATTTCTGTAATTTAGTTAATTTTCACAAGAGAAAGGGATGTTTATGTTTCGGGAAGGGCATTTCATTAAAAGCTATAGGAAATCTGGTCACAAGGCAGGTAATCAAGGTTTCCAAACTGAGAATTGAACATAATGCAGATTGTTCTTGTGACAGGTTTCACTTGAAAGTGGACTGATTAGCACAAATCAAAGATATTCTGATGCTGATTTGGGGTTTCCAAGATTTAGGATTTCTTTTCACTGTGTCTTTTGCCATCACAATATGACCGTCGGAGCATGCATCCTAGTCTGCACAGATGTCAGTCTGCTCAAAATAGGAGATCTCGTGGGTGAAATATATGCATGTCTTAAGATTTTTAATATTTTATAACTACAGATAAATAGCAGAAAAATGATGGAATAGTTATATTTCCACTAACAATGTTCAAATAGCCCAGGCACCAAACAATGGCTGCATTCTCACCACAACCGGACCAGCTCCCAATTATATCGAATAATTGTCAAAGAGCCATCATAAACAATTCTCAAAAGAGACAAGAAAAATATTGCTGATGCTGCAACTTGGAAACTCTGGAGACAGTCAATGCAGGATTTTCTTTTCTTTAGTTTGTTGCTTTAAATTATTTACTTCAGTTCTGCATTAAAGTAGTACTAAAGTTTTTTTTCTTTGACACTGAATGAATTTCAATTTACTGGTGTCAGGCCTCTGAAATCCTGTTCTGCTGCCAGTCTGATTCAGCGTTCTCATGGCTTTGTCAATACGTAAAACAGAACAGTAGAACAGCGCAGACACTGTGTTGGCAACAGACTGTTTTTTTAACCTTTACAAATTCTATAATTTAATTTACAAGTCAAGGTGCTTTTGTTGTGTGCTAAAGTTACCATATGAAGTGGAAATTTAAACAATTTATTCAATATTATCTGCTACTTGTGATTGCAGAGTGACACTTGCCTCACACTTATAGCTCTAGCTTTGAGCCTGAATAGAGGCTGGCTTGCTTTGTTACTAATTGTATTTCAGCAGGCTACTTATTTGGCCTTTGGCTTGTTTATAGAATGGCATTTAATTCTAGAATATGTAATGATGCTCAGCGATGTGAAGTATTGACAGTCAAGTTGGTTGGAATATTCCAGCTATATTGGTAAAACTAATGTGATTCAAGTTTCTGTTGTGATGGCTTTCCATGTAACTTCTGCTTGGGTTTGCTGTGTTGATAAATTTGGTTGCTAAGTTATTTATTTGGTTCAGTGTCAATGATACACTCCAGTTCCTCCCTCCCTTCACCAGGCTGGGCTTGCATCCTGGCCCTTCCTTTCTCCCTCTCACCAATCTTTGCACCTGTTTCTTCCTGCTTCCCTAATCCCTGCCATCCTATATCGTTAGATGAAATGAGGTGGGACGAGGCTTGTGTGAAAGATAAACACGGGCATGGACCTGTTTGGCTGAGTGATCTGTTTCTGTGCTACAAATTCTGTGTAATACCATTTAAATATGCTCCAGATTGAAGTGCAAAAACAGCAAGTGTGCAAATAGCACTTGTCAAAGTATTGTCTTTTTTAAGAAAGGGTGCTATTTCATTGTCCCCATTGTACATTTAAGCTGTCCAGTTAGTTGAATAGCTGGTTAGTGATGCAAAATGATGCCAACAGGCTGAAATTATTCATGGAGGCCCTTCCTTCTCAATCTTGCTCTCCGTCTGCGATGCGGTGTTCCTGTGGTGAAATCATCACCAGTCACAGCCTGTGATCATCTGGGACTATGACAACTTTACCTTATATGTGAGCTCTGTACCTACATTTCTTGTGTTTTTTTCTGGTAACTCTGTCTGAAGCAGCAATGTGAATTGCATAGAAATGAATGCTTGATGGTTCTGCACGCAGAGTTCCTGTAGTGGCATGAGGGTAGATTGCCTCCAGAAAAACTTAGCATTAATGCTTATGGATTGTCTATTTGTAAGCTGTTGCCCTGTATTTATTGAGAAAGGTTTTTATTTTCCTTTTTAAATAAATCATGGTAATCAACAGTAGGTGTATAATTATGTTAGTGGCAAGGGCAATGTTTAGCAATAAGGCTTAGAGGCAGATGAGAGGAATCAACCATGAAGATCCTTTATAAACTGATAAAAACATTTGCCTGACTGTCCAAGCCAGCAAAATCCTATGGTGGATGTCTTCAGAGTTTCCAAGTTGCAGGATCAGCAATATTTTTCTGGCCTCTTCTGTGAATTGTTCATATTGGCCCTTTGACAGTTATTCGGTGTAATTGGGAGTTAGTCCGGTTTTGGTGAGAATTGATTCTGACCATAAAGCAAATGTTCCTCTTCTGTAGTTGTAGAACTACTCCATTCAATTGGAGTAAAAAGAAATGCCTCAGTAAAACATTCCCTTCCCCAGCATTCACAATTAGTACTATTTGCTGCTCCTCAGTTACTGAAATTATCCAAGTCCATATGCAGTGAGACCTGAACAACATTCAGGTTTGGGTAGTTAAGTGGCAAGTAATGTTTGTGCAACACAGTGCAGACAATCCTCATTGCCAACAAGATAGAATCTAATCATCACCTATTGATATTCAACAGTGTTACTATCGTTGAATTTCCTCACCAACAACATCCTGGGTATTACCATTGATCAAAAACTGAACTGGACCAGTTGTATAAATATCGTGACCCCAATCAGAAGCTGGAAATTCTATGGCAGGTAATTCACCTTCTGATTCCCAAAGGCATGTCCACCATCTACATGACAAATTTCAGGAGTGTACTCTCTACTTCTCTGGACGAGTGCAGCTCCAACAACACTCAGGAAGTTCAGAACTCCAGGCAAAGTTTCCTGCTTCATTGGCACCCCTCCATCACCTTCATCATTCACTCTCTCCATCACTGATGCACAGCAGCAACAGTGTATATTATATACAAGACAAGCTGCAGCAGCTGCTTCAACAGCACCTTCCAAATCTGCAATCTCTATCACCAAGAAGGACAAGGGCAGGAGACATATGGGAATGTTATCCTCCAAGCCTCATGACATCCTAAATTGGAACAATATCACCGTTCTTTCACTGTTGTTGGGTCAAAATATTGGAACTCCCTTTTTAACATCACTGTGGGTATACCTACACTGCAGTGACTGTAGGAATTTAAGAAGGCAACCTACCAACTTCTCAAGGGATGAACAACAGTTTTGAATGAGGAATAATTGCTGGCTTTGCTAGCGATGTTCACGGTCCATTAAATAATAAAAGAATCTTCACATCCTCACTTGCTTTCCCTGTCTCCAATCACACCTTGGCAGCATGTTCCTTTTTTTCATGGTACCAATTCTATCTAAAGCATTTAATCAGATCATTCCTAAGTTGTCAGTGATTTGTAATCAACTGGCTGCCACCATTCTAGTCCACATTACAATAAAGGACAACAGCAAATACATTCAAATCTTTCACTTGTGGTTAAGTAATTGATTTGCAGTATTCTTAGTGATTCATAAGCAGGTGTAAGTATTAAAGTCAAGCTTCTAAAAATATTAAACTATTCCTAGGTGGCTTTATTTTTGACACAAGGGATTTTATTATACCAATCATGGTTCGATGGCTTTATAACTTTAAGAGCATTCAAGCTTCCTGTTCCCTGTGAACCTTCCAGTTAAGCACCACCTTTTTGGTCCAACACCCATTCACTGCCATGTGCTCAGAAAAGTCTTGTGCCAATTTGGATGGAATGCATTTCCAATGAACTCTACCCAAATTGCCCTGGTGCCACAGTGAACCAAGAAAATCAACCTTATGTCTTCCCTTTCATTTTTTTTTTCATTTTAAGATGTTTTGATTTCAGATTTCCAGCATCTGCAGTTTTTTGCTTTTCAGTTTATGTTTTTACTTCTTATGAATGCATTTTACAGAATATTGGATATACATAAAGCTTAAATTACAAGCCCTGTCAACTATTCACCTTAGACTTGTATTGTTCTTGAGTTTTCAGGATGTCCCAAAGTACTTGAACTCCAATGGAGTGCTGTTGAAATGTAGTTTCTTATTTAATGTAGGAAATTTTTAATAGCGATGTGCAATAGCTGTAAGTGAAAATATTTGTAACATTGCCATTTTTCCGTATCAATGTCAACAAATTAAAGTTTTACCGTTTTGCCTATTTTCAAGTATTACTGCATAAAATACAAAGGAAACTTCAACATTTTGAACATAGTATCTGGAATGGTTATATTGTTGAAATTATTTTCCATCTTTAATCTGTAAAATCTGAATGTTAAAGTTTTGAATTATATGTTTTGAAAAGTTACTTATTTTATGTGAGATTTATTTTAATTTGGTGTCAGATATGAAAGTAATATGAAAGATCAGTGATATCTATAGCCTAATTTTAGAACCAAATAATTAAACGTATAATAATTTGCAATATGTACCAAAATATCAGAATTGATTTTGTTAACGCTGATGCTTGTCTGAGATTCTGATGCCTTTTGTGACTTAGAAAGATAGATCTTAACTTTGCACTTAACTTTAAGTAGGTTGATAACTGAGTTGGCAAATTCATTTTGCATCTCTCCTGTTTGATGTCACCATTTTAAACTACTGCGCAATGTCAAGATCTATTGTATATAATGTGGATAAGAATTTTGAAATGTTGAGAAACTGCAAGGTTAAAGGTTAATTGATAGATAAGGATCACAGCACCTCTGAATTATTTTCCTATCACTTGATGAGTGAATGTGACATATTTGCACTGATTCTCTTCATCATATGCTGCTCTGCTCTGAGTCACATCTCATTTTTCAGAATTGAAATTGAAATTTCCCATCACATCAATGGTCTATTTCGATGTCAATCTGAATTATTTAATTTCCCTTTCTCATCTATCATTGTTGTTTCCTTTTCTTCTTTCTGTTGTTAAAGTTGCTCAATTATGCCAATCTTTCTTGCATTTATCCATTGATTACCTATGTTTTAAAGCTCTTTAGGTTACATTATATTTGGAAAAATTGATATTTTTCAATATCTTCAGAAGGATATTTTGATAGATTTGAAAGATCTTCAAGAAGGGTGACTAAATGTGTTTGAAGTTCAGCCAACAAAATTGGGATTATTGTCATTGGACAAAGATACTGGAAAACATGGACATGTTGCTTTTTAACTTAAATAGTGGTTGCAGTATAAGGGAACATGATTAGATGAATATCTTGCCTTGACATAGTGGACTTAAAATTGGACAACACTTTCTTTGGATGCAGGGATTATGATTTGCGATCTACTTGTGCCCATAACATCAGCAATTTTGGTGCACTCACCACATCTAAATGATTGGACCTTGCTCTGTAATGTTCCTTTCTCTGAAATACTGCCTACTGGGGACAGGTAGATCATGTGATTCAGCTAGCCTTTCCTTTTTAAAGTCAGATTCCCTATCAAAGCAAAACTACATGGATGAAGTAAAGGCTGCAGGTCAATCAATTGGGTTGGTAAGAATCAGAATGGCACAGCTTAGTAAGGGCACACTCCAAAGTTTAGAGACACCACGTTGAAGGGGTTGGTAGTCAAGGTGGAGCCCAACAGGGAGGCTAGGTTTTTCAGGGTTGGTGGGAATTCCTTGCACATCAGCCTAATGAGGAAGTGAGAGCACATTGTGAAGGAGATAACTATATGGAGTCTGGTGCCAAGAACATGGCAGCAGTGCCACAGAAGGCAAGCATGGTTGTTGTGAGTGAACCCATCTTCTCATTACATTCTCATCACATCACTGCTGTCTCACTCTGTTCAATATACCTCACTCCTATCACTTACTCATGGCACTAACTATTACTGAAGGATCATCCCAAACCAAATATATACTGTATCTCACTCTCATGCACCTTTCAGTGCTTTCATAATACAGCACCTCCCACTGCCTCCATCGACCTCCAGCTATTTAGTAATGGCAGGTACATTACCTAAAGTATATCTGGACTACATTGCTGAAATACATATACACTACATCTTCAGTCCAGCAAAGCGTTCGATAAAACCCCCCTATGGAAGACTTCTTGAGAAAGTGAGAGGGCGTGGGATCCAAGGGGCTTTGGATTCGTGGATCCAGGACTGGCTTGCCAGCAGAAGGCAGAGAGTGGTTGTGGATGGGTCTTTTTCTGTATGGAGGTCAGTCACCAGTGGAATGCCCCAGGGATCTGGTCTTAGACCTTTGCTGTTTGTGATTTTCAAAAATGACCTGGATGAGGAAGTGGAGGGATGAGTTGGTAAGTTTGTCAATGACATGAAGGTTGGTGATGTTGTGGATAGTCTGGAGGGGATATCAGAAGTTGCAGCATGACATAGATAGGATGCAAAACTGGGCGAAAAAGTGGCAAATGGACTTCAACCTGGATTAATGTGTAGTGGTCCATTTTGGCAGGTCCAATGGGATGAAGGAATATAACATCAAGGGTAAGACTCTTGGCAGTGTAGAGGATCAGAAGGACCTTGGGATCCGTAGGACTCTTAAATTGGCCTCACAGGTAGAGGATGTGATCAAGAAGGCTTACAGTGCACTGGCCTTTATCAATCAAGGGATTGAGTTTAGGAGTTGGGAGATAATGCTGCAGCTTTATAAGACCCTAGTCAGACCCCACTTGGAGTACCGTGCACAGTTCTGGTCGCCTCATTACAAGAAAGATGTGGAAGCTATTGAAAGGGTGCAGAGGAAATTTGCAAGGATGTTGCCTGGATTGGGTGGCATGCCTTATGAAGATAGGTTGAGGGACCTCGATCTTTTCTCCCTGGAGAGACGAAGAATGATAGAGGTTTATAAGATGTTGAGAGGTATAGATCGGGTGGATTCTCAGAGGCTATTTCTCAGGTCTGAAATGGTCACTACGAGAGGTTTAAGGTGCTGGGGAGTAGGTACAGAGGAGATGTCAGGGGTAAGTTTTTCACACAGAGTGGTGAGTGAGTGGAATCAGCTGCCATATGTGGTGGTGGAGGTGAACTTGTTGGGGTCTTTGAAGAGACTTCTTGATGAGTACATGGGATTTAATGCGATTGAGGGTTATAGGTAGGCCTAACAGGTAGAGATATGATCAGCGCAACTTATGGGCCGAAGGGCCTGTTTATGCTGTAGTTTTTCTATGTTCTACGTTCTAAACAAAGTGCCATAAGCTTGCTGATAATCTGCTCACTTTCTTGCTGGAAGAATTGGCGCAATACACCAGAGAGATCTGGAGGTCAGGATGTGGGGATGATAGAGAAGGGCGGCATGGCTCCACCCTCTGAGCTCTATCCAGAAGTGACACAATCCATGACATTTGGACCAGCAGAGACTGTCTAGTATGACAGATGATCTGAAGATATGTGGGTAGGTTGCTTGGCCATGAAAAATTGCCCCTTGGTGTCAGGGGGACTAGCAGGATAGATTGTAGGGTTATGGGGATAAGGTCTGCATGGGTTTGTGGTCAATGCAGGTTCAATGGGCCAAATGGCCTCCTTCTGCACTTTAGGGATTCTACAATAGTAGTCACCTTATGCCCCTTCTCAACTGTAACCTCATCCTTATCTTGAAAGATGGTATTGTGGAAACTGCAGATTGTATGACCATGGAATTCCTGCTTTCCTCCCTTTCCCTCTCCCTCATCCCAATGCTCTCTTTACATTTAAATATTTTTGGATTCCTAAGATCTGATCTCTGGACAGCTTCAGCAAAAGCTGAACATTTTGGTGATAGTGACCACAATTCAGTTACGTTCACCTTAGTGATGGATAGGGATAGGCATGAAGCTGGGGGCAGTAGTTATAGCTGGGGGAAGGGTAATTATGAGGCCATCAGGAGAGCATTAGGGTGCATAGATTGGACTAGGAAACTACAGGGACTGGGAACATCTGGAATGTGGAGCTTATTCAAGGAGCAGCTGCTGCGAGTCCTTGATAAGTATGTCCCTGTCAGGCAAGGAGGAAATGGTCGAGTAAGAGAACATTGGTGTACGAAAAAAGTTGATTTGCTGGTTAAAAGGAAAAAGGAGGCTTATGTCAGGATGAGGTTTGAAGGCTCGGTTAGTGCAATGGATAGCTATAGATTAGCCAGGAGGGAGCTAAAGAGTGAATTGAGGAGAGCTAAGAGAGGACACGAGAAGACTTTGGCTGATAGGAATTAAGGAGAATCCTAAAGCTTTCTTTAGATATGTTAAGAATAGAAGATTGGTTAGGGCAAGATTAGGGCCAGTCATAGACAGCAGTGGGAAGTTGTGCGTGGAGCCTGAAGAGATTGGAGAGACACTGAATAAATATTTCTCTTCGGTATTCACGCAGGGTGATGTAAATGTAGTTATGGAGAATACTGAGGTACAGGGTAGCAAACTGGAAGGTATCGAAGTAGATAGGGAGGATGTGCTAGATATTCTCGAGGGTTTGAAGTTGGATAAGTCCCCTGGGCCGGACGGGATTACCCTAGGATTCTCTGGGAGGCAAGAGAGGAGATTGCAGAGCCTCTGGCTCTGATCTTCAGGTCCTCGTTGGTTACGGGTGTGGTTCCGGAGGACTGGAGGATAGCGAATGTGGTACCATTGTTCAAGAAGGGGAAGAGAGACCTTCCAGGGAATTATAGGCCAGTGAGTCTTACTTCTGTTGTGGGCAAAGTATTGGAGAGAATTATTAGGGATAGGATGTATAGTTATTTAGAGAGAAATGAATTGATTGGGGATAGTCAGCATGGTTTTGTGAAGGGTAGATCGTGCCTTACTAACCTTATTGAGTTTTTTGAAAAAGTGACCAAAGAGGTGGATGGAGGTAAGGCAGTTGATGTGGTATATATGGACTTTAGTAAGGCGTTCGATAAGGTGGCCCATGGAAGGCTTCTGCAGAAAATGCAGATGTATGGGATAGAGGGTGATTTAGCTAATTGGATTAGGAATTGGCTAGCCGATAGAAGACAGAGGGTGGTGGTTGATGGGAGATATTCATCGTGGAGTTCGGTGACAAGTGGTGTACCTCAGGGGTCTGTTTTGGGGGCCCCTGCTGTTTGTAATTTTTATAAATGATCTGGATGAGGGTATTGAAGGATGGATTAGTAAATTTGCAGATGACACTTAAGTCGGTGGAGTGGTAGATAGTGAAGAGGGGTGTTATAGTTTACAGAGAGACTTGGACAAGTTGCAGAGCTGGGCCGAGAGGTGGCAAATGGAGTTTAATGTGGAAAAGTGTGAGGTAATGCACTATGGCAGGAATAATAAATGGGTAGAGTATAGGGCTAATGGTAGGATTCTTAATAGTGTTGATGAACAGAGGGATCTTGGTGTATTTGTGCATAGATCCCTGAAAGTAGGCAGTCAAGTCGATAAGGTTGTTAAGAAGGCATACGGAGTCTTAGCTTTTATTGGTAGGGGGATTGAATTCCGGAGCCGCAACGTCATGTTGCAACTGTACAAAACTCTAGTGCGGCCGCACTTGGAGTATTGTGTGCAGTTCTGGTCCCCGCATTATAAGAAAGATGTGGAGGCATTGGAGAGGGTACAGAGGAGGTTTACCAGGATGTTGCCTGTTATGGAGGGCAGGTCTTATGAGGAGAGGCTGAGGGATTTGAGGTTGTTTTCGTTAGAAAGGAGGTGGCTAAGAGGGGACTTATCGAAACATATAAGATGATTAGAGGTTTAGATAGGGTGGACAGTGATAGCCTTTTTCCTAGGATGGAGAAAGCTAGCACGAGGGGACACAGCTTTAAATTAAGGGGTGATATTTATAGGACGGATATCAGAGGTAGGTTCTTTACCCAAAGGGTGGTTCGGGAGTGGAATGCCCTGCCTGCAGCAGTTGTAGATGCGCAAAGTTTGGTGGTGTTTAAGAGGTTAGTTGATAAGTATATGGAAGAGAAGGGAATGGTTTAGTTTGGAGGGCATTGCTTTTTATATTGGTCGGTGCAACATCGAAGGCCGAAGGGCCTGTTCTGTGTTGTAATGTTCTATGTTCTATGTTCTATGTTCTATGAAAGAGCAATAGGAACCTCATGGCAATGATGATAAAGAACCATCATTTGACATACTCCCAGACACCAATTCTGATACTGGCACTGCAAGCATGAGAAGATAATATTGGGCTGAGGTCAAACTGAAGGGTAACTATTTTGGAATTGGGAGAAATTACTACGAAAATTAATTCCTGCTGTGATATGCTTGATTTTTATAGTAGCAGGTACAGATTATAAAGTGATGTGATACTTCAGCCTGTACAGCAGGATTTGAATCTATTTTCTGATTTGAATGAAGCTGTTTTCAGGTCAGTGTCAGATCTGTCAGTTTAATAAGCAGTGCTCTGCAAAGGGAGGAAGATAATGGGGTCAATTTTATCAAAAAACTTCTAAGTCCTGAGCTAAGTAAAAACGGGAGAGAACTGCGCCAATTCTTTTGAGTGAGTTAAAAATCCAATCTTACCACACTCTGAACAAAAAATGAAGCATGATCTGTTTCCTGCCAGCAGAGGGAGGGTAGAGCCTAAGCTTGTCCAAAAGCCAGCCACTCACAACAGATGATGAAATCGTGCATGTGAAGATCTCTCTGTTTTGTATAATAACACAGCACAGAATAAGAAAATCTGTCACTGCATTCCCTGCACTATTGCTGGGCTCCGCAACTGATCAGTTCCCCCCGCACAGACCGGCTGATCATCATCTCCTTTTTCCCTACACAGGCTGGTCAATTGTCCTGTCCTGTCCCAGCCCGGTTAACACCCATTTGATGGCTGATGGCAGAGTGTGCAGCGTTTCCCCCCTTCCCTGTCTGATCCCAGTTGCAGAGCACGCAGCATCCCTCCCCATCTGCCTCCCCTTAGGCCTTGCCATTTTCAGGCCTTGCTCTCCTTCCAGTAGACCCCTCCTTCAGGCCAGAGCCCCTCCCAGTACGCCATGCCTCCTCAGGCCTCACTCCCTTGGCACTACCCAGTGCCCAGTGGGCACTGTCACTGTACCAGGCCAACTGTGCGAGGGTGCTAGTGGGCAGTGCCATGATGCCAGGAGAATCAGCCTGCCCTGACCTCTCAGGGGACATCAGTAACCTCTGGTCATTTGGTGAGACCATCCCAAAAGGTCCTCATTGATGGGGGCAATAAGGGATCACCACCTGTGAGGACCTGTGAGACTGCTAAAGCAAATGAACCCTGGTAATTCCTTCCTAAGTTCACTAATAATGTTTTCATTCTATTTAACACAATTTAAATATTGAGATCACCTTGCACTGGATATATGATGACAATAATGTCGCAATAGATAAGAAATCAGGTCAAACCTGAATTTTCACCTATCTTGAGATCTTATTTGCTCACCTCACCCACTAGCCAGTAGGATGAGAGGTAAGATCATCCCCCAATAACTCAGATTTATGAAAAGGAGATTAGTAAACTTAGGAATTAGGGAAAAGAGTGTTGTCAAAGAAAGTAAACATGCAGATACAGCAAAATAGTTTGGAAGACAAATGATATGTTGACCTTCATTGCAAGATGACTTGAGACAAGAGCAAGATGCCTTACTGCAGCTGTAAGGAGCCTTGGTGAGACCAGTCCTTGAGTATTGTGCGTAGCTCCAGTCTCCTTATCTAAGAAAATATGTATTTAGCCAAAGAGGGAGGATATTGAATGTTCACCGGATTGATTCCTAGGATGGCAGGATTGTCTTATGAGGACAACTGGGCTGGGAGTTATAAAAATGAGAGAGGATCTAATTCAAACATATAAAATTCTGATAGGGCTGGCCAGATTGAATGCAGTTTTGTTGCTTCCCCTGGCTGGGGTTCTAGAATAAGAATTCACAGTCTCAGGATACAGGGTGAGCCATTTAGGGCAGAAAGATCTACACATGCATGATTTTAACCTCTGCTGTGAGTGGCTGGCTTTTGGTTGAGCTTCGGCCCCTCTCTTCCCTCGGCTATCTGGAAACAGATCATGTTTCATTTTTCAGTCAGAGGGTGCTGAATCTGTGGCATTCTCTGCCACAGAAAGCTATGGAGACCAAATCACTGAATATATTTACAAAAGAAATAGATAGATTTCCAGACTTTAACTGTGTTAAGGAATATTGAGAGAGAGCTGGCATTTGGTGTTGAAATTGAGGATCAGTCACGATCATGTTAAATGGCAGAGCAGGTTTGAAGGACCAATTGACTTACTCCTGCTCTTTTTTTAATCTTTTAATGTTTCTGTGGAAGAGTTTAGGCAAAAATGGTGTGAAACTCTGCTGCAGATGGATATGAACTGGAGAAGAAGAGAATTGAATAATGTATCTGAATATCTGGGCCAGGAGTTGGGTTAATGAAAGAAATTAAGAGACTGAATGAAGAGGTGATATCACTGTTACAGCAAGAAATCAAGCGATTGGGAATTTAGAAAGAGGAATCCCTACAGTGCAGAATGACACCATTCGGCCCATTGTGTCTGCACCAACTCTCAGAGAGCATCTCTGCACATGCTTACCATGGCCAATTTACCAACCCTACACATCTTTGGACATTACAGGACAAATTAGCATGGCTAATCCACCAAACCTCCACATCTTTGGACTGTGGGAGGCAACTGGAGCACCCAGAGGAAATCCATGCAGATATGGAGAATGTGCAAGCTCCGCATGGACAGTTGTCCAAGATTAGAATTGAACCTGATGCTGTGAGGCACTAACCACAGTGCCGCCCCATTTTTGTGAACATAATTGAGTTTGGACATGAAAATGTTAGATTGCTGAAATGGAAAGTTAGTAGCGAGTGATGCAGCTCATGTCAGTTTCCTTTCTTGTACTTAAGACTTCCATCAGTTCCACAAGCAGACTCATTCTTTCATTTTTCATTGTTTAATGTTTTTTAGCAAGTTAACTTCTTTATGGGGTCAGTTAAATATTTTCTTCCCTTGCACCTACAAATTCTATTCTTCAATCATTTCTATCAGATCAGTAAATGGGAATTTTATCTTCACTTTAATAGTGTTGTACTACTACTGGAATGGGTACTGATTTCTTAGGTTGTGATTGTCTTGCCCCTATTTGTTTTGATGTTGGGAGGAATTTTATTTTATTTATTTATTAGTCACAAGTAGGCAATAAAGTTACTATGAAAATCCCTTAGTCTTCACACTCCGAACAGCGCCTGTTCGGATGCAATGGAGGAGAATGTAGCAAGGCCAATGTACCTAACCAGCATGTCTTTTGGACTTGGAGGAAACCGAAACACACACAGACACAGGGAGAACATGTAGACTCTAGACGGATAGTGACCGAAACCAGGAATTGAACCTGATTCCTGATACTGTGAGGCAGCAGTGCTAACCACTGTACCACCGTGCTGTCCCTTGGCATGTTTATCGATGTGGTAATAATATTCAAAAATAAAATTTTGATCTATTTCCTGATTACACTGAAATCTACTGGATCACCAACGAGTTGAGTTCACACCCCGTTTCCTGGTTTAATTTTCAAATTTAACAAATAACCATTAAATATGGAACAGCAAGTATCTGTAGAATCCCTGCCCCTGTCACTTATCATCAACATGAGCCATCAGAGTAATGAAGGACACAAGTTTCTGGTATGTCACTCTTATTTTTTTGGAATAAGGGAATCTCTTTTAAAAAAAAGTTTTGATGCCATTATGGCATTTAGATGGATTGTCCTGCTGAAAATAAGAGAAATGTAAACATTTTTTCTGAACTGATCTAAAGGGGTCTGGGAACAGGAGAAACAACAAATTCCCTGAGTTCTCTTCTGGGCCCTGACTTGCAGCAGTGTTAAAAGGGTGAGGTAAAACATATGAGTCATAGGGTTGAGTCCTGATAGAGAATATTGGGTGACACGAATGTATCGAATTGAGCATTGCAGTGTGAAGTGGAGCACTGCTTATGCCATTGATAAGACATTTTAAGATAGAGTCACAGACCTTCACATATGAGATTATTAAGCTTCACCCAGGTGCTTGCAACTATATTTCTAGCATTGGCCTCTGTTGCATTTCCAATGCAACGTCTGAAAACCTTTGGGTGTGCGCTCTCTACCATGTTCAGCTATCATTGAATCACCCAAAGCACACTTTTTAATGTAATCTCAATAACTCCAGCAAACAAAATGCGATTTTAGGAGGCGCAGGTCACAAAAAAAGTAGCACTGGCATTGGGCCTTTTGCTGATGTGGGTAGTTATTGAGCAGTGTGGGTAACACTTGGTGCATACATGGGACTAGTGCAATCATGGAATTGATGGGGCAGCATGAATTTGATGTCCTGCCTGCCTGTCAATCAGTGATTGTAGTTAATCGTGCATTGTGATTCCTGCACTGGCTTGTTGGGTTATCCAATTTAACTGGCAACTTTTCCCAAATCCGTGTAACATAGTCAGCCTCACACAAGATTCTGGCTGTGGCATTAACAAAAACATCATTGATAGTTTTTTTAATTGCATGTATTTATTTATTTTCAACCTCCATGATTCTAATCTCAGTGACACACTGCTGCTGGAATAGCAAGAAGAGGATTTATCCTATCCATTCGTAATGCTATTTTTAGCATAAGAAGAGATAGCCCTTAGTTTTTCTTCTGCATGAAGCCGTCTGGCACCATTTACTGACTCCTCACATAATGACCTGAAGTGAAGAAAGTAGCACAGGGTAGTCTGAAAAATGAAATCTGAGTCATACAGCGCAGCATCTGTAAAACAAATGAAAATAAACCACAAAATACTGGAAATAAAATCAGAGAATATAGGAAATGCTCAGCATCTATGGTGGAATAGTGTTAGTGTTTCTGGTTGATAACGTTTCCTCAGAATTGCAAATAAAATCCAATAAATGACAGCTACTGTTAATCATTCTTGAAACCTGATAATTCATTGGTAGAATAAAATTGAGACTTTTAGCACAGTGTGAGAGTGGTAGAACTTGTTTGCAACATGCATAATGAAAATACCCTGATTCAGTGAGCAAAAGAAATACAAAATCTTAAAAATATCTTAAAAATGGTGATATCTTAAAAATCTTAAAAAAAGAGGCATGCTAAAATAAATAGATACTATGTATATATCTTATTCAACAAGATATGAATTAAGTATCTCTACTTTGTCTTCCCATATCTGCATACATAGACTCAATAATAGTAACACTTCTTTTGTGGAACTGCTAAGTTCCACACATGAGGATGGCCTCAACCAGGATCTTGAATTCATATCACACTACATGTAATCTTCATCCATTTGGCCTGGGCTTGCAAAATCCAACTAACTGTCCTGACAATTCGTACCTCTTTAACCTGTGATTATTCCTCCCTCTACTTGCACTGTCTGGACCCACAAAGACTTGATTACCTGTAAAGACTTGCATTCCAATCAATGTCTTGCAATTGTAACTTTTTTTATATAACGTTGTGTTTGTAAAACCTACGTCTCCACTCACCTGATGAAGGAGCAACACTCCAAAAGCTCGTAATTCCAAATAGATCTGTTGGACTTTAACCTGCTGTTGTGATATTCCTTACTGTTCTTTTGTATGCCCTATTACCTTCTTGCATATTTAAATTGAATCACACTGTGCCTGTTTTTTACATTAAAAGCAAGGGCTGAAGAGCCCTTGTGTGCAGCATGTGATATGTCATAGTCCACTTGTGTCTTTAACTCATGATGTATTGATTATGATGCCCTATAATTGTCCAGAAAGCCCACTTGAAACTGATATTAGTTCCATTGCAAATGAAAATTAGGCCTACATACCTATTTCAGACAAAGTATTAGAAAGTATAACAAGGTATTTACAGCCATTCAGTCCAACAGATCCAGATCAGTGTTAATGCTCCATCCAAGCCTCCTCCCACCCTACTTCATGCAACCCCCATGATAAAATTAGTTGCCAATTAACCGTAAGCATGAAGCAAGCAATCAGTTTGCTCAGACATAAAGCGATGATTAAAAGGATACTGATGCTGTTATCAAATGTTAACTACATTATTCTCTTAAAAGCCTGATTGCTGAATTGGGAGGAGGGGAGGAGTGCTTCCTTCCCTAAACTCACCTTGAGCCTAATATTGGCGTTCCTGCTGTCTAACTTCCATGGCCACTGTTGAATTTGCAGTTGAATTCCATTTACCCTTTTAGAATTATAGAATTCCTAAAGTGCAGAAGGAGACTATTCAGCTCATCACGTCTGCACCAATTCTCCAACAGAACATCCCAGCAAGGACCTATCCCCAGAATCCCACGTATTTACCCCACTAATCCACCTAACCTGTACATCTTTGGACTTTAGACACATCTTTTTGGTAGTTAACTTTCTATTAATCGCCCGCCACTTAGTTTGAAATGCAGTTCGGTTTAAAAGGGAAAAAAAAATGACAGGAAAGCTAATGACAAGTGAACCTAATATTTTGGGAATGGAGAATTCAAGCTGAAGTAAGTCAGCAAATTACCATTATATATAACTAGGCATGCAAAATTCATTTTGTCTCCCTTAGTCCAAATAAGTGTGTAAACCAGTACTATGACATGTCACACCACATAATAAATAAGAGCATGAATTATTACAATGTTGTTAGATGTTGCCTTGATTTTATACTCTTGAAAGGAATTGATATATAATTACTCTGAATCTGAAGAGTATCATCCGATGGGGGATAAATCTGTTAACACCAATGCGGTTAAAAGGTTAAGTGAATTATACATAGAATTTTAATCATCTATTTTCAAGATTATCTCAAGGTTTGTACAAAGACAAGCCCTTTTTACTTTCCTTTTTTACTTTCCTTTTTACTTTAAGGAACAGTCAGTGCTGTGCCATTCTGTTATAGTTATTTTAACATATGAAGTTTCTTAGCAGGAATGATCAATGCAGATTTCACTGAGAAAAATAACATGTATGTCTAAAACGTTTATGATTCTTGTTTCAGCTGTTTGATTATATTTATTCATTCACATTTGCAGAAACTTTATCAAACAAAAGTTACATATTGATCAAATATTGCAACTATGATGATCATGCATCTCTATATTATTTGCAAACATTAGGGCCTGCCACGTGGTTGTGGTAGTTGTAAAGTTGTCAAGATTAAATGATATATAAGCAGAAAAAGCCACGTATCCTCTTGGTGGAGCTATCTGCTCAAAGCTACAAAGTTATATTGTATCAAATACCATAGAAATTGTAAGAAGATACTATTCAGTAACAATAATAGTGTCTTGACTTAAAATGCATGCTTGTAACTCCACAGATTGAACACAAATTTCCTAGTCAAACAGTTGTGAGTTTGGCTCAGGGCCATGAAGTATCAGTTGGACTCCCTTTCATTATTTGAGCACAATTGGATGAATGTGGAATTAAACTGAGCAGTCAAGAGATCAGAATTAGGCCACTTCACTTTTCAGACATGTGAATTTGGAGGGATTCCAGTCCTGGAGATTAGGAAGGGGCTGTTACTTTGTCAAAGTGAGAAACCATTTTCGCATGTCCAGTACCATGTCCAGTGATCAATTTCTGATTGTCTCAGTGCAAGCAAGGACCATAGGTAACAATTCTTTTGTTAAAAAGGTCATACCATTTGATTTATGATAAGTTTTTGTACATTTACGCACGAGGCTTGAAGAATGCAGGCCATTTAGAGGAGAGGACAGTGTGCCAGCTGTGAAAGAAAATGTGGAGAAGTGGCCTATTGGTTAGGTCTAAGTAAATCCAAGTGTTTTGTATTTTTAAGTAAAAGCAGAAAATGCTGAAAAAATGCAGCAGGTCCAAAGAAGATTCTTGAAATTGGGTTTTAAATGTTAACTCTGTTTCCCCACACATTCCCAGACCTGTTGAGATTTTCCAAAACTTACTGATTGTTTTTCCAGATTTCCAGCATCCACAGTATTTTAATTTTATTTCAGTTCATTTTCTTTGCCTCAGCTACAGGTTATGAAACTGTGAAAGAACTGAGCTCTCTAACCACGAGGTCCATTAACATGCCCTATTGGGAAAAGCTCTCCAATCCTATCCAAGCGTGTTAATTCCAGAAGTGACACTGAGCATCTGCCTGTCCTGGCTGAAGAAAGAATTAGATGAGCAAGAGGAAATGTGGCAAGAAGATCAATTAAAATTCTGTATATATTTTCAGAAGTCCTTTATATGTCTCCGAATCCTTTTGTATTCTTTACATCCACTTTATTATCAATTTGCCCATGTACTTTATGACGCAGTAAGTGGAATCCTCTTATTAAATAGCTGAATTGCAATATGGGACACAGTGTAATTAAGCACCTTTGAATTAAGATTGTTCTGCTTATCTCCCTCTATCACATTGTCTCAGTCTTGCGCTCAATATTATCCTTATTAGAATAATTGAATAACAACGGGCAACAACTATGAAATTCTGGGAAGGTTAATTGGAAAGAATAGTTTATACAGGCAATCCTCCTTAATTACCTCCTGGGTTTGGTGTATCTAGGCATAACCTTCTACTTCCCTGGGTGACAGAACTGGAGATTTGAATTAATTATTTCTTTTGAAAAAAGGCTTTTAACTCAAACACTTGCTCATCAACAAGGTTAAATTGTTGTTACTTGATTTTAAGAAGTCAGCATTTTTTTGTGGTTATTCATGATTATTTATCAGTTTTTTATTGATGTTATGGAGATTCATTACCGAATCTCGTTTGACCTCCAAATATTAAGTAATTAACCATTCAACTGATAGTCTATGTACACATTCTGTTGATCCAGTGGCCATCTCAAAATGTTATATCTCTATAATTTGTTGTTTGTCATTCCAGATCTATGTCTCCATTCTTTGTCTAAATTCAATCTGTAAAATCTAATAGTGCAATGTGTAAATGTCAATTTGTGTGTATTTTCTGTTGCACTGTTACAGGAATACCAACTTAAAATGAAAAGGCAGAATCAGCTAAATAAACATTTATTGCCTTTTTTTCACTTTACACACCTGGAACTTTGAACAGGGATTAAAAGAAACAGAGGATATGAAAATGGTGGATGTAATTTAATGAAGAGCAAAAGAAACCTATAATGTATTTTCCTTTTTAAGAATTGTGGTACTTTAACCTGTAGAAGTTTTGTACACAAAGTAATACGTTTTTATAAATCCATTTATGGGATGTGAGAGTTACTGGCAAGACCATTGTTGTCCATTAAACCTGAAACCAGAGATTTAAGATATGCAATGTAACCAAGTTCTGATTTAAGTTAGGTTTCTGTAGCCTCTTACTTTTGTCACATAGGATTTTCCCACCCCTCCACAATGAACAGAGATTTGGCAGGCCACCAAATTCTCTGACCTTGCTGCTGTGGGAGCGTGGCCTGAACTGGCAAGAAGATCATGCCCATAGAATCATCAACGCATAGAAGGAGACCAGTCAGACCATCAATCCATGTTAGTTTTCTGTAGACCAATCCAGTCAGTTCCCATTCCCAGTTTTATTTCTGTAGTCTTGCAAGTTTATATTTCTCAAGCACACATCCACTTTCCTTTCAAAATCATTAATCCTCTCTGCTTCTACAACCCTTGTGTCAGCAGTGAATTCCAGATTGTTACCACTCAAGGCGTAAAGAGCTCCTGCTCATACTCACCCTTTATCTCTTGCTCAGATCTTTAAATCTGCATCTTTTAGTCCTGGTACTAAGGGAATAATTTTTCTTTGCCTATCTTGTCTGAGCTGCCATAATTGTATTCAATATCAGAACTCCTTTCAGAACTGGTCCAAGAAGAATAACCCCACCCATTTCAACTTAACCTAAGCAGCTAAACTCCTTTATTCCTGAAACAATTATGGTAACAATTATGAGGCCATCAGGAGAGAATTAGGGTGCGTAGATTGGACTAGGGAACTACAGGGACTGGGAACATCTGGAATGTGGTGCTTATTCAAGGAGCAGCTGCTGCGAGTCCTTGATAAGTATGTCCCTGTCAGGCAGGGAGGAAATGGACGAGTAAGAGAGCCTTGGTGTACGAAAAGAGTTGATTTGCTGGTTAAGAAGAAAAAGGAGGCTTATGTCAGGATGAGGCTTGAAGGCTCAGGTAGTGCAATGGATAGCTATAGATTAGCTAGGAAGGAGGTAAAAAGTGAATTGAGGAGCGCTAAGAGGGGACACGAGAAGATGTTGGCTGATAGGATTAAGGAGAATCCTAAAGCGTTCTTTCGATATGTTAAGAATAGAAGATTGGTTAGGGCAAGATTAGGGCCAGTCATAGACAGCAGTGGGAAGTTGTGCGTGGAGCCTGAAGAGATTGGTGAGGCACTGAATAAATATTTCTCTTCGGTATTCACGCAGAGTGCTGGAAATGTCGCTGTGGAGAGCACTGAGGTACAGGGTTGCAAATTGGGGAGTATTGTAGTAGATAGGGAGGATGTTTTAGAAATTCTCGAGGGTTTGAAGTTGGATAAGTCCCCTGGGCCGGACGGGATTTACCCTAGGATTCTCTGGGAGGCAAGAGAGGAGATTGCAGAGCCTCTGGCTCTGATCTTCAGGTCCTCGTTGTTTACGGGTGTGGTTCCGGAGGACTGGAGGATAGCGAATGTGGTCCCATTGTTTAAGAAGGGGAAGAGAGACCTTCCAGGGAATTATAGGCCAGTGAGTCTTACTTCTGTTGTGGGCAAAGTATTGGAGAGAATTATTAGGGATAGGATTTATAGTTATTTAGAGAGAAATGAATTGATTGGGATAGTCAGCATGGTTTTGTGAAGGGTAGGTCATGCCTTACTAACCTTATTGAGTTTTTTGAAAAAGTGACCATAGAGGTGGATGGGGGTAAGGCAGTTGATGTGGTATATATGGACTTTAGTAAGGCGTTCGATAAGGTGGCCCATGGAAGGCTTCTGCAGAAAATGCAGATGTATGGGATTGAGGGTGATTTAGCTAATTGGATTAGGAATTGGCTAGCAGATAGAATACAGAGGGTGGTGGTTGATGGGAGATATTCATCGTGGAGTTCGGTGACGAGTGGTGTGCCTCAGGGGTC
This sequence comes from Sphyrna mokarran, assembly GCA_024679065.1. Lineage (NCBI taxonomy): Eukaryota > Metazoa > Chordata > Chondrichthyes > Carcharhiniformes > Carcharhinidae > Sphyrna > Sphyrna mokarran. The sequence continues at coordinate 102,701,568 of JAGIQG010000005.1, forward strand.
TGTTTTGGGCCCCTGCTGTTTGTAATTTTTATAAATGATCTGGATGAGGGTATTGAGGGATGGATCAGTAAATTTGCAGATGATACTAAAGGTGGTGGAGTGGTAGATAGTGAAGAGGGGTGTTTTAGTTTACAGAGTGACTTGGACAAGTTGCAGAGCTGGGCCGAGAGGTGGCAATGGAGTTTAATGTGGAAAAGTGTGAGGTAATGCACTTTGGCAGGAACAATAAATGTGTAGAGTATAGGGCTAATGGTAGGGCTCTTAATAGTGTTGAGGAACAGAAGGATCTTTGTGTATGTGTCAATAGATCCCTGAAAGTAGGCAGTCAAGTGGATAAAGTTGTTAAGAAGGCATATGGAGTCTTAGCTTTTATTGGTAGGGGGATTGAATTTAGGAGCCGCAGCATCATGTTGCAGCTGTACAAAACTCTAGTGCGGCAGCACTTGGAGTATTGTGTGCAGTTCTGGTCGCCACATTATAAGAAAGATGGGGAGGCATTGGAGAGGGTACAGAGGAGGTTTACCAGGATGTTGCCTGGTATGGAGGGCAGGTCCTATGAAGAGAGGTTGAAGGATTTGAGGTTGTTTTCGTTAGAAAGGAGGCGGCTAAGAGGGGATCTTATTGAAGCATATAAGATGATTAGAGGTTTAGATAGGGTGGACAGTGATAGCCGTTTTCCTAGGATGGAGAAAGCTAGCACGAGGGGACACAGCTTTAAATTAAGGGGTATGAGTTATAGGACGGATATCAGAGGTAGGTTCTTTACTCAAAGAGTGATTAGGGAGTGGAATGCCCTGCCTGCAGCTGTTGTAGATGCGCCAAGTTTGGTGGCGTTTAAGAGGTTAGTTGATAAGTATATGGATGAGAAGGGAATGGTTTAGTTAGGAGGGGCATTGCTTTTTATTTTGGTCGGCACAACATCGAGGGCCGAAGGGCCTGTTCTGTGCTGTATTGTTCTATGTTCTATGTTCTATGTAAATCTCTGTTGTGTTCTCTCAAAGACCACCACTTTTCTTACTGACAAGGCCAGCATTTGTTACCCATTCCTTGTTACCCATTTCAAGATTAATGGCGAGTAGCCTCCTTTAACTGCCGCAGGTCACCTCGTGTAGGTACATTTACAGTGCTATGGGAAGGGAGTTCTAAGATTTTCATTCAGTGACAGTGAAGAAATAATGATATAGTTCCAAGTTGGAATGGTGCGTGGCTTGAAGGAGAAAGTGCAGGTGGCTGTGTTCTCATGTGTCTACTGCTCTTATTCTTGTAGAAGGCAGAGGTAATGGGTTTGGAAGGATATCAAAGCAGCCTTGATGATTTGCTGCATTGCATCTTGTAAATGGTACATGGTACTGCTGCCACTGTGCATCAATGATGTAGGGAGTGAATATCTAAAGTTGGTAAATAGGTGCTGATCATGTGGGCGGCTTTGTCCTACATGATGGCGAGCCTCTTGAGAATTGTTGGAACCACACTTATCCAGGCAAGTGGGGAGTATTCCATCACATTCCTGACTTGTACCTTGTAAATAGATTGGCTTTGGTAAGTCAGGAAGATGTATTCTTCCTAAAATATGGTGACACAATAGTCTAGTAAAGCCAACCAAAAGTTTCATAATGGTTTACATAACTTTGCTGCTTTTGCACTCAATACCTCAATTTAAGAAGCTTAAGATCCCATTTCCCTTAATATAAAAACAAAATATTGTGGATGCTGGGAATCTAAAATAAAAAGAATAAAAGCTTGAAAAGCTCAACAGATCAGGCAGCATCGGTGGAGATGAACTGTGTTAATCTTTTAAGTCACTGGCAGGTCAATTTGTAATAATGGTAATCCTCTTTGCTTCACTAAATATTGACTTACTATGTCACAGCAACTTCAAAAATCTATACTCATAAACGCCAGGTCCTGCTGATCTTGGACATTATTTAGAATAGCACAATTAAGTCCATTTTGCCTCAACCCATCCCTTTCACCAAAATGCATCACTTCACATTTCTCTGTATTAAATTCCATCTGCCACTGTCTGTCCATCTTCACTGATTATCACATCTCAAAATTTGGTATCATTTGCAAATTTGTAAAGTTTTACTCTGTATTCCAATTTAACAGTCTTTTAAATACATCAAAAAAACAGTGCTTCTAGCACTAACACAAAGGAAATTCCACCGTTTTCCAGTCTGATGAGCAATTATTTTCCATGGTTTGTTGTGTTCTGCCCTTAAGCCAAGTTTTTAAAATCCAAACTGACACTGACCTTCCTATTTCATGCACTTCAATTTTGTTAACCAGTAGTACTTTCTGAAATATTTCCTTAAAATCCACATGGACAACATCCATTGCATTCTCTTCATTAGCCTTCTCTGTTATTTCATCAATAATTATAATTTGATTAGTCTAACACACTCTGTCACAAATCCTTGTGGATGGAGCCAATCCCAAGGGCTGAGGTTCTCCCCAGTGAAGGGATAAATGTCCCATGTTATGGCAACAGGGCTGACAGGTGTAGAGTACGTCAGCACCTCATTGACATTTTGGAGGATGGAGTTGTTTATAGTATCAGATGCTTCTACCAGTTGATGCTAAAATCTATTTATCTAGGTGCTCTTACTCATGAGGCAAATAAAGGACAAAAGTCAATTTGTGATTAAACCCAATCTTATTAAAGAAGCTTATTATCAAAACTCTATTAAAAAACAACTCTTAACTATTAAAGGAGCTGATCAACACATGTACTGTCTGTCTAAGACTTTGATATTATCCATGCAGTTGAACTTGGCCAAACTGTTCTGGTGGGTACGACTCTATGTTTTTGCTGATCTCTGCCAATTCTGATGATCTTGCCTCTGAACTCAGAGTCTTCTTTACCAAGTTGGTCTCACACTTGCTCTCTATCGTTGCTATGTCTTTGCTGAGTCTTCACTGGGGTGCCTCCAGGTATCTCTTCTTATCTGCTTCTTTGCACAATGATGTTACTACCCGGGGTTCGCAGCACCCTGTGGCACTGCCGATCCAATACTCAAGTGTCTATCCTCGGGTGCGAGGAATGCCCTAGTAGCTCTTTCCATATATGGAGGTGCTGATGAGTTTGGCAGATACTGGCTAATACACAAAACAATGTACTTTAATGAAAAGAGAAAATGCTGGAAAAGCTCAACAGGTTTAGTAGCGTCTGTAAGGAGAGAAAAGAGCTGACATTTTGACTCCAGCTGACCCTTTATCAATGCACTTAAATTGTTCCTTATCCTACTCCATTACTAATCTCAGTCTTAAGCCACAATGATTACTTTTATCCACTTATTCTAACACGGCCACTTAGTCCAACTCATTTCACAGGATACAGAACCTGCTTTCTTCCAAGTTTGACTAAGAATGTACAGGCCAAGGAAGTTGCTCCCCATCTCCTTTCTTTATACTAATGTTATCCCAGTGTCTTTTAATATAATTGAAGTGCCACAATATTATCAGCCTATAATTCTTGCAGATTGCTCTCATTTCCCTACACATTTGAGCCTCTCTCAGGAGAATTCCAGTAGCTGTGTTGGAATGATAGTCAAATATCATGGGAACATACGCAGGAACAGAGTATTTATTACCTTTTACATAATGTATAGGTGTGGAGGACTTCAAGCTATGTTGCTATGTTGTTTTGCCGAGTTTTTAAATGTGTTACTGCTCAACGTTTTGAAATGCCGATCCTGTTATTATTTTCTTTTACATATATTTATGTACATAAGGTAGCTCTATTTAGCTCATTTCCAGCTGAATCCTGTTGGCTTATCACAAAGGGAGTAAAGAAACCAGCTGCAGTTGGATTTCTAAAAATATTATGAAGGAGAATGATTATTGCATTAATTCAGCCAGACTGAATTAAAAAGCTGATAAACTGATTTGTAATTTCTGACAATGAGTGTGGAATCTTCTTTGAACCCTTAAAGAAAGGCCCATCCTTCTTCAGGAGATTTAATCTCCAGACTCTATTATCTGGCTTTTCTGATCAGTAATTTAAAGTTAATGATAACCTATTTAAAATAAATTGTATAATGCTGATTGAAAAAATCTAGGCTTGTCACGGAGGAACTCTTTATTGCATCCCTATTTCTGGAATTGAAGTATCGTAACCAACAAGACTACGGTTCAAGAGTTGGAAAATAGGAATTTTTACAACCATTTTTCTTTTACAACCAGCATAGATGGGCTAAATAGCCTCCTTCTGAGCTGTAAATTTTTGATGTTAAGATTGCTCCAAGATAAGCCACTGATTTTTTTGCTATATTAAAGGAAAAAGAGTTACATTACAAGCCATTTGGTTAACAGTGATAGTGTCATAAAAGTTGAACTCTGAGATGGTAATGTTTTCGAATATCCCTTTTAACCTATGATGAAACAGAATGTTCTGAAAGGGGGTATGATGCAGTTAGGATAAACATCTCAGCTTGGAATGTGATCCAGTTGCCACAGTGAGAAAAACTCAAACAGAACTCATTGCTATGTTTGATACCATTTGGGTGGCATTTTCACAGCAACTCACAAAAAAAGGCAGTTGTTGTTTGAGACAGGAAAACAGAGGAGCGGGTGAATTGTTTTGCATTACCAACCAAGCAGAATGTTTGTGAGAGATGGTTTCTGTTAAGAAGGAAAAGCATAGAACAGACAGAACTCTTGAAGATGTAAGGGATGGGAGATATGATAATTAGATTTGGAGAACTTGAACAGGGAGTCAAATGATTGTCAAAGGACACTGAAAATTTTAACCTGGTGCAACAGGGTAAAGGGAACTTACACTGCCGAACTTGGAGTGACTGTAGAATTACTTTTGTAATGCTGCATATCAGCCAAAAAGGTAGTGTTTTTTTTTAAAGAGCAACACAGCACAAGAAACAGGCCCTTCGGCCCAACGAGCCCGCGCCGCCGTCATAACTATATAGTAGCAAATCAATTATCCTATTATATTATTCCTATATAATAATATATATATTATTCCTAATATGGAAAATTCTCACTATAGGGACAATTTGTTTCCCAATCAGCCTAAGAGCGAATTTTTGGGTTGTGGGAGGAAACCGGAGTGCCCGGAGAAAACCCACGCAACCACGGGGAGAACGCGCAAACTCCCGCAGACACCGGCCCAATTCCAAGTGTCTGCACAGCCACATCGATAGTCTCTGAGCTGTCATGGTGCCCTTCAGATGGTCCACATAAAGCACTCATTTACGACATGAGGTACCAGGCAACCCATGAATCAACATCCAAGAGCTGTACCCGCACCACCTGCCGAATGCGTGCTCAAATTATGGACCGAATTACCTGTGGAAAAAAGCCGTAGTTAAACAGTCCTAATATATCCCTCTATCTGCATACCGCTCATGTGGCTGTCCAAGAGACCCTTAAACAGCCCCAGCGTGCCTGCTCCCACCACCTTACTCGGCAGTGCATTCCACACCCCCACTACCCTTTGTGTGAAAAACTGCCCTCTAATATTCGTCCTATACATATCCCCCCTCACCCTATGGCCATGACCCCTCGTCCTATCCATTTCTAAAGGCGGAAAAAGTTTACCTCCATTTACTCTATCTATACCCCTTATAATCTTATACACCTCTATGAGATCCCCTCTAAGCCGACGTCTTTCAAGGGAAAACAACCCCAGTCTATCTAATCGTTCCTCATAAGGAACGTTGTGTTGTGCAAATGTGTTTCATAGATAATGTGATGTATCTCTTACATTCTATTGGACACAATGGGTAAGATCTTACTGGCTTGCCATGGTGGTTGATCAGTGTGGCAAATTGGTAAAATAGGGTGAGAGATGAAAAATTGAGTTTGTGCCTCATTTCTTGGCTTTTGCAATCTTGCTGGCCCCATTCTACTAGCAAAATGAGTCTTGTGCCTGAGAATGGCACCAAGCTAATTTAAATATTAATGACATGCTTAGCACTTACCTTAGCCCCCTCGCTGGTCGATGTCCCCACCAACAAGATAGGAACAGAAACCATTAAAGTCACTGTGTTGTTGGGACAGGGCCTCTTGGGCGTATTAGCAGTGTTACTCCCATTTTTTCGCTTGATTTACACTGAACAGCCGGCCTCACAGGTGATCTGAGACTGTAACCCCTGTTTCCACCCCCCACCCCTGTCCCCACCTCACTGGCGAGACAAGATTCACATTACAGTCTCTGTAATGTTAAATTGTCCCTTAGGATCCAAAGGTATGTAAATAGATAGGTGGATTAAAGCTTTAAAGTTTATCAGTGTCACAAGTAGGCTTATGTTAACATTACAATGAAATTACTGTGAAAATCGCCTTGTTGTCACACTCCGACACCTATTCAGGTACACTAAGGGTGCCTCCAAGGCGGCCCTCATGACACACGACAGTGTAGAGTCGCTGAGCAGAGACTGATAGCCAAGTTCCGCACACATGAGGACGGCCTCAACTGGGATCTTGGGTTCATGTCACACAATTTGTAACCCCATGATTTGCCTGTGCTTGCAGCATCTCACTTACTGCTCTGTCTGGAGACAATACACATCTCTTTAACCTACGCTTAATGCTCCACTCACATTGACTGCACCTTTAAGACTTGATTAGCTGTAAAGACTTGCATTCTAATCAGTATTCTATAAACTAAGTGTGTGTCTTTACATGCCTTGTTTGTGATCAGAACTCCCCACTCATCTGACGAAGGGGCAAAGTCCCGGAAGCTACTAGTGTTGTGAGACTTCTTACTAAAAGACAATAGAGCCAATGTTTTGAATCATCAGAGCTCAAGACAAAGAAAATAAGACACAATTTATACTATGAGAATGGGGGTGGGGGAGCAGCAAAAGGGCAGAATGGATTGGGTGGTTGGGGGGCATAATTGATGGGAATGACATGGACAAAATCTGCAAAAGGTGCTAAGAGCGTCCATTAAGAAATCGGAATGAGTGAATTGGCAGAACAAAGGTGTAGATTATTAAAGATCAATCTGAGGAATGTGACAGTTGCCCTGGGTCAGTGTTGGGGATCTGCACATAGCCAGTCATGTGAACTGGTAGGATAAATTCATGGGATTGGGCTTGGGATTCCGCACATTCTTGTCTTCCAATCCCCCCCAATGGCTGTGACATGGAAAGAGTGGCTCCTTGAATGAAACATTATGCATCACAGTCAACCAAGGTGAACTTAGCCCTCACCAATAGTTGATTCACTCAGAGATCATTGAGACTTGGGGAAAACCTTGCCTTGGCCATTCAACACCTGACTGAAGTGCAGTAAAAGTGTCCCCCTGTTCTTGACCAGTAGGAAGGTGCAGCTTTACTGTGAGAGGAAAGATGCAGAAAGGGGATGTGAAAATGCAGACTCTGTTTAAAGTGCCTTTACTTCCGACCCTTTGCACCTCCCCTTCCCTCCCACCCCCATTCTCCCACTTCCATTCAGAGCCTCACATGTTTTCATTTCAGTCGATGACCAAGTCTACTTCTGCAGCTGGGACAACCTTTGTATGGGCCTAAATGGGCTCCAAAACCCAGACAATGTAGTTGAAGAGTAGCTGAGCAGCCAGAGAAGGGACATAAGCAACTTGTCCCGATCTCACTGAAGTCACAGGCATTGTATCATGCAAGGATAATAGACAAAGGAAAAGCATTTGCACGTTCACAAGGGTGTTTAACTCTGTGTTACATTGTCACATTTCTGTTCCTTGATTATGACCATAATATTTATTCACTGCTCCATTGTCTCACTTTCACCTTCCACATCAGCAAGGAAGTGTGTGTCAAATGTGAGTATTTAGAGTACTTATTGTTGGAAATGTATGGATCCTTCAAATCACACTGTTCTCACTGTGCCTTTTCGCCGGTGAGGTTCAGGAAGTCCAGGAAACTAATGAGCTCACTGTGAAATTCGGAATCTTGGGGTAAAAGAGCAGTTATTGTGTATTATTCCTTATTTAAACAGTGGATCTGCTTGTTCCACAGCAGGTTTCCACGTGTGGTGTATAACATTCAAGTTAAAGGTGGAAGTTGGTGAATTCTTGCTGGGTTCCTGCCATGCTAATTGTTTCAGCTTGGTTAAAAGTTCCCTGGAGTACAAAAACAAGGAAATGATGCTAAACCTACATAAACAACAGTGTGACCACAGTTGGAGTATTGTGTTCAGTTCTGACCATCACACTTGAGGAAAAACATAAAGGCTTTGGGGAGGGTACAGAAGAGATTTGCTGGGATGGTTCCAGGAATGAAGGATTATAGTTATTTGCAGAGTCTGAAGAAGCTGGCATTGTTGTGTTTGTAGACCAGTAACGGCCAAGAGAAGATTGATTGAGATGCTAAATATCATGAAGGTTTCAGATAGAGTAAATAAAGAGTAATTGTTTCCAGTGATGAAGGTCGATAACCAGAGGGCACAGAAGAACCAGAAGACACAGAAGGAAAAGCTTTTAAAGCAATAGTTGTTTAGGAATTGTTTGCACATCTGATGGAGTGATAGGTACAGATTCAGTAGCAGCCTTCAAAAATGAATTTAGTTTTGTTATGCATCTCTCTTCAATTTTTCTGTAGCCTTAAAGCCCATACTTACTTTCTTTAATTGCAATTTAATTTATATCTTTCTCCCCAACATTAGAGTTATGATCACTATCTGCAACAATTTACAAATTTGTTTAGTGTCCAGCACTATAAGACTTGATTTTATGCCTAGGATTTTCATTTAAAAAAAAACAAATCAATATCTGTTACCCCTTTGGATGATTTTTTTTCATTTCTTAATCTATGAATTTAGTTCTAATTTCCAATTATAATATAACTAAATTTAGACATAGTTTTAACAGGAACATTTTTGTTAAGTAAATACTGTTTTAAGAGTGATTATATCTGTTTATCTTGTACTTGGCTCCTTGACCTGGAATTCCAATATGAAAATTTGAAAGGTGTCCCATTGTGCATACGTATTAATTATTCACCGAGTTTGCAAGTCTATTAGAATGTGCATTAATTGCATATTAGCATTAAAAATCTTATCCTTTATGCTTAAAAGTAAAAATGAAAGCAGAATCTTAAAGACTGAAAAAAAGAACCTTAAATACTGGATACACTCACAAGGTCAGATGCAATCTCTGGAGAGAGAAGTGTAAAGTAAATTTTTCAGTTCAATAACACACCAGCAGTCGTGCAAGTGTTAATTACTAGTTTTATTTCCCTGTAGGTTATGTAGTTTTTAAAAAAACTGGACATCTCTGATTCCTGCAACAACCCATCCTATGATTTGAAGAACGTGAATACTTACCTTTGTGACATTTTTCATGATCAATATGTGGGGCTAATTTCAATCTACTTTGAATATATATTTCAAGCTTCAGTTATTGATCTTCAGGTGATGCTTGTGTGTGTGCTCACTCAGAAACCGATCTCCAGGTTACCGTCGACTCCTTCTTCAAAGCATAGAGAAAATGGGCCTTTTACTAAACACCCAGGAAACTAAGATCCTGTTCTGACCAGTCCTCTCAGCACAATGCCTCCATCCATCAATTAATCTCAACAGCAGGATCCCGGAAAATGTGGCACACTTCCTCTATCTTGGGCGCTGCCTCACGATGAAGGCAGACACAGATGATGAAATTCATCATCACTGCCTACGTGGGGTGGCACAGTAGTTAGCATTGCTGCCTCACAGCGCCAGGGACCTGGGTTTGAATCCCAGCTTGGGTCACTGTCTCCCCGTGTCTGCATGGGTTTCTTCTGCCTAGTCCGGTTTTCTCCTACAGTCCAAAGATGTGCGGGTTTGGTGGATTGGCCATGCTAAATTATACTTTACTGTCAGGGGGGCTATCTGGAGTTAATGCATGGGATTATAGGGATAGAGCCCGGCTGGGATTGTGAATGGTGCAGACTCGATGAGCCGAATGGCCTCCTTTTGCACTGTAGATTCCATGATATCAGCCTTCAGCTGACTGAGGAAAAGAGTATTGAAGGATCAAAACTTCAAACTCAAGATTAACATTAGTTACCAAGCAGCAGTGATCCCTGCATTTCTAGGTACTCAGAAACTTGGTCAGGCTACAGTGTATACCTCAAAGCGCTGGTGAAGGATCAGCAGTGGTGTATTCACAAAATCCGCGAAATCCAGTTGCAAGAAATGCACCCAAAAGCAGCATTCCCTGCCAAACCAACATGCTCAATGTCGAAGTGCTAATCACTCAACACCTGTTACTGGACAGGATATGTCTTCATATCCCTGACACCAGATTGCTGAAACAACATGATCATGGTTGTGGCTTGAGACTCCCGTGAGCTCAACGGCACTGTTTGGGGATGTCCTCAAATTATTCCTGAAGAGATTAAATATCTTTGCCCATGCATGATAGTTCCTGGCTTCTGTCAACCAAAATGGAAAAGTTTCATTTGGGGAGGGTACTGAAAAGATCATGGGACTTTATCAGGGAAATGCAGAGGCTTCAGAGAGAGCACAAAAAACTCTAAACAAGTCACCTCCCTGACTCTTAAAGCACAACCTGTCCTGTATCTGGCAGAGGCTGCAGATCATGCTTTGGACTTAACAGCATCTCAGGAGCTACTGAATCAAAGTGGAAGCAAGTACCTCAATCCTGAGGCACTGCTTAAGAAGACTTTGAATTTGTATCTTGGGTGTGATTTGAATCTTTTAGCCATGATATGGAGATGCCAACGTTGGACTGGGGTGGGTCCAGTAAGAAGTTTCACAACACCTGACTAAAGTCCAAAAGGTTTATTTGGAATCATGAGCTTTTGGAATGCTGTCCCTTCATCAGGAGAGTGGTCTTTCAATTCTTTTACTTTCATATTTTAATTCTTTGCATCTGTAAATTGAAAATTATAATAACCCATTCTTGTCAAACCTTTGACTTATGAACAAAAACATTAGAAATGTTCTTTTGGGGAAAAGAAACAAATCATGAATGATGAGAATCCCAAGCTTATGACGCCATTCCTCTCTTAAAGTTTTCAGCTCCAACTGCTTCCAAATAACATTTGTATTGTGTGCACATACTTGTCTTTTTTATTATTGTTATTACTCCAATTCTTTGGCATTTAGCATCTGCACACTGGGTGTGAAGGATATCTTGTTGCACACAGGGTAGTGTTCCTTGCCTTTGAGATAGGAGCTTCAGGCTCAAGTCCCACCTGAGGACTTGATGGCCAAGGAAGGTTCATTCATAACACAGCAAACAGGTTGATTGTCAGCCTATAAGTCATGCCAATCCATGCCAAGGGCAAGAAACTTCTTGTTAACTGTGCAATGGGAAGAAAGCTGGAGCCTCTATCTTCACTATACATAGCTCCAGATACTGCATGCATCCCTAAGTGAACCATAACCATGGCACTCGATGTAGTGGTAAGTTGAGGCACTGTAAATGGACAAAATGAAAGAAAATTGAGAGGTTGCAAAAGGCATCATGAGCATAAAATTAGAACCAGAGAAAATAAAAGCAAAAACTATAGAGAAAATGATGATGATGAATAATGTAGAAAGTATTCTGCATTACATTTTTGCAGCAAATCTGTGTAAGGAACATTTAATTATATGTTATGTAGGTTCTGGTACTTAAAATATTGGCATCATGAAGTAGCAGTCATCTGGTGGCATGTGTCTTTGGGTTGAATATCTCATATATCTTTATTATCTTTTCACATATATTATTTAGAGTGACGTATTGTCTCATAGTAGTTCAGTAGAAAGGCATGCAGCTTAAAGGCAAACCATTAGCTATGCTTAGCCATCTATACCGTTTGAGGGTACTTAATAAATACCTGTTATTTATTAAAATAGCTAAGTGAGTCGCAACAGCACATTAGAAAAGCCTTTGAAAAATCATATGTCATTCAGTCTCAAATGGCTCACCAATCCACCCCCTCCCCAGTGAGTCATATGCTTTATGTAGCATCCTCTAATCAGTCACCACCTCATGAGCAGTATACTGTGCCATTCCACAATCGAGCATTTTTTTTACCTTTGTTTTCTCTACCCCTTCACATTTCACATCTCCTCAGCACTCGGGTTCCCATGCTCCACCCAACAAAGCTAACTTCAGTCTGTGGACCTAACCCCTCCCCCATGGCCTTGTTGAGTAAATTCTTGGCCTGAATTTTGGAATATGGGGAGCATCAAATGAGTCCACTTCAATCACTGATGTGCGTCTGAATCCTCAGGATGACCAAACGTGTTCACAGGTACAGTAAAACCCCTACTGGGGTTGCTGTACCATTCCCTACTATAGAGCAATGAGATGGCCTTTTCTGTGTAGACTGGAGCAATTTGACCTAAACTTAACTTGTTCTTTATGCAAACATGGCTCAGCATCCACTCCGACAGGGTTCAGCATCCATCCGATAGGGTTCAGCACCCACTCCGATAGGGTTCAGCATCCACGCTGACAGGGTTCAGCACCCACTTCATTACAGCACAGCACTCACTCCGATAGAGTTCAGCACCCACTCGGATAGGGCACAGCACCCACTCCAATAAAGCACAGTACCCACTCTGATATGGCACAGCACCCACTCCAACATGGCTCAGCACCCAATGCAATGTGGCACAGCACCCACTCTCATGTGGCTTAGTACCCATTCCATTCACATTCATATCACTAATAAATTAATAAAAGTGACTTATTATATTACTTTTTACTGTAGTGAAATATAACGTGACTGGACTTCACTGTAAGTTTCAAATGTTATTGTGATGTATATAAATAATGCAGGCACCAATAAATCAGCATAAAGTGTAGAAATGTCATGTTGGACCAGTTAATGAAAATACTGAAGATGAACATTGTTTGCCTTTACAGCTTGTATACTTAACTGGAATTCTGCCTCTTATTGAGATCCTAAATAAATAAATATTATTTATTTTTTCAAGCCCTCCCTTGAAATCCTCTTGCCTAGGATCTGGAAGTAGTGAGTGAAAAATGCTGGAAAGTCAAAGATAAAAGGTTCAGGTTGAAGTTAGTTGGAGACATTAAAAACAGGTGACCAAAGGTCTCCAAGCCATCCTCCTGCTGTGAGAAATTGCATTCTCTCTGTTGCCTGCAATAAAACAGCTGTCGGTTCATCGGATCCACAGATGGCAGAATCCAAAGGCTTGACAAATGATGAATTTGTCCTTTGGCTGTGTGCCTTATTTCACGTTCTTTCTGGTATCTCAATACTGCCTGGTATCTTTTCCTGTGGGTAAAATCAGAGTCACAGGAAGGGATCTTGAGCCCAGACTCCCCATGTGTAGGAATGGTAATGGGAACTCAAAAATACGGAGAGTTTGAAAAAACATAAATCTCATTTTCAGATTGTGTTTTCAGATTTTGGACTAACCTGGCCAACGGAGTAATGTGGAACATGCTGGGGAAGGGCGGGAATCTAATTTGAATATATTAGCATATCATTAGTCAGCATTCATTCCAGATATTGAAGCTGCACACTTATTCAGCAAATATGTAACCAAATGGTATTAAAGATCTGGAAGAATGAAGCTGCCCTCTGTGGAATTGCTTGAAAAGTTAATTGCATATCTCTCAAGATTCAGCTGTGTCTTGTCAAGATGAATGTTGTTGCCAGAGTGACTAACTGATGATTTCTTGAAGTTCTTTCTGTTTAGCACTGCTGCGTCACTGCACCAGGGACTTGGGTTTGATTCTCACCTTGGATCATAGTCTATGTGGAGTCTGCACTTTCTCCCCGTGTCTGCGTGGGTTTCCTCTGGATGCTCCAGTTTCCTCCCACAGTCCAAAGATGTGTGGGTTAGATGGATTGGCCATGCTAAATTGCCCCTCAGTATCAGGTTGATTAGTAGGGTAATCATGTGAGGTTGGGGGATAGGGCTTGGGGTGGGAGGGGTGGAATGAGATTGTGGTTAGTGCAGGCTTAAGGGGCTGAATGGCCTCCTTCAGCACTGTAAGACTCTATGAGTCCAGCATGCTAGTTAATAGCTAGAGATAGATCTTCTTGTACAGTCTGGAGACAAAAGTTAATTATTTGGAGTTTCAAACCCCAAGAATGTAGAAACATCTTTCAATTCAAGCCTCAGCAGTGTACAGCTTAAACTGCGGAGAATCGCTATGCAAGATAGCAAGACACCACTCATCCTGTTCAATATCATGACTGGCACCATCAGGATTCAGACCTCATTGTCATGCATTCTCTTTGATGTACTTTAGTGCTATGCAATGTTGGGATTTATATTATTCTGCGGGGGTGGGGGAACATACAGTTCAGATGCTATGAAACAATAAATGCTATTCTTGCTGGAGTGCAGAGAAAATAATGTGGGGATGTGGTTGTAGTGTCAGAGACGATGGTGGGAGGGAAAGCTGAAATACAGTAATGAAGTGGAAGCATTTGGATGGAAGCCATAGATGCATGGAGTGATGAAGGCCAGAGCTTTGTTAGAACTCCTCAGCACTCACTGTGGTGTTCTCACTCTTCTAGTGCATGATTCAGGAACAAATGGAGTTGGTGTTTCTACTGATCAGGATTGACCAGCAGCAGAGACAATGATGGGCTGCTGCACATGCCCAGAACCAGTAGAATTTCAGGGAGCAGGACGACGCATGAGAATCAATGTTAGAGAGGGTACTGGCCAAGAATCTTCTGGCAGCAATGTTCCTACCTTCAGATGTCTGAGTTTCAGTACCTGAGAAGAGTGTGTCTGTCCCTGAGGACATTGGACCGTCTCTGCCACATATTGCACAAGCTGGCATGCCATGGAACTGGAGGACACCTAATGCCCATTCCCTTACAGTTACAGCCATTCTGAACTTTTAAGCTAATGTTTGTTCCACAGCAGCACAGGGACATCTGTGGATCTCCCAGTCTGCCACTCACTGAAGTATTAGAAAGGTTGCAGGGGTCCTTTATGCATGGCTGATATGTTTATTAACTTTGACTCAGACCAAGTGAGCCAAAATGTCAGGGCCATGGACTTTGCCCACTTAGCAGAATGCACCAGGTGCAATGTCTGATAGACTGCATCTTGTGGTTCTTAAGTCAGCATAGTGACATGCAAGTGCCAAATCTCCTTAGATAAGGAAAGTATAGGATATGATGATGCTGAGGTGAAGGGGGAAGAATGCTTTGCAGTGGACTGGGCCAGAACTGATTCGATTTGATTTATTATTGTCACATGTATCAGTATATCATGAAAAGTATTGTTTCTTGTATACTATACAGACAAAGCATACCGTACATAGAGAAGGAAAGGAGAGAGTGAAAAATGCAGTGTTAGAATCATAGCTAGAGTGTAGAGAAAGATAACTTAGTGTGAGGTAGGTCGATTCAAACATCTGATGGCAGTGGAGAAAAAGTTGTGTCTTGAGTTGCTTGGCACATGTCTTCAGACTTTTGTATCTTTTTCCCAATGGAAAAAGGTGGGAGAGAGAATGTCTGGGGTGCATGGGTCCTTAATTATGCTGGCTGCTTTGCTGAGGCAGCAGGAAGTATAGACAGAGTCAATGGATGGGAGACTGGTTTGCATGATGGATTGGATTATAGTCACGATCTTTTGTAGCTTCCTATGATCTTAGGCAGAGCAGGGGCCATACCAAGCTGTGATACATCTGAATAAGATGCTTTCTATGGTGCATCTGTAAAAATTAGTGAGAATTATAGTGGACATGCCAAATTTTCTTAGCCTTCTGAGGAAGTAGAGGTTTTGGTAGGCTTTCTTAACTATAGTGTTGGAGTGAGGAACCAGGACATCCTGAAATCATTGGCCTGACTCTGCAGGAGAGTGATAATGGTTTGCAATGAAGACAAAACAATGTTTTCCTCTTCCTCTGTGACACGTCTGATTCCTCCCTAACAAACAGCTGCATGTGCTCATGAATAGGCACATTGTGAGGTTCATCAAAACCAGAATAAAAAGCCTCAGGCACTGTGGATACTTCTGGGTTTTGGCCAGGTTTTCACTTTCATCTTATACCTGAGATGGGCAGGCAGTCAGCACTTTGACAACCCCTTGGCCTCTTCCACTCAGGTGAAGAGACGCAAAATTGGAATGTTTTTTAGTCCTGATGGATGGTGGGGGCTAAAATGCATCACCATGGGTGGCACAGCAGCACAATGGTTAGCACTGTTGCCTCACAGTGCCAGGGTCCCAGTTTCAACTCCAGGCTTGGGTCACTGTCTCTGTGGAGTTTGCACATTCTCCCCGTGTCTGCATGGATTTCCTCCGGGTGTTCCAGTTTCCTCCCACAGTCTGAAAGATGCGCTGGTTAGGTGCATTGACCCAAACAGATGCCAGAGTGTGATGACAAGGAAAATTTCACAGTAACTTCATTGCAGTTTTAATGTAAGCCTTACTTGTGACTAATAAATAAAAATAATTTTACAAATAAATAAATGGGATGCTGGAAGAGGTGGCTGGGGCCTGGGATGGTTGGTTACATGGGGCCCCCTGTTGACAGCAGGGCTTCTTTACTCTGACTCTCATTGTATGGGAGACACGGCATAGCCATTCTTACACTCCACAGGAATGAAGCATTGAGTGTACCCATAGTTTTGTTGAGACTGACAGCATAATATGACAGGGTGAAAACTCTGTGAGTGAATAGAGTGATTTATAATTTCTAACTATGGAGAGTAATGACTTCTCTACAATTGTGCCTACTTTCACCAATGTAACTAAGTGCCTATCATTTCTTACTCTTCCTCAGCCTCCCACTATGTCTAGATGCTTTCTCAAGATCTGCAACTGAGGTTGAGGAGACCTGCTGACTTACACGCCCTATTGCCTGAGATGACCTTGACGGGTGTTCACTGGGGGCCTAGACCTTGCAGGCTCTGGCCTGCTTTGGGCAGCATCGTTGTTGCAGTGCTGCCCACATTAGTGTGTGGACTGGAAGAGTGTTACAGGGAGGGGGTGGACTCAGACTGGCTGAACACCCTCAGGGTCTCCTGAGTGGAAGGCTGTGACCCAGACAATACTTATCTCTTCAGGGGCCCTGTAGTTGATGTGGGATGTGGGCTGGGGAGCTGTTTATATAGTTTCCCAGTGATTGCAGTGATTAAGTTGAGCTGGAGTGGGAGAATCAAGGGAGACTGCCCTGAGTATGATGTGATTCTTGTGGCCATAAAAACTTTGGTTGATCAGACTCAAGATTCGGTCAGAAATTATACCAGTGCCGTCAATGGGATTCACTTCAATTTTCTCACCGGACACGATTCATTGCCAAATTCTTCTAAGATCTCAGTGTCCTATGTCTAAAAATGGAAGATAATATGGACTCAGATTAATTTCAAATTCTACATGAGGTTATTCAACAGTTCAGTTTCAAAGTCATTCATGATGGGGATGACTTTAACACTGCTCCTACTGTCACAGTGATCCATCCCTTTTGCTAAAACCAGGACTGTTTTATCAGAATTATCAAATGATTTGAAAATTAATTCTCAGAATCACGACCTTGCCATCAACTGCAAGTTACAATAGCTCAGTGGCTGGCTGACTCTGCCTGAGTAGTGCTGGGGGTGCAGGTATCTCCAACACTCATCCTTGTGTAGGGCTGGTGCATTCCCTCACCTAGCAACATGCTGAAAATAACTGAAATCATTCATATATTAGAGTTGGGAGGCCATCACACAAATCCACTTCGCTCTGTAATCTGTTTCTGATGAGACAGAGCTGCATTAGTCAGAGAAAGAGGTATACAGTGAAACATTAAAATAACAATTGTGTCTCACCTATTTTTGACAGTTCCACAATTTTCTCCTGAAGCTAGTGATTCATAGCCTCCAGCTGCTTTTTCTTGGACTAGGAGATTATCAAAGCTTCTTTGAAGCCATCTCTCCTCTTACCTCCACTCTTTTGTTACAGGCATCATTCTTCTACGTTCTGCTAGGGAGAAGATATTTTTGAATCATTTAGCTTTCATTTGTGTGTCTCATAAACCAACTTTTTTGTGCAGGAGAGGGGCCCCGTTTTCATTCCCCTACCATAGGGCCGATGAGCAAATTTTATAAAGATAAGATTTGGCACAATATTGAACAGGAAGAAAATAAATCATTTGCTGGTCAAAAATAAAATAATGTCAAAGCGATCATTTTATATTTGATCTTTTTTTTTAAAAGAGAGTGATTAATAAAGGTGGCTATTAGAATGTGAAGTCAGGTTATCTGTCCAGCTCAAGGTGTTTATTCACTCATCCTCTCCCACTGTGTAAGTGGCTATGAGTGGGAGTGAGCGAGAACCCTGAGATCATCATGTCAATGGTCATAAACAGGATTTTCTGCTCTCTCTCTTTCTCTCTGTATCTCTCCCTGAACTATTTCTCAGCTGGGTTCAGGGTGGTGTTTGTGGGGATGAGTTAAAACAGCATGGTTACAGTGAGGACAGACAAGCTTTGGACAGGAATTCTGCCCAAGCTCCAAGTAAGAGTGTTGGGGAGAGTACAGAACAAAGAGATATAGGAGTACATCTTCATTGCTCCTTGAAAGTGGATTCACAGGTGGACAGAGTGGTGGAATGATGTTCAGTATGTTTGGCTTCATTGGTCAGAATGTTGAATATAGGAGTCAGAACGTCTTGTTCAAGTTGTACAAGACATCAGTAAGGCTACACTTGGAATAGTGTGTACAGTTCTGGCCACCCTATTTAGAAAGGATATTATTAAATAGAAAGAGCACAGAAAAGATTTACTAGCATGTTACTGGACTTGATGGTTTTGAGTTATAAGGAGACCAGGAGTGAGCCAGACTCAGACTCAGTCTCCCTCCCCCATACCGATAAAAAACGTTCATCCATACATACGTTCACTCTTCGTCCTCCCTCATATACATTCTCTTTCTCCCTCTCCCCCCACACATATTGTCTCTCCTCACACAAATACACTCTTGCCCCCTCCCCGCCCCACACAGACACTTTCCCTCTCCTCCACCTACATGTACACTCTCTCCCCCAATACATAGTGTCTATCTCTCTCTCCCTCTCCCTTTCTCTCCCCCCACACATATGCTCTCTGAGCCCCTCACATACACTCTCTCCCCACATACAGTGTCTCCTCCGTCACACCTATCCATTCTTTCTTCCACTGACATACCCTCTTTCTCACCCACACATACACTCTCTCTCTCCCACACAGACACACAATCTCTCCCCAACATACACTTTCTGTCTCTCACACACATACACTCTCCCTCCCCAACACTCTCTCTTCCTCACACATACACTCTCTCCCTCACACATGAACTCTCTCTCCTTCCCTACGCATACTGTCATCCTCTCCATCTCCACAAATGCACACTCTAATCCCATACACATAAACTCCCCCACTAATCCCTCAGTAGGTAGGGGACCAGCCATACAAATACTGCCAGTAACACAACTCCTGACTTCCCAAAACCAAAGCCACGTCTACGGAGTCCTATAGCAGAGCCTTCCATGCCCGCAACCACTACCATCTGGAAGAAAAAGAGTAGCAGACACATGAGAACATCATCACCTGCAAGCTCCCTCCCAAGTCACTCACCATCCTGATTTAGAAATAAATTAACATTCCTTCGCTGTTGCTGGGTCAAATCCTGGAACTCCCACTCCAACAGCACTGTGGGTGTATCGACATCTCAGGGACTACGGCAGCTCCAAAGGGTAGCTCATCTCATGAGCAACCCAGGAAGAACAATAAATGCTGGCCTGGCCAGCAAAGCCCACATCCTGCAAATTAATTTTTTTTAAAAATTCACAAATCTTCTTACTTCTTTTGATACAGCTGAAGTTGGCTTCTTTCTTTGAATATGAGAATCAACTGAGAACTCAAAATCCACTTTCTACTTTACCTCTTACGATCCAGTATTATTTGATGGAATCCATCGCATCATAAAGCTGATGTGAAGTTGTGCAATTTGACAATTACGCTGTTGATGAAGGAATTAATTAAAGCAAACTCAGCAGGCATTGAAAAATTAAATGAAAGAGGAGGTTTTCCTGCGGAAAACAAGCAAAGATGTTCTTTGAGTGTTTAAAGTAGTGATATGAATATGTATTTTGTAATGAGAAGGTATCTGCACTGAAGTCTGGAGTAGTAATTTCAAACCACTTCTGGAGAATTTAAGTATTAAATTTAAGCATTTATTATATAAAAAAGCTTAAACAAATAGGATTACTTTTCCACAGTTAACCATAGTGCCACAAACATTGCCCAAAAGATTTCTGCTTGATTAAACTCAAGAGTTAAGCACCCCTATTAAGCAACAGTCTTAATGGATTTTAATTTATAAAAATTTCAGTAAGATTATCACATATTTGTTGTTGTAGAGGGTTTCTGCAGGCTGCTCTACTGTAGCTACAAGCTGCTTTTCTCACATGTTTGTTTCAACACACAAGCTCTTTAGGGTCTCAGGGCCACACCCTCTGTACAACTCTCTTTAAATACGTATTTTCGCGCTTTCATCTGTTGGTCTTATATCCCTTTGTTTTGTAACCTTTTCCCAGAACACATGTATCTTTCATTTTACTTTTTATGGCCATTACTTTTGGATAAAAATATGCTTAATACTTTGTTTTATCCATTTACAATTTTTACCGATTGCCTATTTTTTTTACAGTACAATAGTTAAACTTCAAGTCAACCATCTTGTCATCTTAATGCAAATTTACATCTATGCTACTCATTGTTTCCATCAAAATCCTGTTTATCACCACTTCTAAATACTTGCTTTCACACCTAATCCTTTTTGATGGTTTTAATCTTGCCATCTAAAATATCTCCAGTTTAATTACATTAGTCACACAATATGCACAAACAGAAGTCTATTTCACAGTATACCATAGCAATACTGGGAAAATACTTTTAAAAATATGACATTTTCATCACATGGTGTAGTTGGTTAGACTTCTTCCAGCTGTATGCTCTCTCCCACTTGCAGATCACATTGCTATCTTCAGTCTCTCCAAGCTACTTCAGGGCCACTCTCAGTATCTTCCTCACGCTCCCCGGTAATGACTGCCTCGTTCTCCAGCTTGCTGGTAATGGCCACTCCCACCCTCTCGAGTATTGAGTGCGTAATTCCTGATCCCAGTATTTGCTATTCCCCACTGCCTCACTACTTGGTATCCCCGGTGGATTTAACTGGAACTTTTGAATCTGTCAGAGGACTTCAGAGGGGTCTGCTCACATCTGCAGCTTCTGACAGGGAGAAAGGAAAATCTCTGTTGCAGAATGGAGTGTTGCAATGATTTAAAATACTATCAGGCGGCCAGGGTAGGTAGGGATCGGAGGTTAAAGTGACCTGACCACTTCAGGATTTGCGAGGCTGACAGGCAGGAATGCAAATGTTGATCATAGGACAGCCTGAAATCACCATGCCAGGGTGATCTTCAGATCTGCCAAGGAGGTGTAGTTCATCATCTGATGAAGGAGCAGCACTCTGAAAGCTCATGATTCCAAATAAACCTGTTGGACTTTAACCTGGTGTTGTGAAATTTCTTACTGTGATTGTCCGACTCCAATGCCGGCATCTCCATATCATTATATTTAACTGTGTGGTTTTGGGCCTGCCAGTGCAGCCTGAGTTTGGCAACTGATTTCCTCACTAACTTACAATTCTCTGGGTCATCGCGATTCATGATCCGAACTAGTGGACCTGGAGAATCCTCACCTTGATGTCTTTCCAAGAAGTGCAAAAATAGTGCCACAATATTTCTAGAAGAAAAGTAGTTGGCTTTGTATTTTCAAGAGATGACTATTTGAAGAGAAGTAGTTGTTGTACATTAGCACTGTGGTCATTATTAATATAGGAAGATATTTACAAGTAATTGCCTTCTTGTAATTAACAATTTTTATGTGTGCTCACTTCAACAAGTAAAAAATGTAAATAATACCAAACATAAAGAATTAACCAACTAAAAAGGTATATTATTCCAAGGTAGGCCATACCAAATGTTCACTATATTATATGCTGAGTGACAGTTTCACGAATTGGAGTAAGTTATAAGTTATAGTAAATTGCCATTCTTTGCTATGAAAATTGCTGCAATCTCAGTATTGACTCAGAGATTTAAAGTGGTTCATTATTCGGTAGCTTGCACACAGTGTTACGTTGTAAGTGTTGGAGGAAAAAAATCTATTTATTTTCATAATAGGTAAGAGCACACAGAGACCTTTCCCAATTGCAGTTGCATTGCGTCGTTTCTCACTTTTAAACGGTTGAAAAATTGGATTTGGCAATGTAAAATAGCTTGTAAATAATTGAATATTTGCATGATTACATTAATGTTAGCATAAACAAAAAATGAGTAAACAGTGGCAATGTAAGCACTGGGCTATCCTTTACTGACAGCAAACTGTCACTCTTTAACCTTCAAATTCCTTCCCCTTTCAGCCTGGAAAATGCCCTTGGAAAATTTCCAGAAGTTTTCAAGATTTTTATTGTTGTATTGTCCACAGCTCTTTAAATTTACATCATCCCAGTTTTATGCCCTCACCTTGCATGTGTTTGTTGCACTTGTCCAAGCCTGTACCTATAATTATGCTAATAGTTATTAGCATAAATGGATTCCATTTTCCCCCCAAAAATGGATGTGATCCAAAATGCCCCCATTTGTCTTTTTTTTATATCTGTTTGACCCAGACCTAGAAATGCTCCCAGTGTAATGTAACAGAGAATGTAATCTACGACACAAAGAAGCATTTGAGAAATACTTAGCAGTTAGGCACAGCTATATTTTGGTTATTTGTTTGTAGGATGTGTAAATTGCTGGCAAAGTCAACATTTTATGGTCAAGCCTTGAATGCCTTTGAGAAGGTGATGGTGAGCCACCTTCTTGAACTGCTGAATTCCATCTGGTGTAAATTCAACCTCAATGCTGTAGGGAGGAAGTTCCAGGATTTTGACACAGTGATGTTGAAGGGATGGTTATGTAGTTCCAAATCAGGGATGGCGTCTGACTTGTATTCACTTGCTTTTAATGCCTTTGCTCCTTTAGGACACTGATGGGCAACCTGCAGTCCAGGGGTCACATGCAGGACCCATCTGGATTCTGAGTGCAGCTCTCAAAACATTTTGGGGTCAATTCTCTGATCTTGTGTCTAGCACAAATTGCACCGAGTGTGCAAACCTAAGAATTGGTTTTGCATCCGGTGCTAAACATTTGCAATTTTCCCAACCCCTTTCTAATGGTTCGTACTCAGAAAGGGTGTGAATGCAATTAGCATATTTAAATATTTATTTAAATATCCAAATCCCAGTGCACTGGATCTCCAGCCTACGCTGAGAGTCGCTACTGGTCTCCACCAGTGGAAACCTGGCACGATGGTCACACAGGGGAGCAATGCAGTGGTGAGAGAGGGCTGCACTGGGTGGGGGAAGGGCAAGAGTTCATCTGGAGGGGTGGGCATCATGCAGTTGTGCAAAATGTTAGGGATCATGATGTGGAAGCATTTCGGGGTTCGGGCTAGGGGACTCATCTGGAAAACCCAAATGCCGGTGACCTGTTTCAGGGAGGGGTTGGGGGAATGTGCCTTCGGTGAGTGGGGTAAAGGAGGGGTTCTCCCAGTGTACTGTGAAATCGACGTGCCCAATCGCTCTGAAACCACGCCCTCATCAACATGTTTAGGTACTCCATCATGTACCAAAACAAAACTCCCAACTTTCCAACAAAATGTGAGGGATTGCTATGTGGAGTGCATCTGAGGGACTGGCACAGATTATTCCATTATTCTCGTCATTCTGACACTAAAATTATTTGGGAGAATTCCAAACTTTTGTTGACTGTTGCCCATGTGCAAGATTGCCACGTTCTGCTGATTTCCATCCACACAGCTTTTTCCACGCATTATTACTGAAATGATACACACATGGAGTAGGAGCAAATGGAATAAGGTATATGCTGATTGCATACAAAAGCAACATTGACCGTAAGAGCCATGCGCTTCCTTTCCTTCCAAAGAGTAATTTTTTTTTACCATTTGAAGCTGATAATAGTTCTATTGATAAGCATTAATAAGCATTTCTTGCAACTCATTGTAAAATATTCTGTGTGCATTGAATGTGTTTAATCTTATTTGTGATGCCATGGATAGTGAACAAGCCTAGTCTCAATCTTGTGGCCCGCTGAGATGGAGGGTTGCTCATGTGGCTCACTCATCCAGTAGTCTAAGTTGCCTGGCACTAACTAATAAAATCTGGAGCTAGAATTGCCCATTCTGCCAAAGTCAGATTATACTCAAATTTCCTACAAATTTCACAAAAACGAGGATCTGAACATAAAATAGGAGCAAATCAGTGTTTGCAGTCAGGGCTCAAGAAAATGTCAAATGCAAAAACATTTCTTTGTTAATTCTGAAAATTAAAGCTTCAACTCATTTCACCGCCAATCGTGCATATCAGGCACAATCTGTTTAAGAAGCAACACTGCCAATTTTTAATGTAACTTAAGCTCATGTCATAAAAATGTGAGTTGACAACTCATTTTACATAATTCCTGATGTTTTTTCCATTGAACCCATGCGAACAAAAATTGGAAGGGATGTAAGATGGGTTACCAACTAACATGAACTATGTGCGCAGTCAAGATCTCTCCTAAGATGTTCTCACATATTTTTGTTTTTACTGCAGTATTGTCAGATGGTTGACCTGCTTTTGGAATTGCTCTGTTCATTAGGTGCTTATGTTCACATCAACGCAGTAGTTTTGTGCAATGTTGAGATGGTTTCCTTAATAGTGATCTGGTGTTGGCATAAAGTTCTTACTGAAGTTCAGCATGTTATAAAAATGGAAGCAACTTTAGCAAAGTGGTTAGACAAATGATAGTTTTTGCATAAAGATACCTGGCAAAACATGACAGAAGCTCAGGCTGAAGAGATACGAGACGATGCCCTCAGCTATCAGAGGAAGAGGGATGACTGGGATGGTGCAAGCTGTGATGGAGAAGTGCCGGGGGCGGGGAAGGGGTGTGACGAAATAACACAGGAGTAAGGGGCCAGGAAATTAAAATGGCTATGCATTGGGTGACTGGACTTTCAGACGGGATGGGAAAGAAATAATCAGTGACAGAGTGCGATTGGTCCCAGTTAGGGGAAATCGGGGTGCAGGATGGCCTGCATTCTTTGAATATGGGATCAGGAAAAGCATTCCTGTTCCTCCCAACTCTACAATCAGATTAATACAAGCTATGGTGGAGAAGTAGGGGGGAGAGGGGAAAAGGGAAAATAACACAGGGGTAAGGAGCCAGGAAATTAAGATGTTCTTGTCGTTTTTCAGCAACAGCTACATGACCTCAAAAAGAAGCAACAGTTCAACATTTTCAAACCCCAGTAAAAATCAGTAATCAATTTGACCAACTGACATCAATAACAGTGGAATTCAATCTTAAGGTATACAAGAACAGATTGGACAAGTTTTACTGGTATCCTTCATTTTCCAGTTTTACTTTTCCTTCTTTTTGTCTTTCCAAACTCTGGGGGATTGAAGTCAATTGGAGTGTCCATCTTGGTTTTAGACAGTATTCGTTGTTTAAGAATTTATATAATTCGCAAAATGATGAAACTTAGGAATCTTGGTCAGTCAGGTGGTGTGGGGAAGGCTGAGTATGGAATGGGATGATGCTGGGGAATGGAATTGAGTACAGGGTATGATCCATGTGTCTGAGTGATGAGGCCTTGGAGTGTTAGATATTGGGCCTCTGGCCTCCATTTGTGAAGCATGCACCAGGCAGAGAGTAAAAGACAGGTTGCCTGGCAAAGCATCGCAGATGGTCAGGCTGAGGAGACATGAGAAGAGACCTTCAAGTATCAGAGGAAGAGGGATGACTGGGATGATGCAAGCTGTGATGGAGAAGTACTGGGGGTGGGGGGTGGGTGGTGACGAAATAACACAGGAGTAAGGGGCCAGGAAATTAAAATGGCTATGCATTGGATGACTGGACTTTCAGACAGGATGGGAAGGAAATAATCAGTGACAGAGTGCGATTGGTCCCAATTAGGGGAAATCGAGGTGCAGAATGGCCTGCATTCTTTGAATATGAGATCAGAAAAGCATTCCTATTCCTCCCAACTCCATAATCAGATTAATACAGGAAATTAGTCAGCTAGTGCTGTGTTATGCTGGCTGAGATCAACATATGAGACGTAAAGCACTGGAATGAGTGGGAATCTATCCGGTCCTAGAGTAAGCCTATCATTCTACTTTACACACATTGTTCAAAGTTACTGGGATGCATTCCTCTCACTATAGTGTAGTGCGCAATATATTTCTGACCAATATATATGCTTACTTTCTTCCCACTTAGTTGACTACATAGTGTCTAACAAATAGGTCCTAAGGGCAGAGTGTACAGGCCTTGATGTATGTAATGACTTTAAAATTTACAGTGCAAATAAAATTTTGTTTGCTATTTAGAAATGCAATATTAGACAAGTAAGCTACCAGATATGAACATATAATGGGAAAGACCATCTGATCCATCAGTGTTATTTCACACAGTTGTTGATATGTGAAACATCAGAATTACACACTTTCTGTTCCACCAGTAGCTATGCAATCTCCAGGAGAGGCAAAATCCGTAAAAATCCAAGGCAATTAGAAGAAAATAGTTATTCCCTAATCCCCTTTGGTGACCAAAAAAATTAGTTCAAGAGACCAAAGTGAGCATGCTCATCTTGCCTGGTATTCCCCTTACCTTTTCTGAAATGAACCTCCCTTAGCCAGGAAGGCTTTCAGAGAGTCAACAAAGATTGCACGTGCTGGAAACCAGTAACCAAAGATGCATTGGAAAAAGAAGAAATGCTTATTCGTACACACATAACCACAAGGTTCCATTCTTTTTCAGTTACACTTTTGTGTGTGTCTACCTCAACCACTTTCCATTCACATGGATGCTGAAATATAGTGCAAAGTTAAAGTTCCACAATCTATCAAATTGATATAAATTATCAAACGAATATAATTTAGTATTTAGTCCTTTAGCTACTGCTTATAACTGCATATAATCATTCCTAGCATTGAAGTGAATTAACCCAGCTTTATAAGACCTATATGACTAAGACTTTTTAAGCTGGCAATTTTTTGCAACCTTTCTCTGTCACTTTTTTATCGACTCTGAGGATTCAATTTTCCCTTTCTCGATGCTGAGTGACCCTGTGTCATGAGGCCTAATATGGAGGTGTGCAGCCTGTAATTTTAATCTTACATGGCCATTTCCAAAGGACATCATTTATTTCAGACAGGAAACAATTTTGTCATGATTGTCTTGGATTTTTCTAGGTTTTGCCTCTCCTGGAGATTGCATGGCTGCTAATGGACAGAAAATGTATAATACTGATGCTTCACATCTCAACAGCTATGTGGAACAGTGTTGATGGATCTGATGGTCTTTTCCATTAAATGCATATATCTTGTGCTCAGGTAAAGGAACATCAGGTCACCATTTAAATGCCTGCTGCAAATGCATTTTTCCCTGCCCTAGGTATTTTCTTCAATGGGTTCCTTAAGGTCATGGGAAAGATGCCAGGGAATTTAATTCTTGAACCTTAGGAGAGACCTGTTGTGGAATCTGGAATGTTTTGCTGGGTAGTTTTTTAAGTTTTTGCCAACTTTAAATGTTATAATGTATGTAATGATTATGTTTTCAATACAGTAATTGATGATAGAGCTATATCCTTAAAGGCAAGTGACTATAACATTTATAAGTATTCACAAGTAGTAGAATATTTTAGCCCATGGATAAAGTGCTCTTCTGCATTTAATGGTATTGAAATGTTAATTTGTGTAAGGCATTTGGACACTAGTTTATGTTTTACAGTAATTTAAAATGTTGAGATCTTTTCAGACTGATGCCAGATGTCTTTGATTGAAGCCCCATTGAGAAATAGCAGGTAGCTGGATATCTGGCCAGGCAACTTCAAAGAGTCCATTCTATGAATTCTATAGGGTCTGTTCATTCAGCTGTGTAATGTAATCTTGACTGAGTTCCAAGCCCCATTAATTAATCCAGCTCAGCAGGAGCTGCTTACAAAGCTGTGGAGGGGAATATGTGCTTTTTAGATTGACAAATTGAACACTTAATAGCATTAAATATCATTAAATGGTTTAAAGAAATCTTTGAATGGCCTTATTCGTTTTGGCAAATTAATGAGCATTTGAGATGAGAGTTTTTTTTTCCTCAAGGACAATTTAGTGGCCAAGTGTTTAACAATTTTTGATCTTCAAAGCGGCGTTTTTTTCAGAGTTATGTTTTTTCACTTCTTGAGCACTTTACAGACTTCACAGAGTCACAGAATTTTTATGACACAGGAGGAGACCTTTTTGATCCAATTCCCAGCATTATTGTACAGCTTGTAGGTTCCGCATATAGTAGATATCAGGTGAGAGGACATGAAGAATACATGGGGGCAGTGTGAAGTATGCATGAGAGATACAAAGGGATGTGGGAGATATGAGGGGGTTAGAGATGGATGGGAAACTGGCATAGAGTTTGCCAGGTATTGTGGGGCTTATTGGTGTTCAGCCTTTTAATTTATTACAATTTTGTTCTTTGTTTCCTTTAAGTAACCAGACCAAGTCCTGAGTTTTTCACATAACTCTGGAAATGCAATTAATGGCGAGCCAGAGTACAGAATTCACAAGCCGATATACTTTCAGATTCAATTATGAGTAATTAACATAGACCAATCAAGATATAAGATTTATCTCTATCCACTCACACCTATTAAGCTTACATAATGCATAACATACAAATGTTAAAAACTAATCACAACTGTTTAATTATAATATCTAATCAGTGTAAAGAATTATTCATGTTAGCTGAACTAATTCATTTTTGTTAGGAGTTGTTCTTAATATCCCATCTTGTGTCTGGGTTTGTAGATATCAATTGCCTCTCCCATGTCCAGACATCTAACTTAATTAATTCTTTCAGACTAAGGACCTTTGTTAGATAAATAAACCTATATTCTAGGCTTTCCTTCCTTGTAACTAGGCCTTGATGCTTATCTGGTTCGGCTGAAATAATAGCTTGTGATAGCTATTATAGCAGCTTGTGATTTTTTAACTCTCTCAAAAGGGGAGAGACAATGGATTTACCCACCATGTAGAGAATTGAGTCGACACCCCTGCCAATGAAAATGTACCTTCTGACATACCAACCTTGGGATTCACCTTCCTCTGTCCTTGCCTCAGGCTTGCATTGGAAGATGGTGGCCATAACGCCATCTCCCTTCCACCTCAGGAAGTCAAAGTTTCACACTGAATTGGTTTAACTTTCAGAAGTCAGGAGTATGACTTTGGGAAATGGTGATTCATGCATCCTAACTCAACAGGGAAAATCCAGACTCATATCATTCAAAACTGGACACAAATATAAATGTGTTTTATATTGAATAGTCTTATCAATTCCACCTTTTATTCTTTTTGCTTTGGCTGTGGTTTTCAGCATTGGTCATGAATCTTTTGTAAATTACTAATTTTAACATTTTCTCAACTGATTTTAAATCTGTTCTATTTAAAGTGTAAGTGGTCTTGATATTGTTCCTGCCCAGATGCATAACACATCCTTATCTAGGTGAAATACAATTAGCCAGAGTTAGGCCCATTCCCCTGGCATGCTTAAAAATGCTTGCAGACATCTGTTCTCTTCTACACATGTCATCCACAAAACTGTGGACCATTATCTAAATACCAAAATACACATCATTTATGAAAATAGCCAAAAAACAATGACCCTAGCATTAATCTCTGTAGGATATGACTGATTATCTGTCCTCTAAGTAGCTCTGAAGCTATCAATAACAACTTTCTGCCTTTGCGAATGTAGTCAATTCTTAATTCTCTGCGGCAATCCTCCACCAATTCCATAAAATTATACCATGTTGAGAATTCCATTGTCAGATCCTTATCAAATGCTTTCTGCAAATTTCACTAGGCAATGTCAACTGGGATAACCTAAATCGAATAGGCTGATCACTTTTTTAAAATTAAATTGTAGCAAATTAGTGGAAACTTCTTTTTCCAGAAGTCATGTTGAGAGTTACTGATGACTCCGACTATATCCAGATGATAGGGCGTCTCTTATGATTCCTTCAAGCATCTTGCCAATAACTGACTTCAAATTAAAGGTTTTTGAAAGCTTTTTGAAAATTGCAATCAGAAGGATTTCCTTGGAATATAAGGGAAAATTCCAAACTTTAAAGATTTGGAAAAGGCAAAGTACATGTAGCGCAACCAAAAAAGAAAACACTGGAAAATCTCAGCTGGTATGGCAGCATCCGTAAGAAAAGAACCTATGTTTTGAAATGTTGGCTCTTTCCTTTCCTAGCAGATGCTGCCATACCTGCTGAGATTTTTCAGTATTTTCTCTTTTGGTTCCAGATTCCAGCATCTGCAGTAATTTGCTTTTATTTTTGCACATGCAATGCAATCACTTTAAGAGTTGATATTCTTACGAATGACATTACTCTGGTGATTCACTATTCAGTGACAAATTTCAAAGTAATTTTATTTTCTTTTACAAACATCTAGTAATGTGGCAGACTTAATGAATGTTGGTAAGAAAAGATTTCAAAGAGCTTTACTTTTTCAGGTCTGTTGGGATTTATTGAACTCATGCTGCCAGCTGACTACTTAACAAAGGTCTTATGAGGTTAACTAGTGTTTCCATAGTAATTCTCAACTGACGAGCTCCAGATTTTTGCTTTTAGAATCTAAAAACAGAGGGCAGTCAGATCTCTGTTAGCATGGAGGTGGAGGCGAGGTGTGGGCAGGGTAGGTGGTAGAAGAACGTTGATAGGTAAAATGAGCAATGCTTTCGTGAAAAGACATTTATTTTGTTGAATGTTGACCAAACATTGCAACATGATACCAATCATAAAATGCATGATGCTATTTGGCTGTTTGTAGGTAGTGCAAAAACAAAGAAACTGGCAGATCATTTGTACAAATCATTAAAGGGGGCACAGCAGGTTGAGAAAGTGATCAATATGACATTTGGGATCATGAGCTCAATATATCAGAGGCAAAGAGTAGGAAAACAAAGAAGTTATAATGACCCTTGGCAAAATACTCGTTCAAACTCAACTGTAATATAGTGTGCAATTCCAGGCATCACAATTTAGGAAGGTTGAGATTGTTTCAGAAAAGGTGCAGAAAAGATTTATAAGAATGGTATTTCAGTTATGTGGGTAGATTTGAAAAGCTGAAGGTGCTCTCATTAGAGAAGAGAAAGTTGAGAAGAGATTTGGTGGAGGTGTTCAAAATTGTGAGTGTTTTAGAGAGGAAGTAACTGTTCCCATTGATAGAAGAATGGAGAATCAGAGTGTACTAATTTAAGGTGTCTGACAAAAGTACGAAAAGTAGCATTAAGAAAATCTTTCACGCAGCAAATTGTCAGGATCGAGACAATTTGGAAACAGATTCAATTGAGGTTTTAAAAGGGAATGATAAAACCTGAAGAGACAAAATTTACAGTGCTCTAGGAAAGGGCATGTGAGTGGGGTGAGCTAAATTGTTCTCGCAGAAGCCAGCATGGACTTGATGGGCCAAATAGTGTCCTTCAGTCATATAATATAATTCGATCCCAGTTCACTGCCAACTTCAGAATGCTTAATTTGCTTTGCAGTTCTAGATTTAGCGCCATTTCCCAACTTTCTACTTATGAAAATTTCATGCCAGAGCCAAACTGATTAAATGGATGAATCAATCAATCACTTCTCATGTAGGTCTCAGATTCAACACCCTGCCTTCCTACTAACCTACCCATATTATATCAACTGCTACACATAATTTCTCCTGATTATTAGGGTAAATACCTTAAACCTCATACATATTGGTTACCATATTGCTAGATAATCTGGGTTTTAAAAAAAAAGTAATATTGAGTGCATTGTTACAAGTAGATATTAGATTGATCAGGGACGTTGAGGAATAAAGGAGCCTTACAAAAAAAGTGATTTTATATATTCATATGAATATTTTTAAATCCCCTGATTGTGAAAGGCATTCACCTATATGGTGCAGTTAATGCAAATTTCGGATATCAATTACAATGGCACTGGTTATAACATATTAAACAAACTAGCTATTTTGGGAAGATTCTGATGTTCAATCAGCAGTTCACAGCTTTCTTTTGCTGGTTTACAGCTTATTAAAATGCAATTACCTTGGATATTTAATCTCCTTCAAGTAGTGTCTGGTTGCAGCCTGCACAAATCAATACTGACAACAGCAGTAAGCATGGCTGCAAAGAGGTGACTTAAGATCGTCATGCAAATTCTCAACAAAATGGATGAGCTGCCCAAGACACCCAATCATTCCCTATTTTCTGAAATTGTCCCATATGTTTAACATTTCTCCCACTCCTGTAGGGAATTTCCCCAATACATCGTCTATCTTGTGTTCCATTTGTATCCCGAAGTCCAGCCCTGCTGATGAACTGAAATATTCTTGTCTCCAGGTCAGTGATATGAGAACCTCCTGATCATTACCTTTGGCTCTTGGTCATTGGGGCACAAGTGCACTGGATAGCATGAACTAAATGTACCAGTACAAGTGTTGTGACCATCTACTGAATCTTCTGTGCCAATTTGCTCCCCATGCTCGAAGAAGCTAAAGTCCACGGTAGCATAGCACCAAGTTATACAATGTTGTTCAGCACCTGCACATGAAATTCTACAGGTGATCAGTGGATTGTTTGATTGGCTACCAAAAACAATACGTACTGCTCAGCTTCCTGATCATAAAGAGAAGACATAACAAGCAACTTCATCACTTGCATCCAGGCAGGAAGTTTGTATCTTAATAAGTGGTTGAACCCGACAACATTAATTGACAAGTGTTCTGAAGAAATCAAAATGTTAAGTCTGTTTCTTGTTGCTCAGATGCTGCCAGATCCGTTGAGTATTACCAGTATTTTCCATTTTTGTAACAATCTGTTGTTTTCCCTGTGATGTCTGAAGTTGAATGGTGAAAATCATTTAATGAAGGTTTCTAGTTTCAGGACACACAGGCAGTTGATGATCTATATGGCAAATATTGTACTCTCACAGCACCTTTAAAGGATGATGATCAGGACTAATCAGTTCCAGAGAAATGGAATCAGATACTTAGAATATGGAAGGATTTGTGAAACCAATACGCATTAGTATAAACAAAAGAGAAAATGCTGGAACATCTCAGCAGGTCCAGCAGCATCCATATGGAGAGAAAAGAGCTGATGTTTCGAGTCCAGATGACCTTTTATCAAGGAGATTTTCTAGCATTTTCTCTTTTGCTTTCAGATTTCAGCATCCACAATAACTTGCTTTTATCAGTTTTTTTTTACACATTAGTGTAATTTGCCTTCAGCAGACCCCCATCAAATGCACAAATTAAGACAGAGTTTTCATTTTTGGGACAAAAGTGGAATAGTTGTAGGAATAGTGCAGTTTTGGTCTCATAAAGGCTGAATTGCAAATAATATGTAATTATCAAATGTCATGTGGTACATTTATAGTCTTTCCACAATTTAATCTGGTCTGTAGCATAAAGGTATCAACAAGTGATTTCACTGTGAGACAACACATCCCCAAACTACTGCAGCCAAATGGATAAGTTTAGCCGTATTACAAAAGATCACAGGAAAGGAATATTTAAGATTTCATATTCACATCAAGATTTTATTGAAATCAACAAAACTTACATTATATAAATCATACAAAATGGTATATCAACTCAAAATGTGTACACATGAAAAAGATACCAAATCTGATTTACATTGAGTAATTACTGGGAAACAGTCTTCACATTCAATTCATAGGGCAACTGCAGAGTGAAAATGAGCATATGAATGCAGTTTTCATGAACAAATCAAAATTATTTTGGTACCCTTGAATCATGTGGGTAACAGTTTGTGTTGGAAGCAGTTATCTTTTACATATTTTTAAGTTTTGACTGAACATTGATATTCAATGAAAATAGGGAAAAAAATGCACCAGATGATATTTCAAGGTGAAAAACTCTATAGCTCCTCATAATGGGAGGGGATGTAAGCTCATTCTGACACTCTTCCTCTCTCTTCTGGTTATTTTGCCCCATTGTGCCTAGTCTCTGCACCCCCTTGCATGGTCCAGATGCCCTTATTATTTTTCTTAAGAGTCAGTCATTCTGAAATTGAGCCAATGAAACCTAACACTGTATGTCAGTTTGCAAAACTTTACTGTCAATACCTTGAAGCAGCATCATGAAAAGCTTTCACTGACATAAAAATTCCAAACCAGAGAGGAAAAAACGGTTGGGGAAGTCAAAGAGGAATTTGATTTCAGAATGTTCGCAGGAAAGATATGCTTATCAGTGACTTCTAGCTCTTAAATGCCACAATGCAGTTGAAAGACTCATTTAAATGCCTTCTTGTGGTGAGTTTGGAAGACAAGATCTCACTACCATGCATGCTTCTTTCATGTATCAATGGAAAAAACCTGCCTCAGATCCTAGAGATGCAGAACTGTCACTGGAAAATGTGTTGCTTGGCTTGCACAAAGATTATGAAACCTTGAATGTTTTTAACTGTGACTTGAATGATGTTTTCAGGTCTGTTGGCTGAAGAAAATTTGCTGATAAAGGTGAAGATCTGTTTGGTTACAGGAAACAGTTTCTGTCACAGATTGCATTTCACCATTGTCTGTGGTGCAGCAATGTATTGGTAGATTGCTACTTTTCAAAACCTTGCTTTAAAGGAGTTCACCACCTACCTGTGGTTTACCATGGTAACAAAACTGCATGGATGACTACAGACATTTTATGTGAATGCCTACGCTTATGGCATAAAAACACACAGAACTTATTAAGTGGCCAACGTTTGGCATCTATAACAGAAGAAAGGCATTTGAAATACTAATTACAGAGCTCATTGGTGGAAATTACTATGGGGTAAATTTCAGTCCAATTGCAGCTTTGGAATGTATAACATTGCTACCCCTTTTGGCCACCCATTTCAGAAAGTGGCCAAACCATGCAATTGTGACATGCCTGCTGTAAGCAATAGGACCTCTGTTACTTGAAGAAGGAATGATAATGAGAAGGTCAACTTTCTGCTCTTGGTACAATGTCATAAAATCTTTAAAATCATTTCAGCTGCCAAAATAAACTGACAAAACCTGTTAACATCCTCTCTAAAGTTGCCCTGTGATTCAGAACTTTTTAAAAAAATTGAGTTATGGGATGTGGGTGTCATTGACTAGGCCAGCATTTATTGCTCATCCCTAGTTACTCTTGAGAATATGGTGGTGAGCTACCTTCTTGAACTTTTGCAGTCCATGTGGCGAAGGTACACCCCCACGGTGTTGTTACGGAGGAAGTTCCAGGATTTTAAGCCAGCAACAGTGAAGGAATATTTCCAATTGGAATGGTGAATGACTTGAAGAGGAACCTCCAGATGATGATGTTTCCAGGTATTTGCGGTTCTTGTCCTTGTAGATGGTAATTGCTGTGGGTTTGGGAAATGTTATCTACTGAACCTTTGTGAGTTTCTGCAGTGCATCTTGTAGATGGTATACACACTGCTGTCACTGTTCATCGAAGGTGGAGGGAGTGAATGTTTGTGGGAGGGGTAGCAATCAAGTGGGCTACTTTGCTTTGAATGGTGTTGTGTTTCTTGAGTGTTGTTGGAGCTGCATTCATCCAGGCAAACAGAGTGTATTCCATCATATTCCTGACTTCTAGATGGTGGACAGGCTTTGGTAAGTCAGGTGGTGAGTTATTCTTCAGAGAATTCCTGGCTTCTTACCTGCTCTGGTAGCCACAATTTTTAAATCACTAGTCCAGTTTAGGTTCTGGTCAATGGTAGTCCTCGGATGTTGATAGTGGGGAATTCAACGATGGTCATGCCATTAAATTGTGGCATGAATATTACTTACCACATGTCAGCCTAAGCCTGGATATTGTCCAGGCCTTGCTGCATTTGAGTATGAACTGCTTCAGTATGTGAGGAGTTGTGAATGATGCTGAATATTGTGCAGGCATCAGCGAACATCCCCATTTCTGATCTTAAAATGGAAGGAAAGTCATTAATGAAGAAGCTGAAGATACTGGGCCTAGGACACTACCCTGAGGAATCCTGCAGTGATGTCCAAGAACATCCATCTTGCTTTGTGCCAAATATGACACCAACCAGTGGATGGTTTGCCTCCCAATTTCCATTGATGCCAATTTTCCTAGGGCTCCTCGATGCCACACTTGGCCAAATGCTTCCTTGATGTCAAATTCACCTCAGTCCTGGAGTTCAGCTCTTTTGTCCCTGTTTGAACCAAGCTGTAATGACATTAGGAATTGTTCTTGGTAAAACCCAAACTAATCAAATGCTGTAGCCAAACCCTTCCATCACTTTACTGATAATCAAGAGTACACTTATAGGCAGTGATTGACCCAGGTTGGATTTGTCCTGTTTCTTGTGAACAGGACACACCGGGGCAATTTTAAACATTGTTGGGAAGATGCCAATATCATAGTTGTACTGGGAATCTGCAATGGAAAGACTGCACTGAATCAAGTTGACAAGATTCTGTAGAAGTATGTCCTTTCCAGCTTTTCGTTTTGCTTCCTATATTTAATTTGACATCAAATTGACTATTTTAACTGACAATTCATTGTTGAGATTCTCAGAAACAAGTTAGCAACATGATTAGTTGAGGTGATATGCTGTTTTTATCCTGTTTACACAGTCTTAGATGCACTGAAGAGGCTGTTCACATGTTCCACTAACTGCAACTTGTCATGCAAAACTCCTAGAAAGTGCAAGTGTAACAAACAGTGGCACCATTCATTTTCCATTCAAAGCAAAATCTGATCCATTATATAATCTGCAACTGATCATTCAAAAACAGCATATTTGTTATTCACTATCAATAATCTTGCATTATCTGCTCATTGTATTTCATATTTTTTGTGCAGTATTATTGCACTTTTTGTTATAATCTTTTTCCTTTAGATATATTGATGTGTGACTACTTTGTACTCGAAGCCTAGATTGCAATAATTTTAGTTTCCATTGCTATTTAAATATTACTTTGCATTTTGGAAATGTGCAGTAGCCAGTACATTTCATCACAGGGAGTTATGCTGATTGAGAGTGTCCACAGAGTTAGCTGGAAAAAAATAGTTAATAAAGCCAATACCTGTTGAGGTCATTGATACTGTGTTTAATTATATATCCATGTGTTGTGGAGAAGGTGGAAGAGGCATGTTTACATTGACACCAGCACATGGACTGGAATGAAATGATGATGGTATTGCATTCCCAGATGATGTGATCATGTCCTCATTGATTTTAACCTATGCATTTGACCATTTTTCTACACTGATTGAAAAAGCAACACAGCAAATCTTCTTAAAATATGTGTCATTAACAGTGCTATTACTGGTAAAACATCTTCTCTGTAAGACTTGCTGTGCAACTTTATAATTTGCTCTAGTAAATTTGATTTTATTTAACAATTGTCCCACTTACAATTACAGGACTCCTACAAATCACGTGGCAGACCAAAACATGGAAGTAAAAAATGTAATGCGTCATTTATATAGTCTGTGCTGAACCTGCTAGCTGCTTATATCACGCAAAGGATGTGCTAACAAATGCACCACTTAAATCAAATTAAGCACATCCACTATTTTGGAGTGTTTGAACAGGATAACTTATTACTTCATTAAAGTATGATTACTAAACCCGTTTCTCATGTTTCTTGGTGACCCAGTCACAATAACGTTATTTTAAGGACAATAGAAGAGAATAACTGTAATTGGAACTCCACTCCTCAATACTAATCTCTCCATCATTGATTGCCATGGTTTTCAGCTGCCCTTAACCCTGAGCTCTGGCATTTCTTCCCAAGTTGCCCCCTTTTCTAGCTTTCTCTATTGTTTAAGATGGTCCTCAAAACATACCTCTTTGATTTATTTTTTGACAATCTGTTCTAACACCCTCTCATGTGACTTTGTGTCAAATGTTGTTTGCTAAATTGACAATTATGATACAAATGCAATTAGTTGCTTTGTGCAAACATTGCAATAATTTTCTAAATATAAACTGGAAAAATTCACAAAATCAATAAACCTCCGCTATTGTTCCTGCTGTAGCTAACAGCCGATGTTTGATATCTTTCCATATGGCTTAACTGGAGAATTCCAGTTCATCCAGAAATGCTCTGAGGATCTAACCCTTTGAAATTTGATTTTCTTTGTTTGTTGCACAATTAGCTTATTTCAGGTGACATATTTGAATAATTCATTTTACAATTTTTTCAAGGTTGTAAACAAATATAGTTTAATTTTATTTCCACCATGTGGGACCCAGTTTGATTTCACCCACTGGCTATATCGTTAGACAGGTTTGCTAGTTAAAACGGTCCCTGGTGAGAAACACATTATCAAATTGCTATATGTTATTTCTAAGTAATTTGAATAGTATCACCCATTTGAGAGCAACTTGATTGGTTAACATAAAGTCGGCAAAGAATATAGCAGATCATTACCAAACAAACAGTTGGGAGAAAATAAAATGTTGCAAAAAAAAAAGTATTTCTCAATGATACAGTTGTCAGCCATATAGGGTTTGTAAGTCAAATATTGACATATTTAATTTGTTTAAGTTAGTGTTGCTAAAAAGTATTTTTTGAGTGAAGACAAAACAGTTCTTCAAGAACTATACATAAAAGTTAATTTTCCCACGAAACCATGCCAATGAGTATTTTCATCTGTCAGCCATACGTAGTGGGCATTATGCATGCAATCTTCTGTTTGACAACTCTAATGAATGAACAAATTTGGGCTGTATGCCCAAGGAGGCATGATTTACACAGCTGTCGAGCAAGTCTTTTCTCTTGCTGTGTGTGCTAGAAACATTTGCAGTAAAATGCCCACTGCTCAAATTGTCACAAGTACCAAATGGTCAAAAATTCATAAAATCAAACAAAAAGTAAGCTTTTAATTTGCATCCAATTAACATTCCTTCATTGGCACTGTAAAAAGTTTAACTCCAGCTGATGTGATACTATTCCTGGATTGTAAAAGTGATTTGAGAGAGTTCACCAGCAGAGCTGACAGCTTTTAACAATCCTAAATGTGCTATATTAATCTTTTATCTTTAACAGGGCACTTTAATGGTTTCCATCTCCTCACCAATTTTCTGTATTCTACAAGGCACTAACTTATTTCAAAGCTACCCTCTGGTACTTCATCTAAGTCACACTTGTTGGGTGTTGGAATAGATAGCGAGTATAATAAGCAGCCTAATTCAATCCTATTCTCAGTCGACATCCACAGACGCACACTTTCCAGCAGAGGTCACTGGATACCAATTAGGAGTGGTTACTTTTTTTCCTCTTCCTTATGTCTGGCACTGGCTATTAGCTGATTCAGTAGATTTGGAACTAAAACCTGTCTAGTTTATACAATTCTACACCACCAGTTTATATCATACAATTCCACGTTACTCTGCATCTATTAAATGAGTTCAGATACTCATTTTTAACTAACATAGCAGCCTTTTAAAACACATGATTGCTTGATCAGGATATGCAATTAATTAATTCTTTAAATGTGTACTCACACCTGTATTCAATTTTATTTTGCTAAGTCATAACACCATTTTTTAGGATTATTAAGTAAGATAGTTCACTTTGGGGAAAAAAATTGCAGAGTTATATAAAAGAGTCAGAGGGGTGGGATTAATTAGATAACACTTCCAAAGAATTAGTATAGTCACAATGGACCAGATGTCCTCCTCCTGTATTGTATGAGTCTATGATACATATCAGCTCATTACTGACTTACACTTTAATCTTTCCAGAGGATTTCAGCTTGCTGGCTCTATCAGCATTTATTGCCCATACTAATCATTCTTGAAAAGAACTGCCTTCTTGAACTGCTGCAGTCTATGTGCTGTAGGTACACCCACAGTATTTTAGGAAGAGAGTTCCAGGATTTTGACCCACTGATAGTGAATGAATGTTGATATAGTTTCAACTCAGCATGGTGAGTGACTTGCAACGTAACTTGTGGATGGTAGTGTTTCCATGATTCTCCTGTCCTTGTTTTTTGAAGTGGCAGAGATTGAGGGTATCAGAGGTGCTATCATAGAAGCGTTGCACCTTGTAAAAAGCATTGTGTTTCAGTGGTGGTGGTGGAAGTGAACGTTGGAGTGGTGTTTGTAGTGCTAATCAAGCAAGCTACTTTGTCCTGAATAGTGTAGAATTTCTTGAATGTTCTTGGAACTGCACTTATCCAGGAAAATGAAATATTTTCTTTTTATTCCTGACCTGTGCCTTGTAGATGGTGGACAGGCTTTGAGAAAGTGATGAGTTACTCACCACAGAATTTCCAGTTTCTGACCTGCTCTTGCAATCACATTACATAAATGTCTGGCCCAGCTTAGATTCTGATCAATGGTAACCTGCAGGATATTAATAATTGGGGATTCAGCAATGGCAGTGTCATTAAATAGCAAGGAGAGATGAGTAGATTCTCTTTCATTCGAAATGGTCAGTGCCAGGCATTTGTGTGAAGCGAATGTTATTTGCCAGTATTAGCCCAAGCTTGAATGTTTCCCAGGACTTGCTGCATTTGGACATGGACTACTTCAAGCGCTGAGGAGTCATGAATGGTACTCAACATTGTGTAATCATTGGTGAATGTCCAATCCTCTGACCTTATAATAGAGGCAAAGTCATTGATGAAGCAGCTGAAGACTGTTGTGTCTAGGACGCTAACGTGAGCTACTCATGCAGTGGTGTCCTGGAACTGAGATTATTGATCTCTTACAACTACGACCATGTTCCTTTATGCTAGGAATGACTCCAAGCAGTGGAGAGGTTCCTCCCTGATTCCCCTTAACTCTAGTTTTGCTAAGGCTCCTTGATACCACACTTAGTCAAAATTTGCTTTGATGTCAAAGGCAGATGCATCTCACCTCTGGAACTCAAAGCTTGGATTAAGGCTGTAATGAGACCTGGAGCTGAATGATTTTGGCAGGTCCCAAAATGAGCAGGTTATTCCTAAGGAAGTTCTGTCTGATAGCACTATGAACACCGTCCTCCACTTTGTTGATAATCCAGATGGGGCGGTAATTGGCTAGTTTGGATTTGTCCCACTTTCACATCTGGGCAATTTTCCACATTGCCAGTGGTGCTAGTGTTGTAGGTGAACTGAAACAAATTAACTAAGGTAAATCAAATTTTGGAGCACATATCTTCTGTCTCTTGCTAGAATATTGTCAATGCCCATAGCCTTTGTGACATTCAGTGGATTCAGCCATCTCTATCATGAGTGAATTAAATTGGCTGAAGACTGGTATCTGTGACACTGGGGACTTCTAGGGGAGCGTAAGATGATTTTCGATTCAGCGCTTCTTGTTAAAGAGTGTTGAATATCTTTGTTTTTGCACTGATGTACTGGACTCTTCTACCATTGAGATTGTGGAATCTTCTCCTCCAGTGAATTGTTTAATCGTTCACCACTATTCACAATGGGATGTGGCAGGATTGCAGATTTTAGGCTTGATCCAATGGTTGTGGAATTACTTTGCTCTGTCTATTATTTACTGTTTATGCTATTTGGCACACAACTAGTCCTATCTTGTAGCTCACCAGGTTGACACTGCATTTTTAGGTACGTCTGGTGTTGTTCCTGACATGTCCTCCTGTGCTTTATATTGAACCAGGGTTGACCTCTGCTTGGTATTAATGGTAGAGTGGGGAATATGCTGGATCATGAGTTACATGTTTTGATTAAGTACAGTGCTGTTGTTGCTGATTGCCCACAGTTCCTCATGGTTACTCAAGCTTGAGTTGCTGGACCTGTAAATTTAATACAGTGATGGTGCCACTAAACATGAAAAAGGGTACCCTCAATGTAAAGGGAGGACTTTGTCTTCACAAGGGCTGTGAACTGGTCGCTCCTTCCAACACTGTCATGGACAGATGTAACTGCAACAATCAGATTGATGAGGATGGGGAAAAGCATGTTTCTCCCTATTATGGTTCCTTTATTTTTAAACTTTCTTATGCTTTGATACAACTAAGTGGTTCTTAGACCATTGCATTTAAGAATCAATCAAATAATGAATCTAGTGTCATATGTAGGCCAGACCTAGTAAGGATGGCACTTAAGTGAACCGATTTTTTTTAAAATTGAAAAGCAACAGTGGTTTCATGATCATCATTGTTCAGACTAGCTTTTTTAATTTCAGATTTCTTAATTGAATTCAAATTTCATCAGTTGCTGTGATAGGTTTCAAATTCATGCTTCCAGAGCATTAATCTAGGCTACTAGATTGCCAACATTATCACTGTAACGTCACCAATCAACTTTCACATTGCCAGTAACATGAATTTATCAAGAAGTGGAATTTGTTATCTACTTGTATATTCATTTTTAACATGCTTTCTCATGAAGTATGAGATTTGTTGGTCAACTGACGTCAAAGCTAGTCATATCAGTATGTATCATTTAGTGACAATGAAGTTTCCTTCTGTGTTTGATTATTGGTCTAAAAAAATAAGAATATAGGAAGACTGCAGTTTCCAATGGGTATTTAATTTTGATACTGCATTGGCAAACCTGGCATAAACTTAATTAAGCAAATCATTGTTACCAATTTTCTGTCTCCCAGTCAGTGGTGAAAAAGCAGGCAATTCCGAGAACCCCTTCACTCATTTGATATGGCCTCATGACGCTGACCCGCAACCCCACCATGTCCAACTCTCCCCAGTGTCTGATTCCCTCCCACCCCTTGGTCTGCCTCCTTTCCCCACCCTCCTATGTCTGTCACACCCCGCCCACATCATGGATGGTCTAACCCCACCCCCACATCCCATTCACTAAACTTAGAAACTTGCCATCTCCCTTTCAATAGGACCTTTAAACTCACCTGCTTTCTGGCACCTAGTACCAGGAAAAAGGATCATAGCCTCCTTTGTTTCGCTTCTTTTTATACTTCACTGCTGGAGCTGGGGCTTCACTTTTTGAGCCTCAACTGGCCTGAGTCAAGAAGATCAGAGAAGACAGGCACTCTAGAATTTAAACACAAAGAAGTTGGAACAGAGTGGCAATCTGCCAGGCATTGTCACTCCGAGGAAGTTACAGCCCATTAACACATAATTCTGTGACCTCTATGTCAAGTTGTAATCTGTTAGTTCTGATGTTTCTCATTGCTTTGATGTATAGGATGATGGGAAAGTAGTTGACTGATTTTGATATCCAGGCAATATCTACATCGATCAACTGATCAACTCCCTTAATAATGGGAGAGCGTTTAATATGGTGCCAATTGGCCTATCCAATTACCACTTGGTCTTTGACTAAGTGAGTTTCCAGTTATGTTTTGACAGGAATGCCAAGCAGATTGTGAAGCTACATAACATGGCAAATTTAAAGACAGAAATATTGACTCGAACTGGCATATCATTTCATTTAGCAACTAAAGGTCTAGGCAGATCGGATTTGAAGTATCTTTGTATGTATTTTCTGGTTGCTGTGTGTCAAGGGGAATTCAGCAGTAACATTCAAGTGCAAATGTGGATGATTCTAATAGAAACTCTCTGCATTTGTTACCTTTTTGTTTATGCAAGGCTCTCTGTCTTTCTGCTTTCTCTCTTATTAACACACTCTTTTTCTCTCATTTTCTGAGCCATGGATATGAACAAAGCATGGCCAAAATGATTCATTCACCAAAGGAATTTCCCCGGAATTTTTGCACAATTATTATGTGCATTGTTCCATTAGATTTCAAGGTGAGATCTTATCAGAATCAAACATCCAAAATATAAGAAAATATTTTAAATATAGATGTCAGCCGTAGTTCAGTATTCTCATCTTTTGAATCAGGAAATGTGGATTGAAGTTTCATTCCAGAGACTTGAGCAAAAAATGTACACTGATTCTTTGGTGCAGGTCTGAGGTGGATGTAATAGATCCCCTAGTACTATTCTGAAGAAGAAAAAGGAAGTTCTCCTACTGTCACGTTCAGTGTTTATCTCTAAGTCAAGTTAAACTGAAACACATTTATCTGATCATTATCTCATTGCTGTTTATGGGACCTTGTGCACAAATTGTTTACTGTATCTCTTACATCTCAACAGTGACTGTGCTCCAGACAAAAGTATTTAATTATCTGTAAAGTGTTTTAGGACATAGTGATGTAAAAGTTGCTGTATAAAATGCAAGTTGCTATTTTTCTTCTGAGTAACATCCATTATCTTTCCTATATCAATGTTAAGCTGATGGATCTATCCTTTTCTGGACTTGTTCTCTCTTCTTTAAATGTAGGAATAATATCAATAATTGGTCAGCTGTCTGACATTATTGCCTTTTCTAGTGAGTTGTCACATATATGTAATTGTGCCTCTGTTATCTCTTACCATACAGCTTTTAATGCAATCCTGGAGGATTGGTGTTGCAGTGGTTAGTCCTACACTATCTGTGTAGAGTCTGCACGTTCTTCCTGTTTGCATGGATTTTTTCCGGGTGCTCCGGTTTCCTCCCACAGTCCAAATTTGTGCTGGTTAGAGATATTGGCCATGCTGAATTCTTTCTTTGTGTATCTGAACAGGTGCCAGGTTGTGATGACTTAGGAAATTTTACAATAACTTCGTTGCAGTGTTAATGTAAGCCTACTTATGATACTAATAAATTAACTTTAACCTTAGCTGGAGTTTTATCTTCCTTAAGTTTTGGTTAATTTATTTACAATCACTCCTCCTTCCCATGTTAAATATCTTTACGTTAACCAAATGTACTCTCACCAAAAATGACGGATAATTCCATTGAAATATTACAAAGCAACTAAATGTAACCTAGAAA
Source organism: Sphyrna mokarran (assembly GCA_024679065.1). NCBI lineage: Eukaryota > Metazoa > Chordata > Chondrichthyes > Carcharhiniformes > Carcharhinidae > Sphyrna > Sphyrna mokarran. The sequence continues at coordinate 102,746,324 of JAGIQG010000005.1, forward strand.
TGTTTTCTGCCCAGTTAGGACTGGATCTAACTAGCATGCACCAGAAAGCTCTTAATTTTTAAAGCCAGTTTTTTTTAAAATGCCACAACTTTATATGTTTACTACTTGTTTTAATTATTTTGTGGAATTTTTAATTTTTGCTGCTTTCATTTTTTTCTTCCAGCAATGCCTATGTGGAATATAAAATTGTAAAATTATCCTCTAATTCACCAGAAAACCAACTGTATTTGACGAAATTACAAAACTTCAGCAAATGAAAGACATAAAAATGAAGGACATAAAAATGCTGCTTTTACAATGCAGACTTCCACACAATAGTTCAGGTAGCAACAAAGCTATTCAAGTGAAGAGTACTATGGTGGTCGACAAGGTGAAATTAATAACAGGTTGGCTTTTAAGTGCTCCAATTATAGTACTTCATGGTTGGAATGATGGGAAATGAAAGAAGTATGCCAAAAGAGAGCAGCTGGCACCTGAGCAAGACTCCCTGAATGCTCTATTATGCTACCATGCAAAGCTGCAGGCCCTGGCACGCCTACCTGGCAAGGAGGAGCATGCAGTGTACAGGCATGGAGCCACTGGAAGTTCAGTACCATCTGCTTTAAGGCTAACTGCAGTCAAGCTGCTTTAGTGACAGCCAAGGTCACTGCTTCTTCCCAAAATATTTTTTCCCCCACCTCCTTCCAGGCTAGTATAGGCAAGGGCTAGCATTTATTGCCCATCCCTAACTGCTCTTCATTTCAGAGGACAATTGAGTGCCAACTACATTGTAGTGGGTTTGGAATCACTTGTAGGCCAGACCAGGTAAGGACAGCAGATTTCCTTCTTAAAGGACACTAGTGAACCAGATCATTTTTTAAATGACAATTGACAATAGTTTTCTGGTCATTAGATTTTTAATTCCAGATCTTTATTGAATTCAAATTTCACCATTTACCATGATAGGATTTGAACCCATATCCCCAGAGCATTATCCTAGGCCAGTGATAATTCCATTTTGCCACTGCCTCCTTCTGTATTTGCAATATCAGCCAAAGTGCTGCCCACAATCAAATAATCTTTAGTGTGTCATTTTTATGCTCAAAGTCAACATTTTGTTGCAGTTTTTATGTAAAGGGATCCTTGTCAGGCAGGAAACCTCTCTGATGTCTCAGTCTGTGGCCATGTGTTGTGGAAGTCATTTTAGGCGTGAAGCTAATTGAAAATGTGAATGTGTCAAATATATCAGTTGTACTTCACAACTTGAATATATTATAAGCAACAATAGGGATGTAAACATGTTTATTGCACTGCAGTGGATCAATAAAATGTCTGGAACTAGTTGACAGGCCATACCTTGGGGACGCATACCTGAATCATTTGCATGGTACACAATGCTGCAAAATAGCTTAGATTTTAATCAAGCTGCTAAGATAATAATTTCTCTAGGTTGTGCCAATATGCAATGTAACCTTGATGCTGGTGTTGCATCCTGCTAGGCCACCTGCCCTTATGTTACAGAGTATCAAACAATACAGACTTCATTGTACCAATCTCCTGTAGTAGCCCATTCATTTCATGAGTGCTAAACAGGCATTTTGATCCAGGCCATTTTATTTAATTGTGCATTCCATTTCTAGCCTCAAGGGTTATTTTACTCAGGTTTTGTGAGGTGATTCTTTTGCCTTCTTCAATACTGTCCACCCGTCCCTATACTCATCCCCCAAATCCCCATTTAAATGGAATATTGAATTAAAGTTGCCCTCTGCATGTGGTTATTTGGCATCTTACCATGACTGAATAATTTGGGCTGAACTTGAGAAATCTGACACAATGGTTTGAATTTTTGTCCCAAGTCACGAACACAGAGTTGGGACATATCCTGGCTCTGCAAACCCAACCCAGGAGAAATCGTCTTGGAATGACAGATTTGATTTTGGGATTGGGGCAAGTGGAAAAGGTAATCATAGCCGGCCACTCCATATGGAGTGTGGAGATTGCAGGTGTGGAGATGGGCTCAGCAGTAACCCTGCTGAGGTGCACTGGCATTTGTCCAAGATTATTTTAAAATCAATAACACAAAAGACAGCTTTCCAGCCTTCAATCTACATTCCCTTCACCTGACACACTCCCCATGCCCCACCTGTGCAAATCCATACCACTTCCTACTATCTATCTACCCCAAGACCCCAATCTAAGCCTCTCTATCCACTCCCAGCAATTCATACCCAGCATGCCACTCTATGCCCCTTTATCTACCTTCATGGGTCTTTATAACATTGTCAGTTTATGTGAATAATGGCAAGTTGAATTCAATCCAGAAATGTGTGAGCTGATGTAGTGGAGAGGGCAAACAAAGTAGTGGAATAGTTGATAGTCTGTACATCCCAAAGATTGGGGGGTGAATGAAAAAGCAGGCTCCAGCTGCTATTCACAAAAAGCAAGGTACAGGCTGTAACCATGCAGCTCACGCGTGCAAAACTAAAACACAGTGTTCAATATTAGGTACGATTTCGCATTTAGACAATGTTTGCTAAAGAATCATCAGTGTGCTAAAAATTACATTGACTACCAATTTACAGTTGTTAGGCTCAAAATGTGGTGTATTTATGTGTACTAGAAGTGATATATATTAATACACAGGACAATGTCCTTTGCAGACATAAATAACATGAACACACATTGTGCTTGTTTCAGCAAAACAAGTGACAACCATTTACTGATGCATTCCTCAGGGCAATACCTTGACCAAACAGGATCAAACTTCAATGCCTCTACCAATTAGAGGCAACTGCCAACCAATCAGTACTTTCTTCTCATACAGTATGAGAAGAAACAATATAAATTGTTGTTTTCCTCTAATAGTGGTATTCTCACATTGTGTCCTGATGATTGCAAAACTTTGAAATATTTCTTTTTTCAGCAACTTGTAATAAACGGGAGGAAGCTGAAACACCGAACACATTTAAAAGGTACTTGGATCTGCACCTGAAGTATGTAATGGGTAATGCTACAGGCCAGGTGCTGGAAAGTGGGATAAAAAACAAACTGTTCATTTTATTTTCTCTTTCTTTGGCTGACATAGATACAATAGGTTGAACAGCTTTATTCTGTGCCATAAATACCTATGGTCCTATGCCAGCCCTTACCTGCAAAAGCTGTCCTTTTCTCTTGCACCCTCCATGTCAACTCACCTAGTATCTATCATGTGCAGTCCTCAGGATTCACGTTCAGATGAAGTAAAGTTCTCAATGTTGATTGCAGACTTTTAAAAACATTACTCTTGTCTGTAAAATTCTTTTCACTACGTTCAAATTTTTTCAAATATATGATCATTTATACAATCAAAAAATTATTCAAGTGCACAATCTCTTATAATAATAGGCATTGGAATTCACTTCAAAGAGTTTATATCCACTTGTCGATCAAGCCATGAAATGGCAGGCACTCCACTGTAATCATGGAATGTTATTCATTCAGTCAAGCAGAACTAATTCAATAATCATAACCCTCTGCTTATGTCAACAGACAGAATGAAATAATAATGTGATTTATTTTTAACTCTAGCATACAGTTTTTAAAAATATTTAAAGGATAGGGATTTTAAATGCCTAGACAGTTTAACAGTTGCTTTTTCAAAAGTATTTTACATCTGTTACCAAGGACAAAATCCCAAAAACCATTATTCCATAGAAACATACAGAAAAGAATAATGAACATTCATACAAATTATTAATCATTATAATTGTTGTAATCGGCACTTCCTCTTGTACGAATAAAGGATGCAAAGAAGGAGTCTGAGAATAAGAGGATACAATCATGAACATGTGGCCTCATTGCGCACATTTCTGCCACAAGATAACAAAGACAGAACTACACAATTTACAGGATCTCTTGTGGGGTAACATACAATCAATCAGAGACCAACACAGTCTTCCAGGACCTCTAAACAATGAAAGGATAATCTCGAAAAAGGGGAACCACAGCGTATGCTGTCAAGTACAGGAACCAGTAAGTCAAGGATTCATACACCTTGTCCAGACTCACAACACTACAAAGTTCCCTCCTTTCCAGCCATATCAAAGGTACAGATCAAGCTCCCCATCACCAAAAAAATTTAAACCATTTTCTACCAAGGAAACCCTACTAACAAACAGAAGAAGAATTATCAAGTCACCCATCAATGCAGTATCCTGGGGAGAGATATGACTCTCCTCCTCTCAATAAGGTCAGAGAAACCCTCTAGGATTAACTGGAACAAATTAGAACCTGTATCAACACCCTACTACCTGCATAAAGAATGAAAGCTGCAAAGAGAGAGAGGAGCATCAGGATTATCCAACAGATGCCAGTTATAGTCTTTCAGCAAATGCTTTTGAAGGAAGGATACCAGAAACACAATAGCACAGCCTCTCAAGAACAGGACGCTGCCTTCCTAGGGGAATTCAAACGCAGAAGACAAACAGACAGGAAGTCTCCATATAAGACCACTTGGAGGAGATGACCTACTCCTTCAATCAGCCTAATGTCTCACTGAAGAAATTTTGAACCAAAGTCCGCAGATTGACCCTCCGGCCCTTCAGCTAAGAGGACACTACATTCCCAGGGAAATCATATCTCAGCAGAGAGGACAGCTCAGGAGCCCCTAAAATGGTTCTTGGGGGAGGTTTACCTACTCCCCCACCCAACATATCTACCACCTGACCTGGATCAACATAACTACGACTGTCCAACCTGCTCAATGGCACTCTAAATAAGAGTTAACGAGACAAGAATACACACATTGCTCTTCTACATTGAACAAAAGAAACTACTCTTTTCTCTAGGTACTGCAGAATTGCCATTTAGACCCCGCTATTAATGAGATTGTACCCATTTTCCATCATTAGAGAAACCCTATCAACTGGATAATCTGGCTACCATCTATTTCATGAGCCAAGCAAATAAATAACCACTATCACCACCTATGTAGCCAATCCAAATACAACATGAAACTAAGGAGGCTAAACATCCAAGGATGAATCAGCTTTGCTGGGACGTGCACGAAGGTATAATTCCACCACTCCAACAACACCAGAGACACCAACAACAAAATAAAGAAGACCCCACCTTTTCCAGGATACATGATCTGTCTGTGCTTTCTCAGGAAATAAGAAATGATTCCCCAATCATAAAATAACAAAAACACAAAAGAAAAACACAATCCCAATACCCCTAACAGTGGATTTTCCTCGCCCACAATGAGGACTTATAAGGCCTTTAACAATCTTCTCTACATAAAACCACACACCCATCATCCTGCTGTGATGCTACTCAGGGAAACTAGAAGCGGGAATAGGCCATTCAGCCTTGGAGCCTGCTCCGTCTTTCATTTTGATCATGGCTAATCATCTAATTCAATATCCTGATTTTCCCTCACCCTTCGCCCATCCCCATATCCCTTGAGCTCTTTAGCCCCGAGAGCTATATCTAATTTCTTCTTGAAATCAGACTACATAAGAATAGGAGCAGGAGTAGGCCATCAAGCCCTTAGAGCCTGCCCTACCGTTCAATAAGATCATGGCTGATCTGAAGTGGATCTGTTCCACTTGCTTGCCTGCTCTCCATAACCCTTAATTCCCTTGTCTATCAGAAATCTGTCTAATCGTAACTTAAATATATTCAACAAGGTAGCCTCCACCACTTCAATGGGCAGAGAATTCTAGAGATTCAACACCCTTTGAGTGAAGAAGTTTCTCTAAACTGCTGCTGCCCCCCCACCCCTCATTTTGAGGCTGTGCCCTCTAGTTCTGGTTTCCTTTCTAAGCGGAAAGAATCTCGCTACCTCTACCCTATCTAGCCCCTTCATTATCCTGTAAATCTCTATAAGATTCCCCCTCAGCCTTCTAAACTCTAACGAGTACAGGCCCAGTCTATTTAATCTCTCCTCATAAGCTAACCCCCTCATCTCCGGTATCAGCCTGGTGAACCTTCTTTGTACTCCCTTCAAAGCCAATATATCCTTTTGCAAATACAGGGACCAAAACTGCATACAGTAGTCCAGTTGTGGCTCACCAGTGCCTTGTACAATTGCAGCAAGACCTCCCTGCTTTTATATTCCAACCCCCTCGCGATAAAGGCCAACATTCCATTCGCCTTCTTGATCACCTGCTGTATCTGCAAACTGGGTTTTTGCGATTCATGCACAAGGACCCACAGGTCCCTCTGCACAGTAGTATGCTGCAGCTTTTCATCCTTTAAATAATAATCCTTCCTACTGTTATTTCTACCGAAGTGGATAACCTCACATTTGCTAACGTTATACTCCATCTGCCAGGTCCTTACCCACTCACTCAGTCTATCCAGATCTCTCTGCAGACTTTCTACGCCTTCTATGCAATTTGCTTTCCCACTCATCTTCGTGTCATCAGCAAATTTTGTTACCCTACACTCAGTCTCCTTCTCAAGATCGTTTTGGCCTCAACTATGTTCTGTGTTAGTGAATTGCACTCTCATGGTGAAGAAGTTTCTCCTCATCTATTCTACAAGGCTTACCCCTTATCCTCAAACTGTGACTCGTAGTTCTGGACTTCATCTTATCTATCAGTAAAGTGAAAGGTACTAAAAGTCATATTTTTTTTAGTGCAAATGCAAGGTTTACAGCACATAAAAGACAAACCACATGAAGACTACACAACCTTCATGTTATAAAACCAGCTCAGTATACACCCCAAAGGAAAGAAGGAGATCCACAAATGACTAAACCACTGCTTCCCGTGTTCCACTGCCAGGGCCTGATGTTGAACAAATACCATAAAAAAGACAAAATAGAAAATCCTGATTTTCACAAGATAACAGTGGACAATCATCTCTGTGTTTATATATCATTCACCCATATCACAAGAAAAAATCAGAATCACAATATCAGATTATAATCTCAAGGGAGCATGAAGTGCAGGATGATATAACCATCCATGGAGCTTAAAAAGGTTAAAGCCACGACAGGATCATTGAGTAATATCCAGAATCCATCCAAAGTTTCAGCAAAGACTCTGCATATCTGCAAGATCATCGTCCCGAGGCCCTGGCAAAGAAAAGCCTAGGCCCTGGCTGTTGAAAAGGGCCTACACATCTGGCAACTTCCAACCCTTCTCAACAAACACGAAGGTCAAGACAATGTAAGGTCAGTGGCCAGAGACTTTGGCTGATTCCAAGCCTCAAGGATCAGTTATAATGTGCTTCATTAAACACAAGATGCTCAGCCCTCAAATTGAGATTGTGAAAGCATAGCAGCCAATTTTCAAATCAGGTAGGGAATTCATACCCAACACCCTTGGGAGATCATGCCTACGGATACTCTGGCTGCAAGTCAGCCTGGATGTACAACACCATCCAGTTGGATTTCCAAAGACTGAAGGTAAACTTTCAATGAGGAAATTAATCTTTCCATTGATGGGATTCTCTTCTCTGCATCATCCATTCTCTTTAGGATATCTTGAAGTTCACCAATATGAACACTGAAAATCTGTGTTGGGGGGCCGAGATCATCATCCACACCATCACTCATAATGCCAACTATCATCTCAATGTTAACAGCATCACCGAAGCATCGGCCCACTCACCAGCGAAACCATCACTGCAAATTAAACCCCACCCCGACTATCTCAATAAGACAAGAATTTTCTTGAATTAACACAGCTCCTCTTTACCAAAATTCAGCCAGGATCTTTCAAGAACATATTATACTCATCAGGTTTGGATTGTTACGCAGAATGCATCAGGATAAAAAATTGATTAAAAGGTGAATAGTGCCAGGGCTCACAGAAAATGCAGCCACATCCATGATGAAAGCAAGACCCCACCCCTTAATTGTTACTTTTGATAGTTGCTCTTCTGAGTTGCTTTTGACAGCTCTCTTCATCATTTCAATGAGCTCATCTTCTTTTAATGCATATTTTGTGTCAACTTTTACCAATCTCATAGGGGACCTAACCTCCCCCAAAAGGGACTTGACCTCCCACAAGGCTGTCCCAGAACAAGAAATACCTCTCCAAAGACCTCTGCAATGTTTTGATCTACCAGGTATATTATGCACTCGTCACATTCTCCACTTCTGTTTAACAAAAATCAGATATGTTTCTGTTGCGATGACTATATTTTATAACTAGAGGCAGCTGTGGTTTTATTTAGGCAGTTGCCTCCATAAGACTGACATTCACAAATCCTGAGGCCCCTTATCACTGAGAAAATCTGGGCCATTGTGTGCAGAGAGATATCTGTAAATATTCAACTCACTGGTCTTTACTATTGTGATTTTAATATTCATGGGAAAATTCATTCTACATATTGATATTGCTTCACATCTTTATACAAAAGTGTTGAAGTCAATCATTGATGTTCCTCCTCAAATGAGCCATGCAGAGGATTTAACAATCAGCCTATGCATTGACTGATACACAGTTGAACAATCATATCTGTACTGAATGATGTACAATTGAATATCCTTCGTCATTGCATCAATTCATCGAATCATTTGCATTCTCTTGAACAGTGAAGTATTGGACAGAAAGCATAATGTTTGAGTTAACAATGAAAATCAAAAAGCCAAGTGAGCAAAAAACCCTAGGGACATTCAGATTCAATTTTTTTTAAAAACTTAAAACTGCATATGTTGAATTTTTGGGAATCCTCAAAGTTGGAAGTTGGGATGACGTGCCAATTGCAGGATACTCCTTGAGATAGTGGACATTTTGAGGGAATAGGTGTTTTATTTTATCCATCCATGGGTTGTGGGTGTTGCTGGCTGGGCCAGCATTTATTGTCTATCCCTAATTGCCCTAGAATTGACTGGTTTGTGACATCATTTCAAAGGGCATTTAAAGGTCAATCACATCATTATGGATCTAGAGTCACATGTAGGCCAGATGGGGAAGGATGATAGATAAGGACATTAATGAACCAGATGGGCTTTTACTACAGTCGACGATGCTTTCATGATCATCACTAGGCTTTTAATTTTGTATTGAATTCAAATTTCACCATCTGCTGTGGTAGGATTCAAACCCAGGTCCCCAAAGCATTACCTTGGATCTCTGAATTACTATTAGTCAGAGGCAATATCACTAACCATCACCTTCCTGGGATTTGGAGGTCTGCCCATCCTCATGAGAGACAAGCAGGCAATTAGGCTTATTAAGAGTCTCCTTAAAAGTGAATGTTAGGAGGCCAGTTGTGATTTTCTTGGGGCAGATCAATCATCTGGTGGCAGAGCCCAACAGCAGGTCACAGTGATTTCCCAACTACCTCATCCTCCTTGTTGTAGTGGCCTTCTAATATTACTTTACCTGACTACGGTTGGGTGCTCTTCTGAAGCTTGATGCATTCTGATTTGTCCTCGAGCTTCAGAAGCCTACCCACCATCATAATTTGGACAGGAAACCTGTCTCCAGTCCAGGACTCACCTAATTGAAAATCTTGGTTGGAATATTACCACCGTTCACACCAATAGGATTTCCCCATCCCGTTGCAGTGAATGGGGATTTGACTGGGTATCAAATTCTCCAACCTCGTTGCGCGGGAGCATGGCTGAGCAGCTGGTAAGATCATGCCCATAAACTTTACTCTGCTTTCCCCGGGAGGCATGATTCTGACCCGAAAATAAACCAAGCTTCTGTTTTCCACCTCTGTGGGTGAAAATAGGGTTGCCAACTGGGATTAAATGTATTCCTGGAGACTTCATCTCATGACTTGCCTCCACCTTCCAGTCATTTGTCGACCAACACATTCATCTTGGGATATACAGCTTTTCTATGCCCATTGGAAAACAAAAAACTATTCCCTAACTGGATGATACTTGACTGTTGGTGAGATTTTGTCATTCCCTCGTTTTCAATGTTTTTACATTTAGCATCTAGAAATTTTCAAAGAAAATGAGAATCAAAACCATCTTCTTTAATGTTCTGATAACTTTTCTCCAGGATTGCTTACAACAGTATTCTGGTGGTTGCTCGTCAGTTCCTGGAGACTCCAGGCCAAACCTGGAGGGTTGGAAACCCTAAGTGAAAATTCAGTCCTGTGATGCCAAAGTGGGTTCAAGAATGACTGTGTCCAATTTCAGGCTAAGCCTATAATAACCATCAGCATAATTGACTCCATCACCTGATTTATTCAGCATACCAGATATATTCAGGGCCCTGGGGGTGCCTTTTGATATCATTTTGCAATAATGTCAGTTTTGCAATCCTTTATTTCATATCAACAGCCACCTGCAACCAATCTTACCAAAGACCTAACCTTGCCACAACATATAAAAATCTAAGTATATGTTGCTATATTCTCTGTGAAAACTATGCATGTAGTTCCTCACTTGCAATTCTTCTTCAATGATAGGTCCAATGATAGGTCTAACCCACAGCACCATGGCTTCTAGCATGGATAAGACAATAAGGCTGATCCCAAATCCACCCCAGGGATCAAATCCCTTGCTGTTGGTACCAGTTTGATCTACATCAGCTATCCAGCCAACTGAACCAACTTGCACTCAAAAGAGCTTGAGTTGCTGTGCAACATACACTTTTCCATGTATGTTGTAGCCTGGAAATGGCTACTGATAATAGAGGGTCCAATTTCATTCCATCATGTGTGATCCATGGCTGGGCAAGGATCTCTTCTGGACTTAACACCTGTCATTAATATTTATTTGAGAGATTTAAAAGTTGATACTCAACCTGATTGGCCATTTTATGAATGTGCCTTCTTTCTGCTCAGGGACACTACCACAAGATTGCACCACAAGATCACCCCACTCACAAATAGATAATCCATAATATTAAGTTGCTTTTGCATTTTGCAGCCGGTCCTTGCATATTGCCATTAAGACACAGAAAGATCCGTGTCCTGAAGAATAGAAGTGGGGGCTCAATAACAAGTTGCCAAAGACTAAAACTGTTGTAAGAATGTAGTAAGAAGAAACAACAGAAATTCAAGATTGCTGTTGAACATGTGAAGTGATGGTTAGTTTAGAAACTGATTTCCTTATGAAGAGTACAGGGCTAAGAGATGACTCAAGGCTTTAACTAGATAGGCTTGAATTCTCCAACGTCATTGCTCCTGCCACCATTGCCAACGAGAACAAAGAATTTGATGCTCAGCCAAATTTTTTTTTGCAGTGAGACCGGAGAATCCAAGCCATAGGCGAGGTCAAAAAATTCCAGTCATATCTTTTGAATTAATTGTGCAAATCATCTCTGGAGCAACAAGTATCATGAGGTGTAAAAATGAGAATGTGTGAGGTTACTGTTGAATTGTCACTTTAGCGTCAAGTTGAGAACTTGCTCTTTGTAAAGTAAAAGTATGAATTTGTATTTATGCTGTGTCTTTCATACCTCAGGATATCCCAAAGTGTTTCACACCCAATTAAGTACATCTGAAGTGCAGGAAAACACAGCAGCTACTTTCCACACAAAAAAAGACCCACAACCAGCAATGCAATAAACGGCTAGTTAATCTGTTCGAGTAACATTGTTGAGAGATTAATGTTACCTAGAACATTGGAAAAATCTCCTCACTCTTATCTGAAAAGGGCCATGAAATCTTTTAAACTTATCTGAGAAGGCGAGTGGGACCTCAATTCAACATTTCAAAATAATCACACCAAACAGGTTAGATATCTTTGGAAGGTTTTATCCAAGAAGATTATCACCTGGAAGGACAGGTTGAATGATATTGAAGTAGTAAATAGATGGCTTGTGTTTTTGGCAATAGTCAGGACAGTTATGCTTCATGTTTAACATGGGTTCCCATGAAAGATAAAGTAATTGGTGTTACCTGAGAAAACATTAATAGGTGTTAACTGAGAAAAGAAGTGGTGAAACTATTTATAGAAGAATCAAAATAAAAAAAGTAATTACAAATATTTGCTGGAGATGGCAAAATAAAGAGCCTTGATATGCTTTATTGATCAACGTAGGCTTCCAATTAAGTGGTAACTTTAACAGATAACTGTCTACACTGGTTAGACCCATATCTTTCTATGCTTTTTTAAAAGAAAATTGTTAGTCATCTTTGATGTTTCAGATTTTCAATTTCAAGAGTCTCTTTACTTCTTCAACCTCAGCTATATTCTGGGTTATTCTAGGGAATTGGGCAAATATAGAAAGTAGGAGCAGAAGTAGGCAATTCAGCCCTTTGAGCCTGCTCCATCATTCAATCAGATCATGGCTGACCTCTCTCTGGTCTCAAATCCGTTTCCTTTCCGGATCTCCACGTCCCTTTAGTCCATTTTTTAAATCACAAATGTATCTCCTTCTTGAAACCATTTAATGATTCAGAGACTACACCATGCTATGGAGCAGCAAGTTCCACAAATTCACCGCCCTCTGCGAGATGTAGTTCCTCTTCATTTCAGTTTTAAATTTACTGCTTCTCAATCTGTACCTGTGACCTCTTGTTCTAGATTACCCTACAAGGGGAAACATTTTTTCTTTTTTTAATTTGTTCATGCGACATGGGCATCGTCGACTGGCCAGCATTTATTATGTATTCCTAGTTGCCCTTGAAACTCAGTTGAGAGTCAATCACATTGCTGTGGCCCTGGAGTCACATGTAGATCAGACCAGGAAAGGACAACAGATTTCCTTCGTTAAAGGATATTAGTGAACTAAATGGTTTTTTCTGACGATTGACAATTGTTTCATGGTCATCAGTGATTCTTAATTCCAGATATTTTTTTATTGAATTCAAATTCCACAATCTGCCGTGGTGAGATTTGAACCTGGGTCCCCAAAACATTAGCTCAGCTTCTAGATTAATACTCTAGCTATCGTCTTCCCATTTGGTTGGCTTTTTCTCTAACAATCCCTTTTATATACCTCAATCAGATCCCCCTCATACTTCTAAGCTCCAGCGGGTATAAGTCCAAATTATTTAAAACATCTTTTGGTTCCTTCCAACATTTTCCACTAATTCTGAGGATTGTTAGCCATTTCTTAGATTGGACAGTTCTCAAAAGAAGGAGTTGAACCAAAGTGTCCTCCATGTGGCTGACGAGGGCATCTTGTAAAGAGTTAATTCATAGAATTATAATGCCCAAAGGTATTCTGAAGAGTTAAGTAGCTTTTTAGGAATAACTGAAATGAGAAGTGCAAACCAGAAGAGTCTCCTTACCAAAAAAGGTGTCATTCACTGGTTTACTTTCAGAAATTCATTGAGGGCATGCAGCACTTTAGTTATCATATATTTATTTATAAGTATTAATATCACAAGTAGGCTTACATTAGCACAACAATGAAGTTACTGTAAAATCCTCTAATCACCATACTCTGATGCCTGTTCAGTTGCACTGAGGGAGAATTTAGCATGGCCAATGTATCTAACCAGCACATATTTCAGACTGTAGAAGGAAATCGAAGCACCCAGAGGAAACCTACACAGATGCAGGGGGAACATGCAGACTCTGCACAGACAGTAACCCAACTCAGAATTAAACTCAGATCTCTGACACTGTGAGGCAGCAGTGCTAACCACTGTGCCGCCCACAAAAAAAAGGCTTGATCTGAGCCAAATGGCTGAGAAGTGAGCCATAAGGGCTGAGGGTACCTGTTATACTATAACTGTAATTTATTTTGCTAAGTGTCAAAAACAAGAGTTTACTTTTAATCATTTTGTTTCAATCATATTTTATAATATTCTGCATTGTTTCAAATTCATATCAATTGCCTGGTACTTTCTGTGAGTACTATCCTTATGTTATATGACAATTTTTACCTCTGTAGAGGATTTCAGTGTACAGTAATTACCCCTTGGATCTGTTTACCCTTTACGTATCCGGTGGGAATCCATCCACTCCTCAGCACCAGCTTGTGTGAGTCTTCTTGATTTAGAGGCATTTAGATGATTATGCAGGATTTATGATTTTACATCAGCAGCAGCTACTGCTGATTGATGAGATCTCATCAACCATCCGGCCCACTGAATACATTCAGTGTGATAAAGCTGTTTGTCGTCAATAGTGATGGTACCGAGGAGGAAGTTTGCTATATATGGCAAGCAGAATGAATGATGTCACCACAATAAATGGTTGAAATCTTCATAAGGATCATCTACAAATTTCTCTTTATCACATTAGTTATAACAGAGGACATGGAATATACTAAAATAACGTGCTAAATTATTACTTTATATTTAATAATTGTATCACAGATATCTGTTTCTGCTGATGTGGATAAGTTACCTGTAACAAAGATATTGCACACACAGATCCATAACAGAAGGAGGTTCAGATCCATGTTTTGCTTTGCACCTTGCATATGGAACATGCATTGCAATTCTCTGCTAACCACACTGCTGCAGTATAGTGGGTTTTTTGCAGCCCCGAATAGCAGTCTGACCAAAGTACAATGCACAAGAGGATGGAATAAATATGCCATTTGATCACTGGCCTGATCCTTTTTTAAAAAATCATCCTTTTTTCCTGAATATGCTTCTCGTTACTGTGTGTCAGCAAGAATAGCCTAAATATTAGGACTTTACTGGGGTACACTAAATAGGCTTGGAAGGTAAGTCTAAGGCAACTGTTTCATTTCCTACTTGGTTCACTAGATTTAATTTGCAGTCAGGTTCCTTTGGAAAGAATTATGACAGAATTGCATTTGCAAATTAAAATTCTCATGTTACAGGTTTGGATTAGTCTGCATGCTTTGAAATGTTGTTCAAGAGGAATAATGCCATGCACTGATAGAGATCGTTCTTTAGAATTGTACTTATCCATCATTCCGATATGCAATAATCCAGTATGGTCCATGGTTGCTTTTAGCAGCTGTGGTTCAGTCTCCAAGCACAGGATAATGGCAGACATGGCTGAATCTCTGGCAGAGAAAGTCCTTTATCTAGTGGGTTTATTAATGACATGAACACTATTAGGTGTTTGATCTTTTATTTGATGACATTTCTAATTGAAACATTCCTTATCATTTCTGTTATTCTTAAAGAGCCAAACTTGGCATTACTGTTGAGAAGATACTCGAGCAATGTTGTATTCCTCAGAAACTGAATATAATTCTGCATATTGACCGTGGGACTGTAGGTGTATTGAAAGAATATTCAAAATAACACATTAATTAAACTTAAATCGCTGCACCGAAAGGATAAAGCAACAGTACCAAGAATATGAATGATTACAGTGTTCAAGATCTGAACTTTGAAATAAAGCAGATGTTCTTGCTAAAGATTGAAGTGATTATTTTTTCGTTAACGCACGTCCATTCTTGCCTTTCTAAAGTGGCCAGGAATGGTTGCTTTTTTTCGTAATAGATCGTAATAGCTGCTCGATTGTCAAACCTTTTGTGTCAGCTCAGCTGTCAACAATTTTTGCTGCTTTTGTGAGCTATTTGTTCTTTTTGAAATTCCTACGAAACTTGACTGAGAGCATATTGACAGATGACAGAAGACATTCACATCACAATTATCACCCGGTGTAATATGCTTCTGGACAGAACAAGATTCAAGCAGTAGTTTGAAAGTTAGCCACGCTGATGTATGGTCAGAGGAGTAAGTGCTGATCCTGCTGGGAGAAAGAAGGGGAAAAAAAACATAACTACTGTATCCATAGTTACATCAGATGGTTGCTTTGGTTGCTCTTGGTTTCATTATAGTGGAAAAAATAATAATTTGCAGCTTGATGAGGGGAACATGCTGCATTTTGTTAAGGTTTTCAATTTTTCCATGTTCCATAATCTTCTTTTCTCACTAGCTATTCAAACAGCCATAAATATTTATTTTTCTACTCAGAAAATATACAAGAATCCAAAGCTGTTATTACATTTCCCAAACCAGGTGCCTTGCCTTCTAGCTTTCTGATTATAACAATAAACTTAACCCTTAACATTTGTATGGAATATTTTATTGTGTAATTTAAGCTGTATTTGTTGCAGTAATGGGATGCTTGCCCTTGTCTGATACAAATGCAAAATTTTAAATTAGTTGACAGTATGGAGAAAGAAATATTCCAGATAGAGACACATGCTGCAGCCTGTCTCTTTTCTCTCATGTCTGCAACATTTAAAATCTCATCTGAGGCAAGTAGATTCCTGAATTATTCCCTGAAATTGGAACTTCAAATTCCATTGCCTCTGTTTCCTAGTGACCATTACTGACATTGCAAAATATTAAATGCTACAGAAATTTTGAGTAAAATGAAAATACTGCCTGTAGCAAAACTAGGTTACATAAACGATAAACCATCAGAGCAATAAAAGCTATTTCAAACTGATAACTGGCAAGTGGATTTCAAAATTAACAGGAAGATGGCATGAACCCCGAGAGTTTATTTTAATCTTTCAGGCCCCTGTTTAGCTCATTCCATTGTGAATAAAGACATGAAATCTAACCTAATTTTGAAAATTTGAAATTGTTCACGTTTCTATACAGCTGAAAATAAATGACTATCTTGCTGTGTTAGTAAATATTCCAATATCACTATGTTGCTAAAAGAGATTATTGAACAATCACAAAATCCCAAAGTGACTATTATTGCTAACGTGCTAGAATTCCAGCCAAAAGATCCTGTTTATATCATTAATATTTTAAATGTTTAGTTCATACTTTTAATAACCTGGAAAGATACATACAGCATGACTAGTTTGAATGACTCTTTCAATGTGCTGAAGGATCTACTTGCAATTTATCGCAGAATACTGTGTGAGATTTGGTCGGAAGAGATGGATTTAAAATGAATAGAATTGGATATGACTATGAGGGAGAAAATATTATATTAATCTGTGTTTTTCTTTGGAAGAGCTGTGGGCTTGGTACATGGTCGATTCACTTTTATTTTGGTAATAAGATATTGGGATAAATCAGTAAAAATTGCACACTAAGTAATGTTATGAATCCTGTTTGGCCTACAAGAACATTTGTGGAAGACAACCGGTCAGGACTGGATAGTTGAATCAATATCCTGCAGCATTTAACCCAATTGCCTTTGGGGTTGAGGAAGTATCTATTCAATATCTTTTGAGCTAAGTCTTTTGTAGTTAAGTAACTGCCTGAAGACAATAAATAAACTATAAAGCAGGTCCACTATGCTGCAAACTGTATGCGACATCTTATGAACATAATGTTGAAAGGCCTTTTCTTGCTCCTTAATTTCTTATGAGGACATATTGTTAACTTAAAATAAAAAAAACAGAAAGTTTCTGGAATCCATACTGTTATTAAAGTTCACTAAATCATTTGGCTAATCGATGTAAATATCTTTTTTCCCTGTTCTTCATGTTTCTCCTTGATAAACAAGTTACATCCCTGTATCTAGTAAGTATTACCTGCATAAAATTGATGTGGGGTAAAGGAGATAAAGACAAAATTGAAAAAATTAGCTTGTGAGCAGATAAGACTCCATTTTTCCTCTTTTAATAATGGTGTGTTTATTAAAAATGCAGCTTTTTTAGTAGCATAGAGGCAGTTACATAATGAGAGAAATTATTGTTTTTTTTCAGTACGCCTCACTGGTCCACCAGTTACGTTACATTTTTCTGTTTCTTGACATTGCATCACACCCTCCACAATATGGTTGCCATGGTAAATCCAGCAAATTATACTTAAATCTCTTACATTCTTTTCCGATTTCAACTACTAGGCGATGCTTGAAAAATACCAATAAAAATGATGACTTTCAGCATTGTAATTAGCAGTATTTGTTTTGCTAACAAGATGGATTGTGTTTGTAAAATAGCCTGTACTCATCATCACCTCACACTTCAATTCGGATCTTTATTCTGATAGTGGTAGCCTGTTTAATTTAATATTTGGTCTTTCAAATAAAGCAATCAACAATTAATATGCCTGAGTACATAATTAAATTGGGTCCAAACTGTAGCTACTAAACCAAAAAAAACCTTCTGTGAGAAGAGACAGGAAGATTGCTAATTGGGAATTTAAATTTGCTGTCATTATTTCACAATGAACACATTTTGTTATTATTCCTGTTACTGATTACATTTTTAATATCCTTTACTTGTCTAATGGTCTTATTTATGATATGGTGGTTGCTCTTTACAGCATTTCATCTGCACAATTAATGGAATAAACTCGTTCTTTCGTTTGAATGTGTGGTGCATTGTAAATAACTATAGTTAAAGCTTTTATATTCATTGATTTTTAACCAAATATTGACACAGATTTTCCACTGTAAGTTGTTTCTGGAGGGAGATTATTTCCGAGAGTTCTAGGGTGTTGCCAATCAGAGTTTCAGCAGTTAGCATCTCAACTTCAGCTATTTTCCCACTTTGGTTGAACTTTGACAATCTTTAGGTCAGATTGTGAGACAACCAGTAGCAAGTCAAAGCTCGACATGGGAGAATAAAGGTGGGATTGGAATGATGGCTTGTAGCCAAAAGATAAGCTCTTGCTGCTCACTGATTACAAAACGATGTTGCATAGATATAGCAGCTGTTTTTTTTAAGATTTTAAAATCTAAATAAATACTGTTAAAAATTTTATGCAATGTAGAAAATTGTATGCAAGTAATATAGTTAAGGAGTGAATTTCACATTTTATGCTATTATCAGTCTTCATCTCATTCACTACTGCAGGACCATTCAATTCCCTGTAGCTGGAGGGTCAACTTATAATATTGATCAGACTATATTCAGAATTATGAGAAAAAGTCTTGTGTAACAAGGTTTGCAGTCTCTCAACCTAAGAAGATTAAAGAGGGATTTGATAGAGATGTCAGTGGGTAAATTGAAACAAAAGATTATGAGCTCAATGTAATTAGCATATCCAGGAGAAATTACATGTAAAATTGGTGGAATGTGGAATATTTTTCCATGGCTAGCCATTAACACTAAAGTAATCATAGTGTTTGAAGGGGTGCTGGACAGTTACTTAAAACAATAAATTGAGATTCATGTAAAGTCAACTCCAAGAATAGTCTAAATGCAGCATTGGAAAGGAAGATGAATGACCTCAGCGTGCTAAATGTTCCTATGAATTTATGAATCAAAATAGTCAATATAATATCAAAATGGCAGGAAATTTATATTGTCTCTGGGATGCACAGTGTTTAATATGGTACTAAAATATATTGCATTTCTATCTGATTTCCTTAACTGAATGCATGGGTCTGAGGTGGCAAGAATGTACTTTGGCAAGATGATGATCTATATTATTTTCAAGGGCCCTCTTGCACCCTTCCACCCTTATCCAGTTTGGCCTACATAAGACTCCAGATCCACAGTAATGTGGTTGACTTTTAAATGTAAATGCTGTTAGTGCGGTTTAAGAGAAGTAGGTAATATCAACTGGACAGCTGAGGACTCTGCATTTTGCCATATTTTTCACCTGTTGCTAGTCAGACTTTCCTTTGCACATTTGGATGGCAAATTGCTAAAGTGCGAAGGAAAACAGGGACCTTAGTAATCAGCACAAATAACACATTACATCCTTCACCAATGAGATTGAAAGATTGTGAAGTAAGTAACGCAAAAACTGTGTGTGTAAATTAGAACTGGTGAATTCAGTGTCAAAATAGATACAGAAAAATAAATTGAGATGATACTAAAGACTGGGTTAAGAGAAATAAACAAGTTACAGAAAGGAAAGGTTTAAATCTCCAACAATAATTAAAACTCAAATGCATGAATTTTCACACCATAGTTAATTGACAATAATTAACAATTGACACGACACTAAAAAGGTATTGAACTAAAGACTTTCTTGAGGTCAGTTTGGAACTATTATGTAAATACTGCAGCACGCGCCATTTCATGCATGTCAATGGCAATTAGTGAACTGGGTTTTTGTGAAACTAGCAGTGGAACATTACATCTTGGGCATCAGTCTTTGAATTTACTTGTTTAATTGGGTATCTGCTCTATGCCTGTAATTATCATCTCACTTGTGCATAGATAACAACGAGTACCATTAATTAATTATTGCCCAATGTATCAGATAGCAACTCAAAATTTGGTATTTACTGCACTTACGTGGGTTCCAAAATCATACAGATATGTGAAACAGTTCCAGAGTATTTTTTGTTTATTACAGTTTTATGCCCTAGTTGTCCTTGAGAAGGTTATGATGATAAGCATTCTTTTTGAACCCTGCAAACCATGTAGTGAAGGTACTGCCTCATTGCCATTAGGTAGGATGTTCCAGGACTTGGATCCATCAGTGATGAAGAAATGACAAGAAATGTCCGAGCTGGGGTGGTAGAAGATTTGGAGAACTTGGAGGTGATAGTCTTCCCATGCTGTATTTGTTGCTTAAGACCATGAAGGTTATGGATGTGAGAGGCACTACTGAAGAAACTTTTCAAACTTATTATTGATATTAAAGTTTATGCAAATGGACAAAATGAACAATTTTTTCATAGAACAGTCGAGCTTCTCTTGTGTTGTTTGCAGCTGCAACATTCAGGCAAAAGGAGAGTATCCTATTACATACTGGACTTGTACCTCATTGCTGTAAAGTGTCTGGGATGTCAGATAATCTACTTTCCACAGATTACCCAATCTGTCCGAATAACCATGACATTTATGTGACTGGTTCTGTTAGTTTATGGACCACCAGAATGTTGATGGTGTGGGTTTTAGTGCCAATGCCAATGGAGATCATGGAAAGTAGTTTGGCTCCCTCTTCTTGGAGATAATTATTGTCTGGTACTTGTGAAATGCCAGTGTTACTTGTCACTTGTTAGCTCAAGTCTAAATGTTTTCCAGGTCTTGCTGCATGTGAGCATTGAGTGTTTTATTTTCTGAGAAACGGTGAATGGAGTAAATCCAATACAGTTGTCAGAGAACTGCACAATCTCTGGCGATATGAAGAGGGAAGGTTATAGAATGACAGAATTGTTACAGCATAGAAGGAGGTCATTCGGCCCATCATGTCTGCGCTAGCTCTCCAAATGGGAATTATGAATTAGTGTGATTCTTCATTGATGAAGCACTTGAAGATAGCTGGGTCGAGGAGGCTGCCTTGAGTAATTCATAAATACAGGAAGCACGGTAGCACAGAGGTTAGCACTGCTGCTTCACAGCTCCAGGCACCGGTGTTTGATTCCCAGCTAGGGTCTCTGTCTGTGTGGAGTTTGCACATTCTCCTCGTGTCTGCGTGGGTTTGCTCACACAATCCAAAGATGTGTGGGTTAGGTTGATTAGCCATGCTAGAAATTGCCCCTTAGTGTCCTGAGATGTGTAGGTTAGAAGGATTAATGGGTAAATATTTAGTGATATGGGGGTAGGACCTGGGTGGGATTGTGGTTGGTGCAGATTCGAAGGGCCGAATGGCCTCTTTCTATACTGTAGGGTTTCTATGATTCTAGAGATGATTGCCACATCTAATCTTATTTTGTGTCAGTCATTGGAGAGTTTCTCCCCTGATTTACTGTGCTTTTGGTTTGATTAAGGTTTCTTGGTAGCAAGAGAAACCAGTGTCACCTCATCTCTTTATTGGACCAAGGCAATAATAATGACATTTGGAGTCAAATAGTCATGGCAGAACCCAAATTAAACAGTCAGGTTATTTGGGAATAAGCGTGACTTGCTAGTGTTTTCGACAAGTCTTTCCATTACTTTGTTGAAGAATAGGAATAGATTGATTTGGTGTAATTGGCTAGGTGTGATTCACCTGCAATTGTGCAAAATTGTAAGGCTGGTAGAGATTACAGGAATGGGGAGGCCTTTTGGGATTTGAATACGTGGGTGAGAATTTTAATACTGAAGTGCTGCTGGACTGGAACTCAAATCAATTTTGGTCAGAGTTAAAATCTAGGCAACAGAGTTGTTGATATGTTGTTGGTTGTGTGAAGTTGAATTGAGAGCTATCAAAATCAAGGTTGAGCATCTCAGCAGCACATAAACTGGGTTGGCTTGGAAGAGTGAATGTATGGCTTAAGCAGGCAGTCTTAATGGTGGCGAGGATACCAAGTTGGAAGCTCAGCTCAGAATCAAATAGGATGCCAAAGTTTGGACACTGGAGACAAAGTGAAAAATGAAGACCTTGAGAGTGGATGGAAGAGAAACTGAAGAAAGGGCTAGGACAGATCAGAATCATAAACTTGAAAGATATGGGAAAGAAACCATGGGCCTGATTTTACCATCAAGTTTCACTTATTTTCAGGTGCAAAAACTTGGTAATGTGGGTTATGAGGCAAGTAGTGCAATCCATACCTGCCTCCGCACTGGTTCCCCTTTATCAAGGACCAGAAATGGATGCGATTGGGATTACAAAGAACAAAGAACAAAGAACAACACAGCACGGGAAACAGGCCCTTCGGCCCAACGAGCCCGCGCCACCATCCTAACGTCTTAATGACATATAGAGACCAATATAGGGACAATTTGTTACCCAATCAGCCTAAGAGCACATTTTTGGGATGTGGGAGGAAACCGGAGCACCCGGAGAAAACCCACGCAACCACGGGGAGAACGCGCAAACTCCCGCAGACACAGGCCCAAATCCATGTGTCTGCACAGCAACAGCGATAGTCTCTGAGCTGTCATGTTGCCCATCTGATGGTCCAGTTTAAGCATACACTAACGACGTGAAGCACTAGGCCACTCCTGAAGTAACCTCCAGGAGCAGCCCTCGCACGACCTGCCGAATGCATGCACCTTGTTGATCAACAAGGTGGACCGAATAGCCTGTGGAAACAATTAAAGTATTTAAACAGTCCTCATATATCCCTCTATCTGCAGACCGCTCATGTGGCTGTCCAAGAGACCCTTAAACAACCCTAGCGTGCCTGCTCCCACCACCTTACTCGGCAGTGCATTCCACACCCCCACTACCCTTTGTGTGAAAAACTGCCCTCTAATATTCGTCTTATACATAGCCCCCCTCACCCTAAGGCCGTGACCCCTCGTTCTATCCGAATCTAATGGTGGAAAAAGCTTACCACCATTTACTCTATCTATACCCCTCATAATCTTATATACCTCTAATAGATCCCCTCTCAGCCGACGTCTTTCAAGGGAAAACAACCCCAGTGCGTTCAACCTTTCCTCGTAAGACAGCCCTTCCATACCAGGCAGCATCCTGGTAAATCTCCTCTGCACTCTCTCCAGGGACTCCACATCCTTCCGGTAGTACGGCGACCAGAACTGGACGCAGTACTCCAAGTGAGGCCTAACCAACGTTCTATACACTTGCAACATCAAACTCCTACTCTTGTATTCTATACCCCTTCCTATGAAGGCTAACATACCATACGCTTTCTTTATCACCTTTTCCACCTGTACTGACACCTTCAGAGACTTGTGAACCTGCACCCCCAGGTCTCTCTGCGTCTCTATACTCCGGATAGTTTTACCTTTTATCCTATAACTCCCCTCTACAGTATTCCAGCCAAAATGCATCACCTCGCATTTATCCGGATAAAATTCCCTTTGCCATCTATCTGCCCAATCTACCAGCCTACCAATGTCCTGTTGTATTGCCTGGCACTGCTCCTCAGTCCCCGCCAATCCAAGTATCTTAGTGTCATCAGCAAATTTGCTGATCACACCACCTACCCCCTCTTCCAAGTCGTTTATATAAACCACAAATAGAAGAGGTCCTAGTACTAAGCCCTGTGGCACACCACTAGTGACTGACCTCCAGTTGGAAAAAGAGCCTTCCACTAATACCCGCTGTCTCCTCCTCCCAAGCCAGTTCTCAACCCATCTACATACCTGGCCCTGTATCCCATGCGCATTCACCTTTTTTATCAGCCTACCATGGGGAACCTTGTCAAACGCCTTACTGAAATCCATGTAGACGACATCAACGGCTTGTCCTTCATCAACCGTTTTTGTCACCTCTTCAAAAAATTCCACTAGATTCGTAAGGCACGACCTGCCCTTAACGAAGCCATGCTGCGTATCCCTGATCAGATCGCAGCGCTCCAGATGCTCACACATCCTGTCCCTGAGGATCCTCTCCATTAGCTTACCTATAACTGAAGTCAAGCTCACCGGCCTATAGTTCCCTGGGTTATCCCTCTGACCCTTTTTAAACAACGGTACTACATTTGCAATCCTCCAGTCCTCTGGGACCTCACCTGTGTCCAAAGAAAAGACAAAGATTTGCGTCAGAGGCCCAGCAATGTCATCCCTCACCTCCCTTAGCAGCCTGGGATAAATACCATCAGGCCCTGGAGCTTTATAAGTCTTTATGTTACCTAAAAGCCCCAACACTTCTTCCCTCGTAATGATTATTTCCTTTAACGGGTCCTCAAAATCCTCAAAGCCGGCATCAGACATCAGGCCCCTCTCCCGCGTGAATACCGACGCAAAGTATTCATTCAGGATTTCCCCCATCCCCTCAGGCCTGAAACAGGCACAATGGCCATTTAAATGCATTTAAATTGATTAATAGGCTGCACACCCAACTTTACTGGCACTGCCTCCTTTACCATCACATTCACCAATCCGGAATCAGCACAAATCAGATTTGTTCCGTAAAAGTCCGATTCGGGCGCTCCATCAGTCAGGGTTAGTGAGGAAGTAAGTGTTTAACATCCAACGGCTGTCTGCTGCTCATGGGTGTCCTTTTGTCGTGGCCATTTTCTTTCTCGGGTCGGTGGCAGCTTTGCGAGTGTGTGGGGGATGGGGAGCGGGAGGCTGTTGCTCTGCAGGATCTCCGATGTGCGGCTTGCAGCACAGACTCGGGTCTCAGCACTGACCTTGAATCTTGCGATGCTGCTGTTGCGTCCTTGCGCACTCAGCTCAGGAGAAGGGGGGAAGAGAAATTCCCAGTTTCGCGCGTGAGAGGCATTTGAATAGATGTCAGTTACCGTGTGCCACTGATGTCTCCGCCTCCGAAAGGAGACGGTGCAACACCTGTGCAATCTGTTGCAGGACCTGGCACTGAGGGACGGGGGGTACACCCACTCTCAGTGGCTATTAAATTGACAGCCACTCTGAACTTTTATGCAACTGGCTCCTTCCAGACCCCAGCAGAGATGTTTGTAGCATCTCCCAGTCAGCCTTGCATACTTTTGTCAAACAGGTCACAGAAGCCCTGTATGCCTGGGCTGGGCAGTACATCAAATTTAACCTGGACCAGGCTCATAGGGAAGCCAGGGCTGCAGGATATGTAGCCAAAGCAGGGATGCCTAACCTACAGTAAACTGCACCCACGTAGCCCACAAGGCTCCCCTACAGAATCCCCGGGGATTCATCAATACAAAGGGGTTCCACTCCCTGAATGTTCAACTCGTGTGTGACAGTAACATGAACATTGTGCATGTCTGCACAAGACATCCAGGTAGTGTGCACAACAGCTTCATTATCAGGAGCTCGGACATCCAGGAGGCAGTTGAGGAGGAACCCAGGCTACGGGGGTGGCTCATGGGTGATATGAGTTACGCTTTGGACATGGCTGATCTCACTTGTATAGAGGCCTGTGTTTGAGATGGAGACCTGCTATAATGAGGCCCATGTAGCTACCGATGTGATCACGGAGAAGTGCATTGGGCTCTTCAAGATGCGATTCCGGTACCTGGGCCGATCTGGAGGGGACAGCCCAGTTCATCTCTTCCTGCATTGTGGTGGTGTGCTGTGCCATGCACAATCTGGCTTTACAGAGAGGGAACAGAGAGGGCATGGAGGCTGACCAGCTGGGTGTCGCAGGGGAGGATGTCCAGCCGGAGGAGGAGAAGGAAGGGAAGAAAAGGAAGAGCATGCTGAGGAACACCAACCAAGCGCTGGAGAGCTGGCAGCCCAAATGAGGCAAGCAAGAGTGGCAAAGGAGACCCTGATCACCAGACGATTCACTCGCGAGAGGTTTGTGTCTGTGGGTTCCATCCTCCTCCCCTCAAAATTCCTTCTATATCCTGAACGTTGGTGATGAGCCTGGGTATGCTGTGTTAGTGAGTGTTTTGGCAGGCAGGAGGGTGATGACGACTTGTTAAGCATGATT
Organism: Sphyrna mokarran; assembly: GCA_024679065.1. NCBI lineage: Eukaryota > Metazoa > Chordata > Chondrichthyes > Carcharhiniformes > Carcharhinidae > Sphyrna > Sphyrna mokarran. The sequence continues at coordinate 102,772,181 of JAGIQG010000005.1, forward strand.
ATGATGATGCTGTGGTGCAAACTAGTCTGACTCCTGCCTGAGCTCCACATGCACGCTGGCACTTGGGCCCATGCCTGTGTGGTGGGACCCGCATACAGGGCCTTGGGGCCCTTGGGTTGGAAAATGGGAGGGAATCACTCAGGAGGCTTGGAGAACCAATGGTTTTCTTTTCACAGTGACACATCTTTGAGGGGCCTCCCCAACTGACATCAACGTGAAATACCCTTCTGGTGCTCATCAATGAAAGAGAATTCACAATTGACAAATCTGAAACAAATTAGTCACAAGTGGGTGGTGAAAAGAACATTTAATTGCAATAAAGGTGTTTAAAAAAGACATTCGAACTTAAAAATTTATGAACAGAAAACATTAAGGTGCTTAAATATCTTTCTAACTAGTGCAGCCCTTCACCTATGCCATCAGTGCAACTATAACTTCCTAACCTTACATGGCCTACCACTATGACTCTCACAACACACATTGGGGCCAGCTGCCTTCCATGCCCCTTGGCTTGTAACGCACATGGCGGATGTCCCCTTGAGGCCCTGGCCTGCTTCCAGGTGTCTGGGATATTTCCATGACACTATCTTCATCCCAGTGAAGATGGAGGGAGTCAGAAGCTGTAGCCAGTCTCCTGGCTGGAAGGGCCCCGGCGTGGACTTGAGCCTTTCCTCCTTCCTTGGGGTTCCTGTGGGCCCCTGGGTCACTCCATTGAGCTCCAAAAGCTCCAGCACCACCTGGCACTGCCAGTCCTGGAGGACAACTTGCATCTTCCATGGTAGGTCAAGCTCTTTGCATTGGTGACTTGAGTCAAGGGCCACCTCTCAGTGGCCGCAGCAAGTACCTGCTGAGCCTAGGCCATGCTCTGCAACCCCTCTGCGATTCAGCCATGTTCTCAAGGGCTGCTGCTATAACTCGCTATGTCTCAGCGCCGAATTGCTGGGTCTCCTGCCAGCTCTCAAGGTTCTCAGTCATGGGCCTCAGAATCTTGAGAAGCCTGATCAATCCCTCAGTTGTGGTCTGCTGTGACCTAAGAACATAAGAACTTGGAGCAGGAGTAGGCCATCTGGCCCCACGAGCCTGCTCTGCCATTCAAAAAGATCATGACTGATCTTTTGTAGACTTAGCTTCACTTGCCTACCCGCTCACCATAACTCTTAATTCCTTTACTGTTCAAAAACTTACTTATCATTACCTTAAAAACATTCATTGAGGTAGCCTCAATTGCTTCACTGGGCAGGAATTTCACAGATTCATAACCCTTGGCCATTGCTTAGCCTGCCACCCATGATAAGTATACTCAGTCCCATGCTATAATGAGGTTCTATTATTCTATGATAAATGGAATTGATGAACAGTAACCAACTTTGGTGGGATAGATACATAGAAAGAGGCAATGAAATTTACAGGTAGGGACTATTCAGACTAACTGGTCAAAACTGATATTTTTTAAAAAATGAAAAAAATAGAGCACACAGTGGTTAGCACTGCTTTTTCACAGCTTCAGGGTCTCGAGTTCAATTCCTGGCTCGGGTCACTGTCTGTGTGGAGTTTGCATGTTCTCCTCATGTATGCATGGGTTTCCTCCGGGTGCTCCGGTTTCCTTCCACAGTCCAAACATGTGCAGGTTAGGTTGATTAGCCATGCTAAAACTGCCCCGTAGAGCCCTGAGATGCATAAATTAGAAGGATTAGCGAGTAAAATATGTAGGGATGTGGGGGTAGGTCCTGGGTGGGATTGTGGTCGGTGCAGACTTGATAGGTCGAATGGCCTCTTTTTGCATTGTAGCGTTCTATTATTTTATTATTCTATGCTTTTTACTGCAGATGCCACCCTTGCAATGATGGCTTGGGAAGCATGCAAATCAGGCAATAGCTGATGGACCTGAAAGCTTTGGAACTCCTCTCAACAGCCTCACAGTCGGTCCAGTGTAGCCGTCAGCCCCTCCTGTATTCCCTGACTCTGCTGCTGCATCTCCAGCAGCTGAGGGAGAAGTGATCGTAGAGGCCCAGCATGTAGCCTGGGGCCAGCTGAGACCTCGCCTCCGGCAGGTGCCCACATACTTAGATGACTGCTTTAGAAATATTCAGTGCCCCAAGCAGAAACTGTTTACCTAAATCACTGGGTCATTCAAGATTATATAAATGTGAAGGTCCATAAAAGGAAAGAATGTGAGCTATGTAGACAGTCATTTTAAAAAACACAAGAAAAAAACAGCATAACCATTATTGCCATCTCGCTCCCCTCAGAAATAGGCAGACTAGCCCTTAACTCATAGCCAGTCCCATCATGTCAGGTGAGGGTTTTGTCATGAGGGGGTGGGGATGGAGACGAGTGGAATTAGGGCTGGGTTCGAAGTTTGGGGTCAAGGAGAAAGGGATGGATGATATTTTAGTGAAGGATGCCTCTGATAGGTCTAAGATCCTGCAAAGGAGGTGTCCTAGCCATTCCTGATAACAGCGCACAGCTAATGTTGCCAGGTTTTCTGCATGGTGTGGACCTACCCTGCCACGGAAAAAGTACTGACCATGGCAAGTTGAGGCCCATGTCATGTCAAGATCGGCCACTTAAGGTTCTGTCAATAATCCCTAAGATTCCAACATCTCCTCCAACCTCTGTAAAATTTCAGACAGGTTGGGATGGAGGCTGGTCGGCAGTAGGCAGGTCACCTGATGGATTTTATATGCCCCTTATTTCAAACCATGGCAAGGGAGCAGAAATCCAGCCCCATGGTATGAAAAGACTTGAGTGGGAAGCTATGGCAAAAAGTGAAATCTCTGCTGAATTTGGTATGAAAGTTGAGAATGATTTTCCCTATGTTCAAATGCATACATACAGTTGTGATGTTATTTATGTTAGACAAGCAGTGTCAAGTAGTGAGAGCCTTTAACTGGGTGCCATCGGCATACAGATGAAAACTGACTGTGTTTTTGGCAGTTATTACCAAGGGCCGGCATGTGGATGAGGATCAAGTGTATGATTCTTGAGGGAACCTGGATCTGATCCAGTGGGAACGGGAAAAAGGCCATTACTGAGGTGCGCTTGCAACCTCCTGAATAGGTGGGAGTAAAATCAAACAGTGTCAGTTTTACATTGTCGGAGGGATGGTGAAGGAGAGCAGCATGATTAATCATGTCAGACTCTTAGAAACATCTGAGAGGAACAATGGTGCATCAGTTACTGTCATAATCATAGAACATAAAAAAACTACAGCACGAACAGGCTCTTCGGCCCACAAGTTGCACCAATGAGTTTTCATCACCACAGTTTGCATGGAGGTACAGGTCTATTGATTGTGGAGGTCATATCTGGATATGGCAAGGAAGCAATAGTTTTTATTTATAGAATCATTAGCTAGACCGTAGGAATTTTAAAGGAGTTTTGGGAAAAGGTAAGTTTGGGATGTGGGCAGGATTTTCTAGTCCCGCCTGCCATGGTGATAATTACAAAAGATGAATGGGTCTACAGTGGGTCATTACAGAAGAAGGCAATTGAGTTTTTGTAGAGACCAAGGATAGTGGTTGAGGGAAGAAAACCATTAACAATGACCGCAGACAAAGGCCCGAATTTTCACATAGGCAGAAAGGCTTTGTCCCTTAGCCAAGAAGGTGCCAGCACCTCAAATCTGGATGTCCCACAACACTGTTTCTGCTGGAAGGGAAGAGCCAGAGTAAGGGAGACTGCAGGTAATAGGGACAGGACGCATCATACGCATACGTAATTCATGGAGACAATGACACATTTAAAAGCAGTCTTCTTCACCACAGTTTGCATGGAGGTACGGGTCTACTGATTGTGGAGGTCATATCTGGATATGGCAAAGAACCAATGCAGAAGGCTTGGAATTGATCACTGACATATACACGATGGTGCAACAAAATCTGGCACCAGTATCTGCTGATCCAGTGCCCTATCAAATGGCACTAATGTCATAGAGTCTCAGAGTTTTACGGCACAAAAAGTGGCCCTTTAGCTCATTGTGTCTACACTGGCCATCAAATATCCTATCTATTCTAATCCCATTTTCCAGCACTTTTGGTCTGCACTCTTGTATGCCAGGGTCATAATGGCTTTGAATTTCCAGACTACTGGAGACTTTTGTAGCATTTCACAAACTGGCAAATAAGGCAATTGCAGATACCCTCTTTGTTGAGGTGGAAGAGCATATAAACTTCGTGGATGTGGTGTTTCAATTGCAGCAAGCCAAGGAAATTGGCAGAATTAGCAGATTTTCTTCAAGTACAGGAGGCTCAGGACTTCACCTGTCTTCCAAAGGGCACCAAGTGATCAACCTAACACTTCCTTAAACAGGAAATCTTTCCACTTGCTGAATGTGCAGGTGGTGTGTGATCACACCAAGGTATTTCTGCATTTATGGGCACAGTATCTTGAAAGCTACCATGATTCTTTTATCCTGAGGAACTTGCAATTGCCTCAACTTTCTCAGACACCGATGCAGGTCTGTGGTTTGAATAGTGGACTCAAGGGGTATTCCTTAAGGAGATGGCTGATGAACCCCTTTCGGCAACTGAAAATGGAACTGAAATGGCACTACAGCAACAGCCATGTGGTTGCCCATAATGGAACAGAGCAGGCTTTGGCATCTTAAAGATGTGATTGAAATACCTTGACTGTTCTGGAAGAATGCTACAATATTCCCCTATAAGGATCTCCAGACCGTCATTGTTTGCTGTACGCTCCATAGTATGGCACAGTGAAGGGCAAATGCCAGGCTTATAGCTGTAACATCTGGGCAGAATGGCGCTGAGGAAGAGGAGGAGCAGGAGGAGAAGATCCCTATCCAGTTTCATGGATCTGATAACTAGGAGGAAGGTGGAAGAATATTTGATGTTTTGAAGTATAAAACCCTTTTAATTAAAATATTTATGTTCTAAATTCTTATTTGTAACAGTGGAATCCTCAATTATACCTGATCTGGTAAGATATGAATGATTAACATTTATGAATTTCACTGTGTAAAGTTTCCACATTCTCCCTATGTCTGTGTGGGTTTCCTCTGGGTGCTCCAGTTTCCTCCCACAGTCCACAGATGTGCAACTCAGGTGGATTAGGCATACAAAATGTGTGGTGTTACCGGGATAGAGTGGGCAACAGGGCCTTGGTAAGATATTCTGTCAGAGTTCAGTGCAGACATGATGAGTCAAATGGCCTCTTCAGCACTGTAGTGATTCTATGAGTCAATGAATTGTGTAGAATTTATTCAGTAAGATGTTAGATGTACAGAACAAGAAGCAATGAAGACAGCATGGAAGTTTCTAAATCCCCAAGAGCCAAGGTCAACTCGAGTGCTGACAGCACAGGCTAAAACTTTCTTCTGTCTCTGAAGTAATCTTAAACTGTGTCATAGAGGAATTATACCACAGAAGCAATAGTAGAACGGTGCTCATGAAAACTCTTAATTCTGAATGTCTGTGGTTCCTTGTTAGGAAATAATCTGAATGAACCCTCTTCTTTGGCTGAGGGTGACCTGAAGTCTCCTCATCTTTGTACCAGAGACATGTGCATCCTCTGTTCCCTTAGGCTCCACAGGTTACATTTTATTGTGGACAAATTATACATCCTTGTAGATATAGATTGCAGCTATACAACAGCTTTACATCCCTAATATATCCTTGAGTATTGTTACAGCCTGTCACTGAGTGGGTGAAAACATCACCCTGTGCTTACTTGAACCATGATGTAGAGATACCGGCGTTGGACTGGGGTAAACACAGTAAGAAGTCTGACAACATCAGGTTTAAATCCAACCGATTTATTTGATAGTAAACTCGCAAGCTTTCGACTTTAATGGCCTTCGTCAGGCGAATGAGGCGTTCTGGTCTCCAACAGCACACATACCAGCACAGACAGTTTACAGATTGCTGATTAGAATGTGAATCTTTACACGCAACCTGCTATTCAAGTCTTAAAGTGGCTAACAATGTGAGTGGAAGGAGCACTGAGCATAGGTTTGAGAGATGTGTATTGTCTCCAGCACAGTAAGTGAGGTTTTTTGCTAACTCAGGCAAGTCATGGGGATTACAGATAGTGTGACATGAAGCCAAGATCCCTGTTAAGACTGTCCTCCTGTGTGCGGAACTTGGCTATCAGTCTCTGCTCAGCGGCTCTGCGCTGTCGTGTGTCATGAAGGCCCCCTTGAAGAATGCTTACCCGAGGGTCGGAGGCCGAATGCCCGTGACCGCTGAAGTGTTCTTCAAAAGGAAGGGAACAGTTATGCCTGGTGTTTGTCGAGCGATGTTCATTCATCCGCTGTCATAGTGTCTGCATGGTCTCCCCAATGTACCATGCTTCAGGACATCCTTTCTTGCAATGTATTAGGTAGACAACGTTGGCTGAGTTGCAAGAGTATGTACCGTGTACCTGGTGAATGGTATCCTCACGTTTGATGATGTCATCCATGTCGATGATCCGGCATGTCTTGCAGAGGTTGCTGTGGCAGGGTTGTGTGGTATTGTGGTCACTGTTCTCCTGAAGGCTGGGTAGTTTGCTGCAAACTTGAACCATGCCAATTCTCCCAAGAGCGCTAGTAGAAAGCAGGATTTTAATCCCACAACTTTTAGATGTGATTGTATGTGCGAACAGTACTGCAGCTACAGTACAGTGAGCAGGGTGATGCTGCATGTGTGTGAGAACAACTCCTTCCACACGATCCATCCACCACTGCCATCCACTTTCACGAGTGTGAGATATCTGCAACATATAAGGCTTCCAAACACCTCAACTCTCTGTGAAACGATGCCTATACCATCGAGAAAACAAAGACTCCAAATCTAATGAGGAATCCACCAAAGCTGCTTCCCTTGAATGTATATGTAGGGAGTCCACTGAAATGACTGTGTAACAATCATATGCAAATAGCTGCCTTTCGCACATCTGATAAACTAGATTTGATCTTTGAGTCTGACCACTGATCCTCCTTAAAGAACAATCATTGATGGACAAGAAATGCTGCGAGAAGCATCCCAATCACAACCTTTGCTGTGCCAGGTCTTCCATCATCGCTGCAGCATTCAGATGTGAACCATCAAGTGGACCTTTTGTGTGATTGTGCCAAAGAAATCACCATGCTGAAAGGCAGCACATAATGGAACCTCATCCAACATTGAATCCACAGTTTGCCATGGTCCCCTGCTGCACTCGCAGAGGAGGTTATGTCCTGCTATTTGCTCTTAGATAGTGTCTGCTGGCTATTGGAATATTATTTGCTACACCATCTCTAAGCCTCTTCAACAGGGAACAGCAAGGTAGTGTAGCTTTTGTTCCTGTCTGTCCAAGATTTTATGTTGTGATGCTGACTATAAATTACCCTGCTGGCCTGCTGCCTCAGAGCCACACTCTTCTACCACAGTGTGCAGCTGTAAGGGTCCTGATCAAGGCTGAATTGTTTGGCTGCACCCTGAGAAATATGTGGAACGAAGTGCACTGTGTAATAACCATCCCCTGAGGCATTATATTTTCCTCACTCAATACAGAATATTGTGAATATTGCAAGAAACTGAAGGTGCTAAGATGCTGCCGTTTCCATGGCTGCGCCTTGTGAAGCTTTTCCAGCCTAAACTTAGTAAAAGGATGCTTCTGTCATTGCAATGTGAATAGGCAGCAATGATTATTTTACTCTGTGGAAAGCACAGGACAGGACATCTATTCCAGGGTCAGTGACCAATGGACATCTCTTACAGTTAGTACTCACCTGACTATTGATTAAAGTCTCCTCCAAACAACAGCAGCGCTTCCATCCACTTCTGCTACACATTAGAACCTCCTTACTGATACTCCATTAAAATCAGAGTTGTGTAACCCAGTCTGGGCTCTCCTCTGCATATCTCCACTATTAGGGAGTCAGTGGGCCTGACTTCATTACACACTCTACACCCAAGTGAAAATTCAACCAATCCAGAGGTTTCTCCCAAGTCCGCTTTAGATGAGTTGTGAATTTTCAAGATTCTGCGCACCCAAGTTGAGAGTTAAAATTCAGACATTAATGCATGATCAGGAGTTGAATAAGGGAGGTTATCAAGAGAGTCCATGGTGGATTTCATGCAAGAGATAAGCTATAGACAATTAATGGGAATCAGTTAAAAAAATACATAGTATACTGTAGATGCTAGCAATACTCAGCAGGTCAGACAGCATCTGTGGAGAGAGAAATAGAGTTAATATTTCACACTGATGGCTTTTCATCAAAACTGCCATTGAATTATGGTAACTGAACTTGATCTTGACATGCAATGTTTTTCCAATGTATAAATCTCTCAGTCAACACCAAGATTTCTCCACTGTTTCAAGCATTGTGCTAACAGCACTTTCAAGACTTTGCCTTGAATGTTCGCAAGTTGCAGCAAAATAGAGTTTTACAGGGTCATTGTGTATCAACAAGTGTGTCAATGCTTGCTGAAGTAATTTACATCTCAGCAACGCTGAATACAAAAAGGACCGAGCCAGTTCAATGGAAAATCCTTAATGTACCTATAAATATTTTTAGTGCCAAAAGCAAATTAGTTTATAATGCATTGAAAGAGAGATTTTTGGTGTCCAGGAGATTACAAATGAAAAATTGAAATTTCAATTCTCAGCATTGTAAGAATATCCTGTATTGTAGATAATATAGCAATAGTAATGATACTGGACTAGAAATCCAATGGTTAATGCTACTGGAACAATAATCCAGAAAGCCAGACTAATGTTTTAGTGACATGAATTCAAATCTCAACACAGCAGATGCCGGATTTTAATTTCAATTAATTATTTTTTTTAAAGTCTGGAATACAAAACTAGTCTCAGCATGAAACTACCTGGTTGTTGTAAAACCCATCTGGTTCATTAGTGACCCTTAGGGAAGGAAATCTGTCATCCTTATTTGGTCTGGCCTACTTCTGAATCCAGACCTATGGAAATGCAGTTGATTCTTAACCGTATCTGACATAAGATTTTTCACCAAATCACATCTTACAGCCAATGCCACACACTTTTCAGCTCTATCCCTAATGGTAGCACTGCGGTATGCAGTCAGAATGGATGGCTCTGGGGTTTTTGGTCATTGACTTTGAACCCTATGAAGTCTCATGGTATCGGGTCAAACATGGATAAGAAAACTTCCTGCAGACTTATGAATCATGTAGCACTATGTTGAATACCATTTGAAAGAAACCTTGAGACAGAAAGAGCCTTTCTCTGGTAAAGAAATTCAATACTGAAGGGCATTTCTGCCAGACTAGTGGCTGGAGAACCAACAAAAGAGAAGAACCTACCTGACTTTGTTCTCACCAATCTCAGATGTCTATGCCTATGATAATGTTGGTAGGATCGCCCACCAAAATGTTCTTGTGGATAAAATCCCATCTTCATGCTGAGGATACCCTTCATTGTGTTGTGTGGCACTATCACAACGTTGAACGATGTGAAATGCTGAAAAATGTGAGGTGATAATTTGAGGAGGAGTAACTTGACAAGGAGGTATTCAATGGACGGAATGAAACTAGGAAGTTCTGTGGAACAAAGGGACTTTGGTATGTTTGTTCACAGGTCTGTGAAGGCAGGAAGGCTTGTTAGGAGGGTAATGAGAAAAGGCAAATGGGACACTGGCCTTTATTAATTGTGACATAGATTACAAAAGCAGGGAAGTCATATTGGAGTTGTATGGAACTTTGGTGAGGCCACAGCTAGAGTCTTCCTTCTGGGATACTTAGCTCTTGTAACCATAGTATTTACATGTGGCTGGTCCAGCCTAGTTTCTGGCCAATGGTAACCCTCAGGATGTTAATGTACTGGTTGCCACATTATAGGAAAGATGTGATTGTACTGATTATGAGACTGTAGGAGTGAGGTCCTTAAAATGATTACTATTACTAAAGAGGTAGTGCTTAGTAAACTAATGAGAGTAAAGGTAGACAAGTCCCCAGGCCCAGATGGAATACATCCCAGGGTACTGATAGAAATGGCAGATGTAATAGCAGATGCATTAGTAGTAATTTATCAAAATTCACTGAACTCTGGGATTGGAAAACAGCTACTGTTTAAGCCGCTGTTTAGAAAAGGAAGTAGACAAAAGGCAGTTAACTACAGACTGGTTAGCTTATTGTCCATATTTGGGGAAATGCTGGAATCTATCATTAAAGAAGAAATAGCAGGACATTTGGAAAAGAATGGCTTAATGAAGCAGACACAGCATGGATTCATGAAAGGAAAGTTATGTTTGACAAATTTACTGGATTTTTATGAAGATGTAATGAGTGTGGTTGACAAAGGGGAACCGGTGGATATGGTGTTTTTAAATTTGCAAAAGGCATTCAATTAGGTGCCTCACAGAAGATTAAGGTACGTGGAGTTGGAGGTAAAGTGTTAGTGTGGATTGAGGATTGGTTATCTAACAGGAAGCAGAGAGTTGGAATAACTGGGTGCTTTTCTGGTTGGCAGTTGGTGACTAGTGGCGTACCACAGGGATCGGTGCTGGGGCCTCAACTGTTTACCATATACATAGTCGACCTGGAGGAACAAAGTTTGCTCATGACACGAAAATGAGTGGGAAAGCAAATTGCGTGGAGGACACAGAAAGTCTGCAGAGAGATTTGGATAGGCTGAATGAGTGGGTGAGGATCTGGCAGATGGAGTATAACGTTGGCAAATGTGAGGTTATCCATTTTAGAAGGAATAATAGTGAAATGGCCTATTATTTAAATGGTGAAAAATTACAACATGCTACTGTGCAGAGGGACCTGGGGGTCCTTGTGCATGAATTGCAAAAACTCAGTTTGCAGGTGCAGCAGGTGATTAAGAAGGCAAAAGTGATGGAATATAAAAGCAGAGAGATCTTGCTGCAATTGTACCAAGTACTGGTGAGGCCGCAACTAGAGTACTGTGTGCGATTTTGGTTCCCTTATTTGCGGAAGGATATATTGGCCTTGGAGGGAGTACACAGAAGGTTCACCAGGTTGATACCGGAGATGAGGGGGTTAGCTTATGAAGAGAGATTGAGTAGATTGGGCCTGTACTCGTTGGAATTCAGAAGGCTGAGACGTGATCTTATAGAGACATATAAGATAATGAAGGGGCAAGATAGGGTAGAGACAGAGAGATTCTTTTCAGTTGGAAAGAAAACAAGAACCAGATGACACAGCCTCAAAATAAGGTGGGGGGGCAATTTAGAACAGAGTTGAGGAGGAACTTCTTCTGTCAGAGGGCAATGAATCTCTGGAATTCTCTGCCCATTGAAGCGATAGAAACTACCTTGTTGAACATGTTTAAGTCACAGGTAGATAGATTTCTGATTGTTAGGGGAATTAAGGGTTATGGGGAGCAAATGGGTAAGTGGAACTGAACCATTTTTAGATCAGTCATGATCTTATTGAATGGCGGGGCAGCTCGAAGGGCTAGATGGCTTACTCCTGCTCCTATTTCTTACGTTCATATGGAAGGTGTGCAGAAGAGATTCACCAGGATGTTTCCTGGGATGGAATACTTAAGTTATGAAGAGAGATTGGGTAGGCTTGGGTTGTTTTCATTGGAGCAGAGAAGACGGGGGTTGGGGGGGTGGTGATCTGATCGTGGTGTACAAGATTATGAGGGACATGGACAGAGTGAATAAGGAGCAGGTCGCCTTAGCTGAAGAGTCAGTCACAAGGGTACATAGGTTCAAGATGAGAGCAGGAGGTTTAGAGGGGATATGAGGAAAAACTTTTTTATCCAAGTGTGGTGATTGTCTGGAATGTCTGCCTGGGAGGTTGGTAGAAGCAGGTCACCTCACATCCATTAAAAAATAACTGGATGAGCACTTGGCAAGTCATAATAGTCAACGCTATAGGCCAAGTGCTGGCAGATGGGATAGGGGGGACTTCAGGTGTTTCTAAAGTTTAAAGTTGATTGATTAGTCACAAGTAAGGCTTACATTAACATTGCAGTGAAGTTACTGAGAAATTCCCTGAATCACCACAGTTTGGCACTTGTTCCGGTCAATGCATCTAACCAGCACATCTTTTAAAGTGTGGGAGGAAACCACACCACCCAGAGGAAACCCACACAGACACAGGGAGAATGTGCAAATGCTGCATAGTGACCCTAGCTGGGAATCGAACTTGAGCCCCTGGTGCGTTGAAGCAGCAGTGCTAGCCAGTGTGCTACCATGCCACGAATGTGTTGATGCAGACTCGATGGGCCTCTTCTATGGTATATGATACTATGGATAGACTAGATTCAGAAGAGATCTTTCAGGTCAAAACTGGACATCCATGTGGCACTGTGGGCCATCAAGAACAGTAGAATGACACAAACGCAATCTGTAATCTCATAGCCTGGTATATCCCTCCTTTATCATTACCATCAAGCCTGGGGATCAACCATTGTTCAATAAGGAGATTAGCCTGCCATGAACAACATCAGATACAATGAAATGCCAAACTTGTGACATTATAACACAGGACCACATGAATGCTAAACAGTGGAAGCAGTACATGATAGACAGAAAAAAAAAACCTCAAATAATGGTTTAGATCATCATAACTCTGCAATCTTGCCATATTTATTCATGAATAGTGATGAACAATTATACAGTTAACCAGAGGAAGAGGCTCTAAAAAATCATACTCACTGATTGGTGAACCCAGCATGTCAATGCAAACGATAAACCATTTGCAATCAGCTAGAAATACCGATCCCTCTCGACCTCTTCCTGGGCTTCCCCGCGTAACACATACCAGTCTTTAGCTAATTTGGTTCATTTCAAATGATACCAAGAAATAGCTTAAGGGAGAGTCCTGACAATATTCTGACAGTAGTAAAGGAAAGAACAAATTGGATTTATATCACACTTTTATGTCTATTAGAAATTTCAACCTGCTTTTCAGTTGATTAAGTAGTTTGGTTTTCAAGCAGTCACTGTTGTAACGTAAGAAGCACTGTGGCTAATTTGCATGCAACAAACTCCCACAAACAGCAACGTGATGGTGTCCAGACAATCTGCTTTCTGTAGTGTTGATTGAGGGATCAATATTGGCCAAGATCTGAGGTTAGCCATCCTGCTCTCTTTCAATATAAAGCCATGGGATCTTTTACATCCACCCGAAGAGAGACAAGACCTTGATATATCTCATCAGAAAGATGATGCAGCACTCAGAACTGCACTTGAGTTTTGTGCTCAAGCTCTGGAATGGTACTTAAATTTGAATCCTGCGATTCAAAGGTGAGTGTCTGACCAACTGAGATTTGTGCTCCACAACTAGCTATGGCCCTTAGCCAAGTTATCCCAATGCATTTACAACACTCTCATCCACTCAACAATGTGGCAAATTGCCCATGTAGGTCCTGTCTATAAATTCAATCTGACCTATTACAACTCCATCAGGCTACACTCATTCATCTGCAAAGTGATGGAAAGTGTTGTCAACAATGCCACCAAATAGCTCTTGCTCAACAACAATCTGCTTACTGGTGTTCAGTTTGGGTTCTGCTGGGCCACTCAGCTTCTGACCTCATGACAACTTTGGTCCAAACATGGGCAAAAGAGCTGAACTCAAGAGATGAGATTAGAGTGGCCCCTCTTAATATCAAGGCAGCATTTGACTGACTGGCACCTAGGAGCCCTAGCAACATGGAAGTCAATGAGAATCATGAGGAAACCTTCCACTAATTGGAGACATACTTAGCACAAAGTAAAATCTGGTGCTTGTTAGAGGACAATCATCTCAGCCCAAGTGTGGATGCAGGAGTTCCTCAAATTCGTGTTCCCGGTCAAATTATTTTCAACTGTTTCATCAATGATCTTCCCTCCATCATAAGCTCAGAAGTGGTGATGTTCACTGTTGACTGCACAGTGAATAATGCTGTTTGCGACTCATCAAATATTGAAGCATTCTATACCTACCTGTAGTAGACTTGGACAACATTCCATCTTTGGCTGTTAAGTAACAAGTAGCATATGTGCCACATAAGTGCAAGGTAATGACCAAGTCCAACAAAAAATAATCTACCAATCTTTCCTTGATATTTAAAGGCGTTATCTCACTCAATTTCCCCTAACATTAACATCCTGAGGGTTACTATTAACCAGAAACTAGGCTGGACCAGCCATATGTAAATGCTATGAGAGCAGGTCAGAATAACCCAAACCTGTCCACCATCTAGAAAGCACAAGCCTGGAGTATGATGGAATACTTTGCATTTGCCTGGGTGGGTGCTCCAACAACATTCAAAAAGTTCTTCACCATCCAGAACAAAGCAAGATGATTGTCACCCTATGACCAATTTAATACTTACTCAGTTCACGCCAATACAGTGGCAACACAGTGTAAGTATACAAGATGCATTGCAGCAACTTGCAAAATCTGTTTTGACAGTACCTTCCAATTCTGTGACCTTTAGCACCCAGAGCAAGAGCAGCAATAATTAGGAACAACACCACCTGCAAGTTCCTCCCAAAGCAGCAAACTATATATCACTGGCGGCTATTCTGCTGATCCTTTTCTATTGTTTGGTCAATATCCTGCCCCCCAACCCCCACCACCACCACCACTACCACCACCAGCGGCACCAGGTGGACTGCAGAGATTCAAGTAAGTGCCTCACCGCTACATTCACAATGCCAATTAGAGACGGGGAAAAGATGTTGACCTCGCCAACGATGCTTACATCTCATGAATGAATATTTAAATAAATCTTGCTCCTGGCTATGTCAAATTATCTGGGCACAGGAAAATTACATGGGGACATGAATCCATGCTTTATTTCTGTGCATTTAAATGAGTCAGGTGGTGAGTCACACAGCACACAACACCTTCCATCCAATATTCCTCCATTTGCATTACCTGAGTGATCAGTTGTGGACTCTCCAACTTTAAGGCATTCAAATGGCCATTGGATAGGCATATGGATAATACTGGGATAGTTTACGTTAGAGGGTCATTAGATTGGTTCCACTGGTCGGCGCAATATCGAGGGCAGAAGGGCCTGTACTGCGCTGTAATGTTCTATGTTCTGTGATTTATCATGCCCAGGTGCAAGAAAAAAGTTAGTCCCACTGGCTCTCCTATCATCAGGTGTTTTGCTGGGCTGCAGTATTCAATCTAGTTCCTTTCCTGTATGAGACTTTGCAATTTCATGTCTGTGTTCTGTTATAAAGAGTTGCTCTTTGATAACAGACTGTATTATATGTTGCACTGCAGCTTCTCAATTATGCACATTCCAGTTTGATTTGTCTAGAAATATGGACTTCTGAACTACAACTCTGTAAGTGGTCCCTCCCTTCCACTGCCAGCAGCTTGAACAAAAGTGAAGACAGTAAATTGTAACCCTGAGGACAAGCTATGGCAACAGAACCCGATATAAATGTGTAAGCTGCTGCCATGCAGCAATGCTAGCCCTTTGTGACTTGAATTGTCCTTCTACCACATCCACGTCTCCTTTAGAAAGTGCAAATGATCTTTAGAATCTTTATCCTCTGTCTTCATTCCTTTATGTACGAGGAATGAAGTGATGAACAATCAGTCCAAGGTCTGCAATTGTCAACCTTGATCTTCAGAGCGGCATTATACTTTTAATTTACTTGTGAATCTTTTTCAGATTTGTCACTTATGTTACTGAATATCATCATCAGCCATCTTTCGAAGACGGTAATTCATGCCCACTTTCAGTTAGGCAAGTGCTGGCAGTCCTCCAGCATTCTGCACAAGTGGCCATTTTTCCATCATGAATTGTTACTCTGTTGAACGGTAAAGGCCATTGCAACCAATTGGAGTGGCTATCCTCACAGGGAAAGGGAGAGGAATTGGAAGAATGGCATTGTTTCCTTTCTATAATAATCTATTAGTGTGCGCACAAAATAGTTTCCCAAAAGCCATCTTTTAATAATAGAATTTGTAGTGTTTGATTTGCAATGATCAACATTACCAGGCAACCATTCATCACAGTGAGCATCACAACAATGTAAAGGCAGTTTTAGATTTATCATTGGTTAGTTTGATGGAATGAGGCAGTTGTGGAGCATAAACGCTGACATAGACCAGTTGGGACAAGTGGTCAAATTCTGTGTTGTAGATATACCTTGTCATTTGAAATCCACTTTATTTCAAACATTGATAGTTAATACCATGAATCATTATAGAGTACAGGGATTTAACTGTTCTACTTTTATACAGGTGCCTTGTTCAGGCCTGGTTGTAACAGAATAGGGGATTCAATATATCTGCAAGTAAAGGTTATTTGATAACAGGATTGAATAGATGAACCAATAATGCTGACAGAAGATGAACAGGTTGGCAGCAGATATTTCCTTTCATACACTGTCACATTCTCAGATTTGAAGAAATAGGAGCAGGAGTATATCACATTGTCCCCCAAGCTTGCTGAGCCATTTAATGTAGATTGCAGCATATAAGACAACTGCATTTGTTTAGCCTCAAAACCATGTTTTTGCATCTGTTCAGTATATAAATAGTCTGTCCTTTTCAGCCATGACATGCTATACTCAGATTAATACTCAGTCTCAAGTTTTCACTCCACATGTTTTCACTCCAGTTGTAAAGAATCAAGCAAGTGTGTTGCAAAGATGTGCAAAAGCTGAAGACACACCCATAGAGAGCAGATCCCCTATGACAAATGACAACTTCCCACACCAATATCAGTGGAATATAGGTCAAACTCTGTTTTGGAGGGATTTTCTGATGCTTGAAAGGCCAACTTGTACACTGACATCTACAGTCCTAAAATCATAGCTGATCCTCCCTCAACTCCATCTTGTTGCCCAATCCTTAAATTCATCAATTCCCTTACTGTTCAAAAATATGTTGATGTCAGCCTTGAACACACTCAACAACTGAGCATCCACAGCCCTCTGGAAAGGGAATTCCAAAAACATTCAAGCCTCTAAAGTAAGATATTTCTCCCATGTCAGTCAGACATAGCTGCCCTGAGATTATGCCTCCTTGTTCTTAATTCTACAGCCAAGGGAAACATCCTTTTAGCAGATGCCTTGTCAATCCTTCTCTAGAATCTTGTTCACAATTCAGGATCTCTCCTCACAGGCTTCCACTCTGTTAGCTCATTGTGCTAATGTTTGTGGTCAAAGCTTCATGCTTGGGAAGCACGTACTTTAATTCAGCTGCAGGGAAAAATAGTTAAACTCTGATAAGCTCAGAGAAAAGTGAATTGTTGAAATCCAGCAGAAAAAATGTTGGCCAGGGTGAAATGGGCTGGCATTTGTTTCTCCCTGCCCTGACCAGCAGCTGATTTCTACCCATCTATACTGAATGCGTAGCTGGTAAATGTGAAATTACCTATCGTCTAGAAAACAGAGGCATGTGTTTAAGACTGCTTTTATTGTTTCTTTAGTTTTTTTAAAATATGGACTTTTATGTAAACATCTAATCCAGTCAAAAATTAGGTAGGAGGTAACACTTTACTCAAGTTGAATCCTCTTCAAACAAACTTGCAGCCAGAATTACTCAAAGTATCATAAAATCATAAAACTCAGGAAGGGAGTATTTTTGTGCCTCTCTGAGCTCTTTGAAAGCATTGCCCAATTAGTCCCACTCCCTTGCTCTTTTCTCAGAGCCCTACAAATTTCAACTTTTCAAGTTTATATCCAATTCCTTTTGAAAGTTAATATTGAATCTGCTTCTGCCATCCTACCACTTGATGGTAATTTGGGGAGGGTTGGATCATTCTTGACCTCTGTCTGATCTATGAATATTAAAGCCAAATATAATAGCTGTAGATCACCTAATTAAAATGGCCTAACCTAAATCAAATTAGAGGATCTAAATTGGGGCCTTCCTAGTCTAAATCTAAACAGCGTTAACATCCCCTAATAGCTGGTGGCTGTGGAGACAGAGAAGGCTCCGTTGCTTGTTGGGCTGTCGGACAGAAAATGTTAGAGGTTCCCGATGGCATGCCTAGTTCTGATTAATTTCTGTCAGATAAGCCACATCTGTGGCTGTGCAAGCTAAAAGCAACCTCTCTGATCCTAACCAGAGCCTCTTAAGGCTATAGAATCAGCATATTTACCTTGTTGCTTTACAAAGTTGCTATTAGTCTCTTGAATGTAGCAAAGTTCCTTGGTATTTTGTTTAGCTGGCTCTAGGTTCATTCATGTTTGAATCCATCTTTTGCCTCATAGTTGGTATTGCTTCATTTGTGTTTGTCATGTGGACTTTTAAATGACGTTTCTTTGCTATTGGGAACCTACTTTAGGTTTCTGTTTTTGCTCTATCAATGTGGGGTTTAAATTACATAGAATTACATATTGCATAAAAGCAGGCTATCCAGCCAAACCAGTCAATGCCAGAGTTTATGCTCCACTCATCTAAATCCACCATCATAGCCCACTGTTCCCTTCTCCCTCATATGCTTCTCTTAAATACTATTAGTTTCAACCACACCCTGTGGTAGCGTTCTCAACGCTCTTTGGATAAAAGTGTTTCTTCAGATTCCCTATTGAGTATCTTGTGTTGATGTCCTCTAATTATGCTTTTCCCAATAGGATGAAACATTTTCTTTATTCACTTTATTGAAAATTTTCATAATTTTAATTTCTGTTGGATCACCCATCAGACTGCTTTTTTCGAATGAAAGGAGAGCCAGCGTGTCATTCCTTTCCTGATATGTATGCATAAGAATAATGTGGTGACAAAGCTGGAAGCAGTATTCCTTGTGACTTAGTCTATTTGTGGTGAATACCATTCATGTTGCTATCGCATAGTAACAGTATGAAGCAGCTAGCTCAAAGTTTTGAGATATCTTGCCCTTCTCAAAAAATCTGAAGTGGGCTGGGCCTTTTCAGGGCTGAAAGTGACGGCCTTAGGTCTGCTCATGAGTTTGCGTGATTGTAGCATGAAATTACCTGATCAGGGTGGTCATTATCCCACATGAATTCAAAGCACAGTGCTCAACATTAGACATGATTCCAAGATTGGGCAACATTTACTCAATAATCTTCAGTGTTATAAGAATCACATTATAACCAATTTACAATTGTCGGATGGGCTTGCAACATTGTGCAGTTGTGTGTACTTGAAGCTATATACATTAATACACAGGGCCTTATTCTTCATAGGCAGAAAGAAACATGGAGCACACACTGAGCCTTATTTCAGCAACACAAAATAAGTGGCAGTCATTCATTGACTCACTCCTCAGGACAATGCCTTGATCAATCAGTGCCAAGCTGCCTGGTTTAAATTTCAAACAATACTTGGCAGTTAATTGTCTCTCTCCATCAACTGGTGTATTTTCTCAGTGTCTACTTGCCAACCAATCAACATTCCTTTTTCATATAGTATAGACTGTTGCTGTTTCCTTATATATTTGTATTCTTGCAAAGTGTCTAATGTGATGATTGCCTGCCTTCTTTAACAATATGCACAAGTTTTGTACCACGAAATGACAATTCTCTAGATTGTGGAAATGTTCCTACAAATTGAGAGGTAACAAAAGTCACCACACTATTTAAGGAGATAGCTAACTATGACCTGTTAGCTTTACATCAGTATAGGAAAAATGCTAGAATTTATTCCAAATAATGTGATAAGTGGACACTTTGATAATCACTTTGAAACCATGCTTGACGAACATGTTAGAGTTTTTTTTGACCATGTTACTAACAGAATGAATAAACAAGAGTCGGTGAATGTGGTGAACTTGGATTTTCAGAAGGCTTTTGATAAAGTCCCCGCAGGAGGTTGGTTAGCAAAATTAAAGTACATGGGATGGGAGATAATATATTGGCGTGGATTAAGGATTGGTTTACAGGCAGAAACCAAAGAGTAGGGATAAATATCATTCTAATGTTGCAGGCTGTGGCTAGTGGGAACAGAAGGATCAATATTTAGACCCCAGCTGTTCACAATAAATATCAATGATTAGGGGACCAAATGTAATATTTCCAACTTTGCAGATGACACAAAGGCAGGGAGGATGTGTGTTTTGAGGAGGATGTAAAGTGACTTTAAGATGAAAAGATTATTTGAAAAGATTTAGTGAAATGTAATGTGGAAGATTGTGAAGTAATCCACCTTGGTGGGCGGAAGAGATATACAGGTTATTCATTAAATGGTAAGAGATTAAAAAGTGCAAAAGGACCTGGGTATTTTTGTCAATAAGTCACTGAAAACTAACATGCAGGTTAGAAATTAGAAAGGCTAATGCTATTTTAGCCTTTAGTGTAAGAGGATTTGAGTACAGGAGTAGCAAAGTCTTGCTTCAATTGTATGCAGCCTTGCTTAGCCCAGACCTTGTGTGTGGCTTTAGGCACTTTCCCATTGGAAAGATATTATTGCCATTGAGGGAGTGCAGCAAAGGTTCATCAGATTTGTTCCTGGGATGGTAGGTCTGTCCTGTAAGATTGGGGAAGCTAGGTATTCTTTAAAGTTTTAAAGAATGAGAGGTGATCTCATTGAAACCTGCAATGAAAGGGATAGACAAGGTTGACGCAGATGTTTCTTTTGGGTGGAGGAGTCTAGAACGAGAGGTACAATTTCAAAATAAGGGGAAGCCACTTAGAACTGAAATGCAGGTTTTTTTTTAAGCAGAGTTGTGGCATTCTCTACCAAAGATGACCGTGAAAGATGTGTATATTTAAAGCAAAGATTGACAGATTGGTAAATAACAATGTCATAATAAAGAGAAATGGGGATGGTGTAGAAGAAAGAGATTGAAGTGGATGATCAGTTATGATCATAGTGAATGAAATGCAGGCCTGAGGGGTTAAACAGCCTACTCCTGTTCCTGTGTTCCAAAACTAGAATTAGAGTGTGAGGGGGCCAGATAGGGAGTAAGGGGAAGTGATGGTGGAGGAGTTGGAAAGCAGGTAGGGTCTGTGGTAATGGTGGTTAGCAATAATAATTCCATGAAAACATTTTGCTCAAATCTGAGAGCTTGATAATATCCATCTTTTAATATCAGGAAATAAACTGCACTCAATTTCCGGGACCAGTTGGTGGGCTAACTTTTACTTCCAGGGTCCCAATTCCTGACAAGGCTGAATTCTGAGTTGACCAAATTGGAAACGTAGGGGAAATCTTTGAGGAGGTGACCAATTAAGTGATGCCTCCAGCAACTTTGAAATGTAGGTGTCCTATGAAGACTTGTAAATGGTACAAATTATGTTGTGTTCACGGCTACCAGGCCATCATAGCAAAAAGAGAGCCCCTTCAAAGGATGGTCTGCAGCCATAGTAACCTCGTGGACCCTGCAAGCTGTTTTGCAAGATGTTCCCCTGGGCATCTGAGAAGCTGTCCCCATTCCATCCACGGTTCCTGCCATCTGGAAAATCCAGAAATTGGAGAGTGGGCTACTGTTACCCCCCCACCCCCCTCCCCCCAGCCCCCATCCTCTACCAGCCCAACCCCCGCCAAAAGCTCTCTTCTTGAAAACAGGCTAGAGGCAGGAAGGTATTGTCAAGAACTGTGGCGGAATATTGCCAACATACCTGCCTTCAAACATACCTCCACCTCAGGATGAAAAATTTTCCCAATGTCCCCATGATCCTTCCAAAGGCTTGAGAGAAAATTTCTCAAATATTCATAGTATAAATAATCAATGATCATATGATCATCTGTGTTTATAAACATGTTCTTATAAATGCAATTTCAATTTTTCAATAAAAAGCACACAGCAAGGGCACTATTTAATGCTGGTGATGGGGTCTTGCCCTCTGCCTTGAGAGTGTTAGACACCCAAGTTGTCTCCTTTGGAGAAGTATGAAATGAAATATCAGACACTTAAGTGGCCAAGGAGAGTATTTCCTGGGATCGAGGATTTATGGGGCAGATACTCTGCCCGCAGAGAGTTACAGGCTGTCAATTGCCGGCATCACCAGCAGGAGCAATGGCAATACAGACAGGGGTAGACCTGGGATCAATGAGTTACCAAGGCCACAGGTGAGAGATGCAGAATGGTAGTCATGGAATGAGGGGTTGAGAGAGCGGAAAGGGTTTGGATTAAGAGCAGACGAGTGGCTCTCTGCGAGTACATACCATTCCCCTCCCTCTCGCTCCTTCCATCCAGCACGTTATCTTTAATGAGGAAGTTCCCTTTCCCTGGGAGCCTGCAAACAATCACAACAGGGTTCGTTTTTTGAGTATCTCACATGGAAAATGTTCCCCATAGCTGCCTCAGGAAGGCATTAAATTTCACCTGAAGTGTTTCACTGCTCTGAACTTGTGCAATGTTAGTCTATTCATGAATATATTCAACACCAGTATCAGGTTAAAGAAATGGTCAGAGATTAAGTCAGCAATGAAACAATGTTGCTTCATAAGACGTGCCATCAAAGCTTTAATGGGTCACTTATACTGCATATTTGAATTCTGCTATAATTGCTCTCATTAACTGTTAAGTCATTCATCATGCTTAACGTTCTTCTTACATATCTACATGTGCTGCAAGTCTTAAAAACTGTCTTCATTTCCTTATTTCCTGTCTCGCATTTCCACAAAGCACAAACCATTTGCGAACATGTCACAATGGAAGAATTCTCTGTAAAAGCTTACATTTGAATAACACATTATTAACAATTCACCATCACACTTTGTTCACACCTGAATTTTCTTCCATTTTATCATTCAGTAACGTTCAACAAAAGGTTTGAAGCAAACTTTCAAAAGGACAAAATTACATTTTTCATAATAACAATAACATGCCTCATTAAGGTGACTTTTGAGCCTTTTAATATCTTAATTAATGTTTATAATTCATGGCCCCAGCCTCTCCCAAAAGCCCAGGGCAGGATTTTCCAGTCCTTCCCACCGGTAAGATTTTCTGGTCCTGCGAGTTACCTGGCGACAGGCAGCGAACCATGCCATAGACATTGGAGGAATCAGAAGATCGCGTAAACTGCCTCCACAGAAAATGCATCATGGTGGGGGAGGATTAGAAAACCCCACTCGTAGACTTGAACTTTATGTTTTAACCAGAGTGATCATCCTGTTTCCTGATGGCAAATCCTATTGTTGGAGCATGTACATTCCACAGCATTTCTTAGCTGGCATCACTAACTTCTTGCTCTCTTTCCAACAGAACCTCTTTGTTTTTGTTTCATTATTGGGAGAATTGCGAGAGAATGGTTTTATTCATGTACAATGTATTCTTTCCAAAAGGAAAATGCTGTACATACCAGAAATCTGAAAATGCTGGAGAAATTCAGCAGGTCTGGCAGAATCTCTGGAGAAAGAAATAGGGCTAATATTTAGTGACCTTTCATCAGCACTGAGCAAAGTTAGATTTTAAGCAGCTGAAACAGGGAAAGAACAGAAGGAAAGGTCTCTAATATAGTGAAATGCAGAAAAGATTAAATGATAAAAGGATTGGTCATCCAAAACTAAAGGGAATGATAATCAGACAAGAAACTAAAGATGTGTAGAGAGGAGCTGTAAATGGCAGAATTATGAAGATCTGCTAGATGACAAAAACAAGTGAAGAGCAAGCCCAAAACATGCAAAGGAAAGGAAACAAAATGGGGGCAGAAATTATGGACTGATATTGTTGAACTCAGTGTTGAGTCCAAAAGCTGCAAATGTCAATCAAAAGTTGTTCTCTGATTTTTCATTAAGCTTTATTAGGATGTTGCAGTCAGCCAAGCACTAAGAGATGGGACCATGAGAACAAGATGAGGAATTAAAGTGACAGATCACTGGAAGCTCAGGATCATGGTTGCAGTAGACTGAAGAGTGCTGTCTCTCTAGGCAATCCCCCAGCCCTGTGTTTGATCTCCCTGTTGCAGAGCAGGCCACATTGTGAGCAGCAAATGCAGTGTGCTAAACTGAAAGAGTAAAAATTAATTTGCTTCTTCACAGGATTGGTTTTTGGACAGTGAGAAGAGGGGAAAGCAAAGTGCAGATGTTTCATTTCCTGTGCTGTGTGAAGTGGACAGGTCCTTGCATGACTGAGATGTGGTGAGGGGAACGCTCCCTTCATAATGCTGAAGAGAAGCGAGGGGAAGATATACTTGGCTGGTAGCAACATGCTGGAGATGTTCCAGAAATTCCAGAGGATGATCTAT
This sequence comes from Sphyrna mokarran, assembly GCA_024679065.1. Classification (NCBI taxonomy): domain Eukaryota; kingdom Metazoa; phylum Chordata; class Chondrichthyes; order Carcharhiniformes; family Carcharhinidae; genus Sphyrna; species Sphyrna mokarran. The sequence goes on from JAGIQG010000005.1 coordinate 102,796,182, forward strand.
TGAAAACAACAGCTGGTGGGCTGGAAGGTGAGGACAAGGGGAATCCTCGCATACCTCTCAGAGGGAGGGGAAAGGCTGAGAGCAGAATTGTGTGAAATAGGATAGTCATGGTCCAGGAGACTGTCATCCAGGGTGAGAGAATGGGATATTTGAGGAAAAAGGAAAAATATTTGAAGTGCTGGTATGGGAGATTACATGATCAGAAGGTGCAATTCTGAAGCTGGAGAAATGAAATGTATTCCTTACTTGGAATCCTTAATATACAGAGCTAGCTATGGGAGTCAGTGAGCTTATAATGGATATTTATTGATGGCCTTTCTCCAGAAATGAAGACAAAGAAGCAGAGGAAGGAAAGAGTCACTTAGATCATGTGAAGGGTGGAAATTGAAAGAAAAGTTGAAGTTTTCTAATTCAGGGCAAGAGCAGGAACAGCTCTGATACAGTCATTAATGTACCAGAAATAGCTGTTTGGGAGAGGTAGGACTGGAACAAGGAATGTTCCATATATCTCATAAAAATGCTGAAACTTTATCTGGAGCAAGTGAGATGAATTAAAGGAGAAGTTGTTCAATGTGCACACAAATTCAACCATCCAGAGGAGTGGAGTGATGGATGAGTATTGGTTGGGCCTCTATTCAAGAAAGAAATGGAGAATCTGAAGGCCATTCTCAAGGAGGTTGGAGATTTAGAGAAATTAGACATCTGTGGTGAAGATATACTGGTCAGGGGCTGAAGATTGGAAATTGTTAAAGATGGGGTACAGGAAGGTTGGATGGCATGGAGGGGGGATCTCTGGAGAAGCTGGAGGTCAATTACAGTCTGGAAACAATGGCTTGATATTACATGCTAGGGTCGTGTGCAGCAAGTGATAGGTGGAAATGTCAAAGAGTTGGCATTTGGGTCTCTGCTGCGTACGGTCAGTTTATCAGGTGCTGCCCTTGTCAGCAAGTTTAATGGTGGTATTAGAGTTAGCAGTGAACCTGAGGAAATGGAATGCAGCAGGTTCAGAGGGAAACAGGTTAAAGTGAATGACGGGAACAGAGAATTGAGGTGGATGTCACAGAGGCCATTCTCAATGAAAAGATCAAGAGGCTAGAGCAAGGAATCCAAGTGAAGGTATAATATTGGAGATGGGGAAAAGGTAGTGTTGCACAGAGGGAAGGACACATACGCTGGGATTTTATAGGCTCTCCCTGTCCATCGATGGACAGAGTGAACTGGTGAAATCACACAAGAGCCAAGAAATCAGGGTCACATCCAATTTTCTTGGCTCTCACAATTTTACAAAAGCTGGATTTCAGGCAAAGTCAGCTCTCACCCATTTACGTTTAATAAAGGTTTGCATCTGTTTAGTGAGCCTGGCATTCAATCATTCAGGCTCACTTGCCTTCATGGCCTTGCCGGGAGATGTTCTCTACTGTAAGGAAAGCATCTACTCCCCATGAACAGGGAACAGCTGTGTTGGCCTCACTGGTGGAACCATTGAAACATGCCAGGGAAAGTGGTGAGGTACCCCTTGATTACTACCAGCTTGGCAGTGCCACCCTTGCACCTTGGTACTGTCAACCTGACACCTGGGAAATTCCTAGTGGCTGTCTATGGTTGTGAGGCCAGGGATCTGGGCTTGAGAGAGGAACTATGGGGCAGGGCTTGAAGATGGCAGGGCTTGGTGGGGAAGGAAAGTGTGATCGGATTGGGGAGGACACTGCCACTTGCAGATGCAGTCAGATCGGCGGGAGGAGGCACGAACAGTCTGGTCAGCTTAGGAGGGAAGTGGCACGAGTTACATGTCTCGCAATTGTGAGACTTATGATTGGCTATGGGCAGGAGTGGGGGGTGATTGCAGGAGTGGGGGGGTGCTGCTGCCTGCAGCAGCAGGGGCCTGAAGCTGTCTCTGTTTGTCAAACCCTTGCTGTTGCAATTTTGCATGTGTAGTATCAGAATTCTGCACATATGCAGTAGCTCTCTTTATGGCTGGCTGGTGAATTAAGACCAGCCCCCTGCCTGCAGCAACTGGAAACAGTCTACACCATTTTTTAATGACTAAGTACGTAAGATTGGGCATGAAAACCCACCCAAAAAACGGATCAGGAATTCTGCCATTTTCACGAGAGCTGTACACTTAAAATCATTCTCCTAAAATTTTGCCCATGGTCTTTAGGTCTGGAGGCAGGGCAATGGAATAAGAGCTTAATGTTCTGCTACATTTGAGATTGACTGAGATGGAGACACAAAGGGAGGTTTATTCTATTTTTTAAGCAAAGTTTGATTGTGTCTGTGTGTGCAAATGAGGAAGAAAGTCATGACTAGCCTGTTTGCAATCGCTTGCTGCTTTTGATGGCTGCTGTGTATAATCACTTAAAAGTTCAGAAAACCTATTCACTGCATGTATGAGTTTATGTATGTGTTTGTGTGTGTGTGAGAGAGAGAGACAATGGAATTCCTCATTTGTATTTCTTACATTGATTTTTTTTTTAAAAAGTTAATAACAGCTGTTTTGATGATCATAAAATATAAACATTCCAATAATGATATCTGTGTGATATAGAAAAGGAAGCCCAGATAGATGATATTTAATCTAATTTTAAATTGAAGTTTTTTGAAATTAATTAATTTTGAAATCAAAGAAAAGCTGGAATTGTCACTTGTACTTTGCTGATCATAATTAAATGTTTACAATTTCAAGGAGCTGAGACACTGGAGAGAGAGTAAGAAATTGAAAAAGATATTCAAGGTCAATCATAAAACATTCATTTCAGTGTTTACAAAAAATGCTTACAAAGTTATAAAGCAGTAGTCAGGGACCTCACTATAGTTCTCCCAAATCCTATTTGAAAGACTAACTACCCCAATTTTGTATAGTTCATGAATTACTCCCAAAGTGCACTCAAAGCAAAAAATAATGGCACTGGGGCAAGATGACTTCTTGTGAACCGTCCCCACTATACCTCTAATTCTTTTGCTCTTGTTCTATGCTTTGAAAACTTAATTCTGACTATAAAGTCAACTACAGATTTTCTTGTTCTCTACTGACCTTGTTCTACACCATATCTACAACTGCAATGTTATATTCTGCATCTTCACCTTTCCTTCTCCCGATGCAATCTATGAACGGGATGTTTTGTCTGGATAGTACACAAGAAACAACAGCTTTCGCTGTATCCCAATACATGTGACAATAATAAATCATATGAAATCCCATTAAACTTACTCTGATGCTGGTGTTTATATGTCAAATAAAGGTCACTTATTTATGGTTTTCATTGACTAATGAATAGAATGATGGAATTAATTTCCCAAAGTGTTGGATAAATCTCTGAATAGCATTTAATAAAAATAGAATGTAATTTATTCAGTCACTGTAAATCAGTGACACTATTGTTATTTGCTGTGCTTGGTATAAACACCTCTAAAGCTATAAGACTCACTGTGATTAGCACCTCAGTTAGATTTACTAGTTGTAGTCATTGCATGCCTGATATACTTCACACATAACACTTCAGAATTTGAAATGTATAAAAAGGGGAGGGGAATGGGGGAGGGGTCTAAAGACATTTGTTTCACTTTATTTCCTTCTGACTTACAGATGGAAATTTTACATACATTTTCTAATCTGCAAAGATCTCTTACCAGGCAAATATCCCCTAATATACTTCAGAATTTGAATTGAATAAATTTTACTAGCCTTTAAGACACAAGTAATGTTAAACATACATATAACAAATGAATTAGGAGCAGAAGAGCATTCGTCCAGTCTGTCCAACTTATCCTCAAAAGAAAACCCATTCATTTTGGCAACTTATCCTCAAAAGACAACCCATTCATTTACTGAGTTTCATAGTAAAACTCCTCAGAATTGTCTCTAACACATTCACATCCTTCCTTAAATAAGGAGCCTGATTCTGTGCCTTTCAGGCCAGTGGGGTTCTTCCATCCCACTGCAGTGAAGAGAGGTTTGGCTGAGGGCCACATGCTCTATCCATTCTGGCAGTGGCAGTGGGGTGTGAATGGTCAAAGAATTCTGGCCCAGGAGACTAAACTACTCATGGTATTCAAGATGCGTGCCAGAATTTTACCGCCTTGCCCATCTGAGGCTAGTAAGATCCTGCCCGAGGCCAACAGAGAATGCTGTCCTGTGATCCTCACCCACCCTGATTCCAGGTGGGCGTGTTGGTAAAATTCCAGCAGTTGTCTCACTAGTGTATAACTGAAGCATAGCATCCTTACATTTATGTTCAGTTCCTCTCATAGCAAAGGATAGCATTCCATTAGTCTTCTTAATTACTTGCTGTATCTGCATATTAACTTTTTCAGCAAGTTCTTCTGTCCCTTTGCCTTTTGATTTGCCGGCATTACTGGAATGACTCATGTACAAAAACACCTAGTTTCCTCAGCACCTCAGATTTCTGCAGCCATACTCCACTTAAGTATATCCTCTGCTTTTATTTTCTTCCTGCCGAAGTGAACAACTTGACATTTTCCCATGTTGTTCACCATCTGCCAAATTTTTGCCTGCTCAACCTCTTTGCATCTGTCTGTAAGCTCCTTATGTCCTTTTCACAACATAGTTTCCTACCTATTTTATTGTCACCTGAAAACTTAGCTCCCATGCCCTTGCTCCCCCTCATCTAAGTCATTGATATAAATTGGAAAAAGCTGAGGCCCCAGCAGAGACCCATACAGGATTTTATTCATCACGTCCTGCCGTCAGAAAAATATGTGCTCTTGCTTTCTGCCAGCCAATCTTCAATCCATGCTAATATGTTATCTCCTACATCATAAGTTCCTACTTGCGCAATTATCTTTGATATGGCATCTTATCAAATGCCTTCTGGAAATCCAAGTACAATACATGTGTAGACTCCCCTTTATCCTCAGTGCATGCCACTCCTTCAGACAACTTCAATAAATTGGTTAAACATGATTTCTGTTTTACAATACTATGATTACCTTGAGCTTTTTGAAGTGCTGTAAATTCTTTAATGATGGACTTTAACACCTTTCCCACCACAGACATCAAATTAACTTGCCTATAATATTTCGCCCGTGCTGAAGTATAATCTTTATATGACGTTGCAATCTCTAGCCCAAAACAGTGAGAAATTTGTATTTCCAAATTATGAAAGCAAAGTTAGGATATACATATAACCACATTCTTCAGGTGGATAAGGTGTTGATTATGTCTTCATGATCTTTGAAATAAAACCTTAAATATTCCAGTAGGCCATACTGAATAACTGGACAATTTAATCATAAGACTATTCTATTTAGCCAAGACAAAGCAAAAGCTGACATTCCCTCAATTTAGAATCTTACCTGCTGAAATTATTTGTGACACAACAACAACTATTATAAAAGTAAATCATGAATGAAGTCTTGTTGCTGTTGAAGATAGGCTGTTGACATCGTATATGGTTAAACTAACAGAAACATGTCCTTTATTGTTATCTGGGGAATGCCATAGACACTGAAATGTGAAATCTGCGATCTAGTAATCAGCATGGTTTATTTACTTCCTTTGTGTAAATACCAACATTTTGATACTTTAGGAAATTTATGATAAAAGCAATGTGAAATGGCCTGATCATAGGTATTTGGACCAGAAGAAGCAGCAGAAAAAAACCCTACTGTTTATTTACTGACACTAATGATATTAAGTTATTTTTGTTTTAGTGCAATGGGATGAAAATATGCAACCTCAATTGTGCAGTTGTGTGCTGATTTTATCACTATTGTATGGAAACATTGTAAGGCATTAATTGGTGATTTCAACACTGACAAGCAAGTTCCACAGTATTCATTTTGGTCAGCTAATGATGGTGTGACTGAGACTATACGACCAAAGTTCTCTGATCTCGCCCGCAGCTGGGATTCTTCGGTCCCGCTGCAGTGAATGGAGATTTGGCTAAGCGCCAAATTCTCTGTTCTCACTGACAGCAGTAGTGGGGCATATGAGACTGGAGAAGACAATAACACTGGTAACTTGTGGTGAAAGTATATTGTCTATTTTTGGACCTTGAGTACAACAGTTACTGCAGTGACGCTATTTGAAATAATGGGATGAATTTTCCCGTTTCACCCGCCATAAGAATCGGAGCAAGTGAAGGGTGGACCATGGAAAGGTCCATTAACCTCAAGTGGGATTTTCCAGTTTCAGGGCAGGCGCAGCCAGAAAATCCCACCCCATGAGTGTTATTATAAACGTGCCAAATGCATTGAGTAAATAGAAAGATGATATCTTATGATCTTCTCTGAGAGTGAGTTATGTGCCATAAGTGAAGGCTATCACTCAGCAATAAAGCTCATCATGAAGGCATTGAAACTCCTTACTGAGTCAATGAACAAGCTGTGTCCAACAATACAAAGTCATCCATAGGCTCAAGATGGCCAAGGAATTAAATGTCACGCTGGAATAATTTGAAATATTTTTAACAAGTTGAATAATTTCGCAACCACGTACATGAATAATGTATAAATTTCAATCTACATTAGAACCAAATATAATGGTTTTATTTGCACATTCTATTAAAAATGCACTGGTTGTACTGTGACTCAATCATTGAAATTTGATTATCCTTGCTTCAGTCTTTGGCTTTGAAAGGTGAATCATTATATATTAGAGCTTTGAGCATAAAGTGCATGGGTTGGAGTTGGCTGTATTTTATTAAACTTCAACCTTAAGGTTAAGAGTTAAGTTGCTATTTACTGTTGATGGAAACCATTGAAAATCATACTAATCTTAACTAATAGTGTCTCACATCATAAAACACAAGTGAAAAAAAGCTCCATTTTAAAATGATGATTTTGGTATTTTGTTTAATTTTGTTTAAAACTTCCAGATGCACCGAGATTATGTGATTCAAAATTGGGCAGGTGGAAACCTGACATTGATGTAGTTACAGATTCAGACCCATGAAGTGATTAATTTTGCATGATTATATTTAATGATCAATATGTTTCCTGCAGTGTTGGCGATTTGACCTAAAACAAAGGAACTGTGTAATTGAAATATAGCCAACACAAAGGGTAGAGCAAAATAATAAAAGATTTCTAAATTCAAATAATTTGTGTCTTTCATTGGAATATAATTTTGAATCTTGGTGCGAAGCCTTCCTCACATAGGTGAATGCTGGGGAACCTTACATTGGTTCTGATTTTGAGGCCATGAAGGGAGATCGCTGAGATTTTAAATGTACTTTGTGTGACTGCAGGAAGAATGGAAAGACAAATGGCTACTGATGCGGTGGTAGAGTGCCTTCTCAAAGGGGATTCGAAGAAATTCCAGAAAAAAGTCAATCACCTAAAGGATCCAGAGGTGCAGCTACCCCGTTCATGTTGACCAGGCTGTTGGTGAAGATGCAATCTGTGATCAGTTGGCAGAATATTGTAAAACTACTTAAGGGTGTTCCAAAGAACAAGTACAAAGAAAATTCATGTGAGTCCAGCAGTGATTGGTTTTGTGATCTATCTGGCAGCCATGTAACAATGATTGACACTCATGACTTTCTTTCTGTCTTTCTACTGCTAAAGGTCCAGAAGAAATGACCAAACATTTTTATTTCTTTTTAATTAATTCATTATGATCAGGAAGGTGAGGAATGTTGGGTGAGGTGGAACAGTGCTCTATTTTTGACACGATGTGGAGATGCTGGCATTAGAGTGGGGTAAACACATAAGCAGTCTCACAACACCAAGTTAAAGTCCAGCAAGTTTATTTGGTAGTTCACCCACTAGCTTTCAGGGTTTGCCCCTTTGTCAGGTGAATGGAGAATTCTGGTCTCAAACAGAACATATAAAGGCACACACAGTTTACAGAATACTGATTATAATGTGAGTCTTTATAGCTAATCAATTGAAGCTAACCCCAAAAGCTAGTGGGTTTACTATCAAATAAATTTGTCGGATTTTAATCCGGTATTGTAAGACTTCTTACAATTTTTTAGAGCCAGTATCGGCACTAAGCAAAACCAAATGTGGAGTAAACCTTCAATAACTCTGTCCCAAATAAGTATTGAATCTCCACCACCACATCTGCCCCACTTAACTCCCTACCAGTTCCTCAGAAGAATACTTCCATTACAACAATGTGAATATTTTCATTTTCCGAACACACCATTTTTGTGTTTTCTCTAATTGACTCTAGCAATGTTGTGCACATTTTTTGATACACCCACTAAAGATCTAGGTTGTAATTCCCCCAAACTCCTTCATGATCCTGACAGTCAGCTCTCAGTTGAGGGTACCAAGCATTGGTTTGGATTTTAATTTATGCTCTGATTTCTAATATTTCATTGCACCACCAGGTCCTCTTGGCAAAAAAAAAGGTTTTTTTTTAAGAAAAGCAATGTGTTCAAACAATGGAGGTTTGAATTGCTCTAGATGTTAAAAAACTCAGTCAACTTGTTAACTATATGATCTTTGGCTCAATTGTTGTTGCATTAGATGCTTTGAAATAAAACTTTGAACTATTTATTTTAACAGTACCAAAAATTGTGAAGTATCCAGTGTTGCTGTTTAGTTTTGACAGATAACTTAGTACTTCCAGGATTTTGTGTTATAGGAAAAATCTAGATTATAAGATTATAATAAGTCTACAGTGTTTTCTTGTTGTGTTTTAACTTCTGTTTTGAAAATGGTGACATGATTTCAAGGTACAGTTCATATTTGCATGGCAGATTTCAATAGTTTTACTCATCGTTTATGCGCAAAACCTGCAATCAATATTACCCAAATATTGAAGAACAAATACAAATCTGCTTTTCTTTTCATTTTATTTGCCACCCCCTTGTGCATTTGCCAGCTCGTGTTGTTAGATCATGATCAGGCCCTGAAATTTCACTCACCTTTCCACTACATACTCCAGGAGCTCTGAGACGAATTATTGCTTTTTTCACTGTAGTGACTGAGATTAGAATATTGAGCATTGACCAAGAGATTCATCTCTGGATTTTCTGATCATTTGGACTTCATTAACTGTCCCACAATAGGCGGGGCAGGGAGAGGGGGTGGGCAAGATCAGCAGAGGAAGTGGGATGGTTGCCAAAATGTAAAATTTTAAATCTAAGAACTGTGATTGAATCTACAGAATTGTTGCACCGTTGGGTCATGAGGGTCCTTCTATCTTGCTCTTGCATTATGTATTTGGGCACCTGATCCCGGGCTCGGGGGGGCGGGGGGGAAACCCAACAGCACAATTGAAATTGTAACTGTCAGATTAAGCAAATGACTTTTCTTTTGTAGTGCTGCTAATGAGAAGGATGACTTCTGGTTTCACCAGGAAATGCTGTGCTGATCTGGGCCTCTCCTCACTGGCAATATTAGCCAACTCAGCTGACCAAGCAGCCGTTTTTTTTTCCCTCCTGGTGGCCATGCTGGAACTCTCCCACCAGCCTTCCATCTTTCCTGACTGCAGAGTACCATTCCCCAATGATTATATTCCATTGGTTTTTCTACCTGGCAATAGGACCAGTCCGTTAATGTCACAATACAAAAATGATAAATGAGGTCTTGCTATTAAATTCAGCAGGAAATCCACGCCACCACAACTCCTGGCTCTCTCCCTCACTACAAATCTGGTCCCGATTCCTCTCCATAAATGTCAGAGGTCGGGGCCTTTGTCTCAATAGACAAAGAAAGGAAAAAGAGGTTTGCATAACCACCTTCCATAATCTTGATGTTTTACAGCAACTAAAGTTATTTTATTGTGTAGTCGCTATTTTGATGTAGGTCCTATAAATAGCAAAATGATAATGACCAGACTGTCTGATTTACTGATGTTGACTGGTGAATATTAGGCAGAATGCCAAAGAAAGCTTTCCTCAAAATTGTACCATCAGATTTTTATGTCCACCAAATTGGGACCTCACTTTAACATTTCATTAAAAAAGGTGGCACGTCCTACAGTATAGCACTTGAGTGTCCGTCTAGATGCTGCCTTCATTTGGGATGGCATGGTGATGAATGGTTAGCACTCCTGCCTCACAGAGCCGGGTACCTGGGTTCAATTCTGGCCTTGGGCCATTGTCTATGTGGAGTTCCCAAATTTTCACTTTGTTTGCGTGGGTTTCTTCCGGGTGCTCCAGTTTCCTCCCACAGTCCAAAGATGTGCAGGTTAGGTTGATTGGTCATGCTAAATTAACCCTAGTGTTGGGGGATTAGCAGGGCAAATATGTGGTGTTACGGGAATAGGGCCTGGGTGAGATTGTTGTTTGTGCAGACTTGATGTGCTGAAAGGCCTCCTTTTGCACTGTAGGGATTGGTTGATATTTTATGACAACTCTTAAATTGGGCCTAATTACACAAGAGGCAGTGCTACCACTGAGCCATGATTGACAAACGTGTTACATTTAAGATCATGGGATTGGAGGTTTTATCCAGTATAAAACATCGGAGAGACAGAACAGACCGTGGATTGGCATCTTCACCTATTAAACCATAAGGGAGATTCACTATTTAGAAGACAATCTCTGATGAATTTGTGTGCCCTGCTTTGTGGAATGTTTAGTTCAGTAGAAATCATTGATTAACCACAGACCAGGCTAGAGTGAGAACAGTTTAGCACTAACTTTCATGGAAAACATCTTCCACATAATACTGGCAAATGTATTTTACTTAACAAGCCATTCAGAGCCTCACTTTGAAGTATTTCTCTTTCACAACAGTTTGGCATTCTGGCATGATTTAAGTGAAAGGTTAAATCTTGGCACAGTTTCTAAGTTTTGGTCCATAGTTGCATGTAGGAATTTGACATCTTTGGAGAACGTTGAGTCGCATAATGAGATGCTCCTGTTCCCCACTCAAAACACAATTCAATGATGCTTCCTTTTATCATGATGCTTCTGTTGGAGTTGTTCATTACTGGTTGAACTTTCTTATTATTGCCAGAGGCAGTTATTCCTATTGGTCACACTGGCCACTATGATAGTTTCCTTCTCCATACAGTGCTGCTGGCTTTCTTAACATAGAACATAGAACATTACAGCGCAGTACAGGCCCTTCGGCCCTCGATGTTGCACCGGCCAGTGGACCCTCTAACCTAAACTATTCCAATATCATCCATATGCCTATCCACCGAACATTTGAATGCCCCAAAGTAGGCGAGTCCACAACTGCTGCAGGCAGGGCATTCCACGCTCTCACTACCCTCTGTGTAAAGAACCTGCCTCTGACATCCGTCCTATAACTACCACCTCTTAATTTAAAGTTATGTCCCCTCATGTTTGTCATCACCATCCAAGGGAAAAGGCTCTCACTATCCACCCTATCCAATCCCTTGATCATCTTATACGCCTCAATTAGGTCACCGCGTAACCTTCTTCTCTCTAATGAAAATAACCTCAGGTCCCTCAGCCTTTCCTCATAAGGCCTTCCCACCATACCAGGCAACATCCTGTTAAACCTCCTCTGCACCCTTTCCAATGCTTCCACATCTTTCTTATAATGCGGCGACCAGAACTGTACGCAATACTCCAAGTGCGGCCGCACCAGAGTTTTGTACATTTGTAACATAACCTCACGGCTCCTAAATTCAATCCCTCTACCAATAAAAGCTAACACACCGTACGCCTTCTTAACAACTTTATCAACCTGGGTGCCAACTTTGAAAGAGCTATGTACTTGTACCCAAGATCCCTCTGCTCGACAACACTATTAAGGGTCCTTCCATTAGCCCTATATTTCATATGCCTGTTATTCCTACCAAAGTGAATCACCTCACACTTATCCGTATTGAATTCCATTTGCCACCTCACGGCTCAGCTCTGCAACCTATCTATGTCCCTCTGCAAACTGTAACATCCATCCTCACTATCTACAACTCCCCCCACTTTGGTACTTTGGTATCGTCAGCAAATTTACTAATCCAACCCTCTTGGGTGCTAACATCATTTGATTTTTTTTAGCGACAATTACCAAATATGTAACTATAAAGATCAAAATTCTCATTGATTACTTCATTTTATCACTGAACTCACAAAGGTTAAAGTATCCATGCATATCACATGCCCAACAATATTACTTAATTTTTATTTCTGAAAGAAAAATAGAATTAGCCAATCTGAACTCCAATCAGCCATATATGGCTTATGATTTGTGCATTGGTGCTGTTTTTGTATGAGGTTGATTCAATGAAGTTTTGTGCTGATAATTTGGTGTATCATACCATTTGACTGTAACATGAAGATATTAAGGAACAGTTTGTCATCCATCCGATACAAGGGATCTGGAATAAATGTCTTCTGTTTACAACTAGAATGTTTCTTCAAATCTCTGCGATGGCTACATAACCCAAATTTCTTCTGTGTATATTCACATCTTCTATGTATATTTTGGTTGCTATTCCTCTTATCTCCCTTTTTTACCTCCTACATCCTCTTACTTTCTTCCCTACTTCCTGTCACACAGTCCTACTATTGAATGGTTATAGCACAAGAGATCATTGAACCTGTCATGTTAGTGTCAGCACTCTGCAAGGGCAACTTACCTGGTCCACTATCCTAATCCTGCAGATAATTATCCAATTTTCTTCGAAAGTGTCGATTGAATCTGCTCCACCATATTCTCAGGCAGTTAATCCCATATCCTAATGACTCATTGCATAAAAGAGCTTTTCCACATGCTTTTTTGCCAATAATCTTAAATCGGTGTTCTTTGGATCTGGATCCTTCTACCAACAGGAATAATTTCTCCCTATCTATTCTGCCTTCACCCTCAGGGCTTTGAACATTTGTATCAAATCTCTTCAAAATTTCTCTTCATAGAATCATAGAATCCTTACAGTGCAAAAGAAGCCATTCAGCCATCAAGTTACACCAACTCTTCTCCAGGCAGAACAGCTCCAGCCTCCCCAGCCTGTTCTCATAGCTGAAGTTTCTCATCCATGGATCTGTTCTCATGATTGGATCTTTAGGCCCAATATCTGAGAGTGGAACAAATTGGCTAGGTCTTTCATGGAGCAGCCAGAGCCATGTAGATGCTTCTTGTACTTATAGTTCTGGATTTTGACAGTAACACAGAAAATCTATGGCAGAGGAATCCATTTGGCCTAATATGCATATGCTGGTTAAAAAAGAGCTCTTGAGCCCAATTCTACTTTCCAGCGCTTGGCTCATAGTCTTGTAGGTTACTGCACTCGAAATGTATATTCAAATACAGTTAAATCCAGTAAGGGTTTTGCCTCGACTACTTGTCAAAGCCCCACAACCTTTCACTGAAAACATTTCCTTTTACCTTCCCTCTGAATCTTCTGTCAATTACTTTGAATCTGTGCCCTTAGGTTTCTAATCTTCCTGTTAATGGAAATAGGTCATTTTCAAACAATCTATCTGAATCCTTCATAATTTGACACCTTAACAAAATTTCCCCTCAGCTTCCTCTATTCCAAAGTATGCAGTAATCTGCCTGTGGCTTAATTCATGTTTTATATGCTTTGTTCAATAAGGCATTGTAGCTAGTAGTTTTCTTTTAACTATTTTATCTGTTAGCTTCAGGGATCTATAGACATGTGTTCCAGGGCACCCATATGCCTCTGACCTACTGACTGTCCTATCATTTATTATATATTCTCTTGCTTTGTTTTCCATAAATGTATTACCTCACTCTTCTCTCGACTGAATCTGCAAACTCCACAACCATGTCCCTGCATTGATTTTTAACACACACAGCAACAGACACAGTACTCAGGCCTGCAGACACCACTAGAAATAAGATTCCAGTCATAAAAAAATCTATCAAGCATTACCCTTTGCTTCCTATCATTTTGCTAATTTTGGATCTAAGGGCTGAATTTTACAGAGAGTCATGATACTGTCCAAAGATGTGCTGGGTTAGGTTGATTGGCCATGCTAAGAAATTGCCCCTTAGTATCCAGGGGTGCGTAGGTTAGAGGGAGTAGTGGGTATAATATGTAAGAATATGGGGGTAGGGCCTGGGTGGGATTGTGTTCGGTGCAGACTTGATGGGCCGAAGGGCCTCTTTCTGCACTGTAGGATTCTATGTTCTATGTTTGTTCATGTCTCCTCAACTGAAACGTGGGGGCTGGAGGTGCCCACCTATGATCTCATATGGCATCCTTGCAGCAATTAATGCTGTGAGCAGTGTTAATTGCTTTAAGATGAGACTTATGATAGAACATAGAACATTAAACAGTACAGCACAGCACAGGCCCTTCGGCCCTCGATGTTGTGCCGAGCTACACCCAAACCCAAGATCAAGCTATCCCACTCCCTATCATTCTGGTGTGCTCCATGTGCCTATCCAATAACCGCTTGAAAGTTCCTAAAGTGTCTGACTCCACTATCACAGCAAGCAATGCATTCCACATCCCAACCACTCTCTGAGTAAAGAACCTACCTTGGACATGCATCCTATGTCTCCCACCATGAACCTTAAAGTTATGTCCCATTGTAACCGTTACATCCACCCAAAGAAATAGTCTTTCTGTCCTTATCACAGGAGGATATCCTGCCTTAACTGCCAGCCAATTGAATGGTTGACAGCTCTGTAGTCCCAGCACTGCTAAGCAGGCACAGAGGCCACTGATAGGTGTACTGTCAGTTCTACCCCAGGAGAAGTCTTTGTGCTTGTGTTCCTTCCCAAAATATATTTTATTACTCTTTCAGCCTTTGCACAGAGCATTTCCTCCTCTTCAGTGATTTCAATGTCCATGTTAGTTCCTCTCTGAATTTTCTGCTTCCCTGTCTTCCCATGACTTAACTTACCATGTGTATTCTCCTATCCATATTCATGCACACTCCCTTGATCATATTATTTCCTGTGGACTCTTTATTCCTATAGTATGATTAATTTCCAATTTTGTATCCCTCCCTATTCAAGGTGCATTCTGACTCTACTTCTTAATCCATTCTTCTTTTTGGAACAAAATCTTGCCAAGTTATTTACAATTGCACTTTGAAAGTTGTGTTCTGACTACAAATCCAAGTATTTGGCCTCAATTTCCATTCACTATAGAGGGGGGAAAGACCCATTCCCTTTCAAAACCGTCATTAAAGTTTATTTATTAGTGCCACGGTAGGCTTACATCAACACTACAATGAAGTTACTGTGAAAATTTCCTACCATCACCCCTCTCCTAAAAACAGACACTCTTGACCCTTCTCTTGTAAACTACCACCTCATATCCAATCTCTTCATTGTCACCTCACAGTTATGACCACTTCCTTGCAATTCTTGTTTTGAAATTCTCCAATCAGGACTGATGCAGCCAAATAACTTCCATAGTTTCTTTAATCTAAGATCATAAGAACAAATGTAGGTTGTTCAATCCCTGCATTTACTTAGATTGTAGCTTGCTTGATTCAGTAACCATTAATATGCTAACCAAACAAAAATCTATTAATCACAGGTTTGAAATTTTCAATGACCTAGCCTCAACAGCTTTTTTAGTGACAATCCCAGATTTTTTCTATGTCAATCTTTCACCCCTGCTGTAGAGCTCAATGGCTCAATCTTTATTTGGTTTCACACACATATGGCTTTTCTTCTCAATGGTGCACTATTATCCAAAGTTGCCAAAGTATCTATCCCATCCCCACTCTTGCTCTTCACATACTTAATCTGTAAACATAATTTTCCTCTGTTTTTATTGGGTATAGTATAGGAAAAAGACATTGAAGCAGATGATCAGCCATGATTGTGTTAAAAGCAGAGCTGGCTCAATAGACTGAATGGCATACTCCTGCTCCTGCTATGGAGTATATACACCCACAATACTGCTAGAGAGGGGTATCCAGCATTTTGACTCAGCAACAGTATAGGTGTGCCAAATACAGGGTGGAATTTTCTGGCGCTACTTCCTGGCAGGATCTTTTGGTCACACTGAAGGCAACCCCACCCCCCTCGCGTTAGTGGGTCTCCCAGCAATGGAACAAGTGAGCCACACAAAACACCATAGGTATCAGCAGGACCAGAAGATCTCACCAGCGGATAATGGTGAGCCACCTCTGCTGCCAAAAACATGCCGTAGCCAGGCAAGGGGAGGGTAGGGGCAGAAATTCCTACCCCTAGTTCCAAGTCAGGAAGTTGTTTCTTTTTTAGCTCAAAGACTTCTCATTTCCGCCTCTGTCTTATTTCACGTTTCTGTCCCTGCTCAGGTGCAATTGCCACATCCAGAGCAGCAGCCCCCATTCTCCCCTCACTATAAACTTAACTGGAAGCTCACCTATAATTCTGATGCCAAGTCCCATTCATTCATTTTGTCAGTCCTCACAGATATAGGTTGGTACACAATTCCTCAACCTTTTAAATTTTAAATTCTCGTCCTCTTGTCTAAATCCTTTTTTGACTTTATTTTTCCCATTTTTACAATCTCCTCTATATCTACAACCTCTCATACACGAATTGACTGTTTCTCATCCTCCATTCTACCTTCCTCACCCCCTCCGCTTTAAATCCACCTCTTTGCCCAAGTGATTAATGACATCCCTTTCTATCTCTTTCTTTAACTTGGCATCCAGCTATGTGTACTGCTCTGCGAAACACTATGGCCAGAATCTTACCACTGTTCAGACCGGCAGGATTTTCCCATCCCGTTGCAATGAGTGAAGATTTGGCTGGCCGCAGGAACGTGATATGAATGGGTAGTAAGATCGTGCCCTACAGATTTTAAATAATAACTTAAGATATTGTATAACTGCAAATTGTTGTAATTGTTGATGGTAGAATTTATAATTTATGTCTGTAACAGTGTGTATATATGTTTTTTCCTCTGTCGCTACCTTCTCGCAGATCCATATTTCTTTTCAGCTTTTTTTATGCAATCAGTCTTCTAAGCATGCTGATGATGTATTCAATCTTAAAAAAAACTATCCAGTACATAGATACTAGAGGAGTGCATGATAAAAGAGAATAAGGGAGATTATAAAGAGATTAGGAGAGAGTCAAAAACCTAATTAAGAATGCAAACAGAAACAATGAAATTAAATTGTCAAGCAAAATAAAACAAAATAGTAAAAGATGTTATAAACACATCAATAACAAAAAAGGCTGTAATGGGAAGAAGATCATTAAGGGATAAATGGTATAATACCAGAGTTAATAATAGAGAGATGGAAAAAAATAAAATAATTATTTTGCTTCAGTGTTTACCAAGAAGATAGAACAGATAGACGTGACTTTGAATGTTGAGATAAACATTGAGATAAGTGCATTTATAACAATAAAAGATGTACTCAATAAACTAATCAAACTCAAAGAGGATAAAGCCCCTGGTCCAAATGGATTACTTCCATGCATTCCTAGGCAAGAATCTAGGCAAGTGATAAGGCCAGAGCACTGGCAGTCATCTAATGCTATTTCAATATTTAAGACGAGGTATAGAACATACATAAGGAACTGTAGACCACTCAACTCAACATTGGTAAAAGGAAAAATAGTGGAATCCCTCTGAAAGGATAGAATAGAGGAACAACTGAAAGTGGAAAATATAGTTAAAAGTCAACATGAATTTCAAAAGAGAAAATCTCGCTTGACCTGCCTTATTTTTTTTCAGGAGGTGACAGGGTGAGTAGACAATGGTCATGTGGTAAATCTACTTTACCTTAATATTCAAAGGGTCTGTGATAAAGTGCCCATACTAGACTGTTTGATCAGGCAGACGCAGCATGGATTCACTAAGGGGAAGTCATGCTTGACGAATTTATTGGAGTTCTTTGAGGAAGTGACTAGTGTGGTAGATAGAGGGGAACCGGTGGATGTGGTGTTTTTGGATTTCCAAAAAGCATTTGATAAGGTGCCTCGCAAAAGATTGCTGCAGAAGGTTAAGTGCAGGGAGTCGGGGGTAGGGTGTTAGACTGGATAGAGGATTGGTTGTCTAATAGGAAGCAGAGGGTAAGTATTAATGGGTGCTATTCTGATTGGCAGCTGGTGACTAGTGGAGTGCCCCAATGTTCGGTGCTGGGGCCTCAACTATTTACCATTTACATAGATGATCTGGAGGAAGGAGCTGAATGCAGGGTGACAAAATTTGCTGATGACACGAAGATGAGTGGAAAAGCAAATTGCGTGGAAGGTGTGGAAAGCCTGCAGAGGGATCTGGGTAGGTTGAGTGAATAGGCGAGGTCCTGGCAGATGGAGTATAATGTTAGCAAGTGTGAGGTTATCCACTTTGGGAAGAATAATGGTAGGAAGGATTACTATTTAAATGGAGAAAAGCTGCAGCATGCGGCGGTGCAGAGGGACCTGGGGGTCCTTGTGCACAAATTGCAAAAACACAGTATGCAGATGCAGCAGGTGATTAAGAAGGTGAACGCAATGTTGGCCTTTATAGCTAGGAGGATAGAATATAAAAGTAGGGAGGTTCTATTGCAGCTATATAGGGTGCTGGTGAGGCCGCAGTTGAAGTACTGTATGCAGTTTTGGTCGCCACATTTGAGAAAGGATATATTGGCCTTGGAGGGGGTGCAGAGAAGGTTTACTAGGCTGATACTGGAGATGAGGGCATTGGATTATGAGGAGAGACTGAATAGGCTAGGTTTATACTCTTTGGAGTTTAGAAGGATGAGAGGGGATCTTATAGAGACGTGTAAGATAATGAAGGGGATGGATAGGGTAGAGTTTGAGAGACTCTTCCCGCTTAGCAAAGATAGCAGGACTAGAGGGCACAGCCTCAAGATTGGGGGAGTGGGGGGGGGTGTGGTTCAAATCGGAGTTGCGGAGGGGTTTCTTCATGCAAAGGGTGGTGAATCTTTGGAATTCTCTGCCTGATGAGGTGGTGGAGGCTTCCTCACTGAATATGTTCAACTCGAGAGTGGATAGGTTTTTAACTGACAAGGGAATTAAGAGTTACGGGGAGAAAGCGGGAAAGTGGTACTGAACCACTACAGATCAGCCATGATCTTACTGAATGGCAGGGCAGGTTCGAGGGCTGGATGGCCTACTCCTGCTCCTATTTGTTATGTTCTTATGTTCTTATGTTAATAAATAGGATCAGCGAATATGGAGCCAGTGGATAATTGGCAGAACAGATTGCTCGCTGCTTCAAGACAGAAAGCAGACAATGGGAGTAACGGGTAGTTAACCAGAGTGGCAGAAAGTGGAAAGTGATAATCCACGGGGATCAGTGAAGGGACATGGTTGTTCACAACTTACATTAATGATTGAACTTCTGAGTAAGATCTATGATTTCTAAATTTGTGGATGACACCAAATTTGATGGGTGTATAGGGGGAAACGGGGGTATAGTCAATGCTGAGGAGGACTGCAAAAAAATACAGGAAGATATCAAGAAAATTGCAGAATGGGCAAAAAGTTGACAAATGAAGTTCAACACAGATAAATGTGAGGGATTACATTTTGGAGGGAAGAATATGGAAGTCACTTATAGTCTGGGAAGTGCAAATCTAGGAGGGGTTAGAGAAAGAAAAGAATCTTGGAGTACAAATACACCAATTGCATCATGTTGTACCATAAAAAGCTCACCAAGCACTGTCTTTGTTTCCAGAGGGATATAATTGAAACATAGGGAGGTGATGTGAAACCTTGGTTCAACTACACTCAGAGAACTGGGTGCTGTTCTGGCCACCATATAATAAAAATAATGAAACACTGGAGAGGAAGCAAAACAGATATACTGAGACGTTACCAGAGATGTGTGAGTATATATATCAGGAAAGGATTGATGAGCTGGATCTCCTCTTTAAAGAAGAGACTGGGGAGTGCTCAGGTTTTGATGGAGTTGAAACAGAGAGAGTGTTTTCTCTTGTAAAGAAGAGACTGGAGTCTAGAGACTAACAACATAAAATAGTCATCAAGAAATCCAATGGGAAATGCAAAAGAAACTTCTTTACCCAAAGATGGTGAGAATGTGGAATGTACTATCAGAGGGAATAGTTTAGATGCATTTGAAATGAAACTAAACAAGCATAAGAGGGAGTGTTCTGATGGTAGATTAGGGAAGATGTTTGAGTGGAGCACAAATGCTGGAATGCACTTGTTGGGCAGAAAGATTTGTTTCAATGCTGTACATTCTAAGAAAGGCTATGTAAAATTGGCTGTTCTACACACTTGTTACTTAAGAATAAATTACATCTGAGAATCCATATACTGAAACATTTTTGAATAACAATGTAATAATCTTTCTGTAAAGTTATTGAAATGGCTACTTAAAATAAGTTATTTCAAAATAATAATGCTATAACAATGGTATAGAGTCTACAAGGCCATTTTTATCCTGCAAACCACATTTTTGAAATAAGCATTACAGTTGAATGCCTAATTTTTCTAGTTATGCCTCAGCCATGAGAAATGTTACATTTAGTTCAGGAAATTCAAATATAACTGATTTACAGTTTATGCGAACATCAATGTCTGTTTTTTTTCAACCCCCTGTGGTAGACAGTTGGTGATGCTGAGTACTATATTGCATCAATCAGACAATAACTTCAGCTAGGATATTGTTGCACTTTTTCCTTTGCTCCCCATACTTCAAACTGGGTGAGGATTTTACACAAGTGGAATCTTAATCATGCTCCAAGGGAAGAAGTTTCATGAACTGTGTTACCTCATCAGACTATGAGTGCCTCTACTCCTAACCTCTCCTTATGAAATTTAATTTGGTCCATTCCCATTTAACTCTTCTCCTTTCTTATACCCTCCTTCAATTCCATGCCTCGCTGGAACCCTGATATTCTCCTTCAATTTGTTCTTCGCGTTTCCTTATTTCCTTTCCCAGTCGACTACGTATGTCCCTGATTCCTCCAAGTGGCTGAGTATTTCATTATTATTTCTCAGAAACCGAGGAGAAGCAGCAGTAGTCAGGGACTGAACATTTAAAAGAGAGGACAGATGAAGAAGCCATGATTTGACTGGTGACTGATTTAGGATTTATTTCACCAATAGGAGTGTTTAGATCCATGGGAATGGTTAATAAAAGTGGCAATGCAATGAATATTGTTATGATACAGAGGTTGGTCCCATTTGAGAAGCCATGCTGACTCCCCCAAAGAGGAGTATCTCTCTTCATAATCTGTTTGGGAAGGTGTTAACTCTTCTTCATTAATGAAAAGACCTGACAATTCACTTTAAGTGAATAATGAACAAGTTATTTATTTAACCAGCCAGGAACTTTAACTAAACAAATAACATATCAATTAAAATAAGATACTACTGGATAAATACAAGGTCTATTCATTATTTAAAAAAGTAACAATAACAGAAATTTAGTAAATCTCAAAAAATATATACAATTACGTGTTTTGGCTTTCGAAAACTTTTAAAGTTCTTCTGCTGCTTGTTCTGATTTTGGTATCCTTCGTTAGATAGGTGGAGAGTTCTCTTAAGAGTTTTTTTTAGCTGGCAGGGAACCGTTCTTCTCTCTCAGTGTTTAGAGGTGGCAGCCCTTTAGTTGAACTGCAGGTAGGCAGTTGAGTTCATCTCTGTAACACTGATGATCTAATCAACTTTCCTACACCAGGATTTGTCTGATGTTGTCAATAACAGCCAAATTCAAATTTGGCAGAGTATCTTCTTCAAACTGATAAGTTGTCAAAATTCAAAATCTGCGAAGCCTTGGTCAACATTAAAAAGTGTTGCAATCTGTGTACTCTGTGTTTTAAACATCCAAGTACTGAACACAAAACCAGTTTTTAAAGAGACTACACTTCACAATAGTATTGAACTTCACAATAGTATTGATTTTAACACAATCAGAAGAAAGAGTGATGGGTAAGCATGTGAAATGGTATTTATTGAGCTTTGGCCAAAAATTGAATAGACTAGTGACAAATTAGGTAAAATAAACAAACCTTGCTACAGTGAGGGAGAGATTAGGGTAGTCTTATCCATCCTTTGACCACCTTAAAAATGTAGTCCTCATCTCGCCATTCCCAACTTAAGATGGAGGATGTGCATTTTTTTTACATTTTTTTCCCAACGAGCTGACAAATGCAGGAGAGAAAGACAAACCCATTTTGTGAAGCAGAGCTTTCCAACTCTGTTTGAAGCTGGTTTACTTATCTAGAAATGTAGTAGCATAATGAAAACAGAACAAAATAAGAATGAAGGGAAAAGCGAATTGGAGAAAAAGGGAAGTCAGAGACAGCTCCCAGATAATGTAACCATCTAGTGTGGTTTACAGTTAAGTATGTTTGTGCAGAAACTGTTTTAAGCATTTTTTTGCAGACTCTTCCCCACCTCATAACTTACCGGTTGATTATTAGTGTTTATTTCAGCGTCACAGTGTTTCAACTATTTTTCCCAGAAGAAAATGGCAGCAAGGAATTTCTTAAATATGTTAGCAGTCTCACTTTAAAAATGATCTTCCTCACCTTTTTCCTTGTGCTTTCCTATTTCTATGAATAGTTCTGTTATAAAGAATGAGAATAATATTAAATAGTTAGCATGTCAGTTGGTGGCATTACTGCCTCATGGGTCAGAAGATCATGGATTGAAATTTTGAGAACTTCAGCAGGGCTGTCCATATCTTTTTTTGCAGCTGCCAAATTCACAACAATATAACCATCAAGTGGTCCATGATTGTAAAACATATAGGACACAGTTGCTTAATTTTTGATAAAATTATAGAACATGTTTTAAAGCAAAAAATGCACATACTCCATTTTTTATTTCTCAAAGAATGGGACCAATTTCACCTCTGATTCCAAAGAGTGCTCTGCAGGGTAGAATTTACCTTGCTGCCAATAAAGGGATTGGGGCAAGGAAAAATCTTCATTGAGTTTGAAGGGATGGATAAATAACTGAAACCAAATTATGTAGATATAGATGATTTATGTTCAGAGTAAATAGAATACATGATAGCTGCAATGGGATGATCGGAGCAGAGATGGGTAATGTTGTGGGAGAAAAAGGAAGACTTATATTTAGACAGGGCAGGGTAGAGTGTGGATGACCAAAATGTTTGGAGAATTCAATTTGCAGACAGTGAAAATTGTATGATGAAATCAAGGCTAACAATGCTCAGAGAAAATGAGGAATGTAGAATGGATGATGGGAAGATGGTGAGAGATTTGAACATAAATGAGGTGAAGATGCTTTAACTATAGATTGTCCTGGGATAAGGTGTGTAGACAAATTAACGTGTCTGTTCATGAAGAGAGAGAGACAAATAAATCAGGTTATTATTTATCCCTAGGTTATTATATTGGAGTCCAAATGTGGCCTCACCATTGTCCTTGTAGCAAAAATACATCAATAAGTATATCCAATGCTTATCTCAAATGGAGTAGACATCTGGGCACTTGACAATTAATCCAAGAAAATGGTACACTGGATATTCACCAGAATGATACCAGGAATGAAAAAATGCAATTACAGAGAGAGAGACTGGAGATAATCACAGAATCATAGAATCAATGCAGAAGGAGACCATCTGGCCAACAAGTCTGCACTGACTCACCAACAGAGCATCTTACATAGGCCCTTTCCCCATAACTCCACATATTTACCCTGCTAATCCCCCTAACTTACACGTCTCAGAACACTGAGGGACAATTCAGCATGGCCAATCTACCTACCCTGCATATCTTTGGACTGTGGGAGAAAAGTCCAGAGAAAACTCATGCGGACATGGGAAAACGGTGCAAAACTGCAAACTCTATCCTGTCACACAAGGCTGGATTTGAACCCATGTCCCTGGTGCTGTGAGGCAGTAGTGCTAACAACTGTGTCACCATTCTATTCAAATACTCCTAATAGTATTTGAATAGAACACAATGAAAATTTTAATACGGATACAAAGCAAGAACATCTACTGTGCAGGAAGTACCAGTTTAAGATAAATATAGAGTGGGAATAAAAACAAAAAGGCTTGGTACAAATCCTTTACTGCAAGGATTCTTGAAGTGCGGAATGTTTTGATGCAGGGAATGGTTGAGTCAAAGAATATTGCATCTTTTGACTGAAAGTGGAGAAATGCTTTAAGCAGTGGAAGATTGTAGATTGTGCAGAGACATTGAGGGAATTAATTTGGATTGCAAAGAGACAACAAAGTTGCAAAGGGAAGTGCAGTAAACATCTATAGTTCTATGTGGGAGTATGTGATCTTTGTCGTGGCTGAGGGTTGGGATTGAAGGTTCAATACAGCATTGAGAAACACTCTATAGTGTTGAAAGTGAGCAGACAGCATTAGGAATGTTAAGTACAGTTGACCAGCGTCGTGCTGGTAGATAAGCCAAGTGTCAGTGTGGAAGGTAGATTTTTATGCCATACATACGAAAAGTTTAAGAATTATATCACTGTTATGGTCCCAGCTAATTTTATAACTGGAAAAATCAGATCCCAGAGTGAAACCTAGCTTGATAGATCCTAATTTTAATTTTATATTTAGAAAACCATGACGGGCAGTTACTGAACACAGCAGCCTGCCTGTGTACTTTGAACACAAAGCATAAAATGTTCATTAAACAAGAAAAATTAATTATTTTACACTGGACTCAAAGGTTTGAAAGATTTCAATACAACACAAATAAATGAGTCAAATAACATTATTCCTACACTCCAACTTATTTTTACAGATAAAGATACACAATTTACAATATCTATCTGATACTTTAATATTAATGGCAAATAGGCAGTGCGCATTAATTAGTATGTAAACTGTGGTCAGACACACCACTCCACAAAGAAGTGACAGACACCAAAGCAAATTCCATGGATTTCCCATCAACCTCCCAGATGCTTGTCTCACTGAAACTTTGTCATTTTCACCAGTGCTCCATGCTTGAAAAACTCACCTTGGAATTATCTTCCAAATGTCACTTCCATTTGAAAATCTTCACCAAGGATCTATCTCCAGGGTTTGAATCTCTCTTTCCCTGGATCTCCACATGCATTTAGGTTTCATTTTGCAAGCACACTTTCAGCCATTTGGCTGTACCAGCAGAACCATTGCTACTCCAAAGGCCTGTAGAAACACCAACCTCTGGCTGCCTCCTTAGATCTTCTGCTTTCTATCAAGCCCACTTTGCTTCAAGTCCGTTCCCAGCAGCCTTGTTTTTAACTTGAGTCAATTGCTGTGCTCCTAACTCTTAACTTTACTTAACAGGACCTGTTACAAATTTGTGTTCTTGCCATTTAACTTAGACTTCTTTCTTGGACTTTTTTCTGTTCCACAACTGATTTGGAACCTTCTCCCTGACCCGCTTTATCCTGGTCTTTGAGACACCTTCTCTGGAACGGTACTTTTTTTTTAGGTCATCTGTCCTCCAGTTTCAATCTATTTCATTTTTCTTTTCTGCGCAGGCACAGAAGACCAGTTCCTGAACTGCAGAACTAAAGAAACAAACTGCACATTTGTAGAAGGCTGGCCCCTGTGCCTGTTCCCAGCTAGTTCCCAGAATGATTACAAAGTATTCAAGTGTAACTATTCTCCTTAAAGATAGTAAGAAGTCTGACAACACCAGGTTTAAGTCCAACTGATTTATTTGATAGTAAACTCACAAGCTTTCGAGGTTATCCTCTTTGTCAGGTTCACCAGGTTTACTCCAGGTAACGTCAGGTTCATCAGGTTTACCCCAGTCCAACGCCGGTATCTCTACATCGTAACTATTCTCCAGCATAGCAAACAGGGAAGAAACATGCACCGTGAATGTGTGGCCACTCTACAGCTGGTGCATGCCCAGCCTCTGAACTGATTCAAACTTAAGATTTCTTTTCACTTTGGGGTTTGTTACACCATCAAGAGATAGAAAGTTGATGAGGGAACATATGAGGACAACATATATTTTTGGAACGTGCCTAAGATAAGAAAACATTACCCTTCCATCCATAATGACCTCTCATTGTATGAATACCCCATCCACAATTGCCTCTTCTCTCTTGGTTATCATTATCTCTACAGGAGCTAAATGAAAGCCAGAAATTTAAATCCGCTTCACCGGTGAATAGCCTAATTGAAATGAAGGTTGAAGTCCAATACTGAGTGTGTTTCAGGCCAATATGTTCCAGTCAGCAAGCTGATTCTATACAATTGAGTATAAAGCAATATTAACAAATTACATTAAAAAAAAGAGAGGAAAGGTGTACATTAGATTGATCCAATTTGATTTCTTGAACGGTATTTTGTGACATACAGGCAGATGTTCAAATGGAAATAACATTAACCCAACCACTGCAATTGGGTTCTTGCTGATAAATCACAATGGTTTGGTCCACATGAAACATTCAGATTTGCATGTCCAAGGTTATCTTTCAAATGATCCAGGGCTTGACAAAATCTTTGAAATATTCTATAACCAGATTGTGATGTTTCAAGCTTAGAATAAATCAGAGTGTATATATGATTTGCATCTTTATTTATGTGCAACACATGCAGCTGTGCATAAAATAAATAATTTAGGATATTTTATTGTTTTGTAGCAAGAAGTATTTCTTTTTAAACACAGCATTCCAATTATGGCAAACCCATTCCAGTGAAGTTGGCTAAAATATAATTACAGCATATGCTTTAGGGGCAGTTATCTTAATTTAAGAGTAATAAACTGGGCAGTGCTTTATTATGTTCAAACTAAAATATTAGAATATTTAAGATTATTGGATGCTATATAATTGTCATTTCTGCTTAATTCCTTTTCACAGCAATTTGACCAAAGACTGGGGTCAAAATTCCTTGGAACATGGTCTCTGTGTAAATGTCATGTTAACTGGTGTTCTCTAGTGTTGAGCTCTGAGGGTTCCTGAGGGGATGGGATGGGTCGTCTAACCTACACAATGTCAGGACATGTAAAAGTCATTTTTTGTGTGACAAGTGAAAATATGAAAAAAAAATAAATTGCTCCCTTTTAAGGAAGCCTAGTCACCTTTCTGGCCTAGTGACCAACTGCACCAGCTCAATTAATCATCATTCATTTGGTATGCTAGCCTCTCGAAAAATTTCAGGACCTGATTGAGGCAATCAGCATTTTTAATTCGCTCAAAGCCCATTCTTGTACATAGAGTTAAAGTTGGACTCAACCAAGCAGAAAACGCTTCTGTAAAAAATTCCTCCTCTAATGCCATCTGTCTGAAGATATTTTCTCCATATGAGGTATATCCAAAATTCCCAGAGATCCAGCTCAGCACAGTCTCTTGTGCATCCCAAGGGGAATGGAACCACTGATGAACCTCACTCCCAATTACTTCAGGGGCTGCCAACTGGGATCCTCTCAACACTGCTTCCTCTGTTTACTTACAATAAGGTTGCACTGACATGTAAAGCTGAGAAAATTTTAAGCATTGTGTGGAAAAATCCATAAAAATAGCAGAGTTATTCTGTAAAAACTGCAACAAAATCCATTAGATTGCTGATAAGAGTGGACAACTTATCCACTTCTATTATGCCACTCTATCATTCCAATTCTCTTCCCATTGCTAGTAATGCAATAAGGTAGACTTAAGTCTGTTTCGATAGCTAATAACTTCCAGAGTTGGTCGTTAATCTTTTGCCTGGGGCTTATAATTTGAAGGGTGCCACTCCACGTCAAGCACAACGAACTAGGAGTCCACACTCAACCTGCTTGATCATGTTATGAACATACCTACTTTGGCCATCAAGACCGAGGGTGGAACTCAACCTGGTGCTTCTGGCAGGAATTCTTCCCCAGTACTATAGAACCTTTTCCTTCTATTATCCACTCCTATTACATCCCCTCATATTATAACTAATTCGTTCCTACTATTTCTGACATTCTAGTTCATGAGTTTGAATTAAAAAAGTTTGTTCCTAAATAGAATTGCATTGTCTGTATAAGAAATTAATCTAATTGAAAGGAATAGTTCCAAATAATGCACAGGGGAATTTAACTGACATCAATATTAATTGGTCTGACCTCTTTTTAGCTCTACAGAAGAGTCATGTGGACTCGCAACGTTAACTCTGTTTCTCTCTCCTTAGATGCTACCAGAGCAGCTGAGTTTATACAGCACTTTTTGTTTTTAGTTCAGCTTTCCAGTATCCA
Organism: Sphyrna mokarran; assembly: GCA_024679065.1. NCBI lineage: Eukaryota > Metazoa > Chordata > Chondrichthyes > Carcharhiniformes > Carcharhinidae > Sphyrna > Sphyrna mokarran. The sequence continues at coordinate 102,824,087 of JAGIQG010000005.1, forward strand.
CACTATTTTGTTTTATCAATATTGATCTGAATGATTACTTTGCGGGGGTGGGCGGGAGGGGCGGGCTGTGGAGATGGGGCGGCAGTAGTGCACGGGAGCTGGAGCATAGGAGCTGATTCCAAGGACCAGATACAAAGTTAATTCCAATGATCTGACTGACTAGCAACACTAAGCTTTGGATCCAGTTTGAAGATTTTTCATCCACTTTTGAACTTGGCAGTCCAATTATTGACTGAGCTCTGGGGAATTTCTAATATGTTACACTAGCAGGCAGAAGTTGAGTGTTCAAAGTGCTGCTGGCAGCTGAATTGATGTTGCCCTGAGTCTTTCTATTTTTTCTGTTTTTGCTTCTATTTGAAATGATGATCCAAGGTTTAATTATATTTGGAAGTATGTAAATCTGGAGAAGATTTACGACTTTTCACAGGTCAGACCATACATCCTTCTTCTTCTATGCACATTAACATGCTGTGCAGTGAGCAGCATGTGAAAACTTTTAGGTCTTGGGCACAGTTAACTCTCTTTCTCTTTCCCCACCCTATGCTAGGTTTAGATTTGGTCAGAATAAAGAGATATTTCTAGAAAAAGTAACAAATTACAATGTTCCCTTTGTGAAGCAAGCCATGCTTAATCTTGATGCTTTTTTAAAGTTTATTTATTGGTGTCGATAGTAGACTTGCATCAACACCGCAGTGAAGTTACTGTGAAAATTCTCTCCGTCGCCACACATTGGCACCTGGTCAGGCACATCGAGGGAGAACCCAGCATGGCTAATGCACCTGACCAGTCTTTTGGCCTATGGGAGGAATCCCACTCAGACACAAGGAGAATGTGCAGAGTTCACATAGACAGTGACCCACGCTGGGAATCGAACCTCGGTCCCCGGCATCTGTGAGACAGCAGTGCTAACCACTGTGCCACCATGCCACCCTGTATATAGTGCTCATCCAGTACCCTACAGTACTCATTCAGTACTCTGATGGTGGAAAGTGTCTCTTTTAAAACAGATTTGTTTTTCATTTAATTTTCCCAAACTTCCTGCTCTTCCACCTGATCACTCCCACAATTCTGTAAGGGCTTTCCAGTGGTTAGCTACCAAGGTGTAATAACTCAACTGACACCAATGTCTCTTAACCAAACTTTGATTTGTTTATATAATCGACAACACTCAGAAAGGTACTTCCTCGTATAGAGTCTAAATCCAGAGTCCCAGTAACCCTGACACATCCACTATAGACATAGGCAGGGCTGCTTGATTGGACAAGCCACTACTGCCAAAATCAGGGAGCTCATATTCGAAGTGGTCCACATAATGGGCCTCTTTAAAGTTATTACCCAAGGATGTGTATGGTGTGGGCAGCTTGATTTTAGTTTTCCTATTCTTCCATTATCCATTGCCACCCCCCATATTGGATCAGGAACTCTATAGATAGAAAGTGCTGGATGTAAATTTGAATGTTTGTGCTACTCAAGAACAAGAAGGCACAGATTTTAAAGTCTTTTGCAACGGAAGCAAATGTGATGTGAGAATTATTTTCTCACACAAGCGAAATGCCTGAAATGCACTACCTGGAAGTGTGATGAGGGTAGATTCAATTGGGCATTCAATAAGGCATTAGATGATTATTTGTATAGAAATAATGTGAGGGGTCTGGGGGAAAGTCAGGGCGCTAAACCATGAAGCTTGTTTGCAGAGCCAGTGCAGACAGTTGTGCTGTAACAGTTCTGTGATGACCAATAAAATGCATGATGCTCAAATCTGCTACTTTATCCTAATTGAGCCTTAGTTTTTTGGCATGATTATAGTCATAATACCTTTGTTGTCTTCATAGTAAAGATCTTCAGAAATAATGTTAGGTTTTGACTTATTTGTTTACTAATCATATGCATCTGTATCTTGCCAAGATTTATTGGTGATTTTCTCCAGTAACCATGAATTACAGTAACTAGAAGGGCGTGGGTCTCGCTTAGGTAGAAGTTCACAACAGACAGCAGACAAAATGTGAGCAAAGAGAACTTTGAGTCACAGCATTTGCAATAAAGGATTGTCCTCATGTATTTACATTACCTTCTTCAACAATTGACCCAGACAACACTCAATAAACTGTGAATATTAAAACTCACATCGGCAATCTCACATTTCACAGTATAGATGAGAGGTGGTAGATTTAAAACTGAAATGAAAAGGAACTACTTCTTGCAGAGGGTGGTGGATTTGTGGAAAAGCTGCTCCATAGCATGGTCGAGTCTAACAGACATATGCGAGATATAGCCAGGAGATAGACATATTTTAATAAAAAAAACAGATTAAAGGGATATGAGGAACATGTCAGAAGGTGGAATTGAGACCAGGAAGAACCAGCCATGATCTGATTGAATGGCAGAGCAAGCTTGAGGGCTGAATTTGCCTACTTCTGCACCCAATTCCTATGTTCCCACGTTCCATTTCATATTAATAGAACATTCTTGTGAGTTTTAAAGTATATATTTGACAGAACAAAATGAGAAATATGAGCAGAAGATATGGGGTTGTATAACTCCTTCAGCCCACTCAACTATTCAACAAAATATTGGTTGATCTGATCTTTGCCTCAACTCTGCTTTGTTGCCTGTTGCCCTGACATCTACAGTTCAAAAATCTGTTCACCTCAGCTTCCATAGAATTCCGAACAAAATCAAATACTTTTTCCTTTTCAAAAATTCACATTTACTGTGCTTTATTGTATTTTGATTTTCCAAGTTTTGCCATTCCTTCCTTGGGAATGATTTCTAGCATTTTTCCAAATGACAGGTATCAAGCTAGTTTTAGTTCCTGTTTACTGTCTTCCTCCTTCCTTAAGTAGGACCATTACTTTTGTCCACTCCCAATCCCTTGAGAATTTTCCAAATCGAGGGAATTTAGGAAGATTACAATCCGTCTCTGGTCCCATTTGTTTTCTAAGTGTTATTTATCTTGTGATTGTAATTATTTAAAGTCTCCCCTTCCCTTTTGCTCCTTGATTTTTTATACAACTCTTGGGAGCTTTTAGTATTTTGTTTCATGAAGACAGAGATAAAATACTTCTTCAAAGTTTCAGCTATTTGCTTTCTCCTATTATCAATTCCTCCATTTCATCTTCTAAGAGAACATTGTTTACTTCAAATATTCTTTCCCTTTTTGTGATCCTGTAGAATTTCTTACTATCCATTTTTATATTTCCTGAAAGCCTATTCTAATCATTTATTTTCTTCCTTTTTAAAGTCATCTTTTGTTGTTTCTAAAATTTCCCAATCTTCTAATCCACCACCTGTCATGATTCCATACACAACATAATGCCTAGTCTGTTCAAACTATTTCTGCATATATGGTCTACTATATGATGAGGAGATTGTTTTCAGCAGGTAGCCAGTAAGTTTAATGTATATTTTAATTACAATTGATACAAAACTTATGAGCTGAAATATCATGATGGCTCCATGATTTATCATTAATTCAAACTTAGGTGACTGCAGGAATTTAGTTTCTCTCTTCAGAAATTGTTGAGTTAATGTCAAGTATCACCACTGAGATTAGGCTAAGACAAGCACTTGTGGCCTAATAATGAATAGTGAACTCAGTGGGTGGGATTCTCCCCCAAAAATTTTAAGCGTTGAATTTGTGTAAAAACTGGAATGCATCCTGCTGGGTTTTTTAGTGGGTGTTTCAAAACTCTGTGCCTGTACAGTGCGCCAGCTTGAATCTTACTAAATCTGTGGACAGGGCCTCTTCCCATTGGAAAAGCCAACTGCTGACTGGGCCACAGTGCCTGCACTGATCTGTCAGTGTGGAGACCTGCGCATGTGCAGTAATCCTGCACTGCTTGTTTGCTGACCATCCCCGCGACCCCGCACCATACCCCACCAATCCCCTCACAAGCTGCTTGCTGGCCTCCCAGATGTGTCCAGGCCACCCTCAACCACGCCCCCATTCCACTTACTTCATTCACCCTGCTCCCTTCAACTACCCCTACACCCCCTCCCCGCCACTGGCCCCAACCACTCCTCTTACCCCCAGTGCAGTCCTGACTGCCCCCCCCCCCCCCCCCCCCCCCCCCCCCCCAACCTCGCAGTCCTGACCCTCAGGCCAACAACCATGATGGCTAGCCCCAATTGCTGGCCTCACTCCTCTGTCTCCAAGCAGCAATACCACTCACCCATCTCCACACAGAGGTCCCTGCTGCTGTAGGCCCCATCCCCTTTGGGACTGCCTGATGTCCAGTGACCATCAGGTGCCCCTGGGCTTTGCCATTTTGTCCTGTTGAGAGGGCCAGGCTGGCACTGCTAAGCTGGCAATGTCCAGGGGTCACTCTCTTACCTGATCTCCTGGAGGCCTCTGTGGTCTCCCTTTATTCCAGTGGGGTTGACTCAGCCTTCACAGAATTCCAAACGAAAGCAAATACTTTTTCCCTTTCATAAAATCATGTTGATTGTGCTTTATTGTATTTTGATTTTCTAAGTTTTGCCAATAATCCTTCATGGGAATGATTGCCAGCATTTTCCCAAATGACAGATGTCAGGCTAACTTGCCTTAGAACATAGAACATCACAGTGCAGAACAGGCCCTTCGGCCTTCGATGTTGCGCCGACCAATTAAGAAAAAACAATGATCCTCTAACCTAAACCATTCCCTTTTCATCCATAAACCTATCCACAGACCTTTTAAACGCCCCCAAACTTGGCACATCTACAACTGCAGCAGGCAGGGCATTCCATACCCTTACCACCCTCTGGATAAAGAACCTACCTCTGACATCTGTCCTAAAACCACCACCCCTTAATTTAAAGCTATGTCCCTTCGTGCTAGCTTTCTCCATCCTAGGAAAAAGGCTATCACTGTCCACCCTATCTAAACCTCTAATCATCTTATATGCTTCAATAAGATCCCCTCTTAGCCGCCTCCTTTCTAACGAAAAACAACCTCAAATCCCTCAGCCTCTCTTCATAAGACCTGCCCTCCATACCAGGCAACATCCTGGTAAACCTCCTCTGTACCCTCTCCAATGCCTCCACATCTTTATTATAATGTGGGGACCAGAACTGCACACAATACTCCAAGTGCGGCCGCACTAGAGTTTTGTACAGTTGCAACATGACGTTGCGGCTCCGAAATTCAATCCCCCTACCAATAAAAGCTAAGACTCCATATGCCTTCTTAACAACCTTATCGACTTGATTACCAACTTTCAGGGATCTATGCACATATACACCAAGATCCCTCTGTTCATCAACACTATTAAGAGTCCTACCATTAGCCCTATACTCTACATCTTTGTTATTTCTGCCAAAGTGAATTACCTCACACTTTTCTGCATTAAACTCCATTTGCCATCCCTCAGCCCAGCTCTGCAACTTGTCCAAGTCTCTCTGCAAACTATAACACCCCTCTTCACTATCTACCACTCCTCCGACTTTGGTGTCATCTGCAAATTTACCAATCCATCTTTCTATACCCTCATCCAGATCATTTATAAAAATTACAAACAGCAGGGGCCTCAAAACAGATCCCTGAGGTACACCACTTGTAACTGAACTCCATGATGAATAATTTCCATCAACCACCACCCTCTGTCTTCTATCAGCTAGCCAATTCCTAATCCAATTAGCTAAATCACCCTCAATCCCATACATCTGCATTTTCTGCAGAAGCTTTCCATGGGGAACCTTATTGAACGCCTTACTAAAGTCCATATATACCACGTCAACTGCCTTACCCCCATCCACCTCTTTGGTCACTTTTTCAAAAAACTCAATAAGGTTAGTAAGGCACTACCTACCCTTCACAAAACCATGCTGACTATCCCCAATTAATTCATTTCTCTCTAAATAACTATAAATCCTATTCCTAATAGTTTTTTCCAATACTTTGCCCACAACAGAAGTAAGACTCACTGGTCTATAATTCCCAGGAAAGACTCTATTCCCCTTCTTGAACAATGGGACAACATTCGCTATCCTCCAGTCTTCCGGCACTATACCTGTAACCAACGACGACCTTAAGATCAGAGCCAGAGGATCTGCAATCACCTCTCTTGCCTCCCAGAGAATCCTAGGGTAAATCCCATCCGGCCCAGGGGACTTATCTATTTTCAAACCCTCAAGAATATCTAGCACCTCCTCCTTATCTAATTCAATACTTTCCAGTTTACAACCCTGTATCCCAGTGTTCTCCACAACTACATTTACGTCTCCCTGCGTGAATACCGAAGAGAAATATTTGTTCAGTGCCTCTCCAATCTCTTCAGGCCTCACGCATAACTTCCCACTGCTGTCTCTAACTGGCCCTAATCTTGCCCTGACCAATCTTCTATTCTTAACATATCTAAAGAAAGCTTTAGAACATAGAGAACATAGAACACTACAGCACAAACAGGCCCTTCGGCCCACGAGTTGCACCGATCACATCTATACCTACCAATCCACAGACCTATCTATAACCCCCTATCCCATTAGTTCCCATATACTCATCCAGAAGTCTTTTAAAAGACCCCAACGAGTTCGCCTCTACCACTTCTGACAGCAGCCAGATTTTAGGATTCTCCTTGATCCTACCAGCCAAAGTCTTCTCGTGTCCTCCTTTAGCTCTTCTTAACTCACTCTTTAGCTCCATCCTGGCTAATCTATAGCTTTCCAGTGCACTAACTGAGCCTTCAAGCCTCATCCTGACATAAGCCTCCTTTTTCCTTTTAATCAGCGAATTAACTTTTTTAGTACACCACGGTCTTTGGTTCCTGTTTACTATCTTCCTCCTTCTTTAAATAGGAACATTACTTTTGCCAACTCCAAATCCAACACTTGTGATAGTCTTTGACAAATGTAATTCTGAAATTATTTTATGGAGGAAAAAATATAACACTTTCTGTCTTACTTGTATAGAGTTACTAGAAGGGTAGCAGAGATCTAAGACGAAAGCTGTAAAACCAATTGACTGGTCATTCAGCATCTGTAGAGGGAACAGACTATTAACATTGGTATGGAACTTCAGGTTTAACCTGACTGAGCGTATATTCAACCAGCTTTTTGAGATGAGGAAAATTACAGGAAAGTATGTAACAAATCCTAGTTGATTGATGCTGGATCAGGTTTCTCTACGGGTCTTGCTATTCTTCAGACATGTTAAATAAGATTCAGCTCAGATTGCAGGGAATGTGAGGTTTACTTATGAGTGACGTTGAACCAATTGGTTTGTGACACATAACCTGAGAAAATATCAGGCATATAACCCAAAATCCATGATACATGTAACATTTTCTGGGAGAGCACAATTATTTGCCTTGGAAGTAAGCCTAACTACAAGATTAGAAAATGCTAGGTATTTGAATAGACTTTTCAGGGATCCAGAAAGTACCTAAAAAGCATGTAAACTGCATCCTCTCACTTGCTCCATAATGCTCAGCCATCCTTAAAGATATGTCCAAATTGAGGGGATACTTATTGGTTTCACAACATGTCTAGCACAGGGTAACGTGCACGGGGGCCATTTTAAGGTTTGCATAGTGGAGATATGGGTATTTCATTTATTATTGATGTGGCTGAAAAAGTATCCTTGCTGATGGATGAACAGTCCTTATTTTTTGCAACATTGATTCCTGCAACAGATACTCGTGAAGTTTATGAAAATTCAATTTTTTCAATTTTGGGACAGATCATAGTTCCACGCACTACGTAAGTGTCAAACTGTAAAGGTTCACATTCTATATGACTGAAACTAGGGGCATTATAGGGGTAAACCTGCTCTTTAAGCTTAACTTTGAACTTTCAGGCTCCACCAGAGCATACATTAATGTAGAAAATGACACAGATTATGCTGGATTTCGGGGGATTAAGGATATTGTCGTGCTCCTCACCTTGACATGTCAATTAGGTCAGCTTTGCAAAATATGAGATGATTGCTACTTGCAACCACGCTGAAATGTCATGGAAGCTGAAACAACTTAAAGTAGATGATATCATTCAGTGAATAAGAACATAAGAAATAGGAGCAGGAGTCGACTATGTGGTCCATTGAACCTTTTCCTCTATTCAATATGATCATGGCTGTTCTTGGGCTTAATTTTCTTGTCTGCTTCCTATATTGCTTAATTCCTATAGATATCAAAATTCTATCCCAATCTTAAACGTATTCAACTATGGCGCATCTACGACTCTGTGGATAGAGAATTCCATTGATGCGTACCCTTTTGAATGAAGAAATTAAGTGAAGAATATCAAGCACAATCTTTACATGATGTAAAAATGGCAAATTAAGACTATCATGTATCAACTTTAAGTTGGTCAACAAAGCAATCATTCCTGATAAATACCCATATTCTGCGATCTAAGAATTATTGGCAAGACAGTTCATGAGGCTCAACATGTGACAAAGCCAATTTCAGATACTAGCAGACCAAAGCCAAATCTTGCAACCTTTGATATATATATTGTCTTTCAATATTACAGAATGCCTGATGGACTAAGTTCACGACCTAGTGCCTTCAGGAAGATCATGTTCCAGCGTTGTTGCCCATGGCAGGGATAAAGCAGAACAAAATCAATAGCTATCCTTGATGCTTGATTTTCAAAACACAATCTGATGCTCAATGAGGACAAATACATCTGAGATTGACTTCCTCAGATGCAAAATGACAAAGCCTCTGCTTGACAATGTTGAAGTTATTCATGTCCTTCTAATCCTGTCTAACACAAAAGAGGGATAGTGAAGTGACATGCGGCATAGAACAAGATGTGATCAATGTGATGTTGCACACGACTGTGAATCTTGTGATGCAAGAAAAGTCGAAGACAGAATTGGCAGACAGTGTATTGTAAAAAGTAGGCAAGTGCCTGAAAACTGACTGGCTTTGTGAAATATGAGCAGAGCTTACTCCAGACTATGCAGCGGATTTACATTGTTTGATTATAACTATATCGCATATGGTTATGTCGAGAGCTCCAGCAACATGTATTGCATCTTGCTAATGAAGACAATCCAGGCATTTTTAGAAGAGGTAGTTCTGTGAAGTAGTCTAATGGCCAGCAACAGATGGCAGCAAGAAGAGTTCATTGAAAACTGTTGCATGTACATGCAGTGAAAAATCTGCAAAATCATGCCCCAAATCTGTAACTGACTCCATGGTCAATAAAACTATGATAACAACTCCAAATAGTTTGTTTCAAAGAAGTACATGCGGTCTCTCACAATTAATGTTTTTTGTTTTTTCTTCATGACCTTCAAAGCAAGTGGCTGGAAATGACTGCAATACATGCCATAAGCACCATGTCAGCCATTGACATTTGAGATAAGTTTGCAAAGTGGAGTTTTCCAGAGACTTTCATGACTGACAGTTTACTTCCAGACAGTTCACGGAGTTTCTAGTAAGCTGCAGAATTCATCACCAGCTGACATAGGATTACAACCCATAAGCAAATGGTGGCACCAATGATTCAACGGGGTGATGAAGGATGGTGTGAGAACTGCCATATTGGAGAGAAACATTTCTGAACGACACATTCATATTTACACATATTGATCTACCCTCAATTCTCGGATCAGAAAGACAGTGGCTGAATTTATGATTGGTTGTAATAATCACATGCAGTTGATTATTTTTCAACCATCAATGCAACATCAAAATAAAAGCAGAAGAAATCACAAAGTGACCAGACAGAACAAAAGTTCTCCAACAAGTGAACATGTGCAGGGTTCCGTGATTTACAGTTGGAGATTGTGTTCAGGATAGACATCCAAATCGCAACCACAAGTTCATCTCTTCTCTATTGCAGATTGAGCGTATTCTTGTAGTGATGCTTTGCTCTTGGATAACAATATTGAATAAACAGCAAGATGTTTGATCATGAGCAAATTTGGAGATTTTGATGATTGGGAGCATGAGGATATATTTTGTTTTCTGATGAGTGATTAATATATTAATCAAATCCTTTGTCGAGATGATTGTACTGAATCACAACCAGAACTTTGATGATTTCAGTGCTGTTATTGGAGATCACTATATTTCAAATACTTAATGTGTATTTAAAAAAGAAACTGAATTTTAGACTCAAAAACAGAAAATGCAGGAAAAGCTCAGACTGTCTGACAGCATCTGTGGGGAGAGAACAGAGCCAATGTTTCAAGCCTGGATGACTGTTTCTACTGTCCATCTGTCTGTCGTGGAATCAGAGCGGGTGAGGGGTGGACAATGGAAATGTCCATTGACTTCGGGCAGGAATTTCTAGTCTTGCTCAAACAAGGTCATAAATTCCCACCATTTGTTTCTGTTTTTGTTACAGATTCAAAACTGAATTTTGAAACTGAAACAAAGATTCAAAATTCTCTTGCTATGTGACTTTTAAACTTTTTCATTTCGGATATCTGGTCTTAAAAGAAGTTACCCAAATTATATGTGTTGCCTGCTTGTGAAGACCTATTTCAAAATAAGCTCCTTAATCTACAAGGGGGAAATATGTTGAATTTGTGAGACTGCTCACTACACCAGCAACAAAACTAGAGAACACCATCCCTCAGAATGCAAATAAATAGCAGCTACAGCACATGCTCAGTCTACACACATTTGAATTAAAGGTGTAAAATGCACTCAAAATATGAGTCTATTTTCATCATGTTTTGGAGTATGAAACATATCAGATGCATCTGTGAGACTAGATTGTGTGGACAATGTGAAGGTTTATCCCTCGTGTTGGTTCTCTTATCAGCTGCCACAGGCCTGATTTAAGATATGTCTTTCGGGATGTACTCAGCCAGGATGCTCAGTAGTGGGTCTACCAAGCCATTTTAGACACTGAAGTCCCCCACCCAGAGTACATTCTGTGTCCTTTCTGCCCCCTGGCTTAATGGTATTCAACATGGAAGAGTACTGACAGGTCAGTTGAGGGAGGATGACTATCAGACTACGTTGATATTGGGAGTGTTATATGGTTTTACTCTTATTTAACTTCCTCATAGTGGTTCTGAAAAAACTGGGTAGCTTGTTAGATATTTTGAGGGGGCAGAGTTAACCATATTGCAGTGGTTCTGTAGTCCCATGTAGGTCAGACAACCAGATTAGGATGACAGATTTCCTTCCCTAAAGGACATTAATGAATTAGTTGGATTTTTTTGAAAATCCAGTGATTTATCTCACCAATCTCATCATTACTGTGACGAGCTTTTTATTCCAGATTTATTTAATTAATTGAAATTAAATTTCTCAATTGCCATGGTGGAATTTAAACTCTCGTCTTTGAAGTATTAGTATTGCCCTGTGAGTCATTAATCCAATAGCATAAACGTCATAAACCTGTTCATGATGAAGGTAACCATTACACATTAAGTGGCATTGTTTGAAGAGTAGAGTATACTGGTGTACTGACCAACATTTGAGTGGCATTGTTTGAAAGGTAGTGTGTTCTGGTATACTGACCAACATTTATCTTTCGATCACGGAAGCTAGAACAATTGGCCATTGTGATTGCTGTTTCTGCGACTACACTGTGTGCAGACTAGTTGGTATCATCGTCCAAACAGCAACATATCAGGATTATTTGTTGTATACGAAGCGTTTTGAACAATTTCAAGAGATATAGCAAGACATTCGATAAATGCAAGTGTTTTCTTTCTTTGAACTGACAGTTCAAAGGAACTGAGAATTCCATTTTGTTTAATAGTTGCTGAGGTGTGCATAAAAAAAAACAAGATATGTTGTCAGAAAATACTGTTGAAAGGATAAAATCTTTGAGGAAAACTGAAATGGTAACATGCATTGTATGTCAGGATATTTTTATGTAATTCTTCCTAAAGTTATAGTAACCCCAGGGCATTACAGCCTGTACTATCAGCAAACACAGAGACTTAATCCAGTTAAGGAGTGGAAAAAAAAACAAAGGGTGAAAAATAATCCATTGTTTTATAGTGTAAGGACTGGCTGTGGCAAACAAAAATGGAAATTGTATTTGTGTTTTTCATTTTGTTTTCCTTTTGGCTTGCTAATATTCTTGATATTGTAGTGTTGGATTTTGTGTTTTGGTTATTCATTTGGGTTGTGCAAGATGGTGTGAGATTTATAGCATCTGTACTGCTCCATCAATATAAAATTAGTCCTACAAGATAAAGTTATTTCACTGCTTCAAGGCTGTCATCTTTAGTTTGGAAATAAGATTGCATGTATTGCACAGGCTATTTGCGTAACTTACACCTGACTATAGCATTGCAACAACTAATCTTATTGAATATTATATAGAGCACCATGATTCATTTTTTTTTGTTTCACGCACTCCTTTTTGAAACCATTTCATATTCTGCAGCTCTGCGATAAACAACATGAGTCTCCGCTTGCAAAAAATCCCAACAGATGCCCTGTCGGCAAAACTTAAAACGTAAAATGTTTCAGAGGGATGAGAGTTTAAAAATTGATCTGCCATATGTCCCTTGCTGCAGAAATTCAATGAAAAGAAGAACCCACCTCACATAATCATTTATATACTACAAGGTAAACGTGACATTTTGTTTTTATATTTATTTTTAGGATGTGGGGTTTCACTGGCTGTGCAGCATTTTTGTCCATCCCTAATTTCTCTTAAAATGGTTGTGGGTTGCCTTTTTGAACCGTTGCTGTCCATGTGGTGGAGGCAGGTGCACAGTGCTACTGGGGAAGTGCTGATTCCACCACCATAAAACCATAGGGCAGATCTTCCAGTTGCCTCTACTCCCTTTTGGACAGTGCATTGCTCCTGTCAGAAAAAGCGACCTGGGGTCACTCCAGTAGAGACCTGGCTTCAGACTAACATGAGTTCCAGTAGAAATGGCAGGAGAATGAGACTCCATCAGCCTGCTTTGTAGGAAGAGGCTGATTGTTGGATCTTTCAAAAAAATTGGCTTACTTTTGAAGCTTTTGGCCTGTCTTCAGGATCCCTCTGGTTGGAGGGATAGGGTACAAAAAAAAGCACCTCCTGCGATAATGGGCACTTTCAGTCAATAAGTCTCTTGGCCACCTTTAGGAAAACAAACACATCAAAAGATTCTTGAAGATGATTTTGAATTGTATGTGCTGAAATTCTTCTGTCTCACTCGCCACTCAAAGATGTGTTAAGCTTGGTATGGAATTTCTGATCTTGGAGTACATGCAGCTAAAGAATCCCATCCATACTTTCAATGAATGATTTGGTGGCATGATTCATTTTCTAATTTATTGTGATTTTTGTACCTGGGCAGTGATTTTGTGACTTAAGTTATTGATAGCAGAAAGTGAATTTTCAGTGTTAAAGTCTCAGTATTCCAAACTTGTTGTGACCTGATAATGTAGGGATTAGTTACTGCTTTATGGAATTGAAATGTCGGGAACATATATTTGCTTCACTTGCTGATTTGTGTGATAGACTTTGTCAAGGAGACCTGTCATATCAATAGATAATAAGACATAATGTCTAAGGTGCCCAAGATATGAATATTGTTTGAGCTATAAAAAATGGTCTACATATATAAATGTACTTAATTTGTTAATAACCATGTTATTGTGGCTAAAGCATGCACAGTTTTAAGTGTAAGAATTCAGGACCATGTGCTTCGAGTTTGAATTGAATTCTGATCTATTTTGTTTGTCATTTAGACACGTTTAATGTATTTTTATTTTATTTCCTATTCAAATTTCAATAAGTCCCTTTTGAACAGAGAACTGCCTTGAACAAATTGTATCAAATGAGAAAATTTTTTTCTTTTGTTTTATCTTTCATTGCAATGAATAGAATAGATTAGAATCACTACAATGCAGGAGGCCATTCAGCCCATTGAGTCTGCATTGATTCTCTAACAGAGCATCCCACCCAGGTCCTATGCCCTGCTAATCCCAGGCCTGCACATCTTTGGATACTAAGGGGCAATTTAGCATGGCCAATCTGCCTAACCTGCACATTTTCTGCTTGCTCACTCCCCATTGTAACCAAAGCCAATGCATTACCATTAAAAAATACAGAACTAACCCAAGTCCTCCAATTTTATGTAGAATATGAAACAAGATTTAGTTTCTGTCTTTAAACTGGCTACATCATTTCTGAAGACATTCTTGATTAGCCTAGGTGAGTATATTATTTGGAAATGCAAAAGACATTTTGGAGTAGGATGAAAATTTAAATTGTAATATACCATCTTGTTTCTTTATTTCCTAAATGACTAGTGGCCAGAATCCCAACAGGAATTTAAAGAAAAATACAGTGATAACGAGTCATATAATCTGAGTTTGGGGCAGCATGGTGAAACAGTGGTTAACACTGCTGCTTCACAACACCAGGGACCCAGGTTCGATTCCCAGCTTCGGTCACTATGAGGAATCTGCACATTCTCTGCAGCGTCTCTGTGAGTTTTTTTTGGGTGCTCCAGTTTCCTCCTACAGTTCAAAAGATGTGCTGGTTAAATGCATTGGCCTTGCTAAATTATCCTTCGGTGTTCCTGAACAGGTGCTGGAGTGTGGCGACTATGAGATTTTCACAGTAACTTCATCACAGTGTTAAATTAAGCCTATTTGTGACTAATAAATTAACTTTCCTTTTTAATTACCTTAATACATATCTTCATTTTTTGAATATTTTACAGGGAGCTCTTTAGGATTGTGCTTCAGAATTATAGAAATGGAATATAGAATAAAACATGATGCTTGAACTTTTTAATTAATACAAGGTACTCGGGTACAATTTCAAGTTGCAAATCAAATACAAAAATGTATTTTTATTCAACTCAGAACTTTAATTATTTTTGTTTTGAACGTTTAGTTGAACAGTCAGTCACGAGGAGACACAAGTTCGAGGTGATAGGCATGAGGTTTGGAGGGGGACAGTGAGGAAAAACCTTTTCACTTAGAGGTTGGTGATGATCTGGAATGTGCTGTTTGGGAGGATGGTAGAGATGAGATGCCTCACATCCTTTAAAAAAATACTTAGATGCGCACTTAACACATCCTAACATTCAAGGTGATGGGTCAATTATTGGTAAATGGGATTCTGCAGGACATCAGGTGTTTCTCACATGCCGGTGCAGACTCAACAGGCCAAAGGGTTTCTTCTGCAATGTATCATTCTACGAATCAGGCCGTCAGTATTTTCTTAGTTCTAATCAATTAGAATTAAAAGGTTATCAGAGGGAATCAGGGGAAAAAGGTCTCTGTGGATACAGATTAGACGGGTCCATGCTGGCATAAAATTATTGGGGAGTTGTAATGAAGTTGAAAACATTATCACAAGCATTAGATGAAAATCAAATTTCTCTTGATGAAACACAAAAAAAAGCTCTGCTCTGTGATCTGCCAGGAGTTAAAGATTCATGTATTAGTTATCTAGTTTTCCAAGGGATAAGTGTGTCCATTTGTATGAAGTGCAGTGTATGGTTTATTGGCCCTGTCATCCTTGATCATCTTCAATAAAGAACTAAGATGCTCTATATTATAGAAATTTATGTATTCCTGGTCTATCTCCAAACACCAACTTCCTGCACTGAAATCAAATGCATTAAGAAGAAAGGCTTAATGTCTGGATTAACCACTGAAGTCATTAAAAACAAAAGTTTTGATCTACTGTACCATTAAATTCATAATTTAAAAAATGTATCTGACAAACTAAAGCTTGACCATGTACATGTAGGTCAAGAAATAATACAGTAAAGTGAACTGCAGCGGAAGACAAAGAGGAAGATTATACCAACTGTAAATGTAGCATTCAGCCTTGGGCAGACAAATTCGGTAGAGATTGACAACAGACCATTATAACTGTCTTTTAATATTTTTGAATTTATCAAAGAATTCACAGTATTAAAACTGGAACTATGTTACTTCTCAGTGCTGCATCAATATAGTGGCAATTATTCTCCTTTTGATGTTTGTAGTATTTATTTTTACCCCATTTCCTTTTCTTACTTCCCTTGCCACATCATGCATAATCCAGATCGACAGAGGCCTTTTCCCTCTGGTTTGCACATAGGGTGGGATTTTATGGTCTTGCTCGTCCCGAAACTGTAAAATCTCACCCGAGGTCAATGAACTTTCCTATTGTCTGCCCCTCACCTGCTTTGATCCCCGTGGTGGGTGGGGCATTAAAATTCCTGCCATTGTCTCTGGTCATCACCACTCAATGTAACGGGGCTAAGATTCGGGAATTCAGGCTATGCTGCACTCTTTTGTTGCTGCTTGTTGTTAATCCTCGAGTTTGAGACATGTTGAAAACAATATGCAAATATTGTCCAAGTCAGGTCTTAATGATTTGCATTATGCATCTTTACTATCTTAACATTCTGCCAAAATGTTTCAGGAGTGAATGTCTTGTGTTTTAAGGCCTCAGTTTGGCTTATTTCTGTATCCACTACCAGTCTGATTATATGAATATTCTTTCTCCTCTCTCTGTTTCTGTGATCATTAAATTTATCTCCCAATGCCTGCCTCCTTCCTGGAAGTCAATCAATGTTTTTTTTTATTTTCCTGTTGTTCTCTCTGGATGTTACCCAACTGTTTGAAGAACAGAAATTCCATGCCAGTTGTTATTCCTCTCACAGAACTGTTGCCTCAGAACAACTCTTGGAACTATATGTTAGACAGGAATACAATCTCCTGAGCTTCAAGATTTGTTTCATCTGTGTCACATTTTGAGCAGTGCTTGCAAAGAAAAATAGGCACCAATCTGACCAGTTCACTTGTTTAATGACTTAATTGTACACCATGCATACTCGTAACACATAAATACACACACTTTGGAAAAATAATTTTTGGTTTGCTACCGTACTGAAGTGGCAGTGATCTGCAGTAAGATCTGAAAAGCCACGGTTCAAGATTTAATACACAAATATTTTATGGCTTTTTAATAAATCAACATGACACACTTTGACCGGAATTTACATCAATGGCTCCTTCCAAGGTTCCATAGGTGATCTCCGTAGGATTTTGGACATCTCTGAACACTAGTGCATCCAGGAGGTGATGGAAATAATCTTTGTGAGGACACACAACTTCACCCATTTCAACTGGAATTAGGTAAGACAAAATGTAATGGGGATAGGTTTGCACAAATCTCTGCTTTTCCACAGGGTGCTATCAACTGCATTCACATGGTGCTCAGAGCTCTGGGGTATCAAGCAGTGAACTATGTGTGCTGCAAGGGTTTCCACTCACCGGACGTTCAGCTGGTCTATGACCACACCAAACAAATCCTCCAGGTGTGAGCTCAATTCCCAGGATATATGCACGACTCTTACATTCTGAGCCACTTTCAGTTTCAGGGTCCACAAAGACTGTAGAGTGGGCTCCTTGGGAACAAGGGCCACCCATTGAAGAAGAGGCTTATGATGTTTATGTGGAGACCACAGAGTGTCCCTGAGAAAAGATGTAATGAAGCTCATTCTGCAACTCACACTTTGATGAAGCAGACCATAGGATTTCTGATGATGAATTCTGATGCTTGGACCAGCCTGATGGAGTCCAGAGAGGGTATATGAATCATGGTTTCCTATTCTGTGCTGCACAACCGGGTGCTGCAATGGGAGAGGAAACGTCTAAGGAGCAGAAAGAGGAATGGCACATTTCATAATAGAAACATACATAGAAAATAGAAGTAAGAATATCGGCCCTTTGAGCCTGCTCTACCATTGACTGATCATCAAGCTCCCCAAGAGCTAACTCAAATTCTTTTTTGAAATCACACAACATTTTAGCATCAACTACTTTCTGTGGTAGTGAATTCCACAAATTTTCCACTCTCTGGGTGAAGAAATTCCTCCTCTTCTCAGTCTTAAAGAGTTACCCTTTATCCTCAAGTTATGAGCCCTGGATCTGGACTCCCCCACCATTTGGAACATGGGAATCTACTCTGTCTAACCCTGTCAGAATTTTATAAATTCCTATGAGACCCCCTCTCACTTTTCTAAACTCCAGTGAAGGTAATCCTAACCGAATTTCACTTCATATGTCAGTTTCACCATCCCAGGAATCAGCATGGTAAACCTTCGCTGCATTCCTATAGCAAGAACGTACTTCCTGAGATAAGGACACCAAAAACTGTACATAATATTCCAGATGTGGCCTCACCAATGCCCTATATGATTGTAATTAAATATGCCTATTCGTATATCCAAATCCCCTTACTATGAAGGCTAACATACCATTTGTCTTCTTTACTGCCTATTACACCTGTGCGCTTACTTTTAGCAACTGATGTTCAAGGACGCAAAGGTTTTCACTGAGTATCCATCCCTCTCTACTTACACCTATTCAAAAAATAATTTGCCTTCCTATTTTGCTACCAAAGTGGATAACCTCATATTTATCCACATTATTCTGCCCCTACCATGCATATAATCACTCGCCTATCCAAATCACACTTAAGCAACTCTGCATCCTTCTCACAGCTCATCCTCCCACCCAACTTTGTATCATCTGCAAATTTGGAGAAAATACATTTTGTTCTCTTATCCAAATCATTAATATATAATGTCAACATTTGGGGTCCAAGCACAGATCCTTACGGAACCTTACTTCTCACTGACTGCCAATCGGAAATAGACCCATTTATTCCAACTCTCTGCTTTCTGTCTGCTCACCAGCTTTCTGACTATCTCAAAACATTACCTGCAATTCCATACACTCTAACTTCACAAAGTAATTTGCTATATGAGATTTTGTTGAAAACCTTCTGAAAGTCTAAATAAACCATACCCACTTGTTTCCCCTGGTCAACTCTCGTTACATCTTCACGAATTCCAGTAGATTTGCCTAGCATGATTTCCCTTTCATAAATCATGCTGACTTTATCTGATTGTACCACTGCCTTCTAAATCTTGTGCTATGAAACCCTTGATAAAGAACTCCAAAAACTTCCAGACTACTGACATTAGGCTCACTCGTCTATGGCTCCCTCCAATCTGAAGGAACCATTCCAGAGTACAAAGAATTTTGGAAATTGACCATCAATGAATATACTATTTCCAGGGCCACCTTCTTAAGTACTCTGGGAAGAATATTATTAGGCCCTGGAGATTTTTCAACTTTCATTCCCATTAATTTGCCCAACACCACTTCGCTACTAATAATAATTTCTTTCTGCTCCTTATAAAATGCATATTTCTCTCAGAGCTTTTGGTACATTATTCATGCCTTCTTTTATGAAGTCAGATGCAAAAGATGAATTTAGTTCCTCAGCCATTTCTTTATTCCTCATTATGAATTCTCCTGTTTCTGACTATAAGGGGCCTACATTCATTTTTTTGTCATTTTTTTTCCCTTTACATACCTATAGAAACCTTTACAGTCAGTTTTTATGCTCCTCACTAGCTTACTTTCATACTTTATGTTTTCCCCTTCTTAATCAATTCCTTGGTCTACCTTTGCTGATCTCTGATGAGGCAATGAGGCAATGGCAAAATCTAGACATGCAGACAAGCCTGGAACATGCTTCTTGCTGCTAGATTTGTGGTGAGTGAAGAGGCCTCCAATAAGGACATTCCATTATCTCCACATGATTTCAGTGAGTATTGCACTCCAATCTGACTGTTGACAGCGCACACTCTCTGTGACAAAGCTCCTGTCATAGGAGCAGCAATTGCCCATAGTCTCTACGTTACTATAACAACTTGCAATGGGGCCAATGCATTTTCTCAGAGCTTTTGTGAATTTCTGACAGATGGCAGCTTGCTTGCTTTCATTGGCCAGAGTCTTATCATGTGACACAGTGGGAAATGTTTCACTTCTCCTGATCTAAAGTCATCCTTTATTAACTCCAACATGAGGTTGAGTGTCACCAGAGTCTGAGGTAAATGGGATGGTGGGGGCGGTGGGGGTTGGGAGGGTGGGTTCGGGGAGCAGAACATGCCAAGGGTGCAGAGAACACACATTGACAACAACTGGAATGAGAGAATCTAGCTCTTTACATTGTGGGAGACATCCTCATTCAGTTAAATCGCTGTGATCAATATGTGATCAACACAATCAATATGCTGGAAATATTGCACAAGGCACAGGGAGAAAGTTCTGGACTGAGTACATTGCCTTATTCTTGTGCAAGAAACAGGTTTTTGTTTTGGAATTGCAGAAACATAGCTCATCAGAACAAGAAGTATAGAAAAAGTGAAATTCAGGGGAGCTTATTCACAGAGGTGACTATTATGTGCAAGTACTTCACATCTATGCCCATACTATGCAACTAGACATATAACTGCAGCTATGTCTTGGTACATCCCCAACATCCACAGTAGAGGTGGAGGCAGCTGCTATCTGTCTAGCCATATTGTCTGGGATGACCTTGACAGGCTTCCTCTGTAAAGCCAAGAGTTAGAGGGCTCCAGCCTGCTTTCAGGGTCCTGCTGTATGTCAATGCCATCCTTCTGAGCCTGTGAAGCTGGAGTTGAAATGATCATAGCAAGAGGGGATTTGGATGGCTGGATACTCCCAGGCTCACCCTAATAGTGCATCAGCTGTTCCTCCTTCCTAGGGTTGTCTGAGGGCCCCTCGTTTCTCATTGGAATAGATGGGCAAATGGAGTGAGCTTGAGAAGCATCACTGTCCTCAAGCATTGGCAGTGACTAATCCCAGCAAGTAACTGCAACATGGAGTGCACGTCTTGCAGTATGCAGAACAAAAATCTTGCACCAAGGCCTCCAGAGCAGCCATCAACAAGTGTTGACCTTGTTGTGTTGCAGTGTTCTAACATTTCAGAAAGAAGGGAGACAGACTCCTCCATGCAGCCTTTGAATTCGAGAACTGTATCAGATACTCCTTCCTGATTTTCCTGGGTTTGTCTTTGGAGCTCCAGAAACTGAGGTACGACTGAGTCCAGACTCTTGTCCCCTGACTAAGACTCAGCAGATTTCTGATCTTCAGCAGTCCTCCAAATATCAGCACGCTTAGATATTCCTGTCTCTGGAAGTGTGATGTGTTCACCAAATTGTGACCATAATGCTGCTGAAAAACTAGGTCCCACTGAAGAGTGTGAGTCTCTGTGCTTTTGCAGGGTGTCACTGAGCACTGTGATGGTTCCTTCTGTTTAAGGATTTGCAAATTTTTTCTCTGTGCTGCTGTTGGGGCTGGAGTTGAGATCCTGGCGGGTGAACTCCTTCAGCTGCTTCCTAGATGTACCTGTGAAAGAAAGGAGAATTCATTAGTAGTGCCAGGTGTCTGAGGAACAGGAGACATGCCTAAATATTGCTATCTAGTGGATGAAGCAGTTCTGGATCCTCACTTGGTTTATCATCACCGACCTCACCATCAGCACAGGAGAGGTCAATGTCCTCCCTGGTCAACTACATGGCTTTCTCCTCCATGTCCATGAGGATCTTGAGTTCTGGCATTCCTCCATCATCTGGGATCTCTCCCTCTTGTTGTGTGCCAACTTGTCCTGCAGGAAAACAGATGGGGAAAGTGACACGTGCTGGGCAGATGATAAAGATGCCTGGCATGTTGTGGATGGGTGAGTGGGACCAACGAAGCAATAAGATGACTCTCAGGGAACAGGAGATGTATGTGGGAGAGAGAGTGAGTGATGGTGCCCTTTGAGCTGGCACTGAGTGACATTCCTGTGGACGTGTGATAGGTTTTTTAAGTGTTTTTAAGTGAGTTGAGAGTGATGAGAAGAGTGACTCACCCTGGCAGAACGGAGATCATTCATTGTTAGTGTTGACCAACACTGCCACCATGTCCCATGCTGGATTTGTCACCTTTCTGCTAGGTTTCCACCCTGAGCACGCAGGCAGATTATATCACAGAGGGCCACTGCAGCATTGAGCAATCACTCCATGGGGGTGTCCAATAATTCTGGTGCAGATTTCTCGACAACAGAGACGTGCGATTAACCCCAACGATCACCAGCAAGAGTGCAGGGACTGCAAATTGCTCACATAAAGAAGATTAAAGCAGTTAGTCACTGAAATCACACTCATTCAAAATCAGACAGCGTGTTTGTTTGAGTAGCCTAACAATCCAGCAAGTTAAAGGAAAGCTTCTTCGAAAATCTGAATTTTGTAGCAAATAAATGCATTTTCTTATTATGGAAAATCAATCCATTCACCTTTATGAGGAAGCTCCTCTTCAAAGCCGGCTTCTCAATCCACTTTATAAAATGATGTTATTTGCTTTACAGCTGTGCTATCATTTAATGAAAAGTTGAGGGGCAAGGATATAAAACACAACTCAGGCTCAAGCTGGTGACATTGATATCTTCTGAACCAAAATGAACAGAGGCAGAAAGTGTGGCATCTCATTAAGGTGAACAGAACGAGTGCTGCAGATTTCATTACTCTCCATCGTAACAGCAGATAGATCGTAATGCTGCTGAAAGGATTTTCTTTGCTAATAAACAACTGGAGGTAAACTGTTGGATTGTGCCCAGTCGCATCCACTTATTCTGAGTTTTTTGGATTGCAAGGTTGAGCTCCCCAGAAAATTGAGTTTGCAAGGCATTGATCAGTGTCTGATCTGAGCCATATAAGCTAGTGCACTCAGTTGGACCCTTGGCCCATTAACTGATATTATCCAAGGCAGTAGCTGGGCTACTCCACTTGGGAAAATCAGCCAGGGTTTCTGCACTTAACTGTTAGCCAGTGACAACTCTAATATGCATGCACATGCATGCATATGCATATGTGACTATCTGTGCATAAGTGAGCCTATACACATATATGTGTGCATGTCTGTATATGCATGATCCTGAAGTGTGTGTGTGTGTGTGTGTGTGTGTGTGTGTGTGTGTGTGTGTGTGTGTGTGTGTGTGTGTGTGTGTGTGTATGCGCATGCGCCAGTACACCTCTCTACGTATATGGTTGGGGGGGTGGGGAGTTGGGTAGAAATGGGAGCATGCTGACATATATTCACTTATAAAGAATGCTTACCTGAACAAAGTCTTGCATTAGAAGCTATTAACCATGGAACTGAACTTCAGCCTGAATCAGTGCTTTTAGCAGGGAAGGTAACCAGTTACGGTGGATGGCAATGTTGATGGGGTCAGGTGGAAATAGTGAAAGGAACATCACTTGGGCTTGTTAGTTTAGAATAGTTTAATACTGGCACAATTATCAAAGTTTAGCTGCACAACAAATAATCTTCTTCATTTCATTGGAGTCAAATCTGTCATTTTCTCCATCAGAGCAATCACCTTGAATTGGGTTAATAAAAGATGTGTCACATTCAGTCAGTAGAATGGCAGATTCTTTGATAGTTCTGGCACATGATAGCTTAGAAAGGTCAGCAAGAGGAATGCTGTCTCTCTCACGCTGTCATTTTTATTTATCAGTTATACGTGATAAGTCTATACTTGCATGTTGCTTCTGATTCTTGAGAACAAATTCCATGTTGAAGGAATGGAAGATTGTGATAGGACTTCGTGTAATTTCTTTCAACTTAAGATATGTGACCCTTAGATACTAAAAGCTTTGGATCAGTACAAATTGTTTCAAACCTTCAAAGATACTGGGAGCAGTTCACTACCCAAAACAAATGCATTTCACAATTCTAAATGACTTACAGATGCCATTGATAATAAGGATCATGTTCATGATGTGCTGACCAATTATTCTTTGTGAAGGGATTAATAAGATTCATCACAAATAGATTATACATTTGACTCATGATTTAATAGCTACACATATAAAGTTTGAAGGTTTGTTTCAAGAATGTTTGGATGTGTGATGACATGCCCCTTTGCCCAGTTAGAACACAGAACTGAAGATAACTGTCCCTTCAATTAATTAGCATCTAGAATTATCTCTGTGGTGTCAATGCTCATTAAATCAGTCACAGAAATAACCAATTACATTCCACCAAAGACCTCTGTCACTACTGCTGCCATGTCATTTCTTTACTGTCTTATTGCTTATGAATACCATAATCTATTCCAAGTCCTTTACAGTTATATCCACGCTACACACCCAATTACCCATTGATCCTGAAATTTGGATACCCCACTTTAGCCCAATATTTCAAGGGCGCCAAATGAAATTCATGCAAGAAAGCACAGCGTTCCATGTCATCACTAATTTCTTCATGGCTGCATGCCTTTTACTTGTCCAAACACGAAAAATAACAGTATCTGAGGATGTGTTTGTCCCTTCATCTCAGCAGCTTAGGGCTGCCTGTCTTCCCTTGGGATTTTCAGGTTGTCAAGCTTAATCTTTTTCATGTTTTAAGATTTGAATATAAAAGATATCTTAATATCCTTTGAATCTGAACCCAGATTGATCTGTGCACCAGTCCAATTTCATCTCCACTTCTCAGGAATAGGAATAGGTTTCACTCACCAGCCAGATGTCCGTCTAGTCTCCAATCTATCTTCTGTTCCTGGGTGCGTCCGTGTCCTAGACTTTATCCTTCCTTCCTGGTTTTTTGAAATCATTATTATTACAAATGTTTATGTTTTTCAGTATGAATTTATCTCAAGCTTATTTATAAATTATAGAGTTCTTTTATTTTCAATTTACTATATCAGAATTGAATATTTATTCATTTACTGGGTGGTTAAATAATTTATCATCCATCGACTGGATATTTACACAATTTATGTTATGTTTTGATCTATTTGATGTTTAGCTGATTTGCAATATGTCCTGATCAATTGAATATTTTAAATAATGATTTATAAGATTGGAACAATTAGACATTTTTTCTAATGTATTCCGCAAATCTGATTGATTGACTGATGCTAACTATTTGATCACGTATTATAGCTCATTAATAGAAGTGAATCCCTGAATTGCTGATCCAATGAGTCTGCAAACAAATCTCTGCCTCCTTACTCCTTCTCATGCTGATCCAAATTACCTGCTTCCTCCTAATCCCATCTCAATTTGGACCTCACCTCCCTTGCTCTCCTCTCTCTGGGGGACTCACTCTGAGCCTACCTATGGCAGTTTCTGCTTTCCCTTCCCCAAAGCCCAAATTTCCCCTGTTTTTTTTTACAAGTTAGAGTGTGCACCCATTCAGAGGAAGATGAATCCAGGAATCTACCTGGTTTTGTGACATCCATGATTCATGTGTGATATGTAGCAATCTTAGATTTGACTTGGTGGAGGGGGTGTGGAGTGGGGGGGGAGTGAACATGTGACAGACCAAAAATATTGACAATGATGTAAAAAGGAAGAAAAATTGTATGAGATGTAAATTGAGTGTCAGGTATGAAAAATGAAAGGCAATGTATATAAAAGAGTAATAATAGATTTATAGAATCCTTACAGTGCAGAAGGCGCCATTTAGCCCATTGAGCCTGCACCAACAACAATTCTACCCAGCTCCCTATCTCCGTAACCTCATGTATTTACCCTGTTAATCCCCTTAGTCTACACACCTTCGAATACTAAAAGGCAATTTAGTCTGGCCAATCATCCTAACCCGCGCATCTTTGAATTGTGGGCGGAAACAGGAGTGCCTGGGAGAACATACAGACACAGGGAGAATGTGCAAACTCCACACAGACAGTTACTCGAGGCCGGAATTGAACCCAGGTCCCAGTGCTGCTGTGAGGCTGCAGTGCTAATCACTGTGCAGCCCACATAGGACATGGGGATGTAGTGCAGTCACAGCTGTTCAGTCCAACTGGTCTGCGTTGTTGTTTAATCTCTGCATGACCAGATATCTGGATTACATGTCCCCATTCTCATGTCATTTTATTGTTCTTGCCTGCAATCATCTGTTTAACTTATGGTCAACTTATTAGTGAATGCTGCAGTATGGAGGGATCTGAGTGACCTTGTGGATGTAGCATGTAGGTACAGCAGGAAATTAGGAAGGGCAATGGAAAGTTAATCTTTATTGTAAGTGGGATGCATCTAGAAGTCAGAAAATCTTCTTACAGCAGAACATTGGTGAGCAACTACACCATTATGCGTAGTTTTAGTCTCCTTATTTAAGGAAACAGTTCAGACAAAAGTCACTATGTTAATTCCAGGAATGAAGGGGTCATCTTCTGGGGAAAGGTTGCATAGGCCTGTCCTATATTGAAGTCTAGAAGAATGAGAGATGATCTTATTAAAACATGTAAGATTTTGAAGGGACTTGAGTAGATGCTAAGAGAATATTTCTACTTTTGGAGAACCTAGAACTGAGTTTCAGAATAAGGAGTCTCCCATTTAAGATGGAAATGAGAAGGAATTTCTTCTTTCATAGGATCATTCATCTTTGAAATTCTCTACTCCACACAGCAATGGGAGCTGCGTCATTGAACAAAATAAGTCCTGAATTAGACAGATTTTTGATCAACAAGCGAGTTGAGGGTTATGAGGGCTAGGCAGAGAAGTGAAGTTAAGGCCACAGTGAGATCAGCCTTGATTTGATTGAACGGCAAACAGGCTCCATAATATACATACATAATGTCCTTTGAGATGTGTGCCCCAAGTGGGCAGGTCAGGTGACAACTGGAGATTAGCTCCTCCCACTCTGACATCTGACTATGGAATAGTGCAAACCTACAATGTAAGGTTCCCCACTGTTCAAGCTACTATGCCTTCCTTGTGATTCTTTGTGCACCATACATTATAGGCTAAAGGGGTCAAATGGCCTCTTTCCTGCTGTAATACCTAATGTTGCTACATTCTTAAATGTGGCCTTTAGTCTCTTTGCCTCCTTGAATTGATAACTATAAAGCATTCCTGCAACCTCATGGTCCTCTGTGTAAGTAAAGAAGTTGCTCGTCTTCAAACTCTTATATTGAATCTTGTCTCTATGTTCACTTGTTCTGGAACTCAGAAGTGTTGTAAAAAGTCTGCTTCTATTTACTCTTTCCCATTTCTTCAATATTTTAAACATCACTATCAACCACCCCTTTAATCTCATTAAAGGCCCAGTTTTTTTCTCAAATTTTTTGTGTAGTATTTCCACATATCAGAGAGGATTCTAACATGTCTATATTGCACAATCTCCACTGTATACAGAAGAAAGGAAACATAAACAAAGAAAATAACATAGTAAGATTAAGTGAGAAAATCAGATGCAAATAGATGAGAAACAGTGTTAGACATTTGCACAGATAAAGGAATAACAAGAAGTCTAAAAGATAAACAAAAAGAGGGGCTGTACATAATGCCTGGGAGACCAACGAATGTTATATGAGATTCAAGTTAACCAATACCTTACTCAGCCTGAACTTGTTATTTGGACTATATGGGTAACACTGGGGGGAATTAATTCACAGGAATGGCAAGTGTGGCATGCAGAGTGGCTTCTTCAGACAGGATGTGAAGTTTTGATTTTCTGGTACTTGTTTGAAATGTAAAGATGAAATCAATAACGTATCAACTCATTTCAGCCTGTGGCAGGCACCTCCACATACACAAAAAATCATGAACGTAAAATGTTTTTAATCATGTTCTACATTCAGGATAAAGTCAGCAACCCACGAGAATCTTGCAACATCTACTTCCCGTTTGGTTAAGGATAGCTTGCACCAGTTGGCTTTGCAGTTGTGTGTACAATTAGCGGTTTCTCTTTTTTAATTATATGGCACATGGGAGGAGAATGGCAGCTTGTATGTAATCTTGGAAATAGCAAGTCTGTGTCAGAGATAGTAGAGGGTGATGGTAATATAGAGTGAGGTTGAGGTCATTAAGGAGTGTAAGAGGGATTCAAGGGAGGACAGAGGGTGGGATCAAGGGTTATGAAAGAGAGAGATTGGAAGGGGCCTGGCACCCTGGCTATAGTGAGATGGGTTGGGGAAGTTAGACAAGGTATGAAAATGGGGGGACTATAAACAGGGTGGTGTTAGTACTGTCCAAATGTGTGTCCATGACCGGGTGCTGGCTGGTAGAGTCCTTCAAGGCTTGAGTTGCATACATACATCTGATTTAGGAATAGGCCATTCACTCAAGTGAGCCTGCGCCACCATTCAGTAAGATCATAGCTGAGTTGATTGCGTCTGAACGTCACTTTCCTGCCCACTCCGATAACCTTTGTTAGTCAAGAATCTATCTACCTCAGCCTTAAAAATATTCAAATGATTCTGCTTTTACTGTTCTCTGGGGAAGCATGTTCCATACACTCACAACCCTCTGAGAGAAAAAAAAAATTTCTCACCTGTCTTAAATGGGAGACCACTTATTTTTAAACCGTATCCCTATTTCTGGTCTCTCCCATAGTGGAAACATCGTCTTAGCATCTACTCGGCAAAATTCCCTCAGGATCTTGTGTTCAATAGGATCACTTCTCATTCTAAACTTCATTAGATACATGCATACCCTTTTCACTCTCCTCATAAAATAAACCTCATTCCAGGAATCAATTGAGTGAATCTTCTCTGAAATGGTCCTAATTCATTATGGCCTTTCTTAAATAAGGAGACCAAGACAACATCCAGTACTTAGGTCTGATCTCCCCAATGCCCACTACCGCAGTAGAAAAACATCCCTATTTTTATATGCCTTTACAATAAATAGCAACATTCCACTTGCCTTTCTAAACATCTACTGCCCCTTCTTATAACTTTTTGGGATTCATGTGCCAGAACATCCAGATCCCTCTGTATCCCAGAGTTCTGCAATCTCTCTCCATTTAAATAATATGTTGCTTTGCTACTCATCCTGCTATTTCCCCATATTATGTTCCATCTGCCAATTTTTGCATACATTTAACCTATCTATGTCCCTATGCAGATTCCTTATATCCCCTTCACAACTTACTCTCCTACTTATCTTTTGTTAATCAGCAAAGTTAGCAACCGTGCATTCAATCTCTTCATCTAAATCATTGATATAGATGATAGTATCATCAGCACTGATCCCTGTGATATGTCACTTGTTGAAATCTTGCCAACCTGAAATGACCTATCCATGCTGACGCTCTGTTCCCTATTAAGGATGTAGAAATGCCGGCGTTAGACTGGGGTAAACTCAGTAAAGTTTTAAGTTTCCCTATTAAGGAACCAGTAAAGTTAACCTGTCCATTATCCATGCAAATATCTTACCCCCAACATCACCATCTCTTATTTGATGTAACCTTTGATGTGCACCTTGGTGAATGCTTCTGAAAATCTAAGTACAGTACATTCATGCTCAGGTTCCTTTTTATCCATGTTGCTTGTTACTTACTCAAAAAAATATAATAAATTAGTCAAACACGATTTCCTTTCAAAAAACCACATTGAATCTGACTTCTCTAAGTGTCCTGTATAACCTCCTTGATGATAGATTCCAGCATTTTCTCTGTGATATTTATTAACTGGTTTGAAGCTTTCTGTTTCTATTTCCCTGAATAGAGAATCACAATCACTATTTTCCAATCTGATGGGACTTTTCCAGAATGCAGGGAATTTTGTGAAATCAAAGCTAGTGCAACTAATTATCCAACCTCTCTTCTTCATATCTCTGACCCCACCCTCTGTCCTCCCTTGATCCCTCTTCCATTCCTCCATAACCTCAGTCTCATTCCACATTACCGCCACCCCTTACCACCACTGAAGCAGACTTGTTACTTCCAAGATTACATACAAGTTGCCATTCTCCTCCCATGTGCCATGGAGTTAAAAAAGAGAAACCACTAATTGTACACACAACTGCAGAACCAACTGGTGCAAGTTACCTTTAATCAAACTAGGTGGCACAAAATTCTCTTGTGACACTGACTTTATCTTGAGTGTAAAACATAATTAAAAAGATTTTATGCTAACGAGTTTTCATGCATGTAAAGGTATTACAAGTATGAACCACCAGATGCTAACATGAGGATTAATACGTTGTTGACTTTGACTTTACATCTCAACCAAGTGCCAGGAAATTAAGATTTCACATCCTGCCTGAAGAAACCACCCTGCAGACCATCCGTGCCACTGCTGTGGACTTCATGAAATTCCCCCCAGTATTACCCATGTACTCTAAATAAAGCGATGACCTCGTAGTATTATCACTAGACTTTTAATCCAGGAGCTTAGCCAATGTTCTGAGAATCAGGTTTGAATCCCGCCACAGCAGATAATGGAATTTGAATTCAATAAAAAATGTCTGGAATTAAGAACCATTGATGATCATGAAAATCATTGTCGATTGTCAGCAAAACCCCTTTGATTCACTAATGTCCTTTAGGGAAGGAAGTTTGCTGCCCTTACCTACATGTAACTCCACATGAGCCACAGCAATGTGGTTGACCCTCAACTACTCTCAAGCAACTTGGAATGGGCAATAAATGTTGGGCAGCCAGTGACATCCATGTCCCAAGAATGAATAAAAAAAGCAGTCAGTTCTTTAAAGATCTTAGGATGAAGTCTATCAGGCCCTATCTGAGGGTTCATCTACAACATTTCAATTATCCCTGCTAAGGGTGATCACAGACAATGTCCTTCACATAGAGAAGATGGTCAGCTGAAGCTACAAGTTCAGTCATGTCTCACAGAGTGGCAAGTACAACACCAGGTTCTAACATGAACATTAGATAAATGGTGAACAAAAAGAGCCACTGTGTTTCTTCCATAACAAAGGAAATGTCCCAAATTCCCCGGTAACCATCAATGTATCCTAACCATGAGTACATTTAGTTCCCTGACTAAGCTAGTCTTAACAAATAATGATGCTGCACCCGTAAGTAAAGTAAAACCAATGAATTGTTTGATAATTGCAATAAAATGGAATTTTGAAAAACATCTGAGCCGCTTTTCTGCCCTCAAGTAATGGCAATGTTGTGGGGCAGGAAGGTTTTGACCTTGATGCAGAGCTTCTTTATGTGATACAGAGCCTTTTCTATCAACCACTGAAAGCCGTAGCACTGCCCACTGATGGTGGGTTTCACCACTGAAAAGCTCCTTCTGCCACGGAACTGCACACAAATTCCATAGACACTATTGGCACTTTCATTTTTAATTGTAATCATGTCAGAAATGAGGAAAGGCAAGAGAACTGTTAGAAATGGTGCCATGGAAAACTATAAAACATTCCTGCAACTTCCTGGCCCTCTATGTAAGTAAAGAAGTGTTGTAAAATGTCTGCTTCTATTTACCCTTTCCCATTTCTTCATTATTTTAAACATCACTATCAAACACCCCTTTAATCTCATTAAAGGCCCTAGTTTTTTTCTCAAATTTTTTACTCTTCAGCCTATTGTAAGACAGCTCTGATTTATTCAAACAATCTTCAGAAGGAAATTATGTGGAATAAAATGGATTCAGAATCCATTGAGACAACATTCAATTTTTTGCCTTCAATTTGTTTCTCACATTTTTACCCAATTTACTTAGTAATAAATAGAGAATTTACTCATTTATGACATTGCTTCATTGATATCCTAGCCAGTGATTTCATAACAAAATAGCATGTTCATCTTTTATTGCCTTCTGTAGTTTATTTATGTGTGTATGTATATATATATATATCTATATTATCAAAATATGTTCTCTCATTTCCTTTGCAAAAAACACCATTCTATTTTATTGTACTCTTGTGTAAAATTCCAAAACATATTATGCCATTCCCTGTGTAATAATATTCACATATTCTATTGCTCTCATGTGTTACTATAAAGATAACATTCAATATTGTTTCAAAAGAGATTTTTAAAGCAATTATTTATACAATTATTTATACAAAATGGCGCATCACTAACTGAATTTGTGCTAGCAAGTCTAAATAAGCCAACTTATAAATAAGCAAAACATTGCTTTACACTTGCCATATAAAAAGGTCCTCTGTTTCTTTTAATTGAAAGGAAAGTGTTGCAGCAGTATGTGGACACTTATTACATAATAATATTTGGATTTGAAACGAAGTAATGTTCGAGGGAAAGTCTGTAACAAAATAAAAAATTGCATGCCCCTGTGAACTATGGCCCTTAAATTCCTTAGGGAATTTACCACTGTAATTTTGGTAGGAGATCTGGAGAAATCATTTGGTATTTCTAAGCTCTTTGCTGTCTTCCCATAATAAGAACATTTTTCACTCAACAGTGAAGCGATTGACAATTCTATTTTTACAGTGCTTGACCCTGATATGTTGATTTTTGAACACATCACATTGTGATTTTTTTCCTCTGGAGAACTCCCGTGATAACATGGCTTGATATGTCAGTGTTTTGAGTCACCTCCAAAATTGCATTTTTACCTCTTGTAAAGCAAAGCAACATGTTGTTATGAAAACTAATTAATTTTAAATGCATTGCTATCCTCCCGGGTGGCTGTCGAGTTCTAATTTCCATCCTTTTAATAGGACAGTACATGGCATTCTTTTCAAGTATTTCAATTGCGTAGTACTCAATGCTAATTTATTATGAGCTCTAACGAGGAGATCAGATGTGGAACGAATGGGTAAAAAGCCCAGCATAGTGCTCAAGGTCTGATAAAAACATTCTTTCATCAGGGGGACCAGGCTAGATTGGGAATCAAATGCGAGAGAGGACAGATTAGGTGGACAGTGGATAGCCAGTGGGGAAATGATCAAAGCCCATTATTTGCATTAAGAAGTCTCACAACATCTGGTGTTGTGAGACTTCTTACTCTGCCCACCCCAGTCTAACACCAGCATCACCGCATCATTATTTACATCACAGGCATGACAGCCGCACAGTGAAGGTGCTTAAGCATTGAATGATCTTTTCTAAAACATTACATGTTGTATGTTTATATAGAGAGAAAGTTACAGTACACTACTGGTGATGGAATGGTCACATTATGTGGAAGTAGACATTGAGGTCTAGATCTGTTACTTCAACAAACTTGGAATGCAGCACTAGCAAGGAAGGACTTCTGCCTACCACATGCTATTTATTTGTTATTTGTGTAAGTCTGACATGCTCCCAGAGAAATTGCCTTCCATAAAGCTGCAAAATGAGCACAAAGACCTCTGAGACATGCTGACATACTTTTATCAGTTGAACATTTTTTGTCATGCACACATCTATATATGCGGTCTTATTCCATGCCAATTCTGGGACTTGAGTAACACAATCAATGCTGGACCTCCATTGCTGAAGGACTGCTACACTATCAGAGGTGCCATCTTCTGGATAAGGTACTAACTAAGACCTCAGGTGGGATTTTCTGGCTCCGCAGATAGTTGGCAATGTAGAAAAATTTGGAAAGCAGCCAAAAGTCAGCTCACTAGTTGCCAAATTTTCCCATTTTTCAGCCTGCGATAATGTCTGGGGACACCGCATATGTCTGGCGGGAATCCCCAGGCCTCATCTCTCTCAGGCAGGCACAAAAGAACCCATGGCACTATTTCATAGAAGAGCAGGAGAGTTATCCATAGTGCCCCAGCCAAAATTTATCCCTCAATCAACATTTCAGCATTGTTGCATTATTATCTGTGGGAGCTTATTATGCACAAATTGACTGGTGCATTTCCCACACTATAAAAGTAAATCAAAAATAAAATACTTATTTGCAAGGCACTTTGGGATTGTTGTTAAAGATACTACACATGCAAGTCTTTCTTTACTTTGAAGATCATGGAAAGGAAATCTATTAAATGGGTAAGTAGAAGGCAAGTAGAGGCCTGGATGAAATCACTTCCAGGCTGTTAAGAGAAGCAAAGGAAGAAATAGCAAAGGCTTATACGATTATTTACTTATCCTTTCTGTCTAAACGCTAGGTACAAACAGCTGCTAACTTTGCAATATGTTTAATAAGTGAGAAAGGGATAGATCAATTAATGACAAGCCTACCAGTCTAATTCAGTGGTGGGAAGATGATTGGAAATATTCCTGAGGAGCAGTACTAATCATCATCTAGAATGTCACCAATTAGCAAAAGGCAGTCAGCGTGGAATTGTTAATGGAAATTCTTTCTGACAAACTTGATTGAATTTTTTGTGAAGGTGGATCGGTCAGTAGGATCGGTGAGTGCAATACGTTTGATATCATCTACATGGTTTTTAGTAAGTCATTTGACGAGGTTTCACGTGGCAGACCGGTTAGAAAAAAATAAACATCCATGGAATCCAGGAGCAAGTGCAGGTTGCTCCAAGGTTAATTTATTGGCAGTAAGCTCTGGTCGTCAAATGGTTTTGTGACTGGAACACTGTTTCAAGAGGAGTTCTCCAAGGCTTAGTGCTCAGCCTCTTTCCTCTTGTGGTATATCTCAATGATTTAGACTTAAACGTAGGGGAAACAACTAAGAGGTTTTCAGATAATACAAAATTGGCTGTGTCAGTGAAGAAGAAAACTGTAGACTACAGAAAGTTATCACTGCAGATAAAATGAACAGAAAAAGAATAAATGGAATTTAATTCAGAAAATTATGATGGAATGATTCTGGGGAGGGCAAACAAGGCTTACATTATATGGTAGGTTACTTGAATTGTAGAGGAATAGAGGAACCTTGGAGTGCATCCACTGTTTCTTCAAGGTACCAGGACAATATAAGATAGTTAAGACATATGAGATATTTACCTTTATAAGTCAAGGCATAGAATGTAAGAACCAGGAATGTAATTCTGGAAGTGTCTATGACACTAGTTAAGCTACACTTTGCGTATTGCATACAGTTCTCATCACTACATTACAGGAATGATGTGATTTCACCAGAGCAATAGAAAAGATTTACGACTATGTTGCCACAATTAGAGAATGTTAACTTTTGGAAAGACTGGGTGAGTAGGGATTGTTTTCTTTGGAACAAAGGAGGCTGAGGAAAACTTTAATTGAGTTGTATAAAATTACAAGTGGCCTGGATAGAGTGGATAAGAAAAACTTTGGGGCAACACAATGGTTCACATTGCTGCCTCACAGCACCAGGGACACAGTTAAATTCCAGCTTTGAGTGACAGTCTGTGTGGAGTTTGCACATTCTCCCTGTGTCTGCGTGGATTTCTTCCGGATATTCCAATTTCCTTCCACAGCCTAAATATGTGCAGGGTAGGCTAAACTGTCCCTTAGTGTCCCAAACTTTGCAGTTGGATAGATTAGCCATGATGAATGTGTGGGGCAACAGGAATAGGGTGGGGAAAGGGCCTGGGTAAGGTACTCTGTCAGAGAGTGGGAGGAGACATGATGGGCCGAATGTCCTCCTTCTCCACTGTAGGGATTCTTTGATTTTATGACACACTTTTCTTACCAGAAAGATCCATAGAGGATGGCATGGTGGCAGTGTCGTTAGAAATGCTACCTTATGGTGCCAGGGACCCAGGTTCGATTCCCGGTTTGGGTCATTGTTCATGTGGAGTTTGCACATTCTCCCCATGTCTGCGTAGGTTTCATCTGGGGGCTCCGGTTTCTTCCCACAGTCCATTATGTGTAGGTTAGGTGGATTGGCCGTGTGAAATTGCCCTTCAATGTTAAGGGGACTAGTTAGGGTAAATGCACAGAGTTATGGAGATAAAGCCTGTTTGGAATTGTGGTCAGTGAGGACTTGATAGGCCAAATGGCCTCCTTCTGCACTGTAGGATTCTGTGATTCTAGTATTGGCAAAGTATTAAAGAGAAGCCGAAAAATATTTTCACCCAAAGGGTGGTGGGGATCTGAAACTCACTGCTTGAAATTGAGATAAAGGCAGAAACTTTCATCTTATTTTTAAAATACTTGGATATGCATTTGAAGTGCAATAATCTACAATTCCAAAATTCTGGAATAATATTCCAGTCCTGGAATTGCTCAGAGATTGACAGAGAGAAGAATGCGAGTACTGGCTATGCATGTTCTAAGTTTTGGTGAAAGTCAGATGAAATCATTGCCTAGTGGATCATATGCTGTTTTTACTCTTTGTAACTTCCAGAATTTGTATTATATTAAAGTTCAGCTCATTTTAAATGGTTTAGAAATTGTGTGACAGAAAGATCTGGTAGTATACAGCACCTCACTACATCTCTTAGAGCAAGTATAATGAAAGGAATTAATTTGAAATTGGATCATTGTTGCTAAGCAGGTGAATTTGAGCTATTCCCCCCAGACTCGGGTTCCACAAACAGTAATGAGGAGCAGAATTCTCCCATCTGGGATTAATTCCATGGCAGGCACAGGGAGCCTGATGGGAAAGCATATCATTTCTTTTAGCCCAGGCCTCATTAATTATGCATTGGGGATTTAACACCGTATTCCTTGGCAAGGCAGGTTTGATCGCATGTAGCCTGTGTCGTTTATGGGTGTCATATTTAAAAGGTGACCAATATCTCTGATCTACCATTGAAGAAAGATGGACCTCGTGAAGGAAAAATGATGGATTTCCTGAAGAATGAAGATGGACTTCCAGCAATACTCTTGAGGCTGGAAGATGGGCCTCTTCAATGACATTAAAACTGTAAGATCCATTTGATAGATGCTCCCTCACCCATTGGTATGGTGGGGTTCTGGAGACAGCCTCAGACTGGTCCCAACTTCTGCATGCCACATTGTATTGGATGTGTTCTGGACCAGTATATTTTCCAACTGACACCACGAAAAAGTGGGCTGGGGAAATGGTATTAGTTGGGCCTTCATCTTCCATTCAGTGGGATGGAAGTCAGTTTCATGTCAACCATCAGCAGGTTTCATGATTCACCATGGCAGGAAATTGATGCGAGCGTCAAACCAATTTTTGAGCATCCTGTCAATTTTTCGTGCCCATTGTTGAACCTGGTGGAAAGTGCACGGGAAAATGCTGCCCCCAATTAGCTGATGGTTAATTTGATAGTGTTTGAAAGAGGAATGTTGCCCACATCGTTAAAAGAATACCTGCTCTTTGACCAATGACATGGAATCTTTACTGTCCAACTGAGCAAGCAGATACAGCCTCATCTTAATGTCTTTTAAATGATGAGGCTAAAGAAGAGTTTAGAGTGGGGCCTCAACACATAATTCTGACTCTGAGCTGAGACTGTGAGTGTTAAGCTAGGGGTGATACTGTAAGAGTTGAGAATTGTCTTGTTTTGATTTTTATGTTTCCTCTTTCTTGCTATTTTTTTTAAGTCCAGACAGGTAGAATGACAATGTTGCATTCAGTTTTCTGTCCATCCAAAATCCTGCCAGGCCAGGCCAACTTTGTAGAGATATTGTTGCTGAATTTTATAGAGTAGGAAAGGGATCAGCTGCTTTGCTCAGCAGATCTTTCACTGTTTCCACGCTGTTTCACAGGTCTCTTGGACTGCTGGTGATGCTTTTTGCAAACTTGGCAAAGTAGATTGCTGAAAAATGCAGTCTGTTACACATGTAGTGTTGTTGAGGGACAGTGAATGGGGCGCATTTGGATTACAGATGTTCCAACTGAACCAGGTGTTGACTTTGCATTGTAAAAAGTAATCTATCGGAAATAAATGATTGCGTCCTCATCAGTGCAATATATATTTGTTCCTGTTTTCCACACGCAGTTTGGTATCTTTGCGATAAATCAGATTCTGTGTAGTTCCTGTAGATTCATCTCTGAGGTTATTGGTTGTCCAAAGGGAAAAATCTGCTGATTGTGCCAATGCCTTCCACAACTTAAGAGAGAAGTGAGATGCCTCAAGTGAGCTAGAGGCCTGGCACATGGACTAGAGCTGACCCTCACTTCATCAATGTCAACCTGAACAGCTGGAGGCTGGGAGGGGAGGAAGATCCTCTTCCCGCATGGTGAAAGAAAGAGGTGACATGATCATGCATCAGAGCCAGCTATCTATGTCACATTCTCTCCCTCCACTCTTCTTTCTCTTCTTATTCAACTTCTGCTCATCCCACAGTGAGCTGTCTCCTTCCAGAGCCTCACTGTTCTCAAGCTTCACAGATACCTTGAGACCCATGTTATGGAGAGCACAGCAGACAACAGCAATGACTGACACCCTTGAGCATTGGACGACACTAACCAGAGGAACCAAAGTCACATTTTCTGAAGTCTGGTGGCCTTTTCAATGGTTCTCCTATTCAGCAAGTGACATTGCTTTCACTTGTGCGCTTCTGTTGAGACTTCCATAAAGAGGCGA
This sequence comes from Sphyrna mokarran, assembly GCA_024679065.1. Classification (NCBI taxonomy): domain Eukaryota; kingdom Metazoa; phylum Chordata; class Chondrichthyes; order Carcharhiniformes; family Carcharhinidae; genus Sphyrna; species Sphyrna mokarran. Next base: position 102,861,855 of record JAGIQG010000005.1, read on the forward strand.
GTAGCAAAATCTTCCAAGGATATTCTGTGTCACTTAGGATTAGTCCAAGGGCTTTGGGAATTGGAACGCACATCTGAGGCAACCTGGGCTGGTGAAGGATGAAGGAATCCTGACAGTTGTCAGGAAATTGAATACACATATTGAGGCAGCTTTGACTGTGATGACAGAGAAATTGTATGTTGAAAGAGTGCTTGGCGATGGATCCCACTGGATAGTCACTGGATGTCTTGATGGCCACTTGGCAGAATGATGCAGTGTAATTGGTATAATCCAGTGATGGTGGTGAAATGCAGTGTGCTCTGTGCTGCAGAATTGGATGTATTGCCCAGTTGTGGCAAAGTGGAAATCAGAGATTAACAAGATGCAGTCATTCATAGTTTCTGCAGCTAATACTTGAAATGAATTAAAGCCAAAAAGTTTTTTTTGTGACTTTGTACAAAGAGTGTCTTTATACGTCCCAGCAATGGTGTGGTCGCCAAAGTCTTTGGCAACAAGGTCACAGATATCTGTGACCATCTGCCTGGAGGGTTGAAACCTCCTGCATCACTAAGTCTTGGTTATCTCCAAATAACTCGTGTCTTCGGTTGTAGATCTTGCATTGATGGTATGGTCTTCTTTGTGCCTCTTGTTCCTCTCCTGTGTCATCCCGCTGCTCAGGACTCTGCTTTTCCTATAGAGAGTGTTGTCTATCATTGCTGCAAGATCCAAAATCTGACAGTTGTGCCACCACCTTGCAAGCTGCTGCCTTTTGAACAAATGCTGTCCAATTGCGATTGGCAACCTTATCCCCTGCTCTTCTGCTTTTATGATGCCAGATGGATAATGACCCTGTTCACTGCCCAAACACTGTGCACACTGTCCCTGCTACTGATGAAATACTCAAATGTACCTGTCACAAGACAGCATGCCCCTTTGCCCAACTGATCCTTCTCAGGGCAATCGTGATCTGCACCTGTCTCTTCTTACTTGATCTATTCCTGAAACCCATGTGTCCCTTTCAAAATTTCACCTCCAGTGTTAACAAGCTGTTAGTGAGCTTAGAAAAGCTTTAATTGGTCTCAATACAGAGAAGAGTCAAATTCCTGTCCCTCCCTTTCCCTACCCTGGTGAATATAGCTAGCACAGTAAGAAGTCTAACAACACCAGATTAAATTCCAACTTGGACTTTCCAGTTGGACTTTAACCTGGTGTTATGAGATTTCTTACTGTGTTTACCCTGGTCCAACGCTGGCATCTCCACATCAGAACATTGCTAGCACCAGCAATGGTGCGTTAATGTGGTAACCCTGGCCACCAGCAGAATTTTTGCCTCCTGCCCAACCTCTGTTCATGACCCTGAGAGTGAATGGGCTGAAAATTCAGCCCATGGAAGATAGTGCTATCAAGTGGCATCATTCATCAACAACCTGCTTTCTGATGCACAGTTTGGATACAGCCAGGACCTCTTGGCTGCTGACCTCTTTGAGACCTTAGTCCAAACTTAGATAAAAGAGCTGAACTCAGGTGAGAGTGACTGGCCATGCCATCAATGTAGCATTCTACTGAGTGCGCATCATGGAAACCAACTGTTTACCACTTATATAGACGATCTGGAGGAGGGGTTGAGTGTGACAAAATTTGCTGATGACACAAAGATGAGTGGAAAAGCAAACTGCGTGGAAAGTGCAGAAAGTCTGCAAGGAGATCTGGATAGGCTGAGTGAATGGGCAAGGACCTGGCAGATGGAGTACAACGTTAGCAAATGTGAGGTTATCCACTTTGGTAGAAATAATAGTAAGAGGGATTACTATTTAAAAGCTGCAGTATGTTATAGTACAGAGGGACCCGAAGTATCTTGTGCACAAATCACAAAAACCCAGTCTGCAGGTGCAGCAGGTGATCAAGAAGATGAATGAAATGTTGGCCTTTATAGCGAGGGGGATAGAATATAAAAGCAGGGACAGCTTGCTGCAACTGGTGAGGCCACAACTGGAGTACTGTGTGTAGTTTTGGTCACTGCATTTGCGAAAGGATACATTGATCTTGGAAGGAGTACAGAGAATGTTCACCAGGCTAATACCGGAGATGAGGGTGTTAGCCTATGAAGAGAGATTGAATAGACTGAGTCTGTAAGGGGGAGTCTTATAGATACTTACAAGATAATGAAGGGGCTAGATAGGTTCTTCCCACTTAGAAAAGATAGCAGAAATAGAGGGCACAGCCACAAAATAAGAGGGGGGAACAGTTTAGATCAGTTTTGAGGAGGTATTCTTCACTCAAAAGGTGGTGAGTCTCTGGAATTCTCTGCTCATTGAAGTGGTGGAAGCTACCTTGCTGAATGTATTTAAGTCACGGGTAGATATATTTTTGATAGACAAGAGAATTAAGGATTATGGGGAGAAAGCAGGAAAGTGGAACTGATCCATTTCAGATCAGCCATGATCTTATTGAATGGCAGGGCAGACTTGAAGAGCTAGATGGCCTACTCCTGCTTCTATTTTTTATGTTGTTATGTTTTTAAGATTGCAGTCAGTAGGAATGGAAAGCAGAGGGAGAGGATGTTTGATGTTGGAATAATACTTCTGCTTGTTGGAATAATACCTAGCATAAAGGAGATGGTTGTGGTCATTGGAGGCCAATTGTCTCAGCTTCAAGATATTGCTGAATGAGTTCCTCAGACCGGAGGTCCAGGCTCAACCATCTTCAGCTGCTTCAACAATAACCGTTCTTTCATCATAACATCAGATATTAGTAGGAATTTCAATGTCAATTGCACAGTGTTCCATTTCATTTGCAATGCCTCAGATACTGAAATAGTTCATGCCCATATGCAGCTAGAACAAAGAACAAAACAGCACGGAAAACAGGCCTTTCGGCCAGCGAGCCCGCACCGCCACCCCAATATTCCCACCTCTACCCGCGATCCCTGTCCATGTTTATAGACTTGGACAACATTCAGCCTTGGGCTTTTGGTTGTAACATTCATTACACACAAGTGGCAGACAATGACTATCGTCACTGAGAGAAAATCTAGCCATCTCCATTAACATTCAATGGCATTACTATTGCTTCATTCCCCACCATCAACATCCTGGGGATTATCATTCACCAGATACTGAAATGAACAAAATCCATAAACGCCGCAATTACAAGAGCCAATCAGAAGCATGTAACTCATTTCCTGACTTCTGATAACATCTCTACCATCTACAAGGCACATAGTCTTTTATTGGAATATTCTCCGCTTGCTGAGATGAATGCAGCTCCAGCAACACTGAAGAAGCTCAACATCATCCAGGACAAATCAACCGATCCACCACCTTAAGCATTCATTCTCTTCATTATTGATAACCAGTGGCAACAGTGTGTCATCTGCAAGCAGCTTGCAAAGGCTCCTTCAACAGCATCTTCCAAACTTGTGACCTTGTACACCACCAACTCCAAGTTCCCCTTCAGGTACACACCATCCTAACTTGGAAATATATCACTTTTTTTAACATTACTGGGTCAAAATTCTGGAACTTCCTGTCTTACAGCATTTTGGGTGTACCTACACCACACAAATTACAGGAGTTCAAGAGGTAGCTCAGCACCATTTAACAAGACCTTTAGGATAGTCAATGAATATTGGTCCTTCGGCAAAACCCACAACCCATAAGCAAATATATTAAAATATTAGTAGATAGGCCCAGTGCTTTTTCTCCATCTTTTTCATGTATGCTTAAAGAATGAGGATAAGACAGTCAAACTTGGAAATAAATTGTAAAGGGGATGATTGAAAGGAAGCAATGCATACTTATTAGGTCAATTATATTGGTTAAGGCATGAATTGCAATGCTGGAATTGATGTGATTTCTAATTTATAGTGAAATTGGTTTGAGAAATTCAGTGTGAATTAGGTCACATCTATAGATGATTACAGTCAAAACGGTTACATTTGGCGAAACAGCCAGGGAATTACAAGAGTTAGGACAGAGAGAGGCAAATTTTTAGACCAATAAATGTGAAGTCAGTGCAAGAAAAATTGGGCAACATTCATAATAAATGGAGCATAAAAAACGAATAGTGGAATTGAAAAGGATCTGTGAGTGTTAGCTGATTTGGCACTTAGCATGTCAAATGACTCTGAAGCAGCAGTCAATCAAACTGAGCACTATGCTGAACTATGCTGTTAATTCAGTGGAGTGCAAGGCAGAGAATGTTGTGCTGACAATGCACAGTACTTTGGTCATAATCTGCCTCAAGTGCTATGTCCAATTTTGGTGACCAATGCGCAACGGATGCATCCAAAACCTGGAGAGCATCACAACACATCACGAGATAAATCCCCAAGTTTAATGGATTGAGCTCTGAATGGAAAAACTGGGAGTCTTTAGCCTTGAAAGAGAGTGATTGAGAGAGAGTCCTTATAAAATATATGACATCAAGCAGTTCAGAATATCACTTGTTCAATAAATCATATCAATAGGACAAGGACTATAGGTTTAACATCTTGCAAGGTGATATTGGAACTAGTCCCAGAAGATTTCTTTTTACAAAATAAGTCATCACCTCGACATTTGAAGGTAGTTGCAGTAAAATAGATCTTTGCTGTGTTGATTTTTTTTTAACCTTTTATAATGTTTTGGTAGTTTAATAATTATCATGGAAGGGGCTAACTCAGAAATACACTAACATGCAGCTTGTGAGGGTTATCCAGTACATTGATGATTATGTTGATGCTATTTCCTGCTCTCATCCCAAATTGTGGCGCATGGTGGCAGAATGATTAGCACTCCTGCCTCATAGCACCAGGGGCCCAGGTTTGATTTCAGCTTTGATCACTATCTGTGTGGAATTTGCACAGTATACAGTATTCTCCCTGTACTTGTGTGGGTTTCCTCCTGGTACTGCAATTTCCTTCTACACTCCGAGGATGTGCAGGTTTGGTGGATTGGCTATGCTAAATTGTCCCATAATGTCCCTAGTGTTACGCGGAGCAGCAGAGTAAATGTATGTGGCTACAAGGATAGGGCGGAGGCTGGAGTTGGGTAAGATGCTCTGTCGGAGAGTCAATGAGACTCAATGGGCCGAACGGCCTCCCTCTGCACTGTAGGGAATTAATGAAATAATGTGTCAAATGTCCCTAATTTCCTCATCCTTACATGGCTCATCTATCACCATTTCCTTTCGTTGTGTAACATTGCTCCAATTCAAGGAGTAGGAGATTGGCCAGTTCTTACTAATGCATAGCAATAAGACTGACTGCATTGCCTCCCACCGTGCTTCCTGGGAAGGATTTACTTCGTTCTCCCAGTGTTTGGTTTTCCATCGCATCTAATCTGCTGCTACACTAGTGGTTCTGATGTGTTTTTCATGTTCCCCTCCACTTTGGTTGGTAGGGCAATCGACTGAGTCCATCCTGTCTCCCACATTTTTGATGTCATCCTTCTCCCTCCTTCCCAGAAACATCTTTCACTCTACCCATTTCCACAATCATGTTTCTGTCCCATTCAGCACGAAATCATGCCCAAACACTTTTTCCCTTGGCCTTTCAGCATTCTGAAGGGACAGTTCTCAACATTCTGGCCTGCTCTTCAAATTCTCCCAGTGCCAATTTTATTTGCAGTGCATGCCCAGGAGATGAAACATCTATACTTTTATCATATCCATTATACACGGATCCTAAATTTCCTTTCCTTTATATCTACAACTTAACTCATAGTACAATCTCCTCTGCACTCAGAGACAATGTACAGGTTGAGTGATCACTTTGTTCTGTTCCCAAGCATTCAGTTGCCTGTCATTTGAATTCTCCATCCCATACTTACTCTGAACTTCGTACATTGACCCAGTAACGCTTGAAGAACATCACCTCATTTTTTGATAAGGTACTTTGCAGCTTCTGGGCTTAACTTCCAGTTCAACAATTTCAGATCATAACTTCTGCCCCCACTTCTTCCAGACATCAATTGTTGGCAATTGAAATTTGTACCTCTTCTAGACCCACCTTTTGTCTCTTCACCAGCACCAGTACCAGCTCCTTGTTACCCTGTACTGTCATCCCTTCTGTCATTGAAGGCAGAATTTTCCAGGACTGGAATGGTGGTGAAGTCGCAGAAAATTCTCCTCAATGCATTTTCATCGCGGGGGCAGGCAGGAATGTGGATTGGCTGCTCCAGCGAGGTGGCAGGCAGCCAATCTGCATACTTAAGAACCCAATTAGGGAACATTTTCAAATTTGTCAACATTTTAATGGTAGTGCAGCAGCCCCTCCAATGCAGGTAACGGTGTCTTCAGGGAAAATTGCTCTCCCTACACAACCCCAGTCTGGCTCTCAGCAACAACGGGCTTACGAAAATCCTTCCCTTACTTTGTCCTTCCTTCCAACCATTCACAGAGTTTTCTTTATGTTCTTTCTTTCCTAATTCCCCTTTCCATGCCTCTTTCCTTGCTTAAATGCTGTTACAGTCCTAATTCTTAACAGTTCTGATGAAGCTTATCGACCTGAATTCTTCATTTTGTCTCTCCCTGTTTTTATTTTGAATTTCCACAATAAATACAAAGCAAATCTCCAGCAAATACAAATGTCAGAGGTAGAGCAAATACAAAGGAGATGTCAGGGGTAGGTTTTTCACTCAGAGGGTGGTGAGTGAATGGAACCGACTGCTGTCAGAGGTTGTTGAGGCAAACTCACTGGGGTCTTTTAAGAGACTTCTGGATGAGTATGTGGAAAAGAATAGGATAGGGGGTTATAGATAGGTCTGTGGATTGGTAGATGTGATCGGCGCAACTCGTGGGCCGAAGGGCCTGTTTGTGCTGTATTGTTCTATGTTCTATGTTCCAACATCCGCAGTATTTTACTATTGCAAGTGACCGGTGTAGCTGTTCTTGTGATGTAAATCTGTCTTGGTTCACACAAAAAATGTCTAAGCAATATGATTACAGATGGCTTCATTGTTCCATAGGAGTATCTGATAATTCCGTTCATACAGCATAGGTTAAAATTTATTTATTAGTGTCATAAGTATGCTTACATTAATACTGCAATGAAATTACTGTGAAAATCCTTCAAATCGCCACACTTTGGCACCTGTTCGGGTACATCGAGGGAAAATTTAGCATGGTCAATGCATCTAACCTTTCGGACTTTGGGAGGAAACTGGAACACCCTGAAGAAATCCAAGCAGACATGGGGAGAATGTGCAGACTCCACACAGACAGTGGCCCGAGCCAGGAATCAAACTTTGAAACCTGGTGGAGATAGCAGGGCTAAACACTGTGCCACTGTGCTGCTCCAGAAAGAGTGTAATGTTCTTGGTCCGTATTAATTTTCTGAGCAATTTCTAAAATGTCCTTGAGAGCTGGTTAAGCAGAAATTGTAACCCAGACTTAAAGTAGCTATTGTTAGAGGGAGAGAGGGAGAGGAATTGGGGAGAAAGACTTTCAATATGCTGCTGCTCTCAACCACTGAGTTTGAACAAAAAACAGAAAATGCTAGATCTGGCAGCATCTGTGGAGAGATAAACAGAGTTTATGACCTTTTATCAGAACTGCCATACACACTGAGTGACTCCAGCATTTTCTCTAATTATTTATTTCCAGCATCCACAATGTTTTACTTTTGTCTTAGGTAGGGTGGTTTAAGGTCCCATGTTAGCTTGAGACACAAATTTATGTTATAATAAGTAAACATATAGTTAGAAATTATATTTCGTGATAAAGCCAGTTGTTTTTTTTATTGCACAACTACAAGTGCAGTGAAAAAATATCCCTGCAAAAGCTGTGTACTGCTTGGTCATGTGGGTTATGTAATCAAAGCACTTGGTCCAAAAGCCTGTGTTCTGAGTGGGAGGTTTTTTATTCAATCCGCCTTCCATATCAGAGTAGGATATTTTTGTGATGCATTCCAGCAGTCAGTATACAAATAAGACTTCTAACTGAGACCTGTTATAGTTTACCTCACTCGCTGGCGGCTAACGCACTCTGGGGGTCACCAAGGTCCATTTATGGGGTGATGATTGATGCTGAACCCTAGTTTTAAAATTCAAAAATGCAATAACTGTGAAGGTGAAATTTTTGAGGTCATTCAGGGGTGAGTTGGATGCTGTCCTGGTGTCCTAGAGCTATTTTTTGATTGGATGAGCAGACCTGAGTGAAATATTGTTACTCGTTTTATTTAACACGTGTGAACTGTGGCTGTGTAACATTTATATTGTCGGGGCACACAGAAAAAGAAACCCATCTGGCTGGTCCCAGTAAGATTCTCCTTTGAAAATGTTCTGATGCTCAACCTGTACTGAAAAGGTTTCATGGTTATCAGTAGATTCTTAATTCCAGATATCTTTTGATTCTTAATTCCAGATATTGAATTCAAATTCCACCGTTTGCTGTGGCGGGATTTGAACCGGACTCCCCAGCAGCCCGTGTGGGTTTTCTTCAGGTGCTCTGGTTTCCTCCTACAGTTTAAAGATGTGTGGGTGAAGTGGATTGGCCATGTTAAATATGTGGGGAGAGGTATAGGGAGGGAGGAGGGCCTGGATAAGATGCTCTCAGAAAGTCGGTGCAGACTCAATGGGCCAAATGGCCTCTTTTTCACTGTAGGGATTCTATGATACCGTGATTTTAGTTATGTCAGCAATAATGCAATATCAGTTTACGACCATTTTGCTTCTTTACTATCTTCTTTATTCCTAATTGGAACATGAGTTAGCCATTTAGCTCCTCTAGCCTGTTCTGCTATGCAGTTATATTATGGCCAATGTGAATCTTCACTCCATCTACTCAGTTCAGTTCTATAACCTTGCCGATCAAAAATCTATCAGCCTCAGTTTTGAAATCTTCAATTGACCTAGCCTTTAAGAGCATTTTTGTTTGGGGTACAGGCTGTGAGGGACAATATTCCAGATTTCCACTCCCCCCTTGTGCTAAGAAGTACTTTCTGACATCAATTCTAATCGTAAGGTTCTGTCCCTTGTTCCAGACTCTCCCACCAGAGGAATTAGATACTGTCTATCCCATCAAATCCTTTAATCAGCTTAAACAGTTCAATTAGATCGCCCCTTAATCTTCTGTGTTGGAAGAAAAGATTACTGTATATCAAAAGAATTAGTTGTGCATGCATGCACCTCCAGTCGATCTTTTCTATTTAAATGCTGCTGTCAATAGTTTCTGTTATTAAGTCCAAGTCAACATTTAGAAAACTTGCTGATGTAAAACTATCGCACTGCATTCACCTTGTTTAATAAGAACAGAAGAACTAAGAGTAGGAGTAGGCCATCTAGCCCCTTGAGCTAGATCCACCATTCAATAAGGTCATGGCTGATCTTTTCATGGACTCAGCTCTATTTACCTGCCGGCTCACCTTCATTCCTTTACTGTTCAAAAATTTATCTATCCTTGCTTTAAAAACATTCAATAAGATAGCCTCAACTGCTTCACTGGGCAGTGAATTCCAGATTCACAACCCTTTGTTTGAAGAAGTTCCTCCTTAACTCAGTCCTAAATCGGCTTCTCCTTATTTGAGGCTATGCCCCCAGTTCTAATTCTATCTGCCGGTGGAAACAACTTCTCTGCTTCTATCTTATCTATTCCCTTCATAATCTTATATGTTTCTAAAAGATCTCCCCTCATTCTTCTGAATTTGAAGAAATAAGGCCCCAGTCTACTCAGTCTCTTCTCATAAGCCAATCCTCTGAAATCTGGAATCAACCTAATGAATCTCGTCTGCACCCCCTCTAGTGCCAGTATATCCTTTCTCAAGTAAGGAGACTAAAACTGTACAGAGTACTCCAGGTGTGGCCTCACCAGCACTTTATACAGCTGTAACATAATCTCACTGTTTTTAAACTCCATCCCTCTAGCAATGAAGGACAAAATTCCATTTGTCTTCCTAATTACCCGTTGCACCTGCAAACCAATTCCTCGAGATTCCTGAACAAGGACATTCTGGTCCCTTTGTACAGCAGCATGCTGCAATTTTTTTACCATTTAAATAATAGTCCATTTGCTGTTATTACTACCAAAATGGATGACCTCACATTTAGCAACATTGTACTCCATCTGCCAGACCCTTATCCACTCACTTAGATTATCTATATCCTTTTGAAGACTTTCAGCGTCCTCTGCACACTTTGCTCTTCCACCCATCTTAATGTCATCTGTGAATTTTGATACACTACACTTGGTCCCAAACTCCAAATCATCTATGTAAATTGTAAACAATTGCAGTCCCAACATTGATCTTTGAGGCATACCACTAGTCACTGATCACCAACCAGAAAAACACTCATTTATCCCCCACTCTTTGCTTTTTGTTAGTTGACCAATCCTCTATCATGCTAATACATTTCCCCTTAACATCATGCAAATTATCTTCTGTAGCAGTCTTTGGTGTGGCACCTTGTCAAATACTTTCTGGAAATCCAGATACACCACATCCACAGGTTCCCCATCCTCCACTGCATATGTAATATTCTCAAAAAATTCACCAAATTAGTGAAACATGACCTGCTCTTCATGAACCCATGCTGTGCTTTATCAGTAGGACAATTTATATCCAGATGTCTCTCTATTTTTTCCTTAATGATAGATTCAAGCATTTTCTCTATTACAGAAGTTAAGCTAACTGGCCTATAGTTACCTGCCTTTTGTTTATCTTTTTTAATGAATGGCGTTACATTTGCTTTTATCTAATGAACACATTGTAATATCTTAATTTTGAATACAACATATTAAGGGAATTGGGCCATCCAAGATTAGCAGTTGCCATGGTGACTGGGGTGCATCATCACTCTTTAGGAATGATATTTTAATTGGATTTTGAACATCTCCTTTGAAGTTTTGATTTTTTGTTACAGTGCCCCACTAGGGGTTAAACAGAAAGAAATCCCAGAACACCAGCTTAAAGTCCAACAAGTTTATTTGTAGCAAACGTCCCAAGCTTTAGGAACAGGCTGTCTCTTCGTCAGATGGCTGGTTTTACCCCAGTCCAACACCAGCATCTCTACATCATGACTACCAGGGGTTGTCATCCTCTCTTATTTTTGCTGTTAATTTATTGATTTACTGATTCTTGTTCTGTCAAACGAGTATAAATTGTGCTCCTTTAAAGGGTTATCTACCCTGTTAATTTGTTTTTAAATTGGGTTTTCAAAAAAGGATATAAAAGTGTTAAACAACAAAGTGCCGGCTGGTTCTTCAATCCTCTGCCACTCTCATAATAATCAGACATCATGACTAGATACTTGCTTTCCCCTCCCTGCAGCTGGTAATCACCTGGAGGAGATAAACAAAAGAGAAAACCTCGGGGCAATTGAAGAAAATGAAACTCTCCCAAATCCTCTCCAACCTCTCAATTCATCAGCTAGCCTGAAAATTTGCTCCTGTGCTCTCCCCAGCGTGATCTCCCTACTTGTTGAGTTATTGTGTGCTATGTCAAAATATTATTTAAAAATAAGTGTAGAATTAAAATGGGTACAAAATTGCTCCTAGAAGTCCTGGTTCAATTATTCCCTACACTCGACCTTCCTTTCATCTGAAAACTATGTTTAATCTTCTGTTCTGTGCACACAACTCCAAGATTGACTAGTGCTATATTAAAATAATTTTGCACACCACATCAAGTTTTCCACTATTAATTACGGTTCCCACGTTTCTGGCCACACTATACGATAACCTACTGGTGATGATGGCATTGTCAGCCTATGTTTTGTACTTTTCAGTTTGTATTGCAAAGAAGCTTTTTTGATCCAATGAATTCCATGTCACTGCTTTCCAAATTGCTGTGCACTTTGCTCATCGCCTGGAAATAATACAATATGGGTACAATAGCACATTTGTTACTGGGCTAGGAATTCAGAAGCTTGGTTCAGTATTCCTGAGGACAAACTCCATGGCAGTTTGTGAGAATGTTTAAAATATCTGGAAGTAACAGCTTGTACGAGTAAAGATGACTGTGAGACTGTGTGATTGATCTGAGGATCCAACTGACCTGCACATTTCTTTCAGGTCCTATGTATGACTCCAGGCTCATAACAACATGGATGACTCTTAAAATAGTCTGTCAAATGGGTGAAAAAGCCACTGAATTCTGTTGAACTGTTAGCGATAAACACTAAAGTTTTGATTTTGGTGGTAATGCCCACGTCCTAAAATGAAAAAGAAATTACAAATAAGGCTATGTCTTGAAAGTGGCAACTGAATTATGTCTGCATATCCTGGTTTAGTTATTCCTTGTGCGTTAACTATACATCACTGAAACACTATACTTGGTATTGAGCTGTAATACCAAGGCAAATTGATGAGTTCTGTAAATTTCTTTAGGAACATCACTCTTTCTCAAACCACCGTGTCAAATTTGTGAATCTAAGTCCTAATTTCTGCCTGTCTAGTTTTTCCAAACAATTGAATATGAACAGATTTGATATTTCTTGCTTTATAAATTCTTCTTGACATGCTTTTATTTTTGTTATATGATTTGCTAGAGATCAAACTACTATCCGTCCAACTTTTTGAAGGATTTTAGTCTCCCTTTATATAAAGAGAGTTAGCGGCCACAGTAATGACAGCCAAGTGTCAGTTATATTCTTGACTAAGACCAGTAACAGTAGGATCCTGCAATGTATTTGATAAGACATAGGAGCTAAGGAATAAGAGTAGGCCATATAGCTCCTTAAGCCTGCACTGCTATTCAATAAGATCAAAGCTCATCTAGTTCAGAAATCCATGTTCCTGTCCACTGCAATAACTTTAACTCTCTTGTTTATCAAGAATTTATCTTCATCTGCCTTGAAAATTCAGTTCTATCATTCTCTTTGAGGAAGCTATTCCAAAGACTCATGACCCTCAGAGAAAGAATTTGCTTTCATCTCTACCTTAAATGGGCAAAGCTTTATTTTTAAACAGTGACCCATAGTTTTGGATTCCTCCACAAGAGAAAACATCCTTTCCACATCTACCCTGGGAAGTTCTGTCAGGATCTTGTGTTATGATCCAGTCATCTCTTAATCTTCTAAACTCCAGCAGATGCAAGTCTAGCCTACCCATACATGCAAACAAATTCAGAGCAAGACTAGGCAGTTTAACCTCTAGAGCTTCCTCTGCCATTCAATAAGATGATGACTGATCTCGTGTGACCTCAATTTCACATTTCAGTACCCCTTCCCATAACCGTTCACCCCCTTGTGTATCAGGTGTCTATCTATTTCTGCCTTAAATATATTCAGGAGCTCTGCTTCAACCCATATTTGAGGAAGAAAATGCCACAAAATCTCACAATTCTCTGAAATATTTTTCTCTCATCTGTCTTAAATGGGCAAACACTTATTTTGAAACAGCAACTCTCAAATTCCAGATTTTCCCAGAAGGGGAAAAATCCTTTCCACATCCACCCTGCCAAGCTCCCTCAGGATCTTATATGGTTTTGTCAAGTTATCTCTGGTAGATACAAGCCCAGCCTATCCAATCCTACCTTTTGACACAACTTACCCATTCTAGGTAGTAATCTAGTAAACCTTCTCTGGCCTGCTTCCATATTTCTGTGAATAATGAGAACAACATTGTATATAGTGCTCCTGATGTGATTTCATCAATGCTGTGCATAACTGGTATACAATCTTCTTACTTTTGCATTCAATTCCCCTTATAATAAACAACAACATTCTATTAGCTTTTGTTAATTACTAACTGCACCTTCATGCTAATCTTCTGTGAATCATGTGGTAGGACACCCAGATCCCTCTGCATCTCAGATTTCTACAAACACTCACCATTTGGATGACATGCTTCTTTTTTTATTCATTCTCCCAAAAGTGATGTCACATTTTCCCACATTATATTCCATTTTCAGACCTTTTTCAGAAGAATACAGATCTGGCCTATCTGTATACTTTTGTATCTTCTTTATGTTCTCTTCACAACTTACTTTTGTACTATTTTTACATCATCAACAAATTTAGCAACCATTGCACCAGTCCTTTCATCCAAATCATTTACATAAATTGTGATGACACACCAGTTGTTACATCCTACCAACCAGAAAATGACCTATTTATGCCTGTTTGTTCTTAGCTACCCACCTTCCATGCATGCCAACATGTTACTGTCTGGCCCATAAGTTTTTATTTTCCACAATGAATTTTGCTAAGCCACTCCATAAAATATCTTCTGAAAACCTGATACACTACATTCACTGGTTCCACTTCATGCACAGCACGTTATTTCTTCAAAAGCTCTCCAAAAAGTTGGTTCAACATGAATTCCCTTTCACAACACCATGTTGACTCTGCCTGATTACCTTGTATTTTTCTAACTGCCTAGTTATAATATTTTTAATAGTAGCTTCTCACATTTTCCCTATGGCAGAAGATAAGTTAACTGACCTATAGTTTCCTGCTTTCCGTCTTGCTTTCTTTTTGAATAAAGGAGTTACATCAGCCACTTTCAAATCTTGATATGTGTTTTCTTGATATTAGCTTTAACTTTTTTAGTTAATCATGGATGATGGGGCCTTTCCTTGCAATTTTTCTTTCCCATTGTAAAGTATCTATTTTATATATTCTGAAATAACCCTTCAAACGTTTACCATTGCATCACTATTGACCTATCCTTTAACTTAAGTAAGCTTGCTAAAGTGATCTGGAAATTTAAGTTTAAAATACTAGTCTTAGACCCACCCTCAAACTGAATGCAAAATCCAATCATGTTATGATCACTGTATAGTGGCACGTTCATTATGAGGCCATTAATTAATTCAATCTTATTGCACAATATCAGGTCTAGTATAGCCTGCTTCACCCTTTCCTCGTAGGGCAACCTGCCCATTCCCAGTATTAATCCAGTGAACCTTCAAGACCCAAATTACACTATAGGCTTGCAATTTGCACCTTTCTCCCTATCTGATTTTATTTATATATGTTGGGAGAATGCAGATGGGACACTGTCCATTTTTCTTATTCCTTCAGAAAAATTTAATGCTAGATTTAAAAAGTGTAAAAGAAATTGAATACATTGCAAGTATTATTAAAATTCAGTTTCTAACCATACAACATATAACACTGAAGCAATCTGAGAGATCTTCCCACAGAAAGTTTTGCTTAGGTTTAGAAAGCAACAAAGCCTTTTGTTGTTTTTCAAGCATCTTACTCAACATTCTCTCAAACAACTTCTCTCAAGGTGAAATTCAGTCACTTTTTGTAGAATTCTGGGACTCTGATTGAGTCTTGTTTCCAGGTGTACAGGCGTCCTCACATGGGGGTCCACATTTTGCATCAATGCAAAAGTGGCAGAATAATTGGAAGGTTAAATTCAATCGGATAACTGTTCATCAGAAGATTCACTGTTGGTATTCCTCAGTATTTCTGACCATTATGAAAGTTTGGGCAAGAAATTAGCCTTGATAAAATCCAGTTTTGTCTATGTTGAGTTGCCTTTAGAATCAAAAGATACTGTCTGCAACAGAAAAAGACTGAAGGGTAAGATTGTAATATTGGGAAAGTAAGATATGCATGCATCTAAGTCAAAAGAGATAGTTGGTTGAGGAAAAAGTGGGATATCTTCTGCTGTCTCTTATTGTGGCCTTTCTCCTGTTGAAAAAGAGAGGCAAGTATTTAAGTGAGCGCAGTCTGTTTGGCTGATGTGACTGTCATGGTTGAATAGTGGGCATGTGTGCACAAGCTGAGAGATGTGGGAGTGAGGCATGCATGACCAGTATTAGCTATGTGAGGGGTATGATTGCTGTGTATAAATCCTGATTGATAAAAATTGTAGGAAGGCAAGTGATGGAAAAATGGTGATTTGAGCAGGGTACAAGGTCTATAGTGCGGTTGGGATATAGTATTTTAAGTTGTGCTTTGACTTTGCTTGTAAATTCATTGAATTTCATGCAGCACCGCATCCAGCTCTTCAGGGCTACACTAGTGCCATTGATTTCCATGGCTGTCTGCTTCCACTGCATGTGAGTTTGGAGAGTCTCCTGCTCCTGCAGATACAGGACATCTCTCCTGCTTTACACCTTCCACACCAAGGAATGCCACAGAAAACCTTGAATCCCCTATTTCCCATCTTGCCTGTCTTTCACTGATTTCCACATCAAATTCACTTCCTGAAAGATTATCAGTGCCTCCTGCAGCCAGAATGCATCTTCCTTTTAAAAGGTGCAGGCTAGTTTTAACTGGTACCAGTGAGTTACAGGTTGTGTGGCTGCAGTGTGTCCATTCAGTAATCAGTGCAGTTAATGCGGGCTGTATGCTGCAGTTGTTCAAATGAACAGAGAGTATATGGAGGAGCATTGCAATCCCTACATCCATTTTTGGGGACAGTCCAATTTAGCCCTCCTTTGAGCTTTTCAGAGTAATTTTTCCGTCACAGAACTTCATTTGAAGTTAACTGCTGAATTTTCCTTTGCATACCTATGTTCCTTGTGTAATGTCCATGCAAAACAAATCCACTGCAACTACAGATCCATTTTAATTGCTTCAACTGCATGTCAAATAATGGAACTGGTTATCAAGTTTAAACCTGAAGATTATCTTTAGAATAACTTGTTGAATAGCAGTCAACATTAATTCATAAGGGGAGAATTGTGCTTGACCAACCTCTTTGATTTGTTTGACTGGTGACATCCCAACACCTTATGTTGTTTGTAATTCATTTCCAAAAGGCACGTAACAATGCTCCACATGAAAGATTGTTAGTTAAGCTCAAAGCTGTGGATATTCAGGTAGTAATAAATAGGCCCAAGAGTAGAAAACAACTGATAGTGATAGAAGAACCATGAGATTGTTGCTTCATCATTGCTCAGCATTCACTTTTGATTCTGTAGGATTCTGCTCAGATATCCCTCGAGAATAAGAAAACTATTATTTATTACCCTGATTTGCTTCATTGCGCTCAATTACTGATTTGTCAATAAAGTTATCCAGGACTCATTTAGAGACCCTCTCTTTGTTTTGCATCTGAAAGATGCAACCTGTCACAAATCATTCATTCTGTAAACCACCACGTTCATAATATTTTGTGAGGTACGACAAAGAATCAAAAAAACAACCAGTTAGTTTTCTTTTGCTTCTAATTGTTCAGTGTAGCTGGCACATTTTTGTTTTGGATTGAGAGCATAAAGTATGTAGGAGCAGGAGCAGGTCATAAGGCCACTTGAGCCTGCTACTCCATTCCATAGAATCATGGCTCCACTTTCCCACCTTATTTGCAGTGCCATTTACTACATACCATTTTCTAGAATTTCTTTGATAACTTTCTATTTCTTTTAAATCTCACTAATAAACTAACCCTTTGAGTTTATTCTATCATGAGTTTGCTATGGGGCTATTAATAAAAAAATGGATCACACCAAAACAGAGTGGTTGGGCAATAAGCCGCAGCCAATAAAAATGGAGGGAAAAAATCAAAACACCCTTCCGTTTATATACGGTTGGTGAGATGATAAATTAGTGATGTTTAAATGAGCTCGGTGCTACTGACCCCAGCCCCCCAAAAAAATGCCAGTGAAAATAAGATATAATTTTCCACTCTTGTCTTTTATACTCTTTGTCCCCATTGATAAACCCTTGGATCCATTGGTTTTGTTGAGCAACTTTACTAAGTTTTTCTCCCACTTTTAATAGTTTGTGATTTAAAACCTGTAAGTCTCTCCTCCTCTATTCATTTTTCATTTTGCTGTTTCGTGCATATCAAAATATCTTCATCTTGTTCTTCCTCCTAAAATATTTCACCAAATTATTTTGCATTGGCTCAATCTACCAATCTAATTATGATCCCAGGAAGTCGCTTGCACCCCCTTTTACAGTGAAACAAACATGCTATTTTTTGTGTTGTCCACATGTTATAACATTATGTTCCTATGATCAAGAGCAATGTTAGATTTATGTGTGTGTATATGTATTATATATATATTTATATATATATATATATATATGTGTGCGTGTGTGTATGTATTGAAAAAAAATACATCAAATGGTGACTGCTTGGAGAACAGTGCTATTTACATCCCTTGAAATCAGAAAACGTTCATTACCTATTACCCCGTTTCCATTTTCTACCTACGTTCACAAAAACCAAAACACTATGGATGCAGGAAATCTGAAATCAAAACAGAAAATGGAAGAAATACCTCATAGCTCTGGCAGCAGCGATGGAGAGAGAAACAAAGTGACTATTTCAGGTCAAAAACCTTTCTTAAGAAATGCAGATGAGATGAGAAGAATGGGTGGGATAAGAGAGAAAAGGAGGATTAACAATCTGGTAGAACAATAGTACCCATGAACTTTTGGAGCTTGCATTCCATGACATCTGAAAGGAAGAGAATTTTTTTTTGTTAAAATGTCAATTGAGATGAAGGATGAAATGAAAATATGGAGGAGGGCAGCTTTGAGATAGAGTGAGAGAAATCAAGTGTGTACATATGGTGGTGCATGGCAATGAATGTAGATCCCAGGATCTGTGAAGCCTGCAATTCTGAAGAAAGATATTTAACCTGAAACATTAATTTTGTTATTCCTTCCACAGATGCTGCCAGACTTGATATGTATTTCTGGTGTTTTCTGTTTTTATTCCTAATTTTGTTGTAACATTGTCTTAAATACAATGTGCCTTCATTTAGCCAATGTATTTTCTAGATGACATATTTTCAAATAGCTTTAAAATCCATGCAAAGTACCTTGCAAGATGTGATGGTGAGAATTATTTTGAAATAGGGGGTGATAATAAGTTTTGAAAAGAAGAATGGGGCAGTATCCGAGGAGCAGAAATCAGATTTTAAAGGCCAGTAGCACAAACGTCAGGAAATAGAGTTGCGTGATCCGTGGTTCATTGGAAATGGAGACAAGGGATCGGCAGTATGTGGTTCTTGTGAAGGTGATGAGTTTGGAGTGACATTTCCCATTAAGGTGATAGACAAAACTAGAGAAAGATACATGTTCAGTGCCAGGGCAGAGAGAATACGATAGGGGATTTGACTTGATGATCAAAGGGATAGAATATGACAAATAGAATTTACAGTTGAAACAAAACCCTCAAATCTCAGTCACAGGAGCTAGCAGAGAAGGGACATATAGAGTTGTGATTTTTAATCAGGGACTAAACTCTGATGGCTTTGGAGCAAATCATCTAACACTTAATCTGCTGATATTCCTGGCTGACTGCAAGATAAATTTTGTTCCGCTTGAGAGCAAGGTCAGGAAGAGTCATATTGTGTCTGAGAGTGGGGTCAAGTCTATACTAGGGAGATTCATACAATGCATAATCACATTTCAGTTGGTGAATGCTATGTCACTTTAAGTAACAATGTGCATTTCTATCATCTGATGTTTTAAATTTATATACGATGTACAATATTTATGGAGTTCCTTTTCACATGTGTATATATTTCTAATATATAATCTGGTATTGACTTCTTACAATTTTCTGTTCAGTTTCTAATTTTAAATGGTGAATAAATGGGCATAAATTTATCTACTTAATTCTATATTTTACAATGGAATAGGTATGATGTGGAATTATGTTCATATTTGATTCATGAAGACTAAAATTAGCAATGAGGCATCGATTAAGATTCCATATGGCAACAGAACCAGATGGAATCTTCAAAAATTGAGGTCAGATACCTGGTGAGGTCCGATTCAAAATTCACACAGCTCATTACAGGTGGGGATCATTCCAAACAAAGTTCAAAGTTGGAACATCTGCTGTTTCCTGGAATTATTAAAAAATGTGAACTGGGAATTAAGGACCCACTGGTCTGACAGCTTCACTGAGGACAAATAGTGCAAAATAGAGACAGTTCTGGAGCAAGATTTGAGAGTCTGTGCCAATATAGCTGAAGGACACACCTTGACTATCACATTTATTGGAACCATTCAAGTTGTGAGAGAATTGATGAAGAGCTTTGACATGCTTTGACTTTCAGTAGGCTTGTGAGGTTATGCAAAAGAAACTTGCAGCCAAAATGTAAGCTGTTGTAGCTTTATACATTTCAGAAGCTAACGGGGCCTCAGTGCTGTTTGAACTGATAGCAGTTAAGGGAAGTAAATTGCCATGAAGAGGAAGGGATGCATAAAGCAATAGCCTCGTTACTCTGTTGAATAAAAATAACCTGAATCTAACTTATTTCTTCAAAATAGTTTTTAGATTAAAGGTCAATCAAATTTGAAATTAAGAATTAATCAGCATGTACTCTTAAACTCCTGACTTTTAGAGAGAAGGAAGCAACCATTAGAATGCATACAAATAGGAGCAATACTTGAAAGGAGTTTGCAGAAATCTAAAGGGACTCTCTATGCCACTGTCCACAGTTCAGTAACTGACAACATGAAATCATCTGCGAATGTTCTTTTCAGGATTCTCTTCACTTTATATTTTTGCTCAATTCTCAATTTACGTAAAATTTGGGTTTAACGTAGCAAAACAGTCAAATTGAATTGTGAAGGATCTCTATGGCCTTTTCAAGCTCTTAGCTTGTAAATGTATTTAATATATAACAGATTAGTGCTAATTAGTTAAATGGTTACCGTTTTTCAGGTATCTAAATTGGTCATGGCTATTGTCAGATCTGCTGCACAACAACCATTATATTCCAGGCATTGTGGTACTTACAAGATATATATCACAAACTTATTAATGCAGAGTAAACTCGAAGTGGCAGAAATCACATAACTCAAGGGCCATTGACACAAATACCCTTCAGAAGTGTTTTATTTTGCCTGAACCTGTCATGTCCAAAGTTTCATTGTTTATGGTACATGTTTGCTCAATACATATTTTCAATTTGTTCTTGTGTTCTTTTGGGATAGACAGGCCGACGTGGATTTATTGAGAATCTGTGCAGTCAATTGAACAATGATTTTCTTTGAAGTTGTCTAGATTCTGTAAAAATTGACTAAAACAAAATTAACCAAGTGAGTTGATTCAAGATAATAAAAGTGCTATTCAGGATCAGGAATTTGACAGGCACAAAATAATTTTCGTTCAATGAAAGTAGAGTCCTGTTAGCAGCTTCATGGAGCTGCAGCCCATGCATGTAAATCACACATGTTCTACGCGTACAGTAGTGGACATAATGGGCTCATTATCACTTCTAGCATTCTAGCCCAAGGGATGCAAAACCAGTAATTGCTTCGTTATTTATAACTTTTAACTTATTTTCATCCTTTTCTTCTGTACCTATACTGGAATACCAAGGTGATGATCTGAAGTAAAAGCTGAAGACACTGGAAATGCACAGTAGGCAGCTCCTGAAACACAGTTAACAGGCTGAATTTTCAGCCCACCTCCTACCCCCTCCCCTCCAGGTCAGGAATGAAGTATGAGGATTCTAAAAATACCAGTGTATGTCGATTTCAGGATACTGTTCCTGGTGTTGTACTTTTTAACCAGGGTAAAACAACAATCCTGATTGCCTTTATATTTTGGCTGTTTGAAGTTCTTTAAAAACTTGTTGAAAGGTTATTTGAGGTATACAGTGGAATTTCAAAAGGGGCGCAATGATTTCAGGAGATCTCTGTTCAGAATCAGCAGAAAAGATACAGGTAAAGGGTAGGCAGCTCCTTATGTCTGCTACTGGGGAATCACAGTGGCTCCATAACAATGTTAGAGGACACAAATAAGTGGATTTTGCATTTATAAAGATTGAAAGGAGAGCAGGCCCTCAGGTATAAATGGGATCAAAATCTGCCTATCGCATTGAGTGGTCATCTGTCCAAAAGGCAGGCTGCTGATGGTAGTGGGGGAGGGGTCTGTCTGTAAGACCTTGGGTCCAATGGTGACGAGGGACAACACCTTCTACAGGAAGGACAGAACCCTAAGCAGCAAGGGAGCATGAGAAAGGCAATAAGGACAGGAGGTCAATGGAGGCCATAATTTAACACAGTAGTAGGTCCAAATAGAGATTCAATGCCTCAGGAGACTTTAACTCTGCAGACAGATGGTCACAGATCGCTGTGACTTCATTGCCAAAGACCTCACACTGCATTGCAGTGGTCACAATGCCCTGCCAGCAATCATCAAAGTCACTACGGTCTTGCAATTTTTTTAGCTTCTGGATTCATTCAAGAATCCATTCTGGACCTTCATGGCATTTCCCAAACATCACAGCATCTCATGTTATTGATGTCTTCTTTGCCAGAGCTGAACAACATATTCAATTTACAAAAGGATCAAGTTCACAGGCATAGAGGACATTGGGCTTTGCTGCAATAGCTAGTTTTCTCCAGATATCATTGATTGCACCCATCTGACCATCATGACAGCATCTGACCAGTGACATTCCTTAACAGGAAGGATAACTATTCTCTCAACATCCAACTGGTCTGCAACCACAAAAGAACTTCCTCTATGTGTATGTTCACTTTCCTGTCTCTTTCATCCTCCACCTTCCAATGTTTACTTCCAATGTTTATTTAATCTTCCAATGTACATGGATGGATCCAAGGGGACAAGGGATATTCCTTGAAGATACAACTGCTCATCCCTTTAGAGAAACAGTAGATGGAGAGACAGAGGCAATGAAACCAATGCTACTTGATCACTAACATCACCAGTGAGCTCACATTGGGATTTTATAGATGCAATCCTCTTTCCTGGACGTTGGATGCTACCTTCCAATACTCTCCTTCCCTAAGTTGTTATTCTGATCATCTGCTTTGCTCTCCATGATGTGGCTCTCCAAAAGATGTGGATTTTGAGCATGGTGAGGACCTGGAAGGAGACAGTTCAATGCAGGAGGAGCAGGAGATAAAAGAGATGATACTGAACAAAAGGATGTCTAAGCTGCACAGAGAGTTGTCTATGCATAGTTCAAGACACAAAGGATTCATGAGGATGCCATGAATGTAAAGGATCCCCTGATTCAAGAAAGTTTCATATGAATCCCTCTATTTCTTTTTGTGTCTTACCTACTTAACATCCCCAGCATTTTCTGACTTTATTTCTGACTTTGAACACTTTTCCTAGACTTTTTGCTTGTATATTAGTGATGATCTAGAGGCTTGTTCCAGCACTGTTGGTCTTCATCCTTGTAAGACATTCTGTGAGATTTATTGAAAGATGAGATACTTTATAGCCTTCTGAACTAACTTTGAGTTTAACAATTTCAGATCATCACATTGCTCCCCTTTTCTCAGACTGTAGCTGCTAGCAATAATTCTGCTCTAATTAATAGGCCAGAATTTGCTGGCGTCGGTCCTGGTTTCTTCCTCCTGCACCCTTCATCTCAAATCTTATTTTGCAAATTGCTGAGAGTGCAGCAGGTCATCAGGGACCTGGGTGAATGGAAGGATCAGCAGTGAATTTCATGTTACATCAGGTACAGAAAGAGAAATCGAGGGAAAGAATGACTCAGTTAATTGAGAGCGAAAGAGAGGGATAAGAAATATAAGGAAAAAAGTCAAAATTAAACTTTTGATTTTTAAAAGATCTCCCTGCAACAATATCCCAGCCTGAAGGGCAATATCCCATTTATATCACGCAGGGTGATGTAAATGTAGTTATGGAGAACACTGAGGTACAGGGTAGCAAGCTGGAAGGTATCGAAGTAGATAGGGATGATGCGCTAGATATTCTCGAGGGTTTGAAGTTGGATAAGTCCCCTGGGCCGGACGGGATTTACCCTAGGATTCTCTGGGAGGCAAGAGAGGAGATTGCAGAGCCTATGGCTCTGATCTTCAGGTCGTCGTTGGTTACGGGTGTGGTTCCGGAGGACTGGAGGATAGCGAATGTGGTCCCATTGTTCAAGAAGGGGAAGAGAGAGACCTTCCAGGGAATTATAGGCCAGTGAGTCTTACTTCTGTTGTGGGCAAAGTATTGGAGAGAATAATTAGGGATAGGATTTATAGTTATTTAGAGAGTAATGAATTGATTGGAGATAGTCAGCATGGTTTTGTGAAGGGTAGGTCGTTGCCTTACTAACCTCATTGAGTTTTTTGAAAAAGTGACTAAGGAGGTGGATGTGGGTAAGGCGGTTGATGTGGTATATATGGACTTTAGTAAGGCGTTTGATAAGGTGGCCCATGGAAGACTTCTGCAGAAAATGCAGATGTATGGGATAGAGGGGGATTTAGCTAATTGGGTTAGGAATTGGCTAGCAGATAGAAGACAGAGGGTGGTGGTTGATGGGAGATATTCATCTTGGAGTTCGGTGACAAGTGGCGTACCGCAGGGGTCTGTTTTGGGGCCCCTGCTGTTTGTAATTTTTATAAATGATCTGGATGAGGGTATTGAAGGATGGATTAGTAAATTTGCAGATGACACTAAAGTCGGTGGAGTGGTAGATAGTGAAGAGGGGTGTTATAGTTTGCAGGGGGACTTGGACAAGTTGCAGAGCTGGGCCGAGAGGTGGCAAATGGAGTTTAATGTGGAAAAGTGTGAGGTAATGCACTATGGCAGAAATAATAAACGTGTAGAGTATAGGGCTAATGGTAGGATTCTTAGTAGTCTTGATGAACAGAGGGATCTTGGTGTGTATGTGCATAGCTCCCTGAAAGTAGGCAGTCAAGTCGAGAAGGTTGTTAAGAAGGCATATGGAGTCTTAGCTTTTATTGGTAGGGGGATTGAATTTCGGAGCCGCAACGTCATGTTGCAACTGTACAAAACTCTAGTGCGGCCGCACTTGGAGTATTGTGTGCAGTTCGGTCCCCACATTATAAGAAAGATGTGGAGGCATTGGAGAGGGTACAGAGGAGGTTTACCAGGATGTTGCCTGGTATGGAGGGCAGGTCTTATGAAGAGAGGCTGAGGGATTTGAGGTTGTTTTCGTTAGAAAGAAGGCGCCTAAGAGGAGACCTTATCGAAGCATATAAGATGATTAGAGGTTTAGATAGGGTGGACAGTGATAGCCTTTTTCCTAGGATGGAAAAAGCTAGCACAAGGGGACACAGCTGTAAATTAAGGGGTGATAGTTATAGGACGGATATCAGAGGTAGGTTCTTTACCCAAAGGGTGGTTCGGGAGTGGAATGCCCTGCCTGCAGCAGTTGTAGATGCGCCAAGTTTGGTGGGGTTTAAGAGGTTAGTTGATAAGTATATGGAAGAGAAGGGAATGGTTTAGTTTGGAGGGGCATTGCTTTTTATATTGGTCGGCGCAACATCGAAGGCCGAAGGGCCTGTTCTGTGTTGTAATGTTCTATGTTCTATGTTCTATGAACTCCACACATCTAATTGTTCCCTTCCTGAATCAGAGAGGGTCATTGCCAGTCATTAACAAATTATTTGAAGGATATCTGTACTACTAACTAATAGGCTTAATGTTTTCTGTTGAGTTTAATCATAAAACCCCTAAAGTACAGAAGGAGACCATTTGGCCCATCGAGTCTGCACTAACCACAATCCCACCCAGACCTTCTTCGCGTAACTCCACATATTTAGCTTGCTGATTCCCTATGTTAGGGTCAATTTAGAATGGCCTGCACATCTTTGGACTGAGAGAGGAAATGGGAGTACGCAGAAGAAACCCACGCAGACACGGGGAGAATGTGGAAACTCCACATAGACAACAACCCGAGGCCGGAATTGAACCCAGATCCCTGGTGCTGTGAGGGAGTGTCTGCGCCATTATGCCTTCCTTAACTTCCTCCTTGTTGATCCTACTTCTAGGTCAAGGGTCATACTTGTTATCCAGAAAATGACCCTTCTACAATTGATGCAATCTCTTAAAAGTCCTTTATATTTTTGTAAAAAAAAATACAAATTGCACAGATATTTGAAGAAATGACATTATTTCCTCACTGTCCTCTTAAATTGAAGGTCGTAACATTGCCTGTCATGCATTGAGATATCCCAAAGAGCTTAACACTCAATGAAGTACCTTTGATATGTTGTCATTGTTGTTTAGAATTTGTACATTGCAAAGTCCCACAAATGAGACAATCACCTTTAGTCTGCTCCAGTGATGCTGATTGAGGTTTAAATATTTTGCCAAGACACTTAGCAGAACAGCCCTGTTGTTCTTCAAAACATGAATAATTCATGTGTAACTTAATGTAACCCCCATGGAGTTTGAAGGGTTGATGTAGGGGCGATTCTCCCTAGTGATCGGGTGCTGGTGATGGTGGTTGTGGGGATTTTCATGGCTGGTGATGTGGGATGGCAGCAAATCGAGCTGGCCAGCAATGCGGCACTACTGTGCTTGCAAAGATCTCTGTGCTGACAATTTAGTCCATGCACAGTGGCCCACTCAGCACAATGCTACCAGTCTGTCCAGCGGGAATAGTATGATTCACACTGAGGCACTCTGTGACGTACAGAGTGTGGGAGATTCACTTTGAAAATCCCACTGGAAAAACCAGCTGGATTAGTCAAGTTTTTACATGAATTTGGCACTTAGAATTTTTTGGGGAAAATTCCACCCATGTTTTCAGGAAGTTAATAGTACAGGGTTACAAATCATCCAACAACTTGCAGCAGTATGCAATTCATCGTATATTCCTTCCTCAGCGCAAGTTGCAGGCTGATTTGCAAATTAATAACCATATGCATTATTCAGTCTTTGTCATTTTCTGGTAAATTCTGGCCCCGTCTCATGTGTATTTGATGAAACACTAAATTTCTGCATGAGTTTTGTTGTAATGCATTAATGGCGGTAAGTTGGCATGAAGAGGTCTGCATGTCAAGACACAAACAAGATAAATTGTGTAGCAACATATCATTGTCAGATTGTCAGTGTTTGCCATTTGCACAACTGGGCAGGATCAGAATAAATGTATGGAAAGATTAAGAATGTGGGTGCAATTCTGACATTTGATTTGAAGATTATGAAAAATTATTTAAGGCTATTGAGTTTTTTTTGCTGAGTGTATTTATGGAATGAGTCACAGAGAATGAGGGGAGTAAAGGTGATATCAAGGTCAGATGGCACCTATGTAATCAGCCTAGCCTTAAACAGGACTAGAAAGAAGAGAAGAAGACAATTGGAAGCAAAATTAGCACTTAATCTCTTTGTCAGTGATGCCATTGTACTCCTTTTTGAAATAAATAACTTCTTTAAAACTGAATGTCACAACTTACGATGATTAAATTCATCAGTATCTCCTCTGTTTCTGCCCCTTTTTTTTGTCCTTATCTACCCTTGTTCTTCTCTCTATCCCTATCCCTCTCTGTCTCTCCAACTTCTAATTTCTCCTTCTCCTTCACTGCCGCCCAACCAACCCACCATCTCACAGTGATACTATGTGCGAGAACTTCATGACAGTCACGCGTACAAATGCTATGGCTCCCTGTGCTCCCTGGTTCAATGTCAGCATTTTATTCCCTCTTGAATTAAATTTTCGTCTTGCTCGCTGACTCATTTGTGAAACATTTTGCACTGAAACATTCCTGTGAATTTCACACTTCATTTCCCCCCAAGGCGATTTCCCAAGTTGCTGCCGTTCACCTGAAGCGATAAAGAGTGTTAATGGGCCCACTGCACTTGGAACAATCCTACTAAAACAGAATAATAATAATAAACAGTTCTAATTATCAGCAGGCATAAACTTTTGGTCATTGTCTGCAGCCAATCCTAATGACCGACAGTGCAGTGAGATCAAATACAAGGCAATCTTTCATATTGCAAGTCAGTGCTCCTCAATAAGGCTTTTACCATGGCAACAAGACCCACGTTTATTGCTTCATAAGATTGTCTGAACTCCAAGATGCTTTTCTCACTTGGATGTGGAATCTCTTACAAGTGCTAAATCAAGTTAATCATGACCCTGAAAGGAGAACTAGATAAACACTTGAAGAAAATTATTACAGACACGGGGAAATGGCAGCACAGCGGTTAGTACTGCTGCCTCTCAGCACCTGGAACCCAGGTTCAATTCTGGCCTCAAGTAACTATCTGAATGGAGTTTGCATGTTCGTCCTGTGTCTGCATGTATTTCCTCCAGGTGCTCCAGTTTCCTCCCACATTCCAAATATGTGAGGATTAGGTTAATTGGCCATGTTAAATTGACCCTAGTGTCAGTGGGATTAGCTTAGTGAAGTGTGGGGTTACAGGAATAGGTTCTGGATGGAATTGTACAGACTTAATGGGTCAAATGGCTTCCTTCTGTACTGCAGGGATTCTATGAAAGAGCAAGAAAATGAGGTTGCAACAAAGGGCATGTAAGAGCAGTAAGTGAGCCAGCATGCATGATGGGCCCAAAAGCCACCTTCTCTATCAGAACTGCTATGAGCTTTCTATTAAATTCAATCTTTTGTGTTTATCCAACAAAAATACAGTTTGAGATTTGTGAGGGGTCAGTTTTATTTTGTTTCAGTTTTCATGTGTGCTTATGTATCACTGCAAATATCTTAAAGTCTTGCCAGAAAATAATAGCCACAGTATAATCACTAACAGCTTGTTGATGATGTTGTGAGGTATTAATATCCTGTTGTGATTGTCAGTGTGCAAAAGGGAAATTGGCCATCACCAAGGAAAATAAATGGGGGAGAAAAATGAATAGGGATTTACAAGCAAATTAAATAGATCTAATCCGGTAGACAGAAGATAGAAAATTTGCAAGCATAATCTTTGCTTTGATTATTCAGTATGTGACCCAGGTTCTGTTGATTAGATTGTGACATATTAACTCACTTCCAGGTATTTGTATTCAGTATTGTGTGACTCATAAACTTCTGTCTCAGATTATTTAATTTATCTACTAGAGTCCAATAAAAGTTAAACCAAAAGAAGGAGAAATGGTGTTATGAAATAATTTACAGAATCACATAGCACAGAAGGAATCACATAGGGCAATCCTTCCTAAGCCAGATTTTTAGAAGAGTTTCCCAATTAGTTCCACTGGCTGGCTGTTTCCCCATCGTCCTGTGTTTTTCAAGTTTATATCCAATTCACTTTTGAAAATTACTATTGAATCTGCTTCCACTATCCTTTCAGATAGCGCATTCCAGATTATAGCAACTCAGTTTTTTAAAAAATCTGCCACTCTTCCTACAAAACCATATGCAAATATATATCGCTTGAAGATTGTATGTTGTGTATATCCTGGGGCTATAGTTTCCCAAATGTACTGATTTGGTAATGTTTGAAGAAAATGTTCTGTTTGGCTGTAGCTCAATAAAAAAAGGTGTTAGAATGCCGCTGAAGAGTCTGCTTTGTGAAATGTGGAATGGTCTGGCACAATTTTGGATTTTCAACATATGTTGAAGTGCAAAACTTACCTCCATGTACTACCTATGGAATACACAAAAACCCAAGGCATATTGCATTATATGCTGCAAAAGAAATATACACTTAAATAATTTACCCCGTTCTTACTGAAAGCCATTGATGAGTGTGGAATGAATGATTAATAGATACAGGTAATTAATTTAATTTGTAGTGGTTAGCGTGATTCGTATGTCAATGAGAAGAATAAGTGTGTGGGAACAGTGATCTAAGTAATACATTGATTTTATAACATGGATTGTGAATCAGTTGTTGACTCCATCATACATATCTGATATTTCCAGTTTTTTGTTTTGTTGTGGATGAACAGTTTTAATCTAAGTTGATATGCTTTTGGACATAAATTTGATTATTCAAAAAACATGATTTTGTGGATTGCTTCCTCTCCACTCCAAAGTAGCACTTCAGTCCCCAATGGCTACTTCTTTGACACTGTGTAACCAACTTGTTTGAGCATACGGGATGGAAAAAAGAGCCTGAAGGTGGTTCCTCTGTTCCACTGTTCCAAGTAGATTTGGTCAAGGCTAGCCTTTGACATTGGGTTGGCAATGCTTTCCTGGTATGTCAATAAAGTCTGAGTTGAAAAGTTTGATAAAAATTCAAATGTGCATTTTATACATAACATTGTTTTCTCTCTGGGCTTGATCTTTCTTGAATTTTTAACGAAGAACAATTTTTGTCATACTTACCATTTTCCATTTTTGTTCATTAATTTTCTTTTAGCATTTGTGACAGTGACTTGTGCTGGGCTATGGTTACTCAAGTAATGCTGAGCCCCTAATGTATCACATTGTTGCTATCATTTGAATAGTGATTGTTAATACGTTTAATAATCAACATTGGAGGGGCATCAGAGCTGATGTAGATTCTAACCTAACACAACATTCCCACATATGTATCCCCAGCAGAGATCACTTAACCACAGTTAGGTCAATTTTTCCTCTCCCTGGGAATGCTAAAGCTAGGTGTAGTGCCACCTTGTCTCACTGAAGATCAGCCAATTGATCATAGTTAAGATTTTCTATTTGATATGGCTCAGAACTTTTGAAGCAGATTTGATTAGTTTACTTTGTGCATTTTTTTCATATCCCCTCATACACTTCAGTATATCTGCCAACAAGATTTCTGTATTTGGGTTGAGGATTAACAGGAGAGATTGTTTTCCAATTAAAGATGCTGCAATTCTGCCCAGAAACAAGTGCTTCAAGAAAAAAAATGTTAAACTCTAAAATGAAAGTTGGTAAATTTCAGATGCAGCAAACAACTAAGATGCCAGCCCAAGAATTGAGCAAATACTTCCAAGTATTTCCACTGAAGGCGCAATTTGTCTGAGGCAGGAGCTCTGCCATTTTACCAGCACTGATTCCATGGTGGGCAAGGGCCTGACAAAGCAAATCTTCATTAACCTGAGGTGAAAATTTCCGGTCTCGTCTGAGTAAAGCTGCAAAATCCTGCCCGAAATTACAATTAGATTAGATTCATTATTGTCACATGTATTAACATACAGTGAAAAGTATTGTTTCTTGTGCGCTATGCAGACAAAGCATACTGTTTAGAGAGAAGGAAATGAGAGAGTGCAGAATGTAGTGTTACAGTCATAGCTAACTTAATGCAAGGTAACTCCATTCAAAAATCTGACAGCAGTAAGGAAGAAGCTGTTTTTGGGTTGATTGGTACGTGTCCTCAGACTTTTGTATCTTTTTCCCCGACAGAAAAAGAGGAAGGGAGAATGTCTGGGGTCCTCAATTATGCTGGCTGAATTTATAGTGATGAAAATACACTCCCATGTTCTATGGGTCTATTGGCTGCAAGGTTGGTGTGTGGGGATCAGAAATTGCCAGAAAATTAAGGATGACTTAACAGCATCTTCCATGACTAGTTCACAACATTCCAAGCATTTGTGGACAGGAGGAGATTCTCCATATCTTAGGAATCTCTAAGGTTTTCTGGACATGTTCACTGCTGCCCCACTGTTAGCCTTGACAAAAATCAAAAAAATCTACAACCTCTCCCTGAGCCCCCTTATTGAAATTAACTGCATGTCATGAAATTGTTGGATTTATTGCATTAATGCAAATTAATCCCACTGCTGCCAGTTCGGACTGGTAATTAATGTCAAAAAGACCTGCTAATGACATGATTTTTGTCCTGACATGAAACCCAACATCAGAGACCAGTTATGCAAATTGAACTGTTAAGCCTCTCCAACAGTTAGTGATTTTTTTTTGTAAAGGTTTTTAAAAGTTCAATTTTATCTTTCTTGGCGGCATTTTTCTGCAAAGCATACCATCCACGCTCCTGCTAACGTCAGAAGGCAAACATTCTCAGGATGCAAAGCTGTTTTGACACTCAAATGCAAATTAGGTAGATTTCTTTCAGAAATTATTTTTGGAATGCAATGTATGAGTAAGAAAGCTTCCACAGTTTGCACATCCAACCTGCCATTGTCTCATTGTTAACTTACTCAATTATCAAACAGAGTTGACAATGTCCTCTTCCACTGGTCCTTCATATTTTTCTTCTGACTTTTCTTTCTACCTATGTTTCTCTTTATCTCAATCCACTTGCTTTCCCTTTCCTTATGCCTCTTTCTCTATCTAATTTTTCTATCTAATTATCCAGTTGCTTTTTCTGTCATGTACGGTGTTCATTATACCCCATGACACATTAACATCACTGTGCCACAGTCAATTTGCATTTACAGCAAATTCTTTTAAGTTTATTTTTAGTGTCACAAGTAGGCTTACATTAGCACTGCAGTGAAGTTACTGTGAAAATCACCTCGTCGCCACACTCCAATACCTGCTTGGTTAAACTGAGGGAGAATTTAGTACGCCAATGTACCTAACCATCATGTCTTTCTGACTGCGGGAAGAAGTCGGAGCATCCAGAGGAAATACACACAGATACTGCAAGAACGTGCAGACTCTACACAGATAGTGACCCTAGCTGGGAATCAAACATCAGGGTCCCTGATGCTTTGAGGCAGCAGTGCTAATCACTGTGCCACCCATAATTGCAACACCTATATAGCACCATCTGAAGGATAGCAAAAAAAAAACTCCAGTTCAGACAATATAAAAACAAAATACCACGGATACTGGAATCAGAAACAAAAACAGAAAATGCTGGAAAATTTCAGCAGTTCTGACAGCATCTGTGGGGAGAGAATAGAGCTAACATTTTGAGTCTACATGATCCTATGCCAGAGTTCTCAGTAAGATGCTGGGTCACTGCAATACCCAGGGCAAATAGCCTCTTCCCATTCTATTCTACGAGACTGACCTGATACTCCCTTCCCCTCCCTGGGCTGCGGCAAATTAAAGAGCTTCTTTGCTAAGTGCTGCTCCCGTTCTTGGTCCCAAGTAGCTTTAGTCAATCTGTAATATTCTCCCAGTTCTGGCGCTGAGGCCACTAGCCCCCCACCCCTCTCACAGCTGATCATAAACAGGAGGCTTACACAAGAGATGTGGATTGGGTGCGATTCTGTTTACGGCTGTGAATATTACATACATGTTCTGAACAGTTGTGCCACCTGAAGTGATTTGTGCAGTCCCAAATTATTTTAACTTTCCTAACCCTACCACGATGTCTAGGTGCTTCCCTGACATTCACAGTGGAGCTGGAAGCAGCCTACTGACTGCTTCACCCTGTTGTCTTCAATGTCTATTGGAAGGCAGAAACCTAGAGGGTCCCAGCTTGTACCGAGTGGCTTGCTGTGGGGAAGGTGCAGTCTCCTTAGCCTGTGGAGTGAGAGGTGATGGCTTCACAAGAGGAAGAGATTGGGATTGACTGGACACTCCTGAAGTTACCATGCTGGATGGCCCAGAGGTGTCGAACTGCTGCTCCTGCTCTCTTTGGGTGTCCAAGTGACCCTGTCTGACTCCTTGACAATGCGATGCAGCTGGAGTGAGATTGAGGTGCTGTGCACCCTCTCACTTTGACATTGATGGATGTCTATAGTTATAAAGTGCAGCTCCTGCAACAGTTCAGAATTAACATTCTGCACTAAGGTCTTCATCGTGTAGCTATCCTGCCAGTGCTGACCCCATTGCATTGGCACGCCAGTGCTATCACCTTAGATTGAAGGTGGACAGACTTCTGCATTGGCTGTTGCAACCTGAGGACTACAGCTGACAATCCTTTCCAACGTTCCTGAGATTGTCACTGGAGCTCCACCAGTTGATTTAGGATTGAGTTCAGAGACTCATTGTTGACTCAGATTCAGCAGATTCCTGGCCTCCAGCAGTTCAGTGAGTACTGGCAACCTCAATGTCCCTGCCTCCACCTGCTGTGTAACAGATTGTGTGATGTGCTCACCAGATTGTGACTCGGAGGTTGCTATGGAACTGGATCTCACTGATGTGTGTGTCTCTGTGCTGGTGGAGGAGGTGGATGAATGCTGTGATAGGTCTTCAAAGGTGCTATCCTCCAGTTGTCAAGATTTGAGCTAAAGACGTGGCTGGCTGAGGCTCTCGGGCACTTGGCAGAGTTGCCTATGAAAATAGAGAAAATTAGCATACAGCTGCTAGGTAATTAAACAGGACAGTGCACTCACAAAGGCATCTACTGAACAATGAATTGGTGCAGGATTCATGGGCCTTTGCCACAGACCTCTGCTGTCGATGTTCTCTCTGGCCAGTTCAGTAGTTCTCTTCTTGAACTCATTGAGTTTGGACATTCCACCCCCAGTATGGGACCTCTGCCTTTTATTGTGTGTGAGCTTGTTCAACATAAAGTCAGATGGAGACAGTATGTGTAGACGCATGTCAGGGCTGATGATAAGGATCCCTGGCATATGTGGTGGTGAATGGAGTCATGGACATGATGTGGACATAATTCCCAGAGAAGCTGAGGGCTGATGGAGATGTGAAAGTGTGGCTGAGAGTGAGTGGTGATGTTCTTTGATCTAGCAGTGAGTGAAAGCCCTGTGATTATGCAATGGGCTTATGAGTGAGTTGAGAGTGACAAAGTGGTTGACTAATCCTGGCAGCACAGAGGAGATTATTCATTCATTCTTGTTCTGCACTGACTTCTTCTGGGCAGCGTTGGTATTGACCTCCATCATCACTGCCTCCCAAGTTGGGCTGGTGAAATTGAAAGATCTCCTGTAGCCATCACAGGGCAGAGGACATGTATCAGTTCAACACAGTGTCCAGCAGATATTTAAAAGAATTATAAGTAAACATGGGGGTGAGGGAGGAGGGAGTGAGGAGCGGTGGGAGGAATGCTGCCTTCTTCCCTTTCAGGGCGATCGCTGTTATCGGTGTCAGACCTGGGCTGCAGAGACTGAGAAAGCTGAGCAGGGGCGCCATTTAAATACACTGCCCACGGTGAGGAAAGGTGAGGTGATGGCAGGACGGGTGAATCAGATTGCCAGTGATCCAGCATTTTCCTATGCATTTACAATTAAGGAACACTTCTATACTCTCTTGAAACACCGTAATGCAAGGTCACAGAACAAGTGGTGGACAATGGGATTAGAACAGATAGGTGCTCGATGGCTAGTGCAAACATGATGGGCTAAAGGAACTATTTTTAGTCCATAAAACTCAATGATTCTAATGAGATAGAAAGCAGATAATATCTGTGAAAACCTGCTTTTGCAGCCAGCACACAGAATGCTCCTGCAATTAGTGTAACGAGAAGAAATTCCCACCCAACATCACAAAAAATAGATCACCTAGTCATTATCAAAGTGCTGTTTGTGGGAGTTTGCTGTAGGTAAAATTGATTGCCATGTTTCCTGCATTTCAATGATGACTACTCTTTAAAAGTAACCATTAACTGTAAAATGCTTTGAAATGTCTACCGGTCATTGAAAGTACTACATAAATACTAAGTCTCGTTTCTCTTTTAATCATTTTGCCCTCTGAGGCTGTTCATGCTGAGGGTTTTGTTTTTGCTTTGGTAACTTGCCTGTATGTGAGTTTATATAATGAAGACAAGCAACCATGAAAAACTTCACAGACTAATGCTAAGATGTTTTTGCCCGATATTTACCCACACATACCTCCAGCAGGGATTGTAACCAAGAGCTGGAATCTCAGTTCCTTCTCACTTCTTTAAACAGGGGCTTGGAGGTCACTGTATTACCGTTATTGACACCCTGTAAGCTTCAAAAAGCCCAAACACTTTGAGAGTCAAGTGGTTTATTTAACCCTATCACAACCATCAATGGAGCCTGCTTGAAACATTTACTTTTAAGTGACTTCATTTGGAATCAGAGGGGGAATTCTTATCTAAAAATGGCAGTGTGTTTTTTCCATTGAGAAAACTGGTGTTTGAATTGAAACACATCAGTTTTCTCTTGGGACATTAATTTTGCAAAGGGTGTGTTTCACATCATCATGCAGGGGAATGCCCTCAACATGCTGGCAAAACTTTTCTGCACTGAGATCAGGCCACAATCAGAACAGCAGTGAAGTCCCCCTCAGCCCACCAGGGAGGTCTTAGGGACCTCCCCCAATCTCAATCAGAGCCAGTATTTGAACCCCCTCCCCTCTTGGTAAGTAGTGCTGGCAGCCACTCCACCCCTCAAGGCCATCACTGACATTCCCAGTTCCCACACCCACTCTGGTCCAACTGCACATATAAATGATTTCCAGCATCTCTCCCATTATGAAATTCCTACTGGAGTTTACCCTTGGCACTGCCATGGTGCAGATTGGCACTCCCACCCATCTGACGAAGGAACAGCCAGTTCCGAAAGCTATTGGTGTTTGCTACAAATAAACCTATCAGATTTTAATATGCTGCTGTGAGACTTCTTACTGTGTTTACCCCAGTCCAACGCCAGCATCTCCACATCAGGTTGGCATTGCCAAAATGGCACTTTCAAGTGCCAACCTGTGCCAAGAAGCTATGCCAGTGGCATTACCAAGCTACTGCATGCAATGTCCTCTCCCTCAGGGGCTATACTTATCTTTACATCCTCAGGGAAGCCTCTATGACAGTTTCATGTCCAGGTGAGTCTGATGTAAACCGCAGTAAAGTGATGTCAATATAGAGCTATTGCGGGGTGGGGGGGATCAATGTCTGGTGAGAGAGCAGGTTAGTATTAAAATTTATTTAATGCATATAAAGCAGATTCACATCCATTATGGTCGTGACTCCGGCAATAGATGGGGAAAATCCCAATAGTGATCTTGCCAGTGACATCTACGGCTTCTGATCTTGAGCCCCCACCAACTTTCACATGGATGGTGAATGGGTGCTCAAGATCTCTCCCATCGAATATTTTCTTAGTAAACCCTTCATGATATCGAATAACCTCTGCGGTAAGGGAACAACTCAAATTTCTCTCCTTTTTTTTGACACTGCATTAATGGTGCACTTCAAGTAAATCGGCACTTCACCCTGTCCAGGATCCATTGGTATCCTTTGTAAAACCCAGAATTGGCACAATACTCCAGCTGGGAATTAAGACATTGTTTTAAAAAAACATTAGCAAAATTATTTGTTTCAGTACTCAGTGCATTTTATAATGTCATAGTCCTTTTTAAAGCCTTCCCAATTTGCCCAACTCCATGCGAAGAATTATGGATATACCACCATTCTTCCCACCAGAGGCAGATTCACAGTTCTGTTTTGTCAGCCAAACTGTTCTGCACTGAGATCGGGGCTTCATTGCTGATCTGACAGTGCCCCGATCTCAGTGCAGAAAACTTTTGCCAGTATGTTGAGAACATCTCGCTGCATGACGGTATGAAACACACCCTTCGCAAAATCAGAGTGTCCTAAAATTTGGAGGGAAAAACCAGTGTGTTTCAATTCAAACATCAGTTTTCTCAACACACTGCCATTTTAGATAAGAATTCCCCTTCTGATTCCAAATGAAGTTCCTGGAAAGTAAATGGTTTTTAAGCAGGCTCCATTGATGATTATGATAGGGTTAAATAAACCATTTGACTGTCAAATTATCTGAGCGTTTTGAAGTGTACAGGGTATCAATAAGGATAATACAGTGACCTCCAAGCCCCTGTTTAAAGAAGTGAAAAGGAATCGAGATTCCAGCTCTTGGTTACAATCCCTGCTGGAGAGATTTCCTTTCTTTCCCTCACATCACCCCTTTCCTGAGCCCACCCACCCTCACCCCACAGAATGCAGAGGTGGAAGACACAAAAATACGCAAATTGAACACTGACAGAACAGGCAACAGTTTGCACAGTCAATCCCCCATTTTATCACCTAACTGCAAAAGTTGAATTTATCTTTGAACAATGAAGCTATGATCCTGGATTTCAAGCAGCACTCACCCTACTCTTACCCTGCTCACTCCACCCCTGATTCCCTACAAATTCCAACATCTCCCTCCACATGGACCCCCCAACTCCATGACAAACTCTGCCTCGCTCCATAATGCAACCTAATTCCCACAAACTATCTCTCCCTACTACCCTGGTTAACTCCATCACACTTAAAGATCTAGCATGATTTCTGTTTTTATATTCTATGCTTCTATCCAATGTAATCCATGTTCTTTATTAACCACCTTATTAATTGGCATCATATTTGTTTATGTGAATCCCAAGGCCTTTATGCTTGTATTCACTTTTCAGAATCATGCTATTTATAGTATACTATTTTTTCTATATTAGTCCTCTCAGTGCATCATTTCACACTTCTCTATGTTGAACTTCACCTCTCATGTGCCCCATAATTTTAGCATCCTGACTCTGTCACTGAAAAGCTGATAACTATCATCACTATCTACTACTTTGCCAACTCTTGTATTATCCATAAATTTAATTTGTACCCAAGTCTAGGTCATTTAGAAATATTGACATGAATATGGACCCAAAACTGATCCTTGGAAAGTAATAATATAAACCATCTGTTAGATGGAAAAATATCTTTCCGCCACAGCCCTTTGCTTCCTATAACTGAACTAATTTTTATCCGTATCACAATTTCTCCTTAATTCCTGGGTTTCTGAATAAGTCTCCTGCAGAGCACTTTGTCAGAACGCTTTGAAAAATTTGTTGCACTAGCTTGATCAACCTTCTTAATTACCTCGTCAAGATATCCAATCCAAGTAGTCAGATGAGATTTGCCTTTGACAGATCGTTGATCAGTCCATGTGTTTCCAGATGAAAGCTGAATTTATTTCTGATGATGGTTTCCAATAACGTCCTAGCATCAATGTGGGGTTGACTGGTCATTTACTGAATAATCCCTTTTCCGTATAGTTGTATAGCATTAGCAACCTTCTGGTACTACTCTTGTATCCAATGAGGAATACAAAATTGTGACCAATGTTTGTGTGATTTATATTGTTGCTTATTTCAGAAAACTAGACTGCATTTCATCTGGACCAATTGAATTAGGAACTTTCAGATTAAGGCTGCAAATGCTGGAATCTGAAACAAAAACAGAAAAAGCTGGAATGTCTCAGCAGACCTGACAGCATCTGTGGAGGGAAATGTTCTGACAAAGGGCCATCCTGACTCAAAACATTAGCTCTGTTCTCTTTTCACAGATGTTATCAGAGATTTTCCAGTTTTTCTTTCCTTTTTCTGTTGAAGCAACTTTCAGTGTTGACTATTTTTGGGCTCTCTCATTTATTTATTACAAACCTGCCCATAACTTCCCCTCCTCTTGATTTTCCTTCATACCATGCGCTTTTGTG
Organism: Sphyrna mokarran; assembly: GCA_024679065.1. NCBI lineage: Eukaryota > Metazoa > Chordata > Chondrichthyes > Carcharhiniformes > Carcharhinidae > Sphyrna > Sphyrna mokarran. Next base: position 102,900,598 of record JAGIQG010000005.1, read on the forward strand.
AAGACAAATGCTTAAAGGTATGTCCTCTGCCTCAGTATGAAGATTTCCCTTAAAATCCCTTTGGACTCAAACTTTTCACTTTACTAACCTCTTACACTTTTATATCCAGAATAAATAAGTTTCCAGGAATTTCCATGTTGCACAGAAACGACAGGCAATGGGTCAGAGAGTCCTATTTTACTTAAAATGTCAGCAGTGTTTCTTCTGTTTTGGGAAATTACCATCTCTTTAACTAATATCCCCAACTCAATTTTTATTTAATGCAATTCAGAACCCTTTAATATTGGTATCCTTGACTTAGCTTAAGTATAATTTTATGCCTTTAAATCTAATTGATTAATTAACATTTAATTTACTGTTGTCCTTTGATTTAAATTACTGAGTACTTCCTTTCCTCTGTCTCTAAATGCCTCCTCTCAAATTTCCCATTTTTCAAGTACTAGTTGTGTTGAGCTGATTCACACAGCTCTTGTTCCCATCCAGCTCTATGCTTTTCCAAAGAATGCCTTCCAACAACCCCCTCAGACTCTTGGGCCCAGTTAAGGGAAAATCTTGTCTGATTGATGACCTACCTCTTGCCATTAGGCTCCAGCTTCCTTCAGTAATTTACTCCTGTTATTGTCGGTGCTTCAATGAATGTTCTCTCTTGCATTCCTCCTAAGCCGAACCACATTGTTCTTTCAAAGTTTTTTTCTTCCCTGCATTAAAATCAAAGCTCGTTACATTATCTCATAGCGTAATCCATTTCTTTCCTGAACCTCAAAGCATGGAGCCACTTATGTTCCTTATTGTTTCCTTCCCTGACTTGGTGGCACCAAGATGTAGAAATGCCAGCATTGGACTGGGCTAAGCAAAGTAAGAAGTCTCACAACATCAGGTTAAAGTCCAACAGGTTCATTTGATAGCACAAGCTTTCAGAGTCTCGCTCCTTCTTCAAGTGAGTGAGTTGTGTTCACAAACAGTGCACATACAGACACAAACTCAACTTACAAGATAATGGTTGGAATGCAAGTCTTTACAGGTAATCAAATCTTAAAGATACAGACAATGTGAATGTGTAGTTTGCACATTCTCCCGTGTCTGTGTGAGTTTTCTCCAGGTGCTCCCGTTTCATTCCACACTCCAAAGATGTGCGGATTAGGTAATTTGCCATGCTAAATTGCCCCTTAGTGTTAGGGAGATTAGGATAGTACAAGTTAAAGAGGTGTGTATCGTCTCCAGTTAGGACAGGTAGTCAGATTTTCCAAGTCCAGCCAATTTATGAGGGTTACAGATAGTGTGACATGAATCCAAGATCCTGAATGAGGCTGTCCTTGTGTGTGGAAATTGGCATCAGTTTCTATTCAGCAATTCTGCATTGTGTGTCATGAAGACTGCCTTGTAGAATGCTTATCTGAAGATCAGAGGCTTAATGCTCGTGACTGCTGAAGTGTTCCCTGACTGGAAGGGAACACTCCTGCCTGGTGATTGTCGAATGATGCTCATTCATTCGTTGCTGTAGCATCTGCATGGTGTCCCCATTGTACCATGCCTTGGGACATACTTTCCTGCAGCATATCAGGCAGACAATGTTGGCCGAGTTGCAAAAGTATGTACCGTTTACCTGATGGGTGTTATCCATGAGATGATGGCATCCATGTCAATGATCCGACATGTCTTGCAAAAGTTGCTGTGGCAAGGTTGTCTGGTATCTGCAGCAAATTATCAGCCTTCAGGGTCACTATTCTCCTGAAGGCTGGTAGTTTGCTGCAGACAGTTACCTGTTTGAGGTTGTGCCGTTGTTTGAAGGCAAAAAGTAAGGGTGTGGTGAGATGTTCGTCTCCATCAATGGCATGTTAAGACTCTGGAGAAGATGTTGTAGCTTCTTCATTCTGGGGAAGTACCGGATGATGAAGTGTAATCTGTCTGTCGTGTCCCATGTTTATCTTCTGAGGAGGGTGAGTGGTTTTTCATTATGGCATATCAGAACTGTCGATTGATGAGTCAAGAGCCATATCCTCTTCTTATAAAGGTGTCTCTTGGCATCTGTTGCAATCCAATTGATGTAACCAATTCAGTGATTCTTGATGTATCTTATTCTTTTTCTCTTAATTCATTTTTGGTGGTGTCCTAATTATTCTTCACTCAATTTAAAATAGCTTTAAAAAACCATGGTATTTGGGAGGCATGATGGTACTGCTGGCTCACAGTGCCAGGGACCCAGGTTCAATTAAAGCTTTGGTTGACCGTGTGGAGTTTGCACATTCTCCCGTGTCTGTGTGAGTTTTCTCCAGGTGCTACCGTTTCATTCCACACTCCAAAGATGTGCGGATTAGGTAATTGGCCATGCTAAGTAGCCCCTTAGTGTTAGGGAGGTTAGGATAAATACAGGGTTTAGTTAGGATTGTTGTCAGTGCAGGTTCTGTGGGCTGAAAGACATTCCATTAAATCAGTTCACGCTGATGGTATTACAGTTAGTGTTTCCCATGTTTCATTACCTCAACTTCTTCCCAGCACAGAATAGACCTGAAACCACAATATCATACTGCGGAAAGCCTTTCACTGTTCAAGGCAATATAGCGACTTAGTCAATAATTTCACACACCCACCATTTAACTTTACTGAATCCTAATGACAACACTGCACTGATAGCTCTGCAGTGTGCTCTTTTTCTTTGGATGCTGATGCATTGTGCTGCTTCCTGCAGTTTGAGGTAAACAGTGTTTTATCCAAAAACTGCTGGAGGCAATCATATGTTTACTGGCCATTGAGGTAAGATTCAAAATTCTCCAGCGGTGAAGAGAGTGATCCTGAAGCAGGTACTAACACATGCCAACTTGAAAATGATAATCTAAAACAAAATATTAACCTCAGTGGGCTGAATAATTCAATTGTAGGAACTATTTTTATCTTTGGGAGGCAATGAACAGTCAATTTACATCTTGTTACTGACACAGACTCTGTTTTTCATTTTTTAAAAGAGTTATTCATTTGCTAGAGGTATGTGATGCCCTGAGGGACTTTGTTTGGTGAGAAGAGGGCTGTGGGCAACAACATAAAGACTGTAGGAAACAATGCTGAAGCATCGTGATAGAATTTTGTCCTTCTTTGCTACCGAACGTACTGCCAGTGATTCTTCAGCTTACGCCAATGCATTTTTGTTCACACTCTGCAAAGCAAAAGGAGCTAAAGTTTGCATCGTGGGAGGAAGTCTTGTCCTTGAGAGCTGCCAGCCAATCTGCTAGGGAGGGAACGGGGAGCCAGGGATGAGTTGAATGTGCAGGTGAGGATTTTGGAGGCAAAATCCAAAGGAAGGAACAAATGGTGTTAGAGGAAAGGTGTTATACCTCAGGCTGCTGTACATCTGATGCACACTGGACAGTCTCTACCCCATGGTGCACCACCCCCCTCAAAAGGATGAGCCATTTCCCACTTTTACAACAAAGCTGTTTTAAAAAAAAACTATTGTTCACCTACCACTGCTACTCGTTTTATAGTAGCGGAAGCGAATTGTGGATTTTACGAGAGCAAAAATTGACCGGGTAGGCTAGTCGATCCCTTAATCCCTTCCTTGCTTATTATGGGGATTTGACTATTGGTGAGTAGGTAGGCAGTGAGCTCACCTCCCTTAATATTTTATACGCTCCTGTGACACATGAACTGTTATGAGAATCAGATTTGAATAGAATTAAACAATGCCATCAGCAAAGGAAAGGATAAAATTCTCAAATTAATTTTATTGAAATATGTTTCAAAATCACAAGGATATGAATGGCACGATGATAGTCAATGAACAGGCGAATAACACTATGCAGGGCCTATCAATGAAAACAAAAGTTACTGATTTCTGTTAATTCAATTGTGTCCCAATTGTGTCCCAGGTTGATAAAGTTGTTAAGAAGGCGTATGGTGTGTTAGCTTTTATTGGTAGAGGGATTGAATTTAGGAACCGTGGGGTTATGTTACAACTGTACAAAACTCTGGTGTGGCCGCACTTGGAGTATTGCGTATAGTTCTGGTCGCCGCATTATAAGAAAGATGGGGAAGCATTGGAAAGGGTGCAGAGGAGGTTTACCAGGATGTTGCCTGGTATGGTGGGAAGGCCTTATGAGAAAAGGCTGAGGGACCTGAGGTTATTTTCATTAGAGAGAAGAAGGTTACGCGGTGACCTAATTGAGGCGTATAAGATGATCAAAGGACTGGATAGGGTGGATAGTGAGAGCCTTTTTCCTCGGATGGTGATGACCAACACGAGGGGACATAACTTTAAATTAAGAGGTGGTAGTTATAGGACGGATGTCAGAGGCAGGTTCTTTACACAGAGGGTGGTGAGGGCGTGGAATGCCCTGCCTGCAGCAGTTGTGGACTCGCCTACTTTGGGGGCATTCAAATGGTCGGTGGATAGGCATATGGATGATATTGGAATAGTTTAGGTTAGAGGGTCCACTGGCCGGCGCAACATCGAGGGCCGAAGGGCCTGTACTGCGCTGTAATGTTCTATCTTCTATTCTATCTATCTATCTAATTTCATGAATACCGCACAGACATTGAATCCCTCAAATCTTGTTCATTTTTATTTTCTAATATAAAGGACAACTGGTCTCTATCATCCAGCTTCCTGTCATACTTTAAGTTACAAAATCATGGGTTTACACAGCTATTTGTCAAGATGATATCCACAAACGTGAATCTCTCGCATAGCCCCAACCTTGCCTTCAATCTTTAGCCTTTCCATTTCTCTAACTCAACCAGGAGACTAAAGTATTACATGCTCCCAGGATGATGCTCAGTGGCAGCAGTGCGTACTATGCATTGCAGCAATTCATCAAAGACCCTTAGACAGCATCTTTCCAACCTACAATCACTTCCATCCAGAAGGACAAGGCCAGCACATACGGAGATGCCACGACCTTCCAAGTCACTCATCATCCTGATTTGGAAACATAATCACTATTACTTTGCAGTCACTGGATCAAAATCCTGGACTTCCTTCCCTATTGGCATTGTGAGTCAACCCAGAGCATGTGGACTGCAGCAATTCGAGAAGGTAGCTCACTACCACCTTCTCAAGGGCAACTAGAATGGCAAAAAATGCTGACCAGGTAGCCAGTGACATGCATGTTGCACAAATGAAATTTAAAAAATAATGGTCAGATGGTCCCTTTAGTCTCTGCCTACACTTGGAGCATTGCTTAGACACATAGGGGAGAAGATGTCATTTTTGACAAATAGGTCAATATCTGTGAAGTACAAAAGAAAGGTGTCCCTTTCTTATGCTCCTCTCTACAGATGTTCAAACACTGTGGCAATTAGGGATTGGTTACTCCCCACATGATCAAAGGGTGATATCATACTCCATTGACAAAGTTCCTGTGAGCTTTTCAAAATACCCTTTGACTATTATAATATTACAAGAACCCCTTCAACATGTTTCAAAAGCATCACCCTGGTGCACCATTACACTATTTCAAGATTTCTCACTGAGATCAGAAGTTTAGAGATTTCCTTAATGAGATTCTCCCTATCAGTGTTTGATTATGTAGATATTTGCACCATTGGTATGTTCCCTGACCTCTTACAATTACAGGTGTTCGATAGGAATGCGTCACATATAACACACAAGAAAGTTCACATAGAATTCTGTTTAAGTGATGATTCTCATTTAAAAGATCAAGCGAACAAATTCAATAGTGACCGATTTGACTTAATCCTGTCATGTTTTCTGTACATTATTCATGAAAACCCCGCCTTCTCAATTTTGCCCCTCACCTGGGGCGTGGTGACCCTCAGGTTAAATCACTACCAGTCACCTCTCCCACTCAAAGGGAAGAGCAGCCTATTGTCATCTGGGATTGTGGCAGCTTCACTTTTTTACATCATCATCACAATAATCATGTTATACAACAAAAAATTGATCAGTTACGCCATTGTTTCAGTTAGTATTTACACTTCCACCCCTTAAAATGTGCCCCAAGTGGGGTATGGGGTGATGAGGAGCATAAAATCTAGCAGGCAGTGATTTCAGTCAGAGAGATTACCATCTTGGTAGAAAGAGAATCAATCAGGAGAGCCGCCCATCACAATGACATCCCACTTAATTGCTAAAGATGATATTTTGTGAAGCTTGGTAACATCATGAGTAGAAGAAAACAAAATTGTAACTGCTTCTCTGGTGCACTATAGCTTGGTAAAGGATGTTACACACTTATTTTTGGCAGTTTGTGCTATCATGATGTATCATTACTAATGCAACAAAAATAAATTCGAAACAAGAATGCTCTTGTAAACAGAAGTGACACTCTTACTGAAATTTATTGTGCGTCATAAGTTATGTGTTTATTTCACTAAAATGGAAAAAAAATCAGCATTAAAATAAACAAAGCCAATAGGAACATTGTTACTTAAATTAAAATGTGTGTAACTATTAATTCTCAGAGCATCTTCACAACAATTTGATTGAGAAGATGAGCGATTCTGTTTTTACATTTTTACAGTAGAGTTTTGGAAAAATTGTTCTATGGGGCTAATTAATGCTTCTGTGGCCAAACTCACTGCTGGATGACATGGAACTAATTAGAGTAACTTACGTTGCAGTCTCATGAGTGTTGAGATTCCAGGAGCTGTGGACACCAGGTTGAATATGCTGAGTTACCAAGTGTGGCTGGACAGTAATGTGAGTGTTAACCTTGGGACACTTCACAAAGTTCAATTTAAGGAAGATAGTTGAAAGAAAAGCAGAAAATGCCTGAAAATAGCAGCAGTCTGGCAGCATCAGTGCAGAGAGAAACAAAGTTGTTCTGAATTCAATATGACTCTTCTTCAGAAAATCATAAAATCCCTAATGGTGCAGAAGGAAGCCATATGTCCAATGGAATCTGCACTGACCACAATCCCATCGGGCCCCATTTTCATAACACCACAAATTTACTCTGCTAATCTCTTAACACTAGGGTTAATTTAGCTTGGCCGATCAACCTAACCCGCACATCTTTGGAACACCAGAAGAAAACCCACACAGACATCGGGAGGATGTGCAAACTCCACACAGACAGTGACACAAGGCCGGAATTGAACTGGATGCCTGGTGCCATGAGGTAGCAGCGCTAACCACTGTGCCACCATGCCACCAATACATTGGACTTGAAATACTAACGTGGTTTCTCTCCGCATAGATGCTGCCAAACCTGCTGAGTTTTTCTAGCACTTTGTTTTTCTTTCAGATTTCCAGCATCTCCAGTAATTTGCTTTTTTATTGATATAGCAAAATTGATATCGCATAACCTCTGTCAAATGTACGTATTTGTTATTGAATGAAAACACAGTTGGCCAAATAGTAATGGAATCCACGATTAAATAGTTTATCACTGTCTACACTCTCATAAAATGTACCACTTGGATAAATTACGGGAAAGATTCTGCAGACTAATAAACCCAATATTAATTTGAAGAGGCACTTAAGATATTATAAATGAGAAGTTAGAGCACGAATCTGAAGGGGACTCTGCTGCTAGCATGGCTTCAGAAGTGCTTGGAATTCTCTCAGAATTGGACTAAAGTTGTTGAGAATAATCTAATCTCATATACATGAATTTAAAAACATGTTCACACAAACACACTTCTAACTTGATGCTATATTGGCCTTCCTATTTCAGAAGATTTTGGAGTGTTGTTCGTAATGCCTTATTAGGGGGTTTATTCTGCAATGAAAGGGAAGTTGTTATTCAGTGCCAGTGAAGCACATTGTCCTGTCAATAGCAATCAACCACTGACAAAAAGCTGCCAAGAAAATGGCTCAAGATGAAGACAATAAGGGATACAGCACAATTTAATGAATGAAATTTGATGGTGATACTTCGAATATCTGCTACTTCTTCCTTTTAGGAGAAAATCTGCAGTATTTGGTGAAAGTATTCTTTACTTAGGAGAATGATAGAAGTTGTGCAGTCAGTTTATTTATTTATCGTAATTGTCACAGTACAAAGCACATAAGAAAAGTATTAAAAACAAGATCAACATTAGACAATACAGATATAGAAATCACACCATATTGCTAACAAGGCTTCCAAAAGTTCTAGAATGTTCTTATGAACACTTCTAAAAGCATACACATCAAAATCAGGCAAAGCATTCCATGTATCAGTGATCTTACATGGAAAAAGAAATTGCAAATAACAAAACGTGAATCAAATTTCTGTAGATTATAATGACTATCACACAAAAACTGAGGGGTAATAAGGCCATGTATCAGTTTATTAACTTCAGCTAAATCAACAATTAGTCTTGTCTAAAGATTGTAATTCTTAAACATGCCTCATTTGGTATTTCCCTCATGTCTTCTATTTTCTGATCTTTGCACTCTCTTTACAAGCTGTATATCTTCCTGAAAGTTTGCACTCCACACTGTGGGTGTATATTCCAGATGTGGGCATACCAGCTGTTTATAGCGTATAAGATAAATGCTGACATCCCAGCTCAGGAAGGATGCATTTAGAGCTTGTAAAACATTTTCTATCCACTGTAGAGTCACATGATTCACAAACTTCAATTTACAGTCACACCCGAATCTTTTTTAGTGGTTGAATGCGCTAAAGATTGGCCAGACTATGCATACGGATTATTATGGCTGAAATGGAGAACTGAACACTTTGCCACAATAAAGCTAAGTAGCCTCTTTTTGGATCACCTCTATAGTAGAGAGTTCACTCTGGAGAAGGGCATTCAAGAGCTCTGAAATATTATTTAAATTTCCAAATAATGTCAGCCACATATTTCAAAACTGTACTATGCTGAATCTGGCCAATGTCACAAATATAAGCTGCAAATAAAAGGAGCCCTTAGACATTTCCTTGAGGGACTCCAGAAATCATGTCCGGATTTGGTAATTGCCCACTAACAATGACCACTTCCACACTGCCCAACAAAAATGATTTTATTCATCAGTAAAGTTTATTTTTAATCCCCAGTTAAAGATAACTTTCTCAATAACTGCATATGCGGCCTCTGTCGTCTATAATAGTCACATCTTCTCACATGTCAAGTAACTGTGAGGTACACAAATCCCGGGAATGAAGCCAAACTGGTTCCCTCCAATAAGGCCGCACTGCTCCCAGAGTCTGCATGGTCTCCACGACACAAGTTTCCATTATTTTCCAAAGTGGCAAGTCAAACTGACAAGCCAATAATTCTGTATCCTTACTGCTCCTTTTTTTAAAAAATAAGTACAAGACAACTTTCCATTCTTTAGGTGTTTTTCCATCTTCCAAACAATGTTTAATTATTTTCTTCCTAAATAAATGATACAAAGCTAAAAATCACTCACAGCAAAGAATCACATCTTTCAGAATAGCTATCAATTTTTATATAATCATAATGCCTAATCTCTTATACAAGATTAGGTTAAGTATTTAGCACCTTTGAAAAGTTGTTACGGCTGAATTTTATTCTTGCGATGGGAGTTCCGACGACAGGCCCAGAAGTTTGGTTGAATTTATGTCATCCATCTGTGGAACTCATGCCCACAATTTATGCGGTTCAGACAACTAATTTGTTACACTTAGGACTTCCATTTGTATTAAGGATGGCTGCCCATCACCCCCCAGGAACATATGGCCAGTTAGAGGCAACTTTACAGTCTTGGAAGCATCACTGGAAGGATTGGCCACCGCTGGGATAACACCTGGAAGAGGACATCATGGAAGGACACTGCCTTTCAAGCTAGGTAAATGAGGAGGCACCAGTGTAAGTCAGGCAAGCCACAGTGAAGAAGGAATTTGGTGTTGGTCAGGGCAGATGATACCATTGCTACTGGACGTCCCTCCTGGGAACCTGAATAGGAGGGCTATCCCCATGTCCAGTGAAAGCTGGTAGGTCATAACTCCATGAAGTGGAGAATTCTCCTATTGCTGACATTTCATTGGCAGAAGAAGAAAAAGGTCTTTAATTTGTTCTATAGCACTGTATGTGTAAGCACAGTCTTCTGCCTTCCTTAAACATTTTATGCCCCTTTTGCATCGCAGCCTATTCCCAGAGGGCTGGTGAAATTCAATCCAATATATCATTGCCTGTTTGATTCACTAGCTAAATTAAAGATTGATCTATGAATTAATGCAGATGCACGAAGGATTGAGTTCCTCTTTTGTTGTCTGTTTGTTATTCAGATTCCATTTCTTAACATTCACAATGCAGAAATAGCAATTCGAACTAAAGCTGCGCTTCTACAGTTGAAATATTCCAACACCTCCAGAGTACACCTAAACCAATGTACTTTTCTCTAAGTACTGCCAAAAATACCTTCTTACGTCCATGGTGCATTTTTCTTGCTCAAGGAATCTTAGGAATTGGGACTCATTGACATTTTAATCACCATCCTCTTCCATTTCCCCATTACCTCCTCTCTCTGAGTCGGAAATAACATACTTGATTCTAACTTTCATTGCCTGGCAGAAAACTGAAGTGGGTGGATTGGACATTTGGAATACACCCTGATTGTTTTCTATACCTGGCATGGAATGTTTTGTATGTATGTTAAGCTTTCATGTTTCTTTAGTACTAGCCCTTTCCTTCCCTAGTCTTCAGTCTCCAATATCTTCTAAACAGCCAAGCTCTAATTTTACATTGAATGTCTGAGTGTGGAAAAATTATGCATAACCAAGTTTCTAGATTGTGTTACAGATAAATGAAAGAAGAATGCTAATACGGAGAACAAAGCAAAATTAGGAAACATACTCTCATGTCATGGCCAGTGCAAATATGTCAGGTTATGAACTTTCAGTCAATACTTTTAAAGATTGGACAGAAACAAGCGACTAAGATGGCTGCTACAAATCATAACTTTTGACATTTGGTCTACAGACAGTATTAATGTCTCTGATGAAGAGAATTGAATGTGGATATAAGTGAGGATATCTCATGGCAATTTATGAAATGCACATCTTATCATTTATGGATGGGCCAACACCTAAAGATAATGGAGCTTCCAAGCTACCTGGCTTGATGTTTCAAATGAACAAAAGTAAAGATCAAAATTCAATGGCCATTTTTAACTTTCCATTGTATTATCATAGCCTCCCCATCCAAACTCAACTAGATGGACCTCAGAAGTGTTAAGCAAGGGATCATGTGATTAAAACTAGTTTCAAGGACTGCACTATTATTACCCCAGGACCTAGCGAATCCATCAATCCATCAAACAGTCAATCTGAGAACTGGATTCTGAAACTAGCTTCATACCATCACGCAGGCAAATACTTAACCAGTTCTAGTTCCAAAGTACACATGAAAACCAACTTCCTGAATAAGTGAGTAAAAGAGTAAAACAGCCTACTGTGAATGCTTTGCTTTACAAGACCCTCAGCTCAATGTTAAATCATCAAATCCATTCAAGAAACTGCAGGCCTGCCACGTGGGAGACTGGAAATTGTAAATAAGAAACTGAATTACCTATAATCTATAACAGTGCACTATCTCTATCCAATCATTCTGTGCGTCTGTGAGATTTGAGTGTGTGATGTCATATCAAGCCAGGGTAAGTGTGCAAGAAGAAATAATTATCTTGATTTTAAATTCATGAAAGCTTTCTGCTGAATTATTTAATTGGAATACACAAAAGGTAAGAAAAGGGAACCATTTTTACATAAAACATACTGATCATGAGAAGTAAGACAGCAGATATGTTCTGTCCATTACACTAGTTTTCCAACATTAAAAACAATGAAGCAATGAAACAAAAGCAACCAAACTTTCTGTTTTGCCTGTGTCTTCATTCCAATATTCTTTAAAGCTGTCTTAATGCGCTGTCTCCTACTGTATTGGCCAATACCACGTGCGCCAATTGCTCTCTTGATCTTCATCCCAAGGCGTTTGGGAGCAGGAACTCTGGTTGATTCCAGTCCTGAGGCTAGCAAATTTAAAATAAATATTTGACCCCAAGGAAACTAGATTCAAAAGTCTGCGGTAATCATTTTCTAGCCGTACATAACTGGCCCATACTTGGCACCAAACAGGAATAAAGTGAGTTTAACTAACTGGAAACATGAGCAGAGATTAGTTTCCCGACTTATCCTCTCATTTATCAATCCCTGAATTTTCTTATAATCCCAGCAATAACTGATATGCAGCTGGTTTTCCAGTTTTGATACGCAAATGATTTTGTAAGACCATAGGTTTATGAAGAGATTGTAAGACTTAAATGACGTTAAGCTTTTGTTTCAATTACTGTTCTTTTGAAGTTCACTGTTTTTGACTGTTTGGATTTCTGGCAAATTCAGTAACACAAGTAGTCTTGTTACTACAAAAAAGTAATTGTTAATGCTAGAAAGCAGTGAGGCTTAAGCTGTCAACAACACTATCACAGACAGAGGTAAGAAATAATGCCTGAATTTTGTAATTTGCATTGGAATCCCTTTTGCTATTACTCAGTTTTTGATTTTGCATGATTGTTGTTTCATGTTACAGCAACTAATTTATTCACTCCGTTTTATTTCTGCTGTTTTAAAATTAGAGCAAGTTAATGCTGAATGTAAGTTTTAGTTACAGATAAAACAGTAGTAATCTTCAAGGTCCATGGGTTGCATCACCAATGTGACAACAGGAAAAGTTTGAACTCAGACTAAAAGCAGTTAAGGGAGGCACAAGGTCTTTGCCTGGAGATAGAACTTAACATACCTATAACGAGATGGATTTTTATGCAGCTCCAATTTTGAAATATATCCGAGTTCATTCTCAATGCAAAGTGCAATGGAGGAGACCAGGCAAGTGTAGAAATATTATTTGCTGGTTTGAGGAATGGGCAATGTCTTCATCTCACAGATTAAAAACAAATGTAATTTTCAGTTGTCCCTTGCAAAGTTCTGCCTAAATACTGGAATGTGTAAGTTTTCACTTACATTTAAAGAAAATTCTTTTACTAATATGGAATTAGCTTTAAGCTATTGGACTGGCAATCTAACGGCTTCAAGTTGAATACCAAGGCTATGAGTGCTCCTTCATTCATCACAAGAAAATTTTTCACTACCCCTGACCTAGCTTTGGCTCTTCTGACAGGAATCATTGCAACTCGTCCGTTCCCAACACTGTTGCCTTACCCAAGCACTTACACTTGGGATGATTTCTGCTAGCCTCTATGTTATTTCTGCCTAATTGTATGGGAGTCATTATTTCCATAATTGAAATGAAACCCAGAATTTAAAATAGCCGGTACCATCCCCCCCCCCCCCCCCCCCCCCCCCCCCCCACCCCCCATCCCTACTACTGCTGTTATCATTTCACATTTATTTAATTTGGATTGTTTCCCTTTTTCTCTCTGGTTAAAGCTGCCATTTAGTATTTCACCCTTTCAACAAAGATTTACAAAGTTAAAAGATAACTCTGTTGTCCTAATTTTGTAAATAATGATCAATGTTTGATTATGCTAAATCCAATTGCCCCATTGCATTTGAACTTTTTTAAAAACTGGTTTTAAAAGTTAGTTTAAAACTAGATTACATAATTCCATGTTCTTCAATTTATAAGAGCATGCCACATTTTTCTGGAGACCCAGTGATATTATTGCACTATTGTGATGCAGCCTGTGAGTTCTCAAACACATGCTATACAATGAGACTATCAGCCATGTTAAACAATCAAGCATTGTTTAAAGTTTATAAAAATCATAATCTGCCATAGTATTTACAAGGTTTCAAGAATGTCGAATTTAGAAATAGCAGAATTTAGTTACATTGAAAGTAAGTAATATTTAAATCAATAATAAATATTTATGTAAATATTATATTATAAATACTTAAAATTTTGCAAGGCAACGTACAAGAACTTTATCGTACAAATTATAACACTAAGCAACAATAAGATGATATGTCAAATGATCAAAAACTAAGTGAAGGCATGGGTTTTAAGGAGTAGTCTTAAAGGAAGAAAGTGAGGTGCGGAGGTGTAGGGAGAGTGTTCCAAAGTGTAGTCAACTATTCTGACCATTAACAGCAGTATGATTAGAAAAAGGTGCACCAGAAATGCACAAATGACCAGACTTAGAGAAGTACAGATATCTTGGAGGGTTGTGGGGCTAGAGGAGATCACAGAGGCAGGGAGAGGCAAGGCCATAGAAGGATTTGAAAACAGGTATGACAATTTTAAAATCAAGACAATGTTTGACAGAAAACAAACCAACATGTATGCCATTAGTATGTACTGAACATTTCATGGTATGCACACTCCCTTCTCTTCCATCTGGACCTCTCTGCAGTACTTGACAAAATCAACAGCTTCATCCTCTTTTACTGATTCTCTGCTGTAATTGTATGACTATCTTTCCCATGTTATGCATTGAATTTCCAGAATTGGCATTATCTTATGCTCAACACAATTGTCTTGGAAAAACCTCAAATTTTTCTCCTTGACCCTTTTTCTGAAATTCATTCATTGCCAGTTGCCGTACATGGAAATGGTAGAGTGGTTGTAATGGACTAGTATTCCAGAGGCCCAGATTGATGTTCCAAGGCATACTAGCTGGTTGAATTTAAACTCAATTAATAATTTATTTTTTTTAAATCTAGAATTGAAAGCTAATCTCAGTAATGGTAACCATTGATTGTCATAAAAAGCTGTTTTATAAATGTCGCTTCAGGAAAGAAATTATTCATTCTTCCCTGATCTAGCCTACATGGGACTCCAGACCCATGTTAATGTACTCAAACAATGCATTCAATGTGCCTTTAACTTTTTTTAAGGATGGCCAGCAAACCATCACTAATTTTTAAAAAGTTGTTAACACTACACTTAGATCAGAGTTATCCTCTGTTGTGATTATGATTGATTCTGCAAACACTGTATTGTCAGATTCCTTGTCCAACATCAAATCACAGCTGAACCAGCTTTTCTCTAACTAACAAGAGCAATTGTATTTACAAGTAAAATGACCCAAAGCACTCACAGGAACATTGTCAAAAAGATTTTGACACCAAACTATAGAAGGAGATATGACCAAAAGCTTGCTCAAACATATAGGAGCTCTTGAATGAGGAGAGGGAAGTGGCGAGGCTGAGGAAGGAAATTCTGAAGCTAAAGAATCAGGCTGCTGACAGTCTTGCTGCCAAAAGTGGAATGAATAAAATTGGGCATGTGTAAGAGGCCAGAGTTGGAGGAATGAGAAACAAGGGAAGAATGGTAGATTTCCTTCCCTCAAGGACAATCACAAAACAGATGGGTTTTTATGACAATTAATGGTTACCATTACTGAGATTAGCTTTCAATTCCAGATTTTGTAGGACTGAAAGCTCCAGAGATAGGCAATATTGTAAAATAACATTATGGGATATTGGTATTAAGGGATATCAGCATTACATCACTAAAAGGGAAATGTATCATGTGATCCAATCTTGGTTTCTCTTTTGCTTTAAGCAGTGTATACGTTTTAAGATCCTGGATCAGAATCCAAAGTTACATTAGGAAACCAGATCAGATGCTAACAATTTTTTTCTTTTTGGCATAAATGTAAGGGTTGGATATTTCTTTCCAGGGTTCATTTCAGTGATAAATTAGGGATATTTTATAATGAAACAAACTTCCTTTAATAACAGTTTAAATATACCTCTAACAATTGAAGCTACTTAATCATTATCCGTGGAACAATATTTGAAAATGGAAAGTTACTTTACTTTCTAGTTTAAAATTGTTCCAAACAAGTCCCATTCATGCATAGACCACTTGAACATAAATCATTAAAAGCCAGGCATACTTGCGATAAACGATGTTAACTGTCTTGAAACTTTCAGAGAAATTTTGTGGAGTTACAGTGAATTCTCAGGAACAGTCTGCACATGCCTCTGACTTTATCAGCCTTCCATCAGCAACTTCTTAGTTTTTTTCTCTGATACAGACCCAATTCTACACATTAACCACATTATTCCATGATCCTATATTATTCTGATCACAATAATCAGAAATCTCAAGGGATTGCCTTAAAATAAATACTTGCAACTCTGAAATGAGTAATTATCCTGTGTTACCAAATCTGAGCTGTATTCCTTCTAGAAACACAGGCTGCCGGTAGAATAAAACTAAATTTTAAACATTTCCCTTAAATATAAAAAGACTATGTGTGTGTATGTGTGTGTGTGTGTAAGTCAATTGCACTATGATAATAATACACACAGAGCTCTGCAGATGTCTTCAAGCTTAATACCCCCAAGCATAATTGTTGTCATGTGTCTAGTCTTAATAACTGAACCCACAACATGCTTAACAAATCCTTTGAGTATTTCAGTATTAGTAACATGACAGGGCAAGGCAATGTCATAGAGAGATTTGAAAACAAAGCTGAGAATTTTTATTAAAATTTTGATGTGTTCAGATAGATGATTATCAGAAATTTATATGTCAAAACAAAAAGTTGCTTCATGGGAATTGTTAGATTGAAGCCAGTATAGATAGTATCCACTCCTATTTCCCTAAATTGCCAATCAATCTTCCACTAATTCACATATTCAGATTGTACCTATTATGTTCCAATTTTTAGAGATAAGCCTCAAATTACATCTATTGCGAAGACCAATCTTTGGTTGCGGGATAGCATTCCTGCCTCTGAGTCAGCACAGACAGGATTTAAAACTCTCTCTAAGTGGCCAAAGCAAATTGAGAGCAGATCCCCAAGCTGAATTTTTGGTCAACGTGCAGTGGGATACATCTACTTGTGGGCTGGTCCTCCCTCCCTCAATGTATGGAACCCATAAAATCCTCCCAATTTTCAGACTAAACTACTGTATTAAATGATATAAAGAGAGTTACAGACATGGAAGGATTGTTAATCAGCCTGCAAATCCTTGCACTACTTCACACTGTTCCAAGAGTTAGGTGTGAAGGTAGAAAAATAACAGCCAAAACCTCTGCAATACCTCTGTCTCTTTGCTTCACCAAACTACCATATTTTTTGGTTAAAGTGTCCTTTTTGTTGCCCTTCCAAAATCTAACCTACATAAGTTCCAACCTCTACAAAATTGAGCAGCGCCCACTGAGGTTCATCTACCCAGTTTTCACCATCTTCAAAAACATTGAATTCTTGATTTTCATTCTTACTAATTAATCCTTGCGTAGGCTTGTCCCATGTTCATGACCTACCTGTCAATTTATCAAGCTCCACATGATAATCAGGACTTTCCTGCTTGCACACTACCATCAGTCATCAAGACTTTTTCCATTTCAACTATCCTCACTGGAACATTCTCCCTTACCCCTTCCACCATTCTAACTCACTTTCAGAAGTCACCTCATAGCTTCTCTCTTCATGCAAGCTTTCCCAAAACAGCTCATCTCACTCAGCATCTATTTCTCTTCTGTGAGATTTCTTGCAGTATTTACTAAGTGGAAATTTCTCTTAAGTGCAATCTGTTGTTTTAATTGAGTAGTCTGTAAATCTGTTATTTAGAGATGCCAGCAGATCTTTATGACATTTTTTCATGGTAAAGCATGGAATGTGTTGCTTTATAATGATAGGAGCGCTATATCAGAGGGGGTGATTCTACCCAAAAAAATTCTAAGTGCTGAATTGGCGGGAAAAATGGTGTAATTCACGATTGTTTTTTCAGTGCAGCTTCAGACTCGAATCTCCTACACACTGTGCACTACAGAAGTCACAGTCCTGAATATTATTAAAAGCTTGGATTGGGGCCTATTCACACCAGAGTTTGACAGTTCTGAAGCTCTGCGCATGTGCAATGGCCCTGCACTGTCAGCTTGAGTTTGCGCGCCAGCTTGATCTGTGATCAGCCTGGGATCCTCATAGTGCTGCCCTTCAGTCACTCCCCACAGCTTAATTATGGCCCCTCAACCATTCCTTGACAAGGAGTGCCCTAACTTCCAGCACCTCCCCCCATGGGAGGCAATCCTCCATCCCATTCCCCCATCCCCAAAATGGCAGGCAGACTTCACACCTAGCAGACCAGCCCAATGCCTAGTGGGCAGTGCCAAGGTGCCCTCTGTGCATGGGCACTTCGCTCCTTGGGCAGTGCCAAGGGCACAAGCTGGCACTGCCAGGGTGCTCAAGCCCTGGGCGCACCCCCCCCCCCCCCCTCACCAGCTCAAATCCTATTGGGTCCAGATTGCACCCCCCCTCCCTCCCCACCTTCACTCCAGTAGGGTCTCCTGATAATTCCCTGAAAGTGGGGAACTACTCTAAACTCCAGAGTGAACTTGTACTGGTGGGGTGAGAGATGCTATGAAACTTCAGTCCAGCGCCCAATAATCACGTTTAAATTATATTGCAAATAGATTGAATTGACTTATCTGGTCTTCGTACCAGTTTCCAGCAGGGTCCTGATCACGCCTGCTCTCAGGTGGTGAGGGATGCACGTGCATCGGGAACACATGCATGAATTGGCACATGTGCTCGTCTCCCTACCTGACCCACCAAAAAAAAATTAGCCTGTTGAAAATGGTAACCATTCCCAGAATTGGTTATAATTGGGGCAAGTGTTTTGTTGCAGCACAATATCTCATGACAACCACAGCCATTTTCACACTAAAACACATTCCCTTTATTTTCTGGAATCACATCAATTTTACTCAGCAGCGTGCTTTAAAATGCTCATGCTCTGCTTTAGTGGCCGACCAAAAAGCACTAATATTCAGTACACACCTAAGGAGTCTCTCAGCTATCCTCACTACACACCCTACATCTTATAACGACACCATTAGAATCCCTACAGTGCAGGAGGAGGCCATTTGACCCATCAAGTCTGCATTGACTCTTCAAAAGAATGACTTAGCCAGGCCCACTCCACCCCTGCCCTATTCCTGTAACTCTAAGCATTTACCAATCCATCTAACTTATGCAACTTTGGACGCAGAAGGGCAATTTAACATGGCCAATGCATGTAACCTACAGACCTTTAGATTGTGGGACTAAAGTGGAGCATTAAATGAGACAATACAGACACGGGGAGAGTGTGCAAACTTAACATTCTGTTCTCCATCTCTGTTGCACCTGGTCCGATGATGCAACCTTCCACCTCAGTGCTTCTTCTATTTTTCCTCAATGAGTATGATTGCTGGGGGCTTCCATTAAGCCTGATCCATTGCATAAACATCTGCTCCCAATCCTTCCCTTTCCTCCCAGAACAATGATAAAGTTTCCTTGTCCTCACCTTCCACCCCACCAGCCTCCCTATTTAAAGAAACATCCTATTGCATTTTCACCAGCTCCAATATGATGGCAACACCAAACACATCTTCCCCCTGCTGTGACCTTCTGTCCTTGGCCTGCTTCCAGTGAAGCTCAACTCAAACTCAGAGCAATGCATCGTCTTTCAGCTCAGCTTTGTACAGCCTTCTGGACATAATATTATCCTCAACAGCTTTAGATCATAACTTCTGCCTCATCTTGTTGTATGTTGTTTTTTGAGTGTTTTTTTTTGTTGGCATATTTCTTTCTTTATCCTTTCATTTTGCATTCAGGTGGCTGCTATACAACAATTGATGACACAAATGCCTATCTGTTTTCCTTACAATTGAATTCCCCATAACTATTACAGTCCAACACTGTTTATCCCTCCCCTGTGCTTCAGAGTCAACCATGATGCAACAAATTGGGCTGTTGCTGCTTTCCTCTGAAAAGCTATTCACCTCAGTAGCATCTAATATATATATATATTGCAGGGGTGTGGTCACAGGAGATTCTTGCATTGCCTTCCTCATCTTCTTGCTCTGTCTGGTGGTCGCCTATTCCCTTCCTGTTTGTGAATTCTTAGCTTTTGGTGTGACCACCTGTTTAAATATGCTGCTGCAGTTTTTCCACTGTGTCCTCAGCTGCCATTCTAGGTCAGAAACCCAGGCTTCCAGGAATTGTATCTGGAAATACTTCTTGCAGGTCCAAGGCATTGAAAATGTCCCTGGCTTCCCATAGACAGAAAGAGAAGCACACTGCAATTTTGAGCTCTCCTGCCATGACTTATCCTTTTTAAACCTTCTGGAAGCTAATTAGAGTCAAAAATCTAGGACTCTTCTTTCCTCTTTCTCATTCCTGTAAATGATAAAACACAAAACAAAGATCTTACAAACTATAAGCCATCTCTGGTGAAGAGGAAGAAGGAGGCTTATATAATGATGAGACGTGAAGGCTCAGTTAGGACAATGGAGAGCTATAAATCAGCCAGGAAGGAGCTAAAGAGGGAGTTGAGAAGAGCTAGAAGGGGACACGAGAAGACTTTGGTGGATAGGATTAAGGAGAATCCTAAAGCTTTTTACAGGTATATAAATAATAAAAGATTGGTTAGGGCAAGATTACGGCCAGTCAGAGATAGCAGTGGGAAGTTGTGCGTGGAGCCTGAGGAGATAGGAGAGACACTGAATGAGTATTTTTCGTCAGTATTCACGCAGGAGAAAGACAATGTTGTCGGGCAGAATACTGCGATACTAGGTTGTAGACTAGGCAGTATTGAGGTTCATAAGGAGGAGGTGTTAGCAAATCTTGAGGGTATGAAAATTGATAAGGGCCAGATGGGATTTACCCCAGGATTCTCTGGGAGACTAGAGAGAAGATTGCAGAGCCTTTGGCTTTGATCTTCATGTCGTCGTTAGCTACAGGTTTAGTGCCGGAAGACTGGAGGATGGCAAATGTTGTCCCTTTGTTCAAAAAGGGGAGTAGGGACCATCCTGGAAATTATAGACTGGTGAGCCTGACTTCTGTTGTGGGCAAGGTCTTGGAAAGAATTATAAGAGATAGGATTTATAAGCATCTAGAGAGGAATAAATTGATTAGGGATAGTCAGCACGGTTTTGTGAGGGGTAGGTCGTGCCTCACAAACCTTATTGAGTTTTTTGAGGAGGTGACCAAAGAGGTAGATAAGGGTAAGGCAGTTGATATAGTGTATATGGATTTTAGCAAAGCGTTTGATAAGGTTCCCCATGGTAGGCTATTGCAGAAAGTGCAGATGCATGGGATTGAAGGTGATTTAGCAGTTTGGATTAGGAATTGGCTAGCTGAAAGAAGACAGAGGGTGTGGTTGATGGGAAATATTCAACCTGGAGTGCAGTTACAAGTGGTGTACCTCAAGGATCTGTTTTAGGGCCACTGCTGTTTGTCATTTTTATAAATGACCTAGATGAGGTGTAGAGGGTTGGATTAGTAAATTTGCTGACGATACCAAAGTGGGGGAGTTGTAGACAGCGAGGATGGATGTTACAGTTTGCAGAGGGACATAGATAGGTTGCAGAGCTGGGCCGTGAGGTGGCAAATGGAATTCAATACGGATAAGGGTGAGGTGATTCACTTTGGTAGGAATAACAGGCATATGAAATATAGGGCTAATGGAAGGACCATTAATAGTGTTGTCGAGCAGAGGGATCTTGGGGTACAAGTACATAGCTCTTTGAAAGTTGGCACCCAGGTTGATAAAGTTGTTAAGAAGGCGTACGGTGTGTTAGCTTTTATTGTAGAGGGATTGAATTTAGGAGCCGTGAGGTTATGTTACAACTGTACAAAACTCTGGGGCGGCCGCACTTGGAGTATTGCGTACAGTTCTGGTCGCCGCATTATAAGAAAGATGTGGAAGCATTGGAAAAGGTGCAGAGGAGGTTTACCAGGATGTTGCCTGGTATGGTGGGAAGGCCTTATGAGGAAAAGCTGAGGGACCTGAGGGTATTTTCATTAGAGAGAAGAAGGTTACGCGGTGACCTAATTGAGGCGTATAAGATGATCAAGGGATTGGATAGGGGGGATAGTGAGAGCCTTTTTCCTCGGATGGTGATGACCAACACGAGGGGACATACCTTTAAATTAAGAGGTGGTAGTTATAGGACGGATGTCAGAGGCAGGTTCTTCACACAGAGGGTGGTGAGGGCGTGGAATGCCCTGCCTGCAGCAGTTGTGGACTCGCCTACTTTGGGGGCATTCAAATGTTCGGTGGATAGGCATATGGATGATATTGGAATAGGTTAGGTTAGAGGGTCCACTGGCCGGCGCAACATCGAGGGCCGAAGGGCCTGTACTGCGCTGTAATATTCTATGTTCTATGTTCTATAAAGTCGGAAATACTTATCCTACTGTACTCATCAAACCACTTTCCCTGAGTCATTGTTGAATGCTGACATCACCTCATCAGTTTCAAAGTTTAAGCTAGCAATCCACTTTCAGTTTCACTCTCTTCCACGCTCATTTATTCTCTTGGCTCCACTCTCTAACTTTATCTTACTTTGTTTACTTTATTACCTTATTTCACTTTGACTTGATTTAGTTTTATTTCTGTACTGCTCATGTTCCTTATTGAAATTCATTACTAAAAAAAAACTCGTACATTTCCATCTATGCTGGCTGACCTGCTGGGTATTTCTAATATTTTTGTTTGAGTGTAGGGATTTGCCAGGCCTATGTTATAATTGCACTGATAGTTAACATGCACACCCCTTGCCAGCAATTTAAACCAAACTTGGCTGATGAACAGATTGCTTTTTGACCCCTTTCCAGTTAGCTTTTTAAAGTTTAAATGTTTATTTATTAGTGTCACAAGTAGGCTTACATTAACACTGCAATGAAGTTATTGTGAAAATCCCCTCGTCACCAGATTCTGGCACCTGTTTGGGCATACTGACGGAGAATTTAGCATGGTTCATGCACCTAACCAGCATGTCTTTGGTGGGAGGAAAGCCACATAGAAGAATATACAAAATCCACAGTGATCCAAGCCAGGAGTCAAACGTTGGTCTCCGGTGCTGTGAAGCAGCAGTTCTAACCACTGTGCCATCATACCACCCATAGTTGTAGTAACCAGCTAGGAATTTCCTTCAGTGTTTTCTGAGCTAAGAAATGCAGAAGATGGGCAGTCTGAAACTTGCTCTGATTGAAGTTAAAATGTCGATGAAGTAAATAACTGACTTAGACTACAAGTTCTTTGACAACAATTGTATTAGCCCAGATATTGTCCCTCTAACTGCCACCTACTCACTAATTCTTTCTCCCTGCCTATTTTTAACCACTTCTTTCTGTTTCTCTCAGTTCTCTCTTCATGTTTACTATGCTATTATTCTGTCTATATGCTTTAGGGTAAAACTTGATATATTGCAACTAATATGAGAACATCAAATTGTTCATCCGTTGAGAGGATCAAGGACAATAGCTTTTTGCCTTTGAGGAGATCATTTCAATGACACAGAAGTTATTTAATTGATAACTGATGTGAAACTTCATGAGATGTAATGTTAAAATGACTGCAATAATCGGGAAAGAAAAGAAAGTTCCAACAGATGATGAATGGGATGGATTCAACCAAATTCTAGAGATTTAATGTGCATTACTTCAGTGGAAAGGAACCTATTTTGAACGATGTTTGTCACCTTCCTGCTCTTTGTTTAACAACTCTCCCATTGTGGCTTCACAGTTGAAGATAGGTGTTTGGGTTTTGAAATGTAACAGTCCTACCGCTCTTCAAAAACAGAAAATGCTGGAAAATCTCAGCAGTTCAGACTTGGAACATTGGCCTCTGTTAGAACATAAGAACTGGGAGCAGGAGTAGGTAATTCAGCCCTGCCATTGAATACAATCATGGCTGATCTTGGTCTCAACTCTACGTTCCTACCCATTCGCCATAACCTCTCAAACTATTACTAAATAAAACTGTCAATCTCCTCTTGAAATTTGCTCATTTTTCAAGCATCCACCGCACTCTGGGAACGTGAATTCCACAGCCTCACCACCCTTTAAAAGAAGTGATTGCTCCTCATCACTGTTTTAAATCTTTCAGCCTTACCCTAAAACAATGACCTCTTGTTCTAGATTGTTCTACAAGAGGAAGCATCTGCTCTACATTTACTTTGTCAATACTTTTATATACCTCAATTAGATCTCCTCTCATGTTTCTAAACTCTAGCGAGTATAGACCTAAATTGCTCAAACTGTCTTCATTAGACAAACCCCTCATCTCTGGAATCAATCTTTTCTCTCTCCACAGTTGCTGTCAGACCTGATGAGATTTTCCAGTATTTGCAGTAATGTTCTTTTATCTTAATACTACCCATGTTACCCTGCATGGTCAGGTGATCACTGCCATCAGGCAATCATTGTAAGCTGACATCTTAGAAATCAATTAAATAAAGATCTACAATGAGAAAACACCAAGAAGCTCTCTGATATGGTATCAGGAAGGGGATTTAAAATAGAGTTTTAAATCCTGGAAATGTTACTTAGAAGACACAACTCAGAAAGGCACACAAAAATCTGCTAAAGTCTGATGACAAAGGACCAGAAAAAGCAACAACATACAGAAGGCAGCAAGTGAACATGGCAGTAAGCTTTCCAATTCATACTTCAGAAGAAATGAAGGCCAATATGTGGCATAATTGGAAGTTTTCCATTTGCAATGCCAAAATTATGAAATTATGAGCTGGCAACAGATTTAATTGAAAGTTGGAACCAATGCAAGTAGCCATATTGCTAAGGAGGGACTGCTGTAAATTATATTACACCCTGAATACTACGGAGGACGTACAAAAGAAGATTGTTCAGCTTGGGAAAGGCTGTGTTTTAACTGCAAGAAGCCAAATCATTTTGTACACACGTTTGGATAAAAGAAGCAAGCCCATACTGAAGAGATATGATCAGAAAAGTCTGATCAGGTGCTATACATAATGCACTAGATTGGTTCTGCCAATTCTGTGGGTAATAAATGGGTTGTCAATGTTTCAATGATGTGTACAGTGTAAAATGAGAGTATCAGATGAACAAGAATTGTTGGATAATGGTATATCATGCAACATCATGACATTCACACGCTTGTGCAAAGTCACTCAAAAATGGAGATCCAAATGTGAAGTTCTTGAAAACAAGGTTGAGGCTATATGATGGCACAGCTCTTATAATGAAGGGACAAATTAGTGTGACAACCCAATGCAATATCAAGAAGAAAGATTGCAAGTACCAGACAATACCTGGGACACAACAGCCACTCTAAGGCTGCATAGTGGCACAGTGGTTAGCAGTGCTGTCTCACAGTGCCAGAAACCCAGGTTTGATTCTGAGCTTCGGTCACATTTTGTGCGGAATCTGCACGTTCTCCTCGTGTCTGTGTGGGTTTCCTCCAGGAACTTCAGTTTCCTGTCTCAGACTGAAAGATGTATCAGTTTGGTGTATTGGCCATACCAAATTCTCCCTCAGTATACCTGAACAGGACTGTTGCATCTAGAGGATTTTCACAATAACTTTATTGCAATGTTACTATAAATCTACATGTAATGTTTATAATTAGGACATTAAGCAAGTCTAAAGCTTTGACAATTAAGTTAGACTGTGCTAACTGAGGTTTACAACCTGTTGCAGTTCACAAAACCATGGATCACCGAGGAGTATAAAGATGGGTTTAAAGGGTTAGGATGTCTACCAGGGAGAATATCATTTAGAAGTAGAGAAAAGTGCAAGATCAATTCAGCATCTGCCAGGAAGATTCCAGCAATTCTCGGGTCAAGCCTACAAGAAATGATAGAAGAACAGGAAGAAAGAGAATAATCAAGGAAATGTCAACTCTTGCAGACTGGGTCAGCAGCATGGTAGCAGGGAGTATTCTTAGAATCAAAAGATTTAAACAAAGCCCTGAAGAGATCGCATTACCCCATACCAATCATTGAAGGAATTCAGTTGAGTCTGAACGAGGAAGAGAAGTGCTCTACTCAAACATGAGCAATGAAATTCAATGCTTCATAGACCAGTGCTGCGCTTGTAATGAGTACAGTCAGAGAGCTGTTGATGATGCCTGACATCCCAGACAGATCATGAATGGAGCTGGGAGTAGACTGCTTCACTATAATAGGAACTGATTATTTTGTCAATGTCGATAACTATGTTGATTGTTGGTAGTTAGACTCCCTGACTTCATCGAAGATAAGAGAACTAGTAGAATGTCAGGAAGCATGCTTCACTTCAGACATTACTGCATGGCAGACATGGGATGAGTGAGAGTGCCACTCAGTTCATGAGTGAAGAATTCAATTTCACAAGGATTGGGAAATTTAACACTACATCATCTCCTTAATTTACACAGTTTTATGCAAAAACTGAGATAATTGTGAAAATTTGCCAAACAACGCGATAGGGAGTGAGAAAAATCTAGTACAGGTGTATATAAGAGAATCTGAGTGGAGAAACACATTGATTAAAGGCATGGAAAATAGCCCAGTCCAAAGAATAATGTCACATTGTATAGAAACTATTCTCTCAACATTAAAATAGTTACTGAAACCAGATGTAGTGTTAGGCATGAGTGAAAAAAATCAAG
This sequence comes from Sphyrna mokarran, assembly GCA_024679065.1. Taxonomy (NCBI): domain Eukaryota; kingdom Metazoa; phylum Chordata; class Chondrichthyes; order Carcharhiniformes; family Carcharhinidae; genus Sphyrna; species Sphyrna mokarran. Next base: position 102,926,820 of record JAGIQG010000005.1, read on the forward strand.
GGAAAATGGCAGAAAGCCTGATTTCAGTTTGACAAGTCTGCTGAGCTGGTAAAGGGTACAAACTTTCAATAATCTCAATAGGAGTCAGCCCAGGTGACAATGTGGGGCACACATGGAAAAGTTTCTACCTTGATCATATGCAGTGACCAAATATACCAGAGCAATTGTCAGTATGTATGGCAAAGCTGTTCCTTTATGGCACGTAGCCATTTATGCACAGCAATCAGCTGAACAGAGAGAAACAACCTCACTGGCTGTGCTAAGTGCAGAACTACCATCATTTCCAGAAATCCATTTGTCCCCAATAACTCCAGAGGAATAACAAAAGTTCCAGCAAAATGTACCAGTGGAATGACACCTTCTAGATAAAGAACATCACTCAGACAATGACAATATCTATGTAAACTATTAAAAGAGACATGCACTAGATGTTGAATCATTCAATTTACTGAGTTCTGAGCAATGTTAAACTTTGGCCTTGGGAATCATATGATGTGAGCATGGGAAGAGCTATGTTTCCGTGAGCTCAGGCATTAGTCAGCCCATAATTTGTTCATTATCATATTGACACAGCTCATACACCTAACCCTGGAGAGAAAAGTCCATATTATGCCCCTGGGAAATATTTGGTTAAGCATTCATGACAAAATGGCAAGAAGTAGTAAGAAAATTGCTGGCAAAAGATTTTGTGTGAAATTTTAGAGACTTCTGTGATCTTGAGAAAAAGATCTTGCAGTCAATATTAATGAGGAGGCCTGGGGCAGTATCTTTGGAAATGCCAACAAAAACCGTGTCTGTAATAAAATGACAGAGACCCAACTTAAAAAGCTGTATTATCTGCACACTACACAAATTTAATACACAAATAGACCCCTGCTATATTCTCAAAGTGCCAAAAATGCAACTTGCTAAGAGGTGACTGTGCACTTTGTGTTTAGTCCTGGTTGGAAATACTTTGAAGAGCTTGAGAAGACATTCAATGCAGCCTGAGTGTTTGATCCTTAGTCCTTGATTCTGGGGCTCACAGGCAAAAAGATACTTTACACCAAAGAGAAAAGACTGGTCAGTACCCCAACATTTACAGCATAGAAGACTGTCCTTTGATCCTGAGTTAGCAATAATTCTCCTCTTCAAAATCAGGATAAAATTATTCTGGAATGTATCCCAACGGAATTCCTAACCTGTACACTCCGATTCAAATTGGACCCATTTCAAAGTAAGGTTCCGTAATGTCTGATTTACACTGACAATGCTTTCTGCAGATAATGTAGCACTGCAAGGGTGTGCCATGTTTCCATGCCTTCAACCTCTCTTCTCCTACCCTGTTGCTTGCCCTCTATTTTTTTGTACATGTGGAAACCCGATAAACTGAGCCAACTGCATTGATTTATTCTTTTTCTATCCTTATTTGCAGAGAAATGATCAAGCTGTATTGTACTGTAACGGAAACAAATCTGATATAAAAAAATTAAATAAAAAATCTGGACTTGGTGCATGAAACAGAGTGAGGATACTCTGTGATTTGGAGGGGAATTTAAAGGTAGTGGTCTTCCCATGTGTCTGCTGCCCTTGTCCATCAAGTGTTAGGAGTCATAGGTATGGAATTTGTTTTGGAAGGAGCCTTGGTGAGTTGTTGTAGTGCATCATGTAGATGGTAAACTCTGCTGCCACTGTGCCAGTAGTAGAGAGGGTGCATGATTAAGGTGGTGGGCACTTTGTCCTGAATGCCATTGAAGCTGTACTCATCTATGCACAGAGACAATTCCGTTACATTGCTGACTATACCTTGTAGATAGTGGAAAGTCTTTGGGATGTCAGGTGGTGAGTTACTGATTAGAATAATTACCCTGATAATTACTGATCAGTGTGGCTGTTCCAATAAAGATTGTTTCCAGGATGTTGATAACGGAAGGATTAAATTATGCTAATGCCTTTGAATGCTAAGGCAATGGGGTTAGTCAGGAGCTGAGTGACCTGGTAGAAGCCAAACTGAGCATCAGTGAGCAGATTATTGAAGAGGAAATGCTGTTCTTTTAGCATTGTTAGTGATCATTTCCATCACTTTGTTAATGATTGAGAGTGGAGTGATAGGCAGGAACTAGCTGGATTGAGTTTGTCCAGTTTTTATGAACGGGATATACCTCGTCAATTTTTTACTTTGCGTTCAATTATTCCCTATATAACTTTTAAAATTCTTGGTGCTGTCTCTAAGGGCTAGATTTCTATTACCAAGGCAGGTAACTTGAGTAAGGACATTTTTTAATTCAGCAGGTCATCCTAGGATTGTAAGGATAGCCCCAGTAATTTCAGGTCAGTCAGTGGTGGGCAAGCCTCTAGAAATAATTATTTGGGATAGAATTAGTAGTTATATAGAACAATGCAAATTGATTAGAAAGAGCCAGCATTGTTCCTAAAGAAGAAATTGTGTTTAAGGGCTTTGGGGGAGGGGGGAACAGAACAGGTCAATTAGTGTAATGCTGTTGATGTGGTGTACATGGACTTTCAGAAGGCATTTAATAGAGTGCCATACAACAGACTTGTGAGAAAGGTTATAATTCATGGAATGAAAAGGACAGTCACAACTTGGATATAAAATTGGCTGAAAAATAGGAAGCGGAGAATAAGGGTCAATGGATATTTTTTGTAGGTTTATAGTCATGTTCCTTAGGGACCATTAGTGGGGCCCTTGCTTTTCCTGCTATATATTGATCTCGATCTTGGTATGCAGGGGACGGTTTCAAAGTTTGCAAATGATACAAAACTTGGAAACATTGTGAACTGTGAGAGTGTAGAACTTCAAAAGGACAAATTGGTAGAGTGGGTTGATGAAATTCAAGGCAGAGGAATGTGAGGTAATGCATTTTGGTTGGAAGAATATAATAGAGACAATATAAAATAAAGGGTAATATTCTTAAAGGAGATACAGGAACAGAGGGAGGTGGGTGCATATGTGCAAAGATCATTGAAGGTAGCAAGACAGGTGGAGAGAACAATAAATAAAGCATATGGAATTCTGGACTTTATTAATAGGGACAAAGAATACAAGAGCAAGGAGGTCATACAAGACATATGTTAAAACTTGTGGAATATTGTTTACAATTCTGGGCACCATGTTATAGGAAGTATATGAATGCATTAGAGAGAATGCAGAAGAGGTTTACAAGAATGGTTCCAGGGATAAGAAACTTCAGTTATGAAGGTAAATTGGAGACGTTGGCTCTACTCTTCTTCGGGAGAAGGCTAAGAGGATATTTGATAGAGATGTTCAGAATCTTGAAGGGACTGGACAGAATAGATAGGGAGAAATTGTTCACGCTTGTAAAAGGATGAAGAATGAATGGGCACAGATTTAAAATGATTTGCAAAAGAAGCAAATGTGATGGTTTTTTTTCCACACAGTAAGTGCTTCAGGTCTGGAATGCACTGCTTGGAAGGGTGGTGGAGTCAGATTCAATCGAGGCATTCAAGAGGGCATTAGAAGATTACTTGAAATAAACAGGAAATTAGATGATTACTTGAATCGAAACAATATGCAGGGGTACAAGGAAACGGCAGGGGAATGGGACAAAGTCATGATGCTCATTTGGAGAGCTGGTGCAGACATGATGGGCCAAATGGCCTCCTTCTGATTCAATGATTCTGTTTAAAGATTCCTATTAGATCCAATTTGTGCTTCAGGGTGGTGGGCACATGAACTTGGTGGGCCTGCTGACCCAAAGCAGATCCTAAGCAGACAAAGGAACAGGAGAGTGCAGAATGGACTGGTTTAATGGCCTACCTCAGATCTCCAGGATATTATCCTATTTGTTTTAGAAACATTTAGACCTTCTTGCCCTTACTCTCAAACACCTCCTCAACCCTTTCCTCCCCCCAAACAAATATACCAATGTCCCCTTCATGTCAACTCTGCCCCTCACCCTCCTATCCATGGCCTGTCATGGTAACCATGGAAACTGTATAGCCACTCACCCAACATCCACCATGTGGACTCAGGAGCCTGTGGCTATGAAAAAAAACGAGACTTCTAACAATCTAATACAGCTCTCATTCATACATGTGATAGTGAAAAGAAACATTCAAGAATCCCATTCAAACCTTTAAAACCTCCTTATTTGGTTAATATATTTTAAATCCATGAAACATCTATTCAGATACATATCAAAAACAGCTCATTCTTTAATAGTTTCTTTAAACTGACAATTAAGCTGTGAATTAATATCCCTTTCTGAGATAAATGTAATTTTCGAAACTCAGAAAAGCATTCATAATGACATAATGATAGTCCTTGGAGAAATGTCAACAAAGGACTCGATCGCAACTGTATAACCAGGTGGTAATGTTTTCTTCTAACTTACACCAGTTGGCTTGTCAGTAAAGCAGTCCAGCAGAGGATTTTTTTTAAAAGTTACTGACTGTGGAAACCTTTTGTTATGTTTGAAGAGCAGGAGATTTTAAAAACTTCAGATCATGGCACTTAAACAAACCTTATCTGTCTTTCAAGAACATTTATTCTATCAATTCATGATTCCAGCACTGCAGATTAAAGCCCTTGCTATAGCTTGAATGTGGTATTGAACTCAGCACTAATTCCAATGTCCTTGCAGACTTTGAATTTAAATCACGCCCCTACCCACTTCTTCTGGCCAGAAGAAGTTGGGTTTTTCGGAACTGGGGACTTTGGTCTCCAGGTCCCACCTGGCATTTTTAAAGGTCTGCAGACTTTTTCCATTTCTGCTAAAATCTGGTCGCTGTGATACCTGAAAGCCCTCACTGTACTGAGTACAATCCCATGTTTTATAGTTTTAAAGAGGAATTTATAATTTACCCATGAATCTGTTACATGAAGAAGCATGGAACTAACCAAAATTCCTCTCTTTTGTTTTCTTTGTATTCTTGGTGCTTGTTAGATATTGAAATTCTTTTGTTTTACTTTCTGCTCCTTCCTTCCTTCCTCCTTACACCCCCCAATCCCCCCGCCCCTCCTTATTCCTCTGTCCTCACAGGTCATTCTCCACCACATGTACTCTTTCAACTTGGAGGCCGGGACGACCTGGGTCGGGGACTTCTCCATGACTGCTGTCATTGTCACTCTGTGATTGACTGGCGAAGAAGGTGCAATTCAGGTGGGACATTGACCTTTTCTCTCTCTGTTCCCTTCCCAATTCATCTCATTGTATTTGGTGAATTATATAGAATGTACTGAACAGAAACATAATTTGACCAAACCCACCTGCTCTGGCATTTTCCTCGGAAAAAGCCACAGTTCACTCCTTTTCATTTAATTCTCCCAGCATAATCTTCCATTTCCTTTCTCCCACAACTGCTTGTCTAGCTTCCCCTTAAAGTGTATCTATACCAACTGCCACAACTACTCTATGATAACAAGTTTCTCATTCTGATCACTCTCTGGATAAAAGATTTTCTTCCTAATTCCTTATTGGACTTGTGTAAATATCTTATGTATAATCCATGAGTTGTTATCGCTTGCAAATGGAAACATCCACTCTATGTACACATTATTGTAAAGTTGGCATTTTGGTTTTAATGCCAGTCTTCTCCGCCTCTTGGCCACCCACTTTAATTTTTAGTTTATTTACTTGCTTGAGGGAATCCTCAGTCCAGAAGGAAAACAATACACTGCTGGAGCTTACGGATTTCTGAGCGCAAGTAAACTAAAGTCCAATGAAAAAAATAACATATTTTGAAAACTACAGTATTTATCAATAACATACAAGAGATATCAAGGCTTATCAAGTGTCATTAACCTTTGAACTCTTAGGATCAAAAACCCATTGCTCGCTTGCCCAGCTACGATGCATGGCTTTTGTGTGCCACACTATCTTGATTGTGTTAAGTTCTTATTTTTACATGTATAGATTGAGAAAAGATGTCAGGCACATGTATGGTTGCAATGTGGGGTAGCCTGCAGCTTGATTATTTGGTCAATAAACTGACAGAGTAGGTTGATTCTACCAATTAACTGCCTAAATGGTCAAGGTAAAAAATTACATCCAGTATTTTCTATTTATGGCGCTCAATCCCAAGATACCTTACCTTTTTGTCACTACCCCTTCCCAGTTTGAAGAATGCATAGCCAATACAGGGATTCTTTGCAGAAAAATCTCTTATCTTTTAATGGCAAGTGAACCAAACAGCAAGAGGCATCAATCCAATTGGTATTATCTGGCATCTTATCTGAACTTTTTGAAGGTGTCATTCTTCATTTTCACCTCCAGAATTACCCTCTGAGAAGACTTTCAAGTCAGCACTCAGAACTGGAATTCTTGTTTGTGAAGGATTCTCAAGTTCCACCAGCAGTACCCCCCTCCCCCACCCATGGTTTCCTGCTGGTGTGGGTGTGATGTCAGTGGGAATTCCTATTGACAGTGACAGGACCAGAGAATCCAGTTGTTAGCGAACAATGAGCCACATCCCACCAACAGGAAACACGCCTGATGTTTTATTTGATCAGAGATGAAAGACCCTCTGATTATTCTATTTTTAATTGACTCATAACAAAAATTTCAGTTTATTCAGTAGAACAGAGATTTAAAGTGATCAGAATTTTGTGTGTGCGAAAATGTTTTTTCATCTGGTAAAATGAATATATTTTAAAGATGTAGAAGCTTTATTCATTCTAATTCTTTCAGTGAGAATATTGATCAGATTTAAGTCAGATGCTAAAGCTCACTGCTGTTCTGCTGTGACATGTTGCTATTCAGAGCCGAGGGTGGATGACGCTCTTTTTATACTTGAATAGATGACGCTGTGTTAGTGCTTACATTGGGCATGGATTTAGTAATATTGGCTTAAAATGAATTTAGTGAATAAAGTTAAGTGGATTATTACAATTCATTTCACCTGCAACTATTGTGGCTTCTGCCGTTTTTGCATGATTGAGTCATCAGTTAAGAATTCTGGAATTTTCCAATGTTTGGAGCACACACAATTTGATCAGTTAGATTATGGAGGATGTATCTTTTGGCCTCCAACTGAGGTCACTGATGCCAGCCTTCAGGCAATTTAATTTACACAATGTGACAACAGGAAATGGCAGAATACATTGCACTCAACAAAGGCTGTGGTTACATCTTAGAGGATGTAACCACTTTTATGACAACTGGGAGGAAATGATATATCACTGAAGTAGGCCTTTTAAACAGCCCATGTGGCACTTGGCTGCCCTTGAACTGTTTCTAGCAGCAGTGGGCATGACTCAGCACACAACTTGGAACAAAAACCCAGCCATGAGGCCTGTTTCTTCTGAAGCAGGTATATCAAGCTGGGCATTTTCCTGAGCCTCAAATCTGGTAATATGTCAGATTTATTGCTGGGTCAATTGGAACTCCCTCCCAACCAACAAATGGTTGTATCTTCACCTCATGGTGCTCATGGGCAGTAAATACTGCCTTGTCAGTGACATTGACATCCCCTGATTGAATAAATAAAACTTTGCCAATCAATAATCTGTCAATAAAAGCGTCTTTGAAGAGAGTAATGGAGTTCATGTTTCGAGTTGAATATGACTCTTCTTAACTTGCAGGTTTTCCTATGACTTTCTGTTTTGATATAATCTGTCAATCTTAGTTTTGAAATTGGTAGTTGACCTCATTTCAACAGTTTTGTGGGCAAACTGTTCCAGATTTCCACCCCCTTTGCGTCAAGAAGTGCTTCTGGACAGCACTCCTGAAGGGTCTAGCTCTAATTTCAAGATTATGTTCCCAGTTTTAGGCTCATTCACAAGAGATAGGATAGACAACGAGAAAATATGAGACAAGAAAATTCCACCCTCTGTCTCTTAATCTAATTACAGCAACCACATCTCACCAGCCAGCTTCCAATACATGAGAAAAGCGATATTATGAAAATAAAAATATTATAACTCCTCCCTTTCCTGGCATTGCTAATAAATCCATTAGAGAATTCTGGAGAAATCTCTTTGTTTGGAATGTTAAATGTATGACCACAAGGAGTATGAGAGGCAAAAAGCATGGATGAATTTAAGAAGCTGGTTAAACAAATGAGGGAGAAAGATACAGAAGAATTGTTTGATGGGATTAACTGTAAAAGGTTGGGTGGAGGCTTATATGGAGCAAAAATTGTGTTGATCAGTTGGGCAATTGTTCTGTTTCAGTTCTCTAAATATTGCATAGTGTGTGATAATTTAACACTTTTAGCTCCCATGAGACTATGCTCCTTTAATTTTGAAAAAAAAATGATTTTTCAATTTTCAACTGACTGGAAATTTTGCAATTAGAAATGAGACAGAACAAACTACTTAAAAATGCAAGGCCATCTTCCAAGGTGAAGGTGAAAAAAGCAAACAAGACACCCTCAGGAGAGTGTGAAGAGGGACATTTTCTATAATTCAGAGACCCATCAAAACTCATCAATATGTAAGGAATCAATATTAAAATGCAAAATGCTGGATATTAACGTAATGGTTGCCACAGACAAACCCACCAAAACCCCTTGGAAATACACAATGGGTGAAGTATAATAGGCCAGGTTGCAGAGTGTGATATAAGTAATGTAAAGAAAGTTTTCAGCAGAGAAAAAAAATGCAATTTGAGTTTTCCTCCCTCTTTGTTTTGGAACAAATGTATTCATGATTCGAAAATGAAATCTACAGCAAACTGAAATGTCATCATAATTGCAACATCTTTACATCTAACCACATCCACGAAACCAACTAATCAAAATCTGCCTTAAGCAAAATAAAAGGACACTTAACCATATATTCTTTCAGCTGTTTTAATAGACTCAATCTTCCCTTATTTTGGATACCTGTGTATGTGTGACAATGTGTTTTCATTTGTTTTATTGGGTTTAGAGCTTAAAGAATCTGCTGTTTCTTTAGCTGAAGAAAACATCGTTTGATTGGCTCCTTATTGACCAGCGTGTAAATAGTTAACTACATTCTGAACCTAGAAAAGGAATATCCTCATGAAAAAGAAATTTAACTTTTCTTGTGACCAGCCGAGAAGGCTGAATGGAGAGAATCAGATCACTCTTTGTCAATTGATCAGAATAAGTCCCAGGATCATTCTGATGAATCTATTCTTCACTCTTCTGGTTAAATATATATTATATCCTACCTGAGGAGCTGCATCTAGTATTGTACACAGTATTGTAAATAGGTTGGAACTAGTTTTCCAAATTAGTCAACAGATTCCCAAGACTTAACAACATTGGCCAAGAGCTCTCAACTGCTTTATCAGTCATAGTTATTATTGTCACTAAAACAAATTGAGAAAAAGATGATGATACAATGATTGCATACATCAATGGTCATTGATACATTACCCCTAATAGAAAACAGTGATAGCTATTTGCTTTAACACTAATATTTTGAATCAAATCTATGCTGATGTCATGAAGTGTGGAAACCGCTATTGCTCCAATTCTGAAACTTCAATTCTGGCTAAATGTCTAACATTGACTTGATGGGCCGAATGGCTTCCTTCTAAACCACAATGACTTTTAGTTATAAACCTAGCTCTAAATCAGTTAGGATAATCTTTGTACAAGTGGGGGCATAAAAATTATAAAATTAAAATAGTTTTAAGATTCTAAAATTATTCTGAAACTCAAAATTAAGTTCATTCCTGTTTACTACTACTTTTAAATCATTCGTATTTCAATTAATTTTTCCTCACATTTTTTTCAATATATGTGTAATTGTTTCACTGCTTTTTCTCGCTCAGTTTTCTCTCATTCTCTTTTGCGTCATCAGAAATTTATACTTCACTGATTGACATCGCTGTCCTCATTTCTAATTCTTGTTTCCACTTGTTCACTGTCTCCCTTTCTGTATGTCGCATTTACTGCCTCCTTTTTATTCTATATATGTCCTATCCTTCCTGTTTATTTTTTATCTCTCTCCCAATGTATTTTTGGCCCCTGCTCAATCATTTTTATAGACATCTGCACTCTGTGGCTCGAATGTTACACTCCGAGCATCAACAGGATTTCTCCTGGATTCTGCCCACCTCTGATCTGAAAGCAGTTTTATTGTGGAACAGGCAGGCTGGCTGGGAGTTGGGGAGCAGAATTGGGAGCATTATTACGCTTGCTCCAATTAAAGCCCTAAATGCTTTCTCTCTCCATGGATCCATCTCTCTCATTACTGATTCCTCTTTCTGTCTGTCTTTCTCAGATGTAATCTGTCATTGTAACCTGAAACCTGATTGGAATCATAGATCCTTTTCAATAGCAATGAATATGATTTAATTTTTGTTTGGGAGGTCATTTTGATGCACATATTCTTGGCTCAGGTTAATAACATATAGCTTCTCTGCTGCCCAAATTCAGAGAATACAACTTCTAATAAAGTTACAGTCATGAAAAGTGTTGGAAAAGCTTTGTATCTTTCTTTACAAAGGCACACAGATCGATGTCGGGCACATTGAAAAGAGTTTTACATCAAAAACATCTACCTCTGAAACATCACTCCACCCTAACTCTTCCCAGTTCATTTGTTGCTGAAAGCCTGGTGCATCCCTTTCTTATTTCAAGTCTTGACCATTCCAGTGTTCTTCTGGCTGGCCTCCCATCTTCCACCCTCAATAAAATTGGGCTCACCCAAAACTCGCTGCCAATTTGCTAATCATCACTAAGTTTGTTGATTCGTCACATTATGTTTATTGTCCTACATTGGCCCAACTAGTCAAAGCTTTAATTTTAACATTTTTGTTCTTGGTTTCAAATCAAAGCTTTAAAGTAAAAGTTTATTTATTAGTCACAAGTATGACTTACACTAACACTGCAATGAAGTTACTATGAAATTCTAGTCACCACAGTCTGTTGCCTGTTTGAGTCAATGCACCTAACCAGCATGTCTTTCTGGAGGAAACTCACGCAGACGTGGGGAGAACAAGCAAACTTCACACAGTGACCCAAGCTAGGAATTGAACCCAAGTCCCTGGCGCTGTGGAGCAGCAGTGCTAACTGGTGCCACTGTGCCACCCATAAAACCATTCCTATCTATTTCTATTTTGCATCTATTTCTGTCATTTGCTGCTATAAGCTGCTGAAATCACTGTGCTCCAGCAGCTGATTTCTCATTCGTCCCTAACTACAGTAGCACAGTGGTTAGCACTGCCTTCTTAGAGTATTAGGGACTCTGGTTTGGTTCTGGCCTCAGTCACTGTCTGTGACATTGACTGAATGATGTACATTCTCCCCGTGTCTGCATGGGTTTTCTCCAAATGCCCCAGTTTCCTCCCAAAGTCCGAAGGTGCACAGGTTAGATAGATTGGCCATGCTAAATTGTCCATTAGCACCAGGGGAACCAGCAGAGTAATTACACTGGATTGCAGGGATAGGGGTCGGGTAGGATTGTTGTCAGTGCAGGATCCTTCTGCAATTTGGTAATTCTATGATTCTGTTCTATTTTAACTGCCTTGGCAACCCATGCATGTTGCTTCTTAATATCTCATTTGTGGCTCCCAATATTTTCCAGCTGGGTCAAATCATGAAAAAGCTTAACAAAATGAAATTAAGTGAAATAAAGTGAAAACCATGATTTATTGTGGGAGAAAAGCATAACATTTATGCTGCACTTTACCATGACTCAAAGACTGTTTTACTGAAAAACGTTATTGTGCTTGAAATAAGCTTGTTCAAGTAGTATAGATAATGCCTCTTGTTCAAGGAACAGGTTTTATGATTGTGACTATTATTGCTTGTAATATAACTGAGGCAATGAATTATTCTTTTATTATGCTATTTAGAAGTTCTTTTAATCATGTGAATCAATAGCCAAAACAATTGTCTTAAAGTTTATTTATTAGTTACAAGTAAGGCTTACGTTAATGCTGCAATGAAGTTACTGTGAAATTTCCCTTGTCACCACACTGCAGTGCCCATTCGGATCAATGCACCTAACCAGCGCATTTTCCAGCCTGTTCTAGTTCTACACACTCTAAGTAAAAGCTTGTTTCAAAGATGACTTTAATCGAGAAAATTCCAGTAAAAAATTCAATTCATTGTAAAATCTATTGTAAAAACATTTCTTGTTACTTTTTTATGGAAACTTGCTGGTTTTCTATTAAAATAATACAGTTTACCATTTTGCTTTTTTCTCTTTGAGCATCATTATTTATAATTCATGCTAATTGATGCATAAAAGCTGAACATGAATATGTTGGATGTATGAAGATTGGAAGTAATTTCAAAAAAATTAGATAATTCAGGGTTAGGTCAATTTTAATTTTTTAATTAACACCTGCAAATTGGCCAAATATTTGTTTTTAAAATGCTAATTTTTTGTCTTGCAACTCCAAATAGTTTTTGTTTTAGCTTTTTTTAAATGGTTCTGGAGTTTTGAAAATAGTGCCAAACTCTAGCCTAAGTCCTGGTAGTCCTACACCTCTCCACCTTCCACTCTTTTAGACCTTTGGTACAATCTATTTGTTTGATCAAAGTTTTGGTCTCTGAGTTAAGATCTGATGTGGCTCAATGTTGCATGTTGTTTGACAGCACTCCTGTGTAGAACCTTGAGATAATTTACCATGTTAATGATACTTTGTCAATTCTCGTTGTTGTGATTATTGGCAAACGTTATTTGGGTTCATTTTATCCATATCTTTTCGAATTTTGATTATGGTGCCAGATATACCTACCATTTGGAGTGTGTGTTTATGAAGGAGAAAAAACATTGCTTTGGATTTTGACAGTTACCATGGTTAGATGATTGATTTATGGCTTAATACTTAAAAATTAATATTTGTCCATATATTTTGTTTAAAAACTTTGAAAAATGCAAACAGGGGATTCAGAGCAAATACTGCTATGTTACCTGTCTGCTATGGCTGTGCAAACAGCTTGGAGTGCATCTTTTTCACCCACAGTATTTGTAAAGTAGCCCTTTGAAATACACCCTGACTGTATGAACTTAATACATACCAGGGAAGAAAGAACTCTCTGCAAAATTTACAACCCAATGCATGACCAGATACGTTGACATCTGACAATTTTATTGAGCCTGCTACTGTGATCTTTATCAGTTAGATATTGTGTTGTATTTATTATGCTGTGATTTGAAGTCTGTAAATGGTAAAGTAATAGTTTTGGGCAGAAATCCTCACTGAGTAAATGGGTCAAATGAAGCAATGAAGTATGACTGATAGTATAGATTACAAATGGAGATGGTTTCTATTATTACTAACACTAAGAATAACCTTTCAATTAACATGTGCCTCTTCACCCACACTTCCAAGCAAATGCCCAGTCAGTAGCAATTCACATTGTTATATTACTCTGAACATAACCTGTTATAATGTTGCATGCTTAATTTTTAAAAATTCATTAATGGACATGGGTGTCATTGCTAACTAGCATTTATTGCCCACCCCTAGTTGCCCTTGGAGGGCAGTTGACAGTCAACCACATTCGTAAAATCTTACAGTGCAGAAGGAGGCCATTCAAATTCATGTTAATATTGCTCTGGAGTCACATATTGGCCAGATTAGGTTAGAATGGCAGATTTCCTTCCCTAATGGGCATTAGTGAATAGATGGATTTTCCCAACAATCGACAATGGTTTCATGGTTATTAGCACATTCATAATTCCAGATTTCACGATCAGTTATAGCGGGATTCGAACTCGTGTCCCCAAGATATCAGTCAAGTTCCTGGATTAATAGTCTATCAATTAATAGTGTAGCAACAAGGCCATCACCTCTACATAAAATGACCCTGTATCTCTGATTATTTTGCTACTATCATTAAGTCTGTATCTTTTTTCAAAAGAGATGGAATATTAATGGTAATTAAATATTTAATACTTACTCTTCCTTGTGTTTCATGGAGGTAAGTATTTTATTTTTGTTGCTATAATTTTTTTTTAAATTGTCACTGTTCAGTCTGTATAATCCCTGTATAATCTTTACCTCTCATGACTAAGTAGTGAAGTAATAATGAAGGAATTAAATAAACTTGCAGGTCCTCTTAGAATTTATCATTGGTGTGATTATACTGCTTTCCAATTCACCACAAGCAGTTAGCAAACCCTCAAAAAAAGAGATAGAGAAACTATGTTTGAATGAAGATTGTGGTAGCTGAGTGATAGTCCTATTGCTCTAAAACTAATGTCAGGAGTTGCTACATTCCAACAGCTTACTTATTCCAATGGAAACACTTCACTAAGTGAAGGGAAGTTGGAATTTGGAGAACAGATCATATTGAAAAGATGAAAATATCTTTGTGAAAGTTTGATGGAAAACACTTACTATTTCTCATGATTCCTTGCAAGTCTTCTCGATTAATTTCTTTGGATTTGGGCATCACTGGCAAGGCAGCACATACTATCTACCCCTAGTTGCAATAAATAAGGTGATGGTGGGTTGCCTTCTTAAACAGCTACAGTGCATATTTTGAAGGGATTGCATAATGTTGTTGGCTAGAAAATTTCAGGTTGTTGACATATTGACAATGAAGGTGGAGAGAATGTTCAACTCAGGATGGTTGTCTTGGAGAAAAATGTGAAGGTGACAGCATTCCTCTGTACCTGCTACCTCAATTTCCAAGGTGATGAATATTACAAGTTTGGGAAGTGCTGCAAAAAGCCTTGGCAAGTTGCTATAATGCATCTTGTAGATAAATGCATACTACAGCCATGGTATACCATTAAGGGTTAGGATAGTATATATAGCATAATTATTTTCACATTGATTAGAACATTCTTGTGAGCTTAAAAAAGATATTTCAGTGCATATAAATGTTATGCTCAGTTTTTTTGCAATATAAGTTTTGTCATTTCTAACATTTAAAGCTATGCTTTAGAACACCTGTCAGTTTTGATCACTAAGAATGCTGCCAAACATCTATCAATTTAAAAAAAAATTCAATGAAGGTGATATTTGCTGGCCAGGCCTAATGGCCCAGGATAAAACTGTGGTGCACTGCCTTCTTGAACCACTGCAGTCCATGTGGTATAGATACACCCATAATTACCTCACTTGCTTAACTTGCAAACCTAGTGTTTGTAAACACTGCAGTTGGTCGTGTTGTTTGCTTATTAACAATAGTAATTGCACCTCAGAAATAACTTATTAGCTGTGACATTCTGAGAACATGAATGGCACCAAATAAATATGTGCTCCCCCTACCCCCACCCACCCCCCGCATCTTCATTAATGTACTACTTTATTCTACTTACATACGTGTTTTGCTGTATTGCAAAATTTTTGTTTACCTCTCCCTTTCCTTGGATGGCACTTTTCAAATGGTGAAAAGAGAAACAGAAGACACCATACAGATCTATAGAGTGGCCCAGTGCATAGACCATTAAAATATCATGAGCTGAATTAGTAAATAAGGAAATAGATTTGAGAGTCACTGGCTTTTATAATCTAGGGGACTAGAGTACAAGAGAGACTGATCAGGCCTGGTCTACTGAGAACAGTTCTAGGTACCACACTTCAGGAAGGATATATTAGCCTTGGAGAGGGGTATGTATTGCAGATTTACAGGATGATACTTGAACTCCAAGGGTTAAATTATTAGAAGAAATTACACAGACCGAGAAGGTTATGGGCTGATTTGATCAAACTGTGGTGGAAGAAAGGAACTCCCTGCTACAAATAGCCATCTATATTAAGTAAACTGTAAATATTAAAACTAAAATAGATAGATTGTTGATAACTGGCTGTCTTAGGATTATGGGTCAAAGGTAGGTATGCAGAATTAGGTCACAGATTCAGAAAAAATGGCAAAGTGGCTTGAGAAATTAAGTGGCCTCCTCCTGTTTCTATAACATAGGATTAAGCTACTATTTCATTTGCACTAAACAAAATGTTCAGAACAGGAATCCTTATGGACTTCCAAATGGCACTCCAAGGTTTGAAGAAGTTAAGTCAGTTCATTAAAAGCAGATAGAAATACTTCTTGCAGATACCCACTCTTTTTCCCAGATAGAGGTAGTCTTATTTAGCACGTCATATACCTGTCCTCACTTTCTCTGCTTGATATGAAAAGCTACCAAAAAAGTACACACTTCTTCAGTACCAGTTCGAGAACATGAAAAAGTTATTTGCATTAGCTTCTTCCAAACCAGCGAAATCAATCATCTGCTGTCCACAAATCCATCAACAAGTGACAGAGCCTTGTTTATACACATTCATTATTCTCCCTGCAGAAACAAAACATTAGTTTGACAGACATCAAACTTTTACCGGGTAACAGCGTTTTTGAGTGCAGAATATTTCATGCATATGATTATTCTGACCTACAAGAATGATAAACAAAACTAATAGTGTTGAATCATAGAAACATCAAGTCGATGTCTAGTGTCCTGGGAGTACTTATGATGCATTTGGTTTCCCACAGTCACTATTATCTGGGATTTGAAGTTATAAGGCATGGGCTAATGACCCAACTGAGAAAAAACAACTGAAATTAGCTAACAAAAGACATAGCTTGACTAAAATTCACGCTGTATACCCCATTTATATGAGTAAAAGAAAAACAGGGTATGTTGTGTATTGTTTAAGTGTTCAAAATCTGTTGCATTTTACACAAGTTCACGACATAAGGAGGAGTTCCTATACGATAGGATAATGAGGAAGTCCACAGCCAACTATCGCTTTTGAGCAAGAGGAGCAACAAATAGATAATGGAAACTGGCTGTTGCAATGACTGTTGCTGGTCATTGAAACAATTTTGAATTAATACCATAACCTGACTTTTGGACCAGACCTTTATATATTACATTATGTCCTTCATTGGCATCTCAAGACAAAGGGAGTTATGGGAATCAAACAGGAAAGTGGATCTGAGGTTGAAGATCAATATGATCCTATTAAATTGAGAAGCATACTCAAGGAATCTAATGGCCTACAGCTGGTCTGATTTATTTTGTTCTTATATTCATTAATTTCATGTGTACTCATCCACTGCATGGGATAGAGGCAACATTTTTTGCACTTCATTTCCCTAAAAGTGAAGAGAATACATGCAACTAATGCTGGTCATCCTAGTGCTTCCTCTTGGTGATGCCGGCAGGTGGTGGAGATTGTTTGTATTGAGCTGCTTGAAACAGTTGTCAAAACCACGTGAATTCCAGGAGCCAGTCCTATCTGTGCAGTTCTTCAAGGATATATTTGAGGAGGGTTGGATGCTGTGAAAGGGCCTGGCCCAACATAGCCTATTAAGACTGGTTTCCTGCCTACCTGATCCAAATTTCCCTTTGCTTTTCATATCACTCAAAGATCTATTAATCACTCAAGTAGCAACCCTTTCAAAGATGGATATTATATTATTGCTGAACGTATGCAAAAGTGACAGTGCAAAGTTGATTTCACATTGATCAAAAGTGCACTCTAAACACACCCAAATTGTAAGATAAAACTTAAGGGTTTTGAATGCAAGGGGTTAGGTAGGTATTCGCTGATGCAACAATGCACAAAATAACATTTCTTCCTACAGGCTTCTTTTTGATACTATCCCAATGAAAGGCCTAAGTGATGCTGTAGGTTCCATATCATGCATTGCATCCTGGTATTGGATCAAGAGATGGCCTTGTTGTTATCTTACCATACCTGACTCTGTATTATAGATCAGTTCCTGCCTCAGTTTTGAGGTGGCCAGCTGGGTTGTACGGTTGTGTTGTTACCCGAGAAAAAGGTGACTCGTTTTTATATCACCTTGTCATGTGACCAGCTACTTAGCATATCCTCAGGGTAACTAAGGATTTTCATGAGAACCAAGCATTGGTAACCATTTTACGTTACAATTACTGTAGATAGAGGCACAATACAACAACAGTTCAATGTAAAAGATCTTCTCAATGTCTCTAAGTTGATAGTCTAAGAAAAAGATGTATAAACAGAAGCATAAGAGTCTGTTTGCCATGAAAGATTCAATAAAGCCTGATCAGAACTGCATCTTCAGCAGTCATTCACCTGGACCTCTGACTCATCCTTTACACTTCAACCTGTGCATATACTTCTCCCGCTTCAACCTTATGTCAACAGGAATATCAACACCCAAGTTTCAGTTCAACTTCTCCATCTTGCTAGATCTTGAGCTGAAAGATTTAACACCCTGAACTTGATAGTTTGACCAATACGTTCATGATTGTTCAAGTCTAAAAGAAATTTAAGTGTGGCCAAAAGAAGCTAATTTCATCTGTAAGGAATCCAAAACTATTGTTCTTAAAACACTAATAACGAATTCCAAAGAAACCAGGCATAGTAACATGAAACTCACTGACATATGGACTGGATGCTAATACCTGACAGCAATCAAAAATCTGTGATACTGATAGGTGGAAGTGTAAAACCTGTAGAGGTCTCAATTTCTGCAGCCATCCCTTCCAATCACCACTAAAGTTGGAATCCACTGATGAGAAGAGGATTTGGTGCTCAGCCAAATCTCCCTTCACTGCAGCAGGACTAGAGAATCCCAGCATGGATAATCTGAGAATTCAGCCTTAAATCTTAAGGCCTTGCCTGGTGGCAAACCTGCAACATTTGATAAGGACCCTTGGGCTCAGAGAGAAAACTCTAACCATTGTTGTTCATCTAAAAATGTTAAAATTATTTTTTGTTGTTTAAAAAGTGTAAAATCCTACCATTAAGTCTAATTACTCAATGATTCTTAATGACTGCACATTCCAGAACCCAAACTGTGGGTTGTGACCCTCAGCAGGGCCGCAGGACAAGATTTTGGGTTCATGACCCCTTAGGCCATAATAGCAGCCATGGAGTAGAGATACTGTCAGGATAACTCCAAGACCCCCTAGCTTACACACACCTTTTCTTTTCCAGGCTCGCAGTCACTGGAGAATGAAAAGGTTTCACATGAGTAGTCTCAGTATCTGCTGTAAGCAGACAATGTTTTTCTAGCTCATTAAAGAGAGGAGAGGAATTAACCTTAAAAGTGATCCAAGACATGATAGGGTCATAACAGTCAATGGGGATCCTGATTGGAAGATGATGAAGATGTGGAGGGAAGTTATGCTGCAATAAGAGATTTGGAGTGGGGAGGTGGTGGTAGAGCCAGGATTTAACTTCTGTATCCATTTTTCCCTCCTTTCAGCAAGTACTGGCCTTGCAGCATCCAGATCCAAGAACAATATGTTAGAGCAGACATTTTACAGCATCGAATGTCATGCCTGTTAGATCTAGAAGCTGATGTATCACCTGATGCATAACCTGTCTGGAGTGGCCAATGCTGTTCTATATACAGCCTGATGAGCAACATGTGATGTCTGAACAAAGGCATTGCAACAATAACCTGGAGTTGCACATTTATGATGTAAAGATGCCAGTGTTGGATTGGGGTGGTAAGAACTCAGTGAGAATTTAGCAACACCAATTTTTAATCCAACCGATTTATTTGATAGTAAAATTGCAAGCTTTCAACACTGAGGAAGTCACAGTGTTGAAAGCTTGCAATTTTACTATCAAATAAATCGGTTGGATTAAAAATTGGTGTTGCTAAACTGTTGCACATTTAAATCAAGTGCCAATTCACTACTACCAGAGAAAACTTCAACTCATGTCCCAATGGCTGGGAAATAATCTCTTCTACAAAGAATTTCCCTTTATCCCCCATCCAAAACCCTGAAACAAAGGAGGGAGCTTGGGCAAGATGCTGAGTCAGTGCAGACTCTCTTTCTGTACTCAGGTTCTAATTAGAATCCCTACAGTGCAGAAGGCAGCAATTTGGCCCACAAGTCCACTGACAACAATCCTACCCAGGCTCTATCCCTATAGATTTACCCTAGCACAAGGTCAATTTAGCACAGCCAACCTAACCTGCACTTTTTATGCTCATGAGGGGAAACCCACACCAACATGGGAGAAAACTGAAAACTCCAGCTAAGCTGGGAATTGGACCTTGGCACTGAGGCAGCAGTGCTAACCTCAAAGAAAAACTGTGCCACCTCAAAGAAATATGGAAGGGGATGAGGGAAACTAGCTCAACATGTTATTGTTGGGCATCTTTACAAAGGAAGACCAGCTTAAGTGAACATTTTTATTTCATATTCAGAAACAGGAGAACACCAAGCACTCATTGTGGAAACAAGTGAGCCAATGAGAAACAACTGGGATTCACAAATCCCAGTTAGTTAAGGGTGAGCCTATTAAACAAGTACTCTCCCATGCTATTCTCAGGGGCCTCTAGTCTCTTCAGGTTGGTTATGTGATCACCAAGCTTCTTGATCATCTTCACTTGCTCATCCAAGTAATGATTCTTCAGGAAGTCACACAGATGAGGGTCAGTGTTCTCAGAAGAAAGTTTGTGCAGATCCAGCAGACTCTGGTTCACATTCTTCTCCATGCATAGAGCTCTCTGCATCGTCTCCAGACCATTGCTCCATTCATCCTGCTCTGGCTTCTTGACATCCTCCAGGATAACTCTGCCTCCACATTTATTCTGGAATTTCATCAGTTTCTCAGCATGTTCCCATTCCTCATGTGACTACTTCTTGAAGTCAGCAAAGTGACTCAAGGCAACATCAACCCAGTCAAAGCAAACAGACAATGGAGAGGTACACATAGGAGGAATAGAGCTCCAGGTTGATCTACTTATTAACAGTATTCTCACAGTCCTTGTGATAGTTCTGACACACTTAGGACACCATCTTCAAAGCTCCTACTCACTCACACCTAGAAAATTCTAGAACTATCCCTTCCTAAAGCAAGATCTTGTATTTATACTTCATGCAACCAAACCAGGGAATGATAGCACCAGTGCTGATTGGCTGTTAGATTGTCAATCAGAAATTGGTGATGATTCCAGGCACCAGTGAGGGAGAGGGGGGGTGGAGGGTGTGATACCCAGAGCCAATCAGAGTTCTGGAATGTATGCAGGTTTAGTGATCTTTTGCATGCCAAACAAGTAAACAAACTCAAATTAACTAAGGTGTCTTTCAGCTCAAACCAAATAGACAAACTCAAATTAACTTAGGGACAAATTAAAAGGGGCAGCTCCCCAAAACAGAAGGGGGAATGGCCAAACAAAAACCTAATTCGAAAAGAAACTTAAAACTTTCAAAATGTGGTTGTCGGGGTCTATAATGCATCCCAGCCCCTGCAAAGCCCAGCAGGCGAGTTTGGTGATGACCAGAAATTTGATGCTCACAGCATGAGTTGGTTCTTATGCAGAACCTCTACTTCGGTTAGGCTCAGTGAGTAAGATGACATTTTCACAAAATAGATATACAGAAATTTGCAGTTTTAAATTTAAAGTTCATTGTGCGAACTTTGATAATTAAGATTGTTTTATTTTGCTGCCCCTCCCTTACCCATTATTAATTAACTCTAATGCACACTCTCCCCTCTCCCCCATCCTGCCAGATTTTCACTATGGAGTTACAAAGTCACATTGGGGAAAATGTTTGAGAAGCACTATTACAAAAATATCACTCAAAGCCACTGACTGACTGCAAATTTATCCACCAGATGCAGCAGCAGATGTTTTGAATGATCTCTTAACATCACAACTTCAGGCTAAAGTGCTTTTGTAATCAAGGAAGTACTTTGAAGTACCTTCACTGTTGTAACATTGGCAAATGCAGCAGCCAATATCATATAGCGAGAACCCCCAATTAGCAATGAGATAAACAATAGATTATCTATTTTTCATGATGTTGGTTGAAGAATAAATGTTAACTGACCGCTGGAAGAACTTCCCAGACTTTTTCAGAATGTATGCTGATCATCATCTGAAAGAGCAGAAAGTTTAGTTCTTCATCTGAAAGATGCGCTTCTGATAATGTAGTGTTCCCTCGTAACAACACTGAATTTAGCCTCAACTCGATATATTTTGACTCAAGCCCAATTGCTACTCCTGAATCAAAACTGGTACATGCTTAATGCATGTGTCATGCCCATTACACATTTTTAGAGCAATATCAGGTCATAAGATTGATTTTTTTTCTCTGACTGAAACTGTAAGTTTAGTTGACATGTGCCAGGATCTGCTCCCAATATATCAGTGATTCCAACAGACAATAAAATGTCTGAACATTGATTATTTTAATGATAAGCTTTAGCAATGGGCTAGAATCTTATTGTCTATACATAAGTTGGTCCAGTCATATTTGCATAAACACAAAATGGTTTGTGCATTCAATTATGCAAGCATGAAACAAATTTCAAAGCGTATAGTAGAATATGAAATGTGCACACTCCTGTTTTTATGTTTGCTTGCTTTTAAGATGTAACAATCAAAAATATAGATCTTTTCTGTTCCTTTTCTTATAATAAGTGTACTCTCACCAGTGAAAAAGGACTCGTCCAGTGCAAAATTACAGGGTTTATCACCCTTGTTTAGCAGCCATTTTGTTCGTGACTATTTTGTGCTTTATGTATGTTAAATACAAATCAATGTGCAAATTAGTAAATGTTGATTGGTGGCACCAGAAAAGTTGACACAGACCCCAGAACAAAGAACAAAACAGCATGGGAAACAGGCCCTTCGGCCCAACGAGGCTGCACCACCACCCCGATGTTCCCACCTCTACCCTCGATCCCTGTCCATGTTTATAGATCTATGGATTAAAAACCAAATTTGAGACAAGTTAGGGAGAATTTGTTTTGCCAATTAGCCTAAGAGCACATCTTTGGGACGTGGGAGGAAACTGGAGCGCCCGGAGAAAACCCACGCGAGCACGGGGAGAACGCGCAAACTCCCACAGACACAGGCCCAAATCCATGTATCTGCACAGCACAGCGATTGTCACTGAGCTGTCGTGTTGCCCATCAAATGGTCCAGGTCAAGCTGACACAGATCTCCAAAAGCCTAATAAAAACACCTCCTGCTGCCCGCACCCATGCCCCCCCAAAAGGCGGAGGTCAGTTATGAGCTTGAATATATATTAATGATATGTGAAGACAAGGGTTTTGACTGAAAGTGCTGGAATTTGTGAGAAATGAATGTGCAGTGAATGAACATTCAATTACTTTTATTGCCGAGAAATAAAAATGCCAGTGTACAAAAGAGCAATTTGCAACGGCAGTAGTGAATTTGGAAATTAATAGGCAGGGATTCTGGTGCTGAAGGTATGAGATTTATTTTCTGGATGTCTCTGGAAGCAGGCTACTCTTAGAAAATGTTCTTTCTGACATTTCATTTAATGCACTTTCCATGATTGTATATGCTGCAGTTAATTTGCCTTTCAAACCAAAAGTAGTTACTTGCAAAGAGTTGACATATTTTAAATAGGAAAATTAAAGCTATTATACAGACTTGGAAACAATGTCATTGGGGGGCAGTTCTTTTCAATGAGAATCTAATCACACATGCATGATGCAAATTTTTGACTTGAAACTTCCTTCATGTACAATAACATCAACATTTTGTATTTTCTCCATTTAAACTCATAGAATCATGCAGCATGGAAGGAGACCAATTGACCCATCAGGCATGCGTCCCTCTTTGAGCGAGCTTCCACTGACCTACCATTCCCCTTTAACTCTGCAAAATACTTTATTACAAGTATTTATCCAATTTACTTTTGAATGAGGGCCTAAGAAACCATGACACTTCCACACCTCTCTGTAAGGATGCACATTGCTCCCCCCCTCCCCGGTCAGAACCTCACACACCTGCTCTCTATCATTACCCCTTGAGGATAGGTTCTTGTGTTCACAAACGCAGATGTGGCAAGGAAACTTAATAAGGTTGTTAAAACATATGTGGGACTCTTGGCTTTATAAGAAGTACAAAAACAAAGAAATTGCTAAACATTTAATCACTTGAGACCCTGATCTACCAAAGTATTGGAATACAAGTATTCCAATTGTAAACAGCATAGCCTAAGAAGGATATGAAGACCTTTGAGAGGTTTACCACAGTTAAAAGATTTTGGAATGAAAGAAGTGAGATTTAATAGAAGCATTCAGAATTATGAATGGATTTGATAAAGTTAGGGAGCAACAGTTACCACTATTGATGGTGTTGTTACCTCAAGGATGGAAATTTAAGGTAATTGTTAAAAGATTCAAGGGGTCTGATGAGGAATTTATAGTAACTGGTAACCTGTTGTGATTTGGAACGTGCTGAATCTGGGATATGCTACCTGAAAATTTTGTGAAAGCAGATGCAATTGTAATTTTCCAAGGAAATTGGATAAATAGTTGAAACTATAATAAATGTAGGGGTTTTAAGGAAAGAACAGGGCAGTGGGAGCAAACAAAAGGTTAAATGTAAGGAAGTGTATGTAAGAATGAGAAAACAAGGTTCAATTGGGTTGCTTGAGGGTTACAAGTTAGCAAGGAATGAGTTTAAAAAAGGCTTAGGAGGGGTCTTGAGAAGCCCTTGATGGGTCAAATTAAGGAAAACCCTAAGACTTTTTACTCTTGTATGAGAAATAAAAGAATGACCAGGGTGAGGTTAGGGCTAGTCAAGGATAGTAGTGGGGACTTGTACATGGAGTCAGAAGAGATAGGAGAAGTGATGAATGAATACTTCTCTTCAGTGCTCACCAAAGAGAGGGGCCATGTTTTTGAGGATGAGAGAGTGTGATACAAGCTGATAGGCTAGAGGAGATAGATGTTCTGAGGGAAAATATATTAGCAATTTTGAAAAACCTGAGGGTTGATATATCCCCTCAGCCAGATGGAATATATCCTTGGATTCCTTGGGAGGCAAGGGATGAGATTGCAGAGCCTTTGGCTTTGATCTTTGGCTCCTCACGGTCCAGGGGGTTAGTGCCAGAGGACTGGAGAATGGCAAATGTTGTTCCTCTGTTCAAGAAAGGAAATAGGAATGAACCTGATAATTATAGGTTGCTTAGTCTTTCTTTGGTGTGCAGTAAGAGGGATAGGATTCATGACCATTTCAAAAGATATAGCTTAGTCCAGGATGGTTAGCACGGATTCGTGAAGGGTAAGTCTTGCCTCACAAATTGAATTGAATTCTTTGAGGCGGTAGCTAAGTGTGTAGATGAAGGTAGAGCATATACTTGGATTTTAGTAAGGTTCTCTATGGTAGGCTCATGAAGAAAGTAAGAAGGTGTGGGATAGTGGTAAATTTGGCCAATTGGATAAATAACTGGTTTGGCCAATTGGATAAATAACTGGCTATCTCATGGAAAATTTTCAGCTTGGAGGCCAATTAACAGCAGCGTACCTCTGTACTGGCTCCTCTTCTATTTGTGATTTTTATCAATGATTTGGAGGAGATGCATGAAAGGTGTGTCAGTAAATTTGCTGATGACACCAAGATTGGTGGAGTAGTGGATGACGTGGAGGGCTCTTGTAGGTTGCAAAGAGATATTGATAGGATCCAGAGCTGGGCAGATGGAGTTTAACACTAATAAGTGGGAGATAATTCATTTTGGTAGGACAAATTTGAATGTGGATTACAGGGACAATGGCAGGATTCTAAGGAATGTGGAGAATAGAGATCTTGGGGTTCATATCCACCGATCTCTGAAGGTTAGTACTCAAGTGGATAGAGTTGTGAAGAAGGCCTATAATGTGTTAGTGTTTATTTACAGGGGGTTTGTGTTTAAAAGCTGTGGGTTATGCTGCAACTGTACAGGACCTTCGTGAGACCATACTTGGAATATTGTGTGCCGTTCACTATATATCACTATAAGAAGGATGTGGAAGCATTGGAGAGAATGCAGAGGAGCTTTACCAGGATGCTGCTTGGTTGGAAGGATAGGTCTTTTGAGAAGCTGGGGCTTTTCTCTTTATAGCAGAGGAGGATGCGAAGTGACTTAATAAAGGATTATAAGATGATGACGGGGGATAGATAGACTGAATGTTCAGAGACTAGTAGGGAGTGTAATTATAAGATGCATTATGGGAGATATAGAGAGATGTCCAAAGTAGGCTGTTACTCAGATTGGTTGGGGTGTGGAATTCACTAACTGTTGTGTTAATGGAGTCAGACAGTTTGGGAACTTTCAAGCAATTATCAGATAGGCACGTGGAGCACCAGAGTGATAGGGAGTGGGATAGTTTGATCTTGGTTTTGGACAAAGCTTGGCACACCATCAAGGACCTGTACTGTGCCATACTGTATTATGTTCTATGTTCTAAATAGCTATTTCAAAGAGGCAGGTCAGATAGGATGGGACAATGCTTCTATTGGGAAAAGACTCAAATTTCTGAGAACACATACTAATGGACCCAAGAACAACTTCTTCTCTCCTGTCATCAGACTTTTGAATGGTCCTATCAGAAATTAAGCTGATCTTTCTCTGCACCTTATCGTAACTGATCACTGTATTCTGCACCATCTCTTTTCCTTCTCCATTATGTACCCTTGGAATGCTGTATTTTGTCTGTAGTGCACAAGAAACAATACTTTTCAGTGTATTCCAAACATGTGACAATAATATATTAAATCAAATTGGCATTCTTCTGCATTGTAATTTTGACAGTCCCTAGAATTTACATGTTATATTTGTGAGGTACGCATTTTAGTTCATCATCACTCTCTTGTATATTGAGTTCAGGTATTTTCATTGTTGCATAATAAACCATTCAATCAAAATAGAATTCATACAAATATAATAACATAAATGTATCTTGCCAGAATCCTTGCCATTTTAGCCTGTCAAACCTGTTCTGCTAACTCAAACTGATCATCTACCTCTTATGCTAATTTTCCCACTACCTCCATGTCCCTTGATATCATTAGTATGCAGACATCTATAATAAATCTAAACTATAATACTATTCTGATTTTTATTATAAGACGCAATTCTTAAATTATTATAATGAATATTTTTTCAATTAAACTTTGGAATAAATTTTGCATTTGTTAAGTAAATATTTAGACATACAAATACTTATTGCAAATTAGATTGACTTGATATATCCTCAATGTGTTCAGCTGTGAAATGCAGTAACTGTCCAAAATATTTCTGAAATGAATGAATAAATGCAATTAAATGTTCATTTCAATCCAGAATTGAAAGAAAATAGGAGAACCTATGATCGAGTGATAATATTGCTTTCCAAGATGATAAAGTAATCAATTCTATTGTAACTAAACACGTATTTTCCTTTTTAAAATAAAAAAGTGAACTTAGTTAATGCATAGCTATTTGAATGCATTGTATATTGCTAATTCCTTGTGTGATGAATTGAAATATTAATGGATGTTTCTTTTTGTCACAGAATCACAGTGTAACTTGTGTGGTGAGCCAGAAGGTGAGCAATTGAATTTCCATCACTACTTTGGTTTTGGTGCTTATTACTGTTTTGTCAGAAACTGGAAAGTTTATTATTTAGTATCTTATAACTGGCTAAATAAATATAGAGGACATTCTTCTATGGCATAATAAGTTTTCTCTCATTAGCATCAATCCAAGTTTATAAATATGAATTTTTTTTCCCAAATGTGATACAGGTCTGTTTGTGCTAACATGTATCACACAAAATATGCATTCACTCAGGATCTAAAGCAGTTTGATTGAAGCCCTATTGAAACCTACTTCCTAAATGGAATAGAGCAAAGGGACAGCAGTGAGAAGTACATCATGCATTAATTTGTTCTTGAAATATAATCAAAGCATTTGAAATCACATTAATCATTACATCTTAATAATACCAATAGCAGTCAATGTGTTAATTTATTTCACTTTGATGCAAATTGTAAACAGAAAAGTTGTTGGTATTACAAAGTTTATGCTTTTACTTTTATTTGGACTTAAGTAATGAAAATCACTATTTTCAAATATCAATATCTATAGTTTTGGTTCAAACTGCAACAATATGATGTGTGTGTACCTGTTGTAGAGGATCTTTTTGTACAGCTAGAGTATAGTGTGGTTTCAAATGTCTCTTGACTTTAAGACATTTGCTATTCAAACTCAAGGGGTTAGAGTCATGATATACCCCAACTACGAGTCATTTATTCTTTTCAGAACACAACTTTTTTATTTCCTCTGTGTTTTGTGGATTGGAAGATGTTAGCATGATGTGCTGATTTCACAAATTATAGCCATAATGTAAATCATACTGACAGCAGGCAGTGGGGTATAATGATAAAATCTAAGTCTTTCTGTATAGTTGTAGCCGGAAACTTGATTGCATTTCCTGTCTGTTCACTTAGGCTGATCCTGATAGCTGTATGCGTCTTTCAAAGTCTTTTTGATCGAGGTATTTTTTTACCTCAAGGTCAAGATTACCTACAGGTTGTCTTCATCCCTCTTTCTATTCATTGCTAAAACTCTGACTCATTTTTCAACACCTGCGGGCTTATTTTCTCTGACATTGAACTTTCCACCTACATCCAACTCATCTAGAACTCCACCATCCATATTATCCCTTTCTGAGTCTCACTCACCTATCCTGTCTGATCTTTCACCATGCTCCACTGCTTCTCTTATGTATTATAAATTGCAGATCCTCATTTACCATTTTTTGTTACATTTTTGGAGATTTTTTAAACTTGATGCAGTAAAGTGTTCAGGTGCTGAAGTGATGGAATTGAGTGTCGCCAATGTACACGTGAAATCTGATCCCATGTCCTGGGATGACATTGCTGTGGGGCAGCACAAAGATGTGGAAGGTGGGGGAGAGGGTCAAAGGTCGATCCCTGAGAACTCAGGAGATAATGTTGCAATGGCAGGAAGAGAACCATTTCTGGAGATGGTCTGATTATGATTAGATAAGAGTGGATAATAGTAAGCAAGGGTAGTCCCACTAAGCTGAACAAGAGAAGCGAACTATTGAAGCAGCATGATTTGATTGTGCAGAGAGGTCGAGGAGGGATGATACACTCTGATTACCTGTTTTGTTCCCGAGTCATTGACTCTGCATCCTTCCTGTCTGAGGCTGCATCAAACTGTTCGAAATCTTGTCATCCTTTTGACTCTATGTTAATGAGATTATGTTAATGTAAATTGCTGTTGTAGTGCTTTGTTTGTTTAAGGAATTGAGTACAATGACAACAATCCATGAAGGGAGGCCACAGCAGAAAGGCAGCAATTTGCAATATCAGTGATCAAGGGACCCAGGAGGTGAAATTCAGCCATTCAGAGTTTAGTGGGAATTGGGATTAAGGCAGTAAGCAGTGGGTTTCCTGAGCAAGGAGAAATGGAAGATCAGCTAAAAAAAATACATGTTCAGGGTTCTGACAAGGGCAATCTGTGGAGGAACCTGACTGTCTTAACAGTTAGGGGAGAAGTAGCAGAATGAACTGATGGCAAAAATGTCTGAGTTTCTTACACTTGTCAGATGTAACAGTGTGGAAGCTGAAGAGAGCATTTCGGGAGTCAGCTGGTGATGGACAATAAAATAATATTTTATGAAGATAGTGTGAGTCGTTTTCTCTGGATAAATCAGATTTTTAATTCCAGATGTGCTGTAACAGAAATGAAGAAATTAATACCATAGCATATTGGAAATGAAAGTTTTATTTTTGTCATACGCTTTATGGTCTTGTTCATTAAATATCCCTAACCTTTTCTTAATGTTATGTCTCGGGAATTATCTTGAATTAGAGATGCTGGCGCTGGACTGGGGTAAACACAGTAAGAGGTCTGCCAACATCAGTTTTAAATCCAACTGATTTATTTGATAGTAAACTCGCAAGCTTTCGGCTATTATAGCCTTCTTCAGGTGAATGAGGTGTTCTGGTCTGCAATAGTGCGCATCAGCACAGACAGTTTACAGATTGCTGATCAGAATGCGAATCTTTACACCTAACCTGCTATTCAAGTCTTAAAGTGGCTAACAATGTGAGTGGAAGGAGCACTTCAGCAGTCACGGGCATTCGGCCTCCGACCTTCGGGTAAACGTTCTTCAAGGGGGCCTTCACGACACATGACAGCGCAGAGCTGCTGAGCAGAGACTGATAGCCAAGTTCCGCACACAGGAGGACAGTCTTAACAGGGATCTTGGCTTCATGACACACTATCTGTAACCCCCATGATTTGCCTGGGTTAGCAAAAAACCTCACTTACTGTGCTGTCTGGAGACAATACACATCTCTCTAACCTGTGCTCAGTGCTCCTTCCACTCGCATTGTTAGCCACTTTAAGACTTGAATAGCAGCTGAGGTGTAAAGATTCGCATTCTAATCAGCAATCTGTAAACTGTCTGTGCTGATGTATGTGCTATTGCAGACCCAGATCACCTCATTCACCTGAAGAAGGCTATAATAGCCGAAAGCTTGCGAGTTTACTATCAAATAAATCGGTTGGATTTCAAACTGGTGTTGTCAGACCTCTTACTGGGAGTTATCTACCAGAGCAAATCACCTGTCCCCTATGGAACATGTTGAATTTTGGAAGTCAGATTAGTTGCAGAGTGGGCAGGCGATCTTCTTTGTCTGATTATTACCCACGTACTGAAAACAGTGTTTCAGTCGTGTTTGTTGCAATGTGAAGCTGCTGTGGCAGAACAACTGCAGAGCAGATTTTTTCATGGCTGTTTCAGTCAAGACTTAATTGCTTGTGAGTTTTCCCCATTTCTTTACAATGGCTTTCAAAAGTCTGAGGCAAAAATAAAAGAAGGCACCACATAACTGCTGCAAATAAATATAAAATTCTGGAAGTACACAGCAGGTCAAAAATAGATTTGTGTTTTTGTACATGACCTGATGGCAAAGTTCTGATGAAAAGTCATATCTATAATGGTGACTTAATCTTCTCTGTATGCTGGTGGGTGACCTGTTGAACCCATCACATTGTTACTGACACCTTGCGTTATTCCTCTAACAGTGATACAATACAGTTTTTATAGTATCTCATTTTGTCTTATAGAAATCGTTTTCTTTCTGATATGCCCTTTGCTCCTTTATGCTAGCGGAAATGAGTGAAGTTTTTCAGGTTTTTGACATCTAGCAATACCCCTTGCTTTGGACCACTCCTCCACTGTTGGTACTGCTGCACGTTTTCATTATTTTCAACACACCAGTTGAATGAAGTATCCTTATGTGACACATCAACAAGTTGAAATCTGTCCTGCTGTCCTGTTTCTTCTGTGCAGCAAAAACATTTTTGTGTCTACGCAGTGTTTGCTGAGTCAACTGAACGAGAAACTAAACCATTCAATAGACAGGAAAATCTGTGTTCATCACTTCAAGACCTTGTTCCAACTGATTACCATGGAATACATCCTGCCTCCGCAGGAACGTGTTCAGCATTATTTAGAGAACATACTTTTGGATATAATGTTCACTGCGAGACCTGTACCAGATCCAGGGTACATTTTAGCTGACATGCAGTAATACACTTACATAAATCATCATGAGCTAAGAGTGGCTTTTGATTTAATTAGTGCCATAATGCATGTGATTTGGTTGTGTGCAGTGTGTTGTTAATTATTGGAAGAGGTTGAGCTAGACTTTGCTGTAAGTTCTCCAGAATTGTGCCCTCGGGGCATTTTGCCTCGAGGGACTTTTTCCAGGATCCCTCTTGGGACAGCACTTCTACAGTAGCAAATATTAAACACTGTCTCTACCTCTGCAGATCTACCAGCCCCCTGAGAATTACACATCTCTCCATCTCCATCTCCTCCATTCTCCACTTTGTTCCGTGATTGATGGCTGCACCTCCAGCCGAACTGGCTTTAAGCTCTGAATTTCTGCCCAAAACCGCTCTTCCTCTGCTCCTCTCTTTATTCCTTTAAAAACATCCATAAATCTCGTCTCTGACAAAACTTCGAGTTACCCCTCTTAATATTGGTCTTTCCATTCAATACCCACATTGGTCATCTTCTGTTTCTTGTGTACGTTCTGGGGCACTTTCCCACATTTAATTCCCCACTATTGAAATTGTGCATTTCATTTTCTACCTAAGTATGAGAGAGTCTAAAGTTCAAATGTAAGGTGCTTTGGAGAGAGGGGAGATTGGCGTGCCAGCATTCAGATTTGGAAAAAGGAGAGGGGATGAACATAGAAGTTGTTCAAGGGAGGAAATGGCCACAGCTCACAATGCTGAAGATTATCTAATGGAAATAAGGAGTGGAGAGCTAACTAAAAATCCAGCAGAGTATAAACGAAGAATCCAATGAAAGTACATGCGATCCACTCTTGCCAATATCTCTGAAATACAAACAGGTAAGTAAATAGCAGGAGTGAAACCCAAAGTTTTTTTTAAAAAATGAAACACAGAGAAACAGAGAAGGATTAAAAGTAACTCTATGGAACCAGTGCAGAGCAGAGAGCCAGTCTGAAGAATAGGTGTTGGGAAGTGAAGAGTACATAAGATTGAGTGGTACTCGCTGGAAAAATCACAGCAACTCAGTCCAATGAGGAATGATGGCGGAGTTCTGAAGGATGAGTGCAGTTCAGCAGTCGTTGGAAACAAGTGGACAGCAGCAAACACCATTCAATAATGAGGATAGGCTCCAGACTATGATAGGAGCTAGTTCAGTAAAGAATGTGAAATATATGTTAGTGAATAACCAATGATTCAGTTATTAAGGAAAGGAATGTGGTAGGAAACTGCCAGTTCTATCTTCCCAAAAAAGTATTGTCAATGTTTATTAAGTAGTTATGAATACAAAACAAAATTGTTAAACTTCAAATGGGTTTTCCCTATCATTTTTTGTGTTCTCAATTTTCTCCTTTCCCAAAAGTGATGTCTCCTTATTACTATTGTTTCCCTCCATTAGTTCATTTTGTTGATGTGAACCTTAACAGGCTATTTAACTGGGCAAGCATCACAATCTGATTCAGTTACTAACCTAAAAGATGCTTTGGTGGACTGAATCGATTTGCAGAGAGAATATGTTGGAGCGCCAGTGTCCGAGAAAGATGTGGAGACGGGAAGAATCCCGAAACCGTTCAAGGGAGGAAGTGTCACAGTGCACGTTGCTGAGGATTTCCAATGTTTCCAGCAGTGAATGTTGGACTCTGATCAAAAACAGCACACTTTTTAAAATTCATTCATGAGAAATGGATGTGTGGCAAGCTCATCAGCATTTATTGGCCATAACTACTTGCCTTTGAAACTGAATGGCTTGCTAGAGAGCAGCTGAGAGCCAACCACATTGCTGTCTCTGGAGTTATATGGAGGCCAGATCAGGTAAAGGCAGAAGATTTCCTTCCCTAAAAGACCTTAGTAAGCCAGATGGGTTTTTCCAACAATTTAACAGTGGGCTCACGGTCTTCAGTAGATTCTTAATTCAAGATTTTTTAAATCAAATTCAAATGCCACCATCTGCTGTAGCAGCATTCAAATGAGGATCTCCAGAACACTAGTTGAGTTTCTGGGTTAATTGTCCAGCAATTATATCTCTAGGCTATTGCTTCCTTATGAGAGCAGTCACGTCAGGAATTGAAACTGGGACTTTGATGGGTCTGTATGATTCAGTTACTCATTGCTTTATGCAGCTGAGCAATTGAGGGAGCTAATAATTAGGCGTGATTTACAATCTTATACGATGCTCAGTAATAATGTTACTGTTGTGATAGCTCCAATATGTTTGCTGACTCAGAAATGGTTCCTGCAAGCTGGTAACATCATCACAGCACCAGCTGCAGAAGGACTCCCCACTGATTTCCAGAATTATCCCCCAATTAAATTTTGGGGCTGATCCTTGTTATATATTCCCATGTGATTTTGTGAAAGTAATTATATACAGAAGTTACGTCTTCTGTTCTGCAGTGGTAGTGACTTTTTTTTCTCAAAAATATACTGTATTCATAAATCTGAGAACATTACAATCATTTCAAAATGACCATCACACAAAAAGCAATAATATTCAGGCTCCTTACAAGTAACATTCTGAGATGTTTCAGTACAGTCGAAGAAATGTTTCCGACATTTTACAATGTTCTTACAAAATAGTGCATGGGTATTTAAAGGTTGTCGATATGTTGCACTCTGAGGTGTTTCAATACAACTGAGATGTACGTAATACTCAATATACGCATTCAATGAGTCATTTGGCCCTAAGATTTGGCTCCTTTTGGTTCACTGTAGTTGAAAGGTCTCAGGCAGTGAACTTCCCCACTGCACCTCTGTGGCAGCTACCCCAAGCTTTAGTGCATCTCTCTGTATACAGTAATGGTGACCTGTAATTGACAATGACAAAAGTTAAAGCACAACTTAAAAAAATGTGATCAGTGCAATTGAATATCATTACTTCACTTCCTGCTGCAAGTAGGGAGAAAATATAAGGAACAACAAAAAAACCCAACCTGTTTCCATAAAGACCATTGGCAGCTCCCTCCTGTCAGGATTACCAGCTCATATTCTCCCTAATTGAGATTAAATGAAGTCTCCAGACATTTATTTTTGAATGCTTTAAACAAGTCCACATTCACTACGTGTGGTGGCAGTTAATTTCATCTGTTAGTAACAGTGTGTGAAGAATTTGTCCCTTGGGTTATTGCCCTGCAGGATTAGTATTTTCAACAGACAAGTGCAAAAATCTGGAGGGACAAAACAGACAGCAAGAAGTAAATATTAGGCCAAGTAAATCAAGAGCTAAAGGGAATCAAAGACTCTAAAGGGCTAGCACTGGGAAACTAATTAATCAAACCTTCTGAAGAGCCAACACTGTAGAATTGAGGTAATTTAGAATAAAGCAACAGGACACATTATTGATATTGGGAGGAAAAAAATTGTTTTTCCTTCCCACACAAAGGAACATAGGTGTTTTCAACCTCATGAAACAAAATATTCTCTTCTGTGTTAATTGCACCAATACTGACCTCCAGCACACCAGAGGGCAGTGAGAATAGGTACAAAATCAAATTGTTAATCTTAACTCAAATTGGAAGCTATCCAGTATTGCTCAGATGCAGTTCAACCATGGCATTGAGATAAATGAGATTATCTTGTACCGCAACTAAAATGCTTTCATGATTAGACAGGAAGGATCCTGACACGTTATACAAATCACTGAAAAAAATGGCAAAGTAGTATATGGTGACGAGGCAAAAGAATATGTAATTAATTTTTGAATTGTTTCAGCTAATCATACTTAATGAAAAATGTCATCAGTGCAAACAGCTGTCTAGCATACTGTAGTTACCATTCATCTCAAAGCAATTCCTGCAATATTTTGACATCAGATTTGTAGCACAAGAAGTATTTGATTATTCACTTATTGTTCAATAACAAGGCATGAAATTAAGCAGTGGTCTCTTGATCTGTAACTGGTTTCCACTGACAGATCAGTTGATATTTGCTGCTGATCCAAATAGGATTTGAAATTAAGGGGAACAGGAGCTATAATTACTCTGCTCGAAAATAATAGCTGCAGTAACAGTAAAACTCTCTTTTGGACAGCTATGGAATTCATGTTAAAGCCTCACACTAATATGCAGTTTTTTTTTGCCAGAGTTTCTCAGTGCTATCTGTCACCTCAATCTTTGGTGAGGAATCTGCAAGCCAAGCCTTTATTGTTCGAGCAAAAGAGTGTGAGGCTGACGTGAATGTGAATGATATTTTAATTTGCCTTCAGGTTTATATTAAGGAAAGAATTACAAATCAGTAAATGTCAAAACTCATCATGGAAGCGTGATTTATCCACCTGTCTCAGCATTTAAGTCAATATAAACTGATCTTTTAACCATGAGTAATCAGTTTTCCAGTAACAAATTTCATAGGATTTAATGTTTGTGTTGAGGGAAAACCATTTACATCTCATATTTCAGCCTGTGTGTGTGAAAACATTGTAAACTTGGTTTAGATGCCTAAGTCTCTGATTTTTGGTTGCTGACTTTTCTGGTCCCCTCTCTTCCTCTCCATCCCCACTGGCATTTTTCTGGTGGAAGAGATGACTTCCTATTAGCTATCATCAGGATTTTCCGGACCCACCGATGTCTGTGATGTTTTGTATGGTGTGTCCATCCTGCTGCTGGGGAACCTGTTATGGCAGTCAGCACTGGTGGGACCAAAAGATCCTGTTGGTGGAATTGGAAGATCCTGCCCAACAAGAAGGACTGAAAAATCCTAACTCCAGAGTTTTTTTTTGTTGTAGCAACTCAATTTGAAAACAATTGCAATAATATCTGCAAAATTTGTTGTTGCAAATATATATATATATAAATTAGAGTACAAGAATTGTGCAAAACTACAGAATGCTATAATGAACTGCAAATATATGTTGGCTCAATTTTTTTTTAGTTTCATGATAGAGAAAAGCCCCAAATGCTGAAAAAAGTGATATATAAAATCTTGCATCTTATTATTATTAAAATGCAATTTGATTGACCTACTTAACCGAAAGTCTTTGATGTGATCACTTTGATCGTCTTCTCCCTATCCTTGTTGAGAGAGGAAAGTCTATTAGAGTTATTTCCACTGTTTCATTGCGACTTGATTTCATCCTCAAAGGTTTAATATGTCATGAGGCTGGTGAAACTAGACCACAATTAAGCTGTTTTAATAAGAACTGTAATGTAACTCTTTTGGTTGAGAATGAATACAAAGATCAAAGGAACCTCTTGAGAATGAGCAGTTTTAATCCACTTTATTTGTCCTTAGGCAATATCACGGATGTGTTGGTGAGTGCTATTTGCATGTTCGGCCAAAGCTCAAATGTGGAAGAGTGCATGAGTTTAAATGAGGGTCACATTAAAACCGGTGGCTGTATATCAACTCCACCCTGTTAACTTTCACATTTAACTCCAGCATAATAAGTTGTCTAGGCCCTTTGCAGAGGGATTTTTAATTTCCATATTCTAATTATTCATTTTGAGTGATGTTAACGTGTCGTTCTCACTGTGATGATGGGTCTGAGTTTTCTTGATCTCTTGAAACTCATCTGTGAAAGCAAAGCAGGTAAACAGGGGTAATGGAGGAGGCTGAAGTAAACTCTGGTAACTATGCCAATAAATACTCAGTACCAGCTTCTTTCCTGTTTGTTAGTGAGGAAGTTTCTGTTCATAGTATTTTTACTGAAGGTTATTTTTTGCAATTTTAAAGGTTGTTTTCACATCAGGGTGGATACACTTTATGCTCTTTGGATTGGAACTCAGTCAAGGACTGAGCTGATCTGCAGATCCCAGACAAACCTAAAGCTGCACAT
Organism: Sphyrna mokarran; assembly: GCA_024679065.1. Lineage (NCBI taxonomy): Eukaryota > Metazoa > Chordata > Chondrichthyes > Carcharhiniformes > Carcharhinidae > Sphyrna > Sphyrna mokarran. The sequence continues at coordinate 102,963,734 of JAGIQG010000005.1, forward strand.
CAGAGAGTATAGTGGAAATTTAATGCAGTGCATATGGGAAGGAAAAATAGGCAAAATAAACATTTGAAAACTGGGAAATGAAGCAATTTGAACCCATCTGGTGTATCAGAACTATCCTCATTGACTCTATCCTTTGGTAAGTAGACATACGTGAAATGCATGTTTTGTAAGTATTTATATCGGCCAAAATGTGTGATTCAAAAATAAACTCCTGTAAAATGTTAATTACTTTAGCTTTAGTAATTTGCATTAAAAGTAGATTATTGACAAGTATCATGGTTTCTTAGTCTGTGCCTTTGGTCTGGAAAAATGGTGGTTTGTGCTGAGGTTCACCTAACTTGTGGGAGCATTTAGCAGTCGTCTTCATAAGAAATACATATTGAGATGGACAGAGATTCAAACGTACCATTGCAGAAAGATCACAGAATAACAGTTATATCTTGTCATTTATTCTGTGTATAACCGTTCTGAAATTGGAGAGCCTTTTCCTTGGATAAAAGCAAAAGTTCTGCTTATGAGAGAAAATCTTTTACATGGGATGAACTTGTGCAAAATTTAATGACAGTTGTTACAATTTTTAATAATTTAGTTATTTGTTAACGTTCTGGAATCTGCTGCTGGAGAGTTTGGTGGAAGCAGATTCAACAGCATGTTTCACAAAGGGAATTGAATAAATGCTTGAAGGGAAAATATTGCAGACTAAAATATTGCAGAAAGTGAGCAGAGTGGAGCTACTTTCAGGGAGTCAAAAGTGTTAAAATAAATAATGATAGAAAGAGTCTTAGGAGTTTGGATAGACATAACACTTAGTATGTACAACTATTGCAGAGCAGTAACAAGCAAAATTAAGACAATATTGAACTATGTAATCACAACAGTGTTTATGAAGCAAAGAACACTGATCAAACTGTACTGTCTGTTAAAATCCAACTGATGTCTGCTTTTGTTGCCAAGAAAGAAAAGAGATATTCAAACACTGGAGGCAGTGCAGAGAAGTGTTGATTTGAGAATTCCATGAATTTGATCTAGCAATAATGAAGGATCAGCAGTGTATGTTTAAGTTAAGACAGTATGTGATTGGTTTGAGGACTTGAACATAATGATGTAAGCTTGGTGATTTGCTGCAGTGCCATCTGTAGATTCTGGCCTCTTGCACAACTTTGATTTCAATTTCTTCACCATTGGTAGCCGTGCCTTCACTTGCCTGCGTCCTACGAAACCAGCTCTCTTAACCTTTCTCTTAATTTTAAATGCTCCTTAAACCAACAGTTTTGACCAAACCTTTGGTTTCCACTATCTCCTCATATGACAATCATTTGTTTTGTGATAATAGCTCCTGTGAAGCGTCCAGAGATGTTTCTCTAGTTATAATCCGAATTAAGACTGTCATCATTTGAAAATAAATCCAAATTCCTCATTTTAGCCAATAGGACTATGCCATAAGGTTCTTTTTTCTTTCAAAACAAATTTTATTGTATATAAAAGAATTAACCAAAGCTAACATTTAACCATAATTCTGTTTTGCTCTGTTCTTCCTCAAATCTTAGAAGGCATACAATCTTAAAGCTATTTACTTCTATAGCGACCACCCACAAGTATGGCATTGTCCTCTGGAGAATTCTCCTCAGCTGCAGTTATTCTCAGAGATAAAACATTCATTTACCATCTCTTAACTAAGGATATGTCAAGTCCCTCATTCACATTACTTTGTAATACTTCTGAGCTAATTCAACTGGTTACTTTATTTTGCAATAAGTTATGAGGTTCTCTCCGTCTACAAGATAGGCAATCTTCCGGTTTATCATCTCTCTTAAGATTCAAAACTGAGATGAAAGCTCATCTGTATTCCACACAATCAGTGACAAAATTAGCATTTTATTCTGGTTACTTTTGCTCTGGTTTACATTTCCTTTGGCTATCTTGTCTCTGAGCTGCAAACCACATGATACCTGAACTAAAAACACTCTTGCATTCTGAGTGCATGTAGTCTCATGTAGTGCTGGCATGTAGTCTCATGTAGTGCTTCCCTGAAAGGCATTAATGAACCAATGTGGCACTCTTAGCAATCAGCTGGAAAATTCCATTTGGTACTGAAGAGAGGCTTTCATAGGCATCTTAATGGTCTCAATTGACTCTTCACTAGTTGTGGGCAGGTAGTCCTCTTCTCCCCAAAACCACCAATCATAAATATGGCTGGAAATGAGAACATGCTGGCAAATTGGCACAATGGCTGTTAGCTGGTAATTGTAAACCCTCCAACCTCCATTCTAAACCTCCTCTAAAGTCTTGGCATCTGTGTCTTCACCTCCCAGAATAGTTGGTTTTCACCGCACATTAAATCAATATCTCTGAGGATAAAAATAATTATATGAAGATGCTCTCAATTTTAATGAATCCTTTTAGAACATGCAATGATTACCTAATTAATCTACTTGCATTGTGTATGAAACATTATGTGTACGAAGTTGCATTATCATTAAATAACTAGTTATTTAACTTGATAACAGGTTTTTGTGTTATCTGCACATTGAACCAGTTTGGGTTGCTAGTTTATTTCAGTAATAAAAAGATTTGATGATAATAAAAAAGATTGAAAAGTTATTTTGGAATAAAATGCTAATTTTGGGGCTGAGTACCTCTATATTGCTTTCAAAATGGATTGGTGATTCTCTTCTCCCCATTTTCCCCCACTGTCCTGATTTATTTTTATTGAATCAACTCTCAAGTGTAATGTAAGAAAAGTGTGAAGTAATAAATTTAGTTTCTTTGGATGGAATTTTATGGCCTTTCTTGCTAATGGGATCTTCCATTCCCACAGAAGTCAATTGGAGTTTGGACAGCTCACCTCATTTTACAGCCTGTCCCTGCCACCTATAAAATTTTGATTTTTCTGATGTTGGATGCTTTTGTTGGATTGCCTATTAAAGAAAATCTCGATCCAACCAATTGTTTATGTTTCAAATGGAAGATAGCTCCCGTTTTGCTACGATATCCCATTATCTCCATTTATTCGTTTTCTTGCCTTGCGCTATGTAATTTGATCAATTACTTGGATATAATTCATTTCCTTCCCATTAATTATTGCAGTCAGATAAGACAGCTTTCAAGATTTTGGTGATAGTTAAGTGTTGTGAATGCCACAATGCAATTTCTTCCAGCAGGCCAAAAATTGAGTGGTGGAAGCTGTATCGATTGTCCTTTCAATGCAGAGAAGCAGTAATGTATTTTCAGTAGTGCAAGAGGGGAAACAAGTGGAGAGAAATGATAAGGAAAATGAAGTACCAAATGAAAGTAGGCCCAGTAGAATTTAAGTCTTATTCACCTCAACTTGTAATATTATAGCCAGCTCATAACAATCAAAGACTAATTGTACCTGCATTGTAATATTTAGCGTACATAACTAACTGGGTTTTTTTCACTTGACTTTTAAATAGAGAAATGCATAATGGAGGAATAGCTATTACAGTCATACCCTCAGCATTCAACCCTTCTGATCTCCCCTTACTTGGAGTATGAGTCCATGAACAGTGCCATCCATCAGTCATTCTTCATGACTGAATCTGAGTAAATTCAGTTACTGGCTATTCAGTTGTGGCAACATCCACAATTTCTGTACCTGTATACTTCATGTAAATGATGCTTAGAAACAGCATTTTGAAACTCTAACTGATGCTTCTCACTACAACCAGGAGGGCATTGAGGCAACCCTTATTCTCCAATGCTGTCCTAACTGAGATATGTACATGATTCTACCTGGATTCATTCTCAAATTCATTGCCACACCATAAAGTATATTTACTCAGTAAATCAACTAATTTTGGCTATCATTTTTGGATTTGAAATAGACTTTGCTGCTGCAGAAGTTCTTGTAGAGGAGGGCCTCAGAGCAGGAACCAAGTGTGGGTGCAAACACCTCTACACCTCCTGACATTATATCTCACGAAGAAAAATAACATTGCTGACTATTTTTATTGCTACTGCAATAAATCATGAAGTTTGTAACAGGTTATTCAGAAGTATATTTATTTAATCCTCATCTGAACTTTAATTTTGTTCACTGTCCTGATTTGTAAAGTCCCAGCCTGTAGTCTATGATAAAATTTAAGAACAATTTCTTTTTCTGTTTGATCTTCCTGTTAGCAGAAGAGGTGTAAAATACCTATGTATGCAATTTACAGATTGAATGCAATCCCACTATGGCATCACGTTTTATTCAAAGTTTTAGCTGGACCCAATCTAGAGTAGAATCTTCAATTGGATTCTCATTCTCTGTGCAGGATTTGAAAGTGGCAGATAGAATATGTATTAAGGAAGTTTTAAAGATGACCTCTCATTAATAATGGCTCTCTTCAATCCTTACTTATACTTCTATACTTGTTGCGTTCTTCGGTTTGCTTGAAAGTCATTTTCTTTGAAAAAGTATGATTTTTTTTTTTTGCTGAGCTGTTCTTGAGATTGATAAAGCAGGAACTTTATCAAGTTCACTTTTCTACCATTGCTACACTAAAATTATTGGGTATTACTTTACATCAATCAAGGAGCAAGTGAGGAGAATATTTCATCTGTTTTATTTTTCTATTCATGGATTTCCATTGTGCTATTCCCTATCCTTAACTGATGAAACATTTCTTGTTCAATTACATATCTACATTCCTTTAAAAATTATGTATTATCTTGCCATGATTTTTTTTATTACCAGTTTATATCTTTGTATAAAGAAACTTCTAGTCCCTTCTTTCATTCTTCCAATAATAATTTAAATTAACTATTGTAAACAGTTTTCCCTCGTTGCTATATAACTACCTTTCAATGTTACAGATGTCTACTAGATCATCTCCTTGTTCTTCTTTAACCTAATGAAAGGAACTCTAACTTCTCCAGTCTCTAAATCTTATTTAAATCCTCTCATTCATGATATTGAGCTGTAACTTCTAAGCTTTCCAAGTATTGGATTGGGAGGATTATCGCAAAGATGCAAAGGAGAATCTCTCCTGAAGTTTCACAGGAAAGAAACTGAAATGCAATTGCCCAAGAGTGCAAACTTCTTTGGGAAATTACCCTATGCTGTGAACTATCTGAAAATTTGACTTAAATCGCAAATGTTGGATGATTCTGACAGGGTTTACATCAATAGTTATCTGGAAAATGTTACAAGCATTAAAACTTGTTCTAACCTCTGGGTAACTGTTGTAGAGACTCAGACTGAACCCTCTCCACCTGACTAACAACTAGCACCAGGGTTATTCACAAACACCACCTCTCCTGGCACTACCCCCACTTACACGGGGCTGCTCAGTGCTCCTTCCGGCATCTTGTAGACTCAACTGTGGCCTAACAAATGACTGTTTTTTCATTGTTGCTGAATTATGAAATTCATTGAGTCAGTTTGGCAAGGAATTTCCTTTTCAAAATTTGATCTGAGTTTTACATTCTTTTAACACGACAGTTGCCTTAAGGAATCAAGGAGTACCTATCTTTTTGTTTTTCATGAGTGCTGGATTCTATTACCTAATTTATTAAGATGGCATATTGCAGGAGTCATCTTTTTATATTAACGAACAAACTAAAACATTACTTGCTAAAAATTATTCATGATGCAATCGATAGATGATCGGAATTTCAAGTACTATTTGTCTTAAATTTCCAGCACATATTAACCCTCTGAAATTTTTGTCACTGTATTTTTATGCTTGTTTAAATCTTCAGGTACTATAATTATATACTGTATTTTATATCACAAGTATGAAATCTGAAGGAGTAATCAGTGACATGCACCTATATGGCAAAACAAATAATTCAAACATTCTCTTCCTGTAACTCAACAATTTACAGGTACTGTGATAAAAGCAAAATAGTGCAGATGTTGGAAATAAAAGCAGATAGCAGGTCCTTGTAATGTTGCTGCTGTTCCCATTCACATCTCCTTTTAAATCTATTTCTATTATTATTATTTGCTTTAGCCTTGAACCATTATCCCTTTTTGTCATTTCACCATTTCTGCCTCCTATGGTGGCACGGTCGTTAGCACTGCTGCCTCTCAGTGCCGGGACCAGGGTTCAATTCCCGGCTTGGGTCGTTGTCTGTTGGAGTCTGCACGCACTCCCTGTATCTGTGAGAGTTTCCCCAGGTGCTCCGATTTCCCCTCCCCCACAGTCCAAAAAGATATGCTGGTTAGGTGCATTGGTCGCACTAAAGTCTCCATCGTTGTATACCTGAACAGGCACTGCAGTGTGGTGACAAGGGGATTTTAACAATAACTTTGTTGCAGTGTTAATATAAGCCTACTTGTGACATAAATAAATAAATAAACACCCTATCACAGAGCTTTTTTTGTGCTTCTCTGGCATTCCTCCTTCTTTCCCCACTTCCTGTTGTTACTGTTAAAAACAGTTACTTACTGAGTTTTCATCCCAGATGCTACCTGTTCAGTGTTTCCAGCACTTTGTTTTATTTCTTGTTTGAGTGAACAGGTTTGACAGAACACAGTTCTGTCTCAAAAAATCACCAAAATGTTTCCATAGTATGCGTGTTGTAACAACAAGAAAGGGATAAATGGATATCAGTAATTTATAACGTCCCATCCCATCAACAACCAGTCTTCCATATAATGGGAAATACTTAGCTGTCAGGTTCGAATAGATGCCATTGCATGTGAAGTTTGGTTGTGAGGCAGGCAACGTTGCAAAATGTGTGAGAGTGAGGTAAAGTTATGAAATGAAATGTTGAGTACTGATGGATAGAGACTGTTGGTAAGTGGAGTGTAGTGAATTAAGCTGCAAATTGAGACTGCTAGTGCAGTTCATGTGATATGACATTTGAAGATGCACTTACTGGTCTTGACTCATGTGAGATCATTAAAATTCTTTGGGTACTGTATCCAGGCCCTTGGGCCTGTATTCCTGATGTTGGACTCCATTGCTATCCTCTGCTGCTGCTTTCTAAGCGTGTTACAAGGGAACCACCAGTCTATTGAGGAGATAGGACATCTCTCTTTACAACTTCTTCCATCAAGTCCTCCAATTTAGCATCCAAAAACTTTGATGCATGCTCACTCCCATGGGCAGCTGTTATTAATTCTTTTTCACCACAAAATTCAGAACAACTTTACTGCCAGCAGCAACCACAATGCACTGAGATGCAGACTAGCTTATAGCAGTATGAGACACTAATGATATTGAGCCCCCTGCTGATGTATGGAACTAATGATCAGCACGGGGATCTTTATTCCACACAGAAATCATGGAAATGAGCAGACAGTATAAAGGTCAAATTCTTTCTACAGTGCAGTCAATGAACATGGGTGAATCATGTGTTCATTGAAATTGTTTAGGGAGGTTATCTAATTTAATCTCCATTGATTCTCTACTTCCAAATGGCATTTTGCACAAATTATTTACTGCATTTTTAAAAAAAATTCCAATTCCTGCGCTCAGGAAATATAAAATAAACATGCCGTGATATTACAAAGTTTTTAAAATCAATGTTCATTCCATTACACAAGTTAGCAATTTCAGATTTTAGTGCTAAAGTACTTATAAGTTCACTTGCTTCCTTTATATCTGTGATCTGTGAAGAGACGGTTCAGAACCAAGCCAAGGGCATAACATTGAGGTTTGCCCCATTGAACTAAAAGAAAAATAATTGAGAGAAATGTCTTTTGGAAATGTGTACAGGTGTTTCTTTTCTTGAATTGCCACCTGAATCTTGTTCCAACTTTATGAGGTACATAAAAGTTGTTGAACAAACAATACCTGTTATTTGCTATATTCTTGTGTGTCCTGGTGGAACTGTTCACCGTTGTCCAATAAAACAAGCCAGAGAGCACTGGAATAGAATCTGCATGCAAATTGGTTATTATATTGCAGCAACCTCATTCCCCTCGAACACAAAATCAGATATTTCAGATTTCTTTAAACTTTGGTTTTTGGGAGCTGATGGGAAGAAGTTATGAATTTGGAGTAGGTACAGAGGACATGTCAGGGGTAAAGTTTTTTACTCAGAAAAAACTGGTGAGTGAGTGGAATTCGCTGTCGTCAGTAGTGGTAGAGGCAAACTCATTGGGGTCTTTTAAGAGACTTCTGGATGAGTACGTGCGATTTAATGGAATTGAGAGTTATCAATAGGCCTGGTAGGTAGGGATATGATGGGCACAACTTGTGGGCCAAAGGGCCTGTTTGTGTTGTAGTGTTCTGTGTTCTAATTTAGTATAGTTGTAATTATGCATTTTGTTTGTTTCCCATTTATGTATTTAATATAGCTTGTGAATAGATTCAGCAATACAGCGGCACCAAATTTTGGATATGCTTGAAGTCATAGATGGGCACAGAGATGGCCAACTCCCACCCCACATGCCATCTTTCCCACCAGCCAGATCTGTCCCTGTTCCAAGTGTTGATGAGCAAAGGAATGTCAGTTGAAGGGAAGTAGTGGTGGGCATGACCAGGCTGGAGAAAAATTGGATAGGACAGATTTTCAGTGATGCCACAGAGACACCTCCATGAACAATTATATTTCACTTGGTTTCAGCAAGGATTATGAGAAAATGATTGTTAGTAGATCCTTCAGGCCAGTTATATACATAATTGTTTACTGAAAAATAACCAGTGATTAGCAAATGGAGTCAGCACCAAATGTGCCATACAGGATACTGTGTTTCACGACACAAGTTGAAAAGAGGAAGAAGGCTGAGGAAAATTAAGTAATGACCAAGTTGTCTAAACCTGGATTTTAAAAACCTGAAATTTGTAAAAAAAAATGAGGAGATGGGGAGTTTTGATATCCTGGATGATAGTGTAGGTGATTACAATGATTCTTCATTTCAGCACAATTCAGGTGGGAAGAAGAGTATGTAGAATGGTATGTTTGGGTCTCTTGTTACCAAATGCCAAAGAGGAATTATGAGGGTAGCAGAGCTTGCCATGTAATCCTTGTGACATTATAGGTGATATACCAAATAGCAGTGAACACTCCAGAGATGTGCATACTCATCTCAGTCATGACAGTTTGTAGATGCTCATGAACTAACAGGAGTGGAAAGTAAGAAATGTAGGACTAATTCAGGTCCCTCCAAAGTGTAATATATTCCAAAAATGCTACAAGTATTAATTAGTACACTTCCAACTGTTAGTTACAGATGCGTTGAATGTAACATCATGTATCCTTCACATAATGCTTTATCTTTCTTAAATAATAGTGGCGTAGAGTATGAATTTCTTTTCTATGAACTCCAATCCTCACTTGCAAATACTGGCACTGCAGGGTGCTGAACTATGTGTCAAAGGCTAATAACTTGGTTACACCCAATGATTACTACAGTTTCCAAATGAATATTCCCAGCTGGAGATCATGACCATGTATGCAATTGTTGCATTGTGAAATCAGATGAAATGTGAAAAAAGGATGTACCAGCCTTCCTCAGCACAAGAATAATAGGTTTATGTTAAGGAGTATTCCATAGAGCCTTGTTTTATTGCTCACTAAAAAAAGGAAGCTGTTGATTGTGTTATCTCCCGCTTTGCTGTCACCTCTATGAAGCAAAAACAGTAGACTTAAATTAATTTGCATTAATCTCAATATGGAAAGCTGACACTTACGTTCATATTCACAGCACTGATTACATTTTTTTTTACCATTACTATCCCATTCAGACCAACCCCCAGCATTGGGCATTTATTGATTGTCTTTATCCTCTCCTTCAGTTCACTCAGAAGCTATATATATATAAAAAACACTGATAGAAATGAAGTAAGTACAGTAAGAAGTCTCACAACACCAGGTTAAAATCCAACATTCACAGGCTATCGAAGCACCTTCATCAGGTAGTGAGAGTTGTGTTCACAAACAGCCTTGACGAGATAATCTGTCTTCATAATGTTGATAAGCAATTAGGATGCAGTTTCTTGTTTAAAGAAAAGTGTTTTGTTAATATATAACAATTGTACAGCCTAGCAGCCAGGTGTAATCTGATGTGAACGTTTACTTTGCTTAAGATGCATTGCTGCCACTTTCATGAAATTAAAATAAACAGAGCACACTAGTACTCAGCAGATCTGTAATATCTGTAGAAAGAGAAACAGAGCCAATGTTTTGAATTTAATATGACTCTTCAGAAGTTCTGAAGTTGCATATTTGACCAAAAAACATTAACCTTCTTCTCTCCACAGATGCTGCCAGACCTGCTGAGTATTTCCAGAACTTAGAATCCATATGGTACAGAAGGAGGCCATGTGGCCTATTGAGCCTGCACTGACAACATTCCAGCCAGGGCCCATTCCTTCACCTCACTTGTTCACACTGCTAATCCTCCTGACGCTAAGTCAATTTTAACATGGCCAATCAATATAACCTGCATTTGAACTATGGGGAAAAACCAGAGCATCTGGAGGAAACTCAAGCAGACATGGGAAGAATGTGCAAACTCTACACAGTAATCCCAGGTCGGAATTGAACCCGCATCCCTGCTGTGAGAGGACAGTGCTAACGACCATGCTGCCATATGATTTACTGCTTTAAAACCTACTGCTTTAATTTCAGATTTCCAATAACCACAGTACTGTATTTTCATTGAGCTGCCCTTTTGGGATGGGAAGATGATCTCTGGTATGTTTGCAAGTGCCATTTCACTTCTGGAATCAGCAAGGTTTGCAGTTAAAATAATAGTGAAAATGCAAAATTTATACGTTTCTTATAAATGATCCTTTTCTAATACACAACTGTGGTGTGTGATTCAGTGGGATGCTTGTGTGTGAGTTTCATTCCTTGTTGTTCTCACATGTTGAAAATGACTTTCACTTGGCTCATACTTCTTCTTAGTTAGTCCCTTCCGACTGAGCCTCACTTTCTTTCACTCTAGTGTTGTGGGTGCTGAGGTGACTAAAAAGTCCAGTGCTACAGTGGGTCAGGTAGTATTTGATAACGTGGGTGGGTGCAAAACTCTGATTTTGGTACAGTCCTTCTATTCTTAGTGCTTGGCCTCTACCTGGGTCTGTCAAAGATGCTCAACATGGTTGGCACCTTTTGAATGCTGCTGCTCAAGTCCACGTAGGCGGAGAATAAGATATCTATAGATGGGTGATGATGTTGCATTTCTTTTAGAGGAGAATTTGATGACATCCCTGAAATATTTTCATGGAATCATAGAAACCTAGAAAATAGAAGCAGGAGTAGGCCATTCAGCCCTTTGAGCCTGATCCACAATTCATTATGATTATTGCTGATTATTCAACTCGGTAACCAGTTCCTGCTTTACCATATCCTTTGATCCCTTCATCCCAAGAGCTACATCTAACCCCTTTTTTGTAAAACTAAAATGTTTTGGCCTCAGCTGCTTTCTGTAGTATAGAATTCCACAGGCTCACCACTCTCTGAGGGAAGGCATTTATCTTCATCACAGTCCGAAATGGACTTCCCCATACCCTCAGACTATGACCTCTGAACTTCCCTGCCTTTGTAAGGAAGCTAGGGGTAAGTAACAGTAATCCTATTCACTTTCCACCCATTATCTATTGGTCTCCTTTAACAATGGGTGGTCAATGCCTACTAACTACCACACAGTCCAGATGAAGAATTGTGGACAACACAGTATTACAGTGGTTAATATTGCTGCCTCACAGCATCAGGGACTAGGATTCGATTCCCAGTTCTGGTAACTCTGTGTGGAGTTTGCATGTTCTCTCTGTGTCTGTGGGTGCTTCAGTTTCCTCCCACATTCCAAAGATGTGTGGGTTATGTTGATTGGCCATGCTAAAAGTCCTTTTGTGTTGGGGAGATTAACAGGGTAATTATGTTTGGGTTACAAGGAAAGGGCCTGGATGGGACTGTTGACAGCACAAGCTTGAAAGGTCAAATGACCTCTTTCTGCACTATAGGAATTCTATGATTCTTTTATCGTATAAAATAATTGGCTGACATAGTGTAGGTCACTATGTTGTCATGTAGCACCCAGAGAGGGAACCCACACACAAGTGTAAGGAGCAAAGTAATAAACTTGCTCAGATTCAGCTGATTGCCCAAGATTCATTTTTCAGCTCCCAGTGCCACAAAATAGATTGTTGTGAACTTCAGTCCCTAATGTTTGAGATACATAATGACATTTAGCTCTCATACAAAAAAAATCTCTTTCCAACTGCATCAAAAGTACAAATTGGCCTAAAGTTGCTATTGGCACTGAAGTAGATGTTCTTCCCAGTGAGACTACTGTGTGTGCAGAAAGAGATAGAGAAAACAGAAATCGAACAAGAACGAAAAACGTGTTTTGTGTCTGGAAAGGGATTCAGTGGAGCTGTCCTATTGGGAATCAAGAAATCCTCCACATAACATGTTTCATTTGATGGCACTTGTGAACATTTCATGTTCTAGCTCCAGCCCCCAAACAAAAGAGTAGTAAAGGGAGGGAGGAAAGAGAAAGGAAGAACTGATTATCATTTGCAGCTGAAAGTACGCGAATTCCTCACATTCATAGGTATAAAGTTACTACAAAAATTTGAGGAAATCTGTTCCACGATTTTAACCAGTGAAGCAAAAGCACTGTGCGATGTTATTTCATCATATTATATAAATAGGAAGAATAACACCTGAGAAATTAACCACCTATTGTATTCTATTAATTTGACATCATTATTGTTTGTTGAATCTTGCTCACACAATTATACTCTCTGTATTTAACTTATTCTGTATCAAATTAATGGGAACCAATAATCCAGTAAAACATGGATGCTGAACGGTGCATATGGTGTGAGCATGTTTACGTGCAGTCTGCAACAAATATGTGTTGGAGGGTTTATTGGATTGAACACCTTTTTGTCACCCACTTCACATGCTTAAAGCTGGCATTAGGCCCATTGTCTATGCAGACTGAGGCAGATAATTTTTAGATAATGCCTGAAATATGTTGCCACCTGCACCATGCGAGTCAGGCAGTTTTTTCAGTTGCTAAGCAGCCAAATAAATAGTCTTATAGTAAAGATTCATTCTTGCTCCCAAAGAAAATTAAGTAAACATTACCTGGATATGGATGTAGAAGGAGCAGCAGTGCTCCTTTTGGCTTCACTCAAGTGGCATGGTAGCACAGTGGTTAGCACTGCTGCCTCAGAGCACCAGGCACCTGGTTCGATTCCTGGCTTGGGTCACTATCTGTATGGAGTTTACATATTCTCCCTGTATCTGCATGAGTTTCCTTTTGGTGCTCTGGTTCCCTCCCACGGTCCAAAAGATGTACTGGTTAGGTGGCTAGGCATATGCTGGTATGGTGTAGCCCATACTAAATTCTCCATTAGTGTAGTCGAACAGGCGCCGGATGTGACAACTAGGGGATTTTCACAGTAACGGCATTGCAATATTAATGTAAGCCTACTTGTGATATGAATAAATAAACTTCAAGTCTGCACGCTGCTGCTGGCTACTGCTTATCCTCCTTGTCCAGTCACCTTTCTACATTGTTTCTATGCATAGAGCCCCTGTCAACCAATTGTATTCCTATTTGTGACGTACACTGTCTCTTGGTACACAACAGGCTGTTTTGTATGGTCCATATATGAACAAGGATGGCACATCAATATTCACTTTTCATTAGATTTGAGCCTAACTCCTGGGAAAATTGTTTGATAGCCTTTGTATATTAAATTGGGGCTGCGCATGATTTCAGAATTGGAGGAACAAAGAACAAAGACCATACATTTGTGTGGAGTGTTGGTACTGCTCAGCCTACAGTGAATTGCACAATTCTAATCACTATATCAAAAAGAAGGCGCAGTAAATGATGACTAAATTGATGGTTTAGGTTAGGTACCTGAATTTCTTAGTTCCAAGGGAAAAGCCTGGATTGTTTATATTGGAAACATTTCATTAAGGTGGCTGGCATGCTTTAAAGTTTATTTATTACTATCACAAGCAGACTTACATTAACATTGCAATGAAGTTACTGTGAAAATCCCCTAGTCGCCACCCCTGTTTGGGTACACTGAGGGAGAATTTTGCACAGCCAATGCAAGTAACCAGCATATCTTTCGGAATGTGGAAGGAAACCGGAACATCCAGAGAACCCACCCAGACATTGGAGAACATGCAAATTTCATACAGACAGTGACCCAAGATGGGAATCAAACCGCCCCGTCCCTGGCATTGAGAGGCAGCAATGTTAATCACTGTGCTGCCTGTGTTTGTATTCCAGAGTAAGGGACTTCCTAATATTGGGACCAGTCAGATGGATTGTGATGGTGATTTTTGGTCCCAAATAACCCATTTTTAGTGAAGTCAGATGTTGTATTTCAAGATGACTGATTGAAATGCCAAGCTCTTAAATTTAAATCCCATTTGCGAGGAATGAGCGACTGGGGGGTTTGGATAAATTACACCAACAGTTTACAACCAACCTTATGTTCTAATTGTTCTTTTTAGTTGTAGCACAGCAGCTTACACTGCAGTATTTTAAATCTTTATCTTACTGTAGAATCTGTTTGCAGCAAATCTCAGGAAATCAGTTGCTCTTTGCTAACAAAAGGCAGTGCTGCGGAGATGAGATTCTTCATAAATTTATCAAGGGCATTGAACTAGTGAAAGTATCTGCACTTAAGGGTTTAATTCTATCATTAGGAAACAGATTTTTATGTTGCAAGGGTGATTAGGGTTACTTCTGAGTTAAAGCCCTTAGATTGCACCACAGCAGTACTTTAGACAGTGATTAAAACAATTACTTGTGCATTTTGTGACCCGTTTCCTTGTCAAAAACAAGTTAGAGTTTTAGGATGAGGAAAAGCCAGTACGTGCAACAAACCTGATAACAAACCTCAACTCCCTCTTGTGTGATGAGAAGGAAGGGTTGGAATCACTTTTTTCTCCAGAAATGTATCTACTTTTCTCGTAAACTCACATATATTAATTGTGCCGCAACTTCAATACGCTGAAAGACCAAACAACTGCTATTTGAGCCCTTTTGCCAGAGCATGCATGGACTGCTTGTCAAGGAATGCATTCAGGGAATGTTTCTGTGCTCACTTGCATCTTCTCAAGAACTTGCACTAAAAACAAGACTACAAATCATTTTACCTTCAATTTTAGCAAAGTTTGCTACAATCATAAAAACACACAGCGTGAATAGAAGCCATTCAACCTATTGTTGGCTCTTTGAAAGAGATCTAATTTATTGCACTGTCTTGTTCTTTCCCATTGTGTTGCTAACTCTTCCTTTTCAGGTATTAATTCAATTCCCTTCTGAAAATTCTATTGAATTTTCTTCCATCACTCTGGAATTTCAGATAACAGTGCATTTCAGATAACAGAAGAGAAATACAAGCAAGGATTCTCTGCCCTGCCCCTTGGCAAGTTTAATGGTGGGAGGCATTTAATTAGGCAGAAGGGTGGGGCAGGTAAGTAGAAAGATGGCTGATGCTCCCACCCCATTGTCAATTGAGGCCACTGTGGAGAATGGGGAGGAGTTGGGGGATGCTGAGATGCAGCTAAATGCTACTCATTGAGAGCCTGCCCTTCCTACTAAACTCCCCTTTGCAGCTCCCTACCCCACAGCCCCCACCTTGACCTCCAGCATTTACTTACCTGTGGCCTAGGTCGCCGTGCCATCTTGACCTTCCAGTCGATGTCCTTTTTGACAGCAGCCACCGCCTCTGCAGTGACATCGTTGAACAAGAGTTGCTGGTCTCTGGCTGGCAGCTCTTGGTGGGTGGAGCTTCCATCCCTGAGATTCTGATTCCCTGGGAAGGGCCACCACAGACCTCTCAATGACCTGGTTAGCTCATAATTTACTGGGACATCCCCAAAAGATGAACACAGGTTTCTCACAGCCTCTTTAGCCACTGGCAAAGCTCCCATAATGTCCACAAGATTCTGCTCACTGGCACTAAATGTGGAAATCATTAAAAGCTCATGGGCAGGCACAAGAAAGAAATGTAAAACCCAGTGGAACATTAGCTTTTATCCTGAGAGGACAGGAGAACAAAGAGGTGGAATTTCTGTTACAATTAGAGTTCTGTTTAGTTCTGGGACTGCACCTCAGGAAGGAAATGTAGACCTTGGAGAGAGTACAGCGCATATTCGTTATAATTCTACCAGAGCTAAAAATGTTATGAAGACAGAATGCATGGCCCATGTTTGTATTCCCTTGAGTACAGAAGACTAAGGGGTCACTTAATGGTGAAGTTTAAGGGAGATGGAGAGAACCTCTTATCAGAGATGCTAAGGCAAAGGGATCTAAGTTTAATGCTAGTCTGTATAAGGTGTGAAATATTTCTTCATACAAAAGAGTGATGGGAATCTGGAACTCTCCTCCAAAAAACTGAGGAGAGCACCAGTGAAAAGTTGAAAACCGAGATAGACCTATGTTGGATGCCAATCTTAAGGATTACAGAACCGACATGGATAAGTAGGGTTGGGATAGAAATTTATCTGAATGTCAGAACTGGCTTGAGGGCTGAATGGTTTACATTCCTGCAAAAACATTTCAGTTCAAATATTTTGCGTGCAGTATGGATCATGTTCTGCAATCTAAAGACTCTGATAAATAGACCACCCTCAGGTTTTAGAAGAGAAAAGCCTTCACGTTTTCATTCTCCCATACAACAAATACATAGAGTCAAAATGAGCAATCTATCTGTTCTATCTAGATCTGTTTCAGGAGAATGCTAGGTTAGCTAATGTTCCCTCTAATGGCCTTTGGCTGTATATAGTTTGGTTATTCCAGTGAATGGTTCCCTTTAATATTATCATGAGCCACACATCCATACATTCTGAAGAGACTGTTGTTTGCGTGTGGCCTGTTAATCCCCCTGGACAACTAGATAAGTGACCCAGTAGTTATCCTCACCTTATCAAATAAATCACTACTAGTAGTGTGAGGAGGGTGACTTACTGTTTAACACATGATTTTCTATTGTAAGTCCAGAGTCAATAAAAAAAACCAGTTTCAGATCATTTGTAACAAGGGCATGTCTATATCATGTACATAAACTAGCCCAACATTTTGGGACATACAAGATATAGCAGCTGGTCTTTTCTTGTATGCTTGTGTGTAATGAACCACTTTGTTGAATGATGAAGGTATTGAAGTGCGAAGTTGTTTGTCTGAGTTGGAGTTATGAGTTTGATCAGTCACATAATTGTTACAGCACAGAAGAAGACCCTCTGGTCAACCATGTCAATATTAGCTCTGCAATTGAACATCATGATGTAGTGCCATTTCCTTGCCTTATCCCCATACACTGCACATTGTTTCTATTCAAATAATGATCTAATGCCCTCTTCAATGCCTTGACTGAACCTGCATCCACCACATTTCCAAGTGAAGCTTTCCACACTTGACTCACTCACTGTCTGAATTTTACTGTCCCACCTGTCACAAGAATCAGAGTGGAAAAAGGACAAACCATGCAAAGGTCCGTTGACCTCAGGCAGGATTTTATGGTTTCGGGATGCGCGTGGCCATAAAATCCAACCCACTGTGAGCAAAGTTTCAATGGAATTAGGTTAGCCAACGTTCCCTCGAATGCCCCTTAGATCACATCACGTTTGCTTCATTTGCAAATCACTTTAAATCTGTGTCTTCTCGTTCTAGATCCCTTTATGAGCAGGAACATTTTCTCCTTATCTGGTCTCTTCAGCTGCAACATGATTTTGAACATCTTCACTAAATCTCCCCTTGGCTGCTTTCTGTCCAAGGAGAACAGTCCCAACCTTTCCAATTTATCCTCATAACTGCTATTTCTCATCCCTGGAACCATTCTTGCGAACCTCTTCTGCACTTTCCAATGAATTCATATTCTTCCTATAATGTGGTGCTCAAAGAACTGAACACAATATTCCAGACAAGATCTTATGTAAGTTCAGGATCAACTCCTTGTTTTCTATGCTCCTATTAACAAAGCTCAGGATGCCATGTCCTTTATTGAATGCTCTCTCAATCAGTTCTAACATCTTCAGTGGTCTGTGCACATATACGTACAGGTCCCTCTGCTCCTGTATCAACCCCCTCCAAAAATTTACTCTCTTATTTTATATCATCTTTCCATTTACTTCCTACCAGAATGCATCAGCTCACACTCCTCCGCATTGAATGTCATCTGCTCACTCCAGCAAATAGTTTAAGTCCTTCTGGAATTCTACACTGTTCTCTTCACATTTTGCAATTTTTCCAAGTTTTGCATCATCTGCAAACTTTGAAATTGTCCCCTGCATGTCAAGGTCTAGATCATTAATATATATCAAGAAAAGCAAGAGTTCCAATATCAATATTACTATAAATCTCTCTCCAGCCTGAAAAATATCCATTAACCGTTACTCTCTGCTTTCTATTATTCGGCCAATTTTGTATCCACAATGCTACTGTCTCTTTTGTTCCACGAGCTATAACGTTTCTCTCAAGTCTGTGTTGCACTGTACATGACTGTTTTTTGAGAGTCCATGTACAGCACACCAGCAGCATTGCTCTTATTGCCCTTTCTGATACCTCAAAAAACTCCAAGTAGTTAAACACTATTTTCCCTTTAGAAACCTATGCTGGCAAATATGAGTTAGGTAAACAGGACTGAGTAAACACTATGACTGTATGGAGGACTTTTGTTGGACCAGTGTTCACTGAAAAGAAGAGAGACTCCAATGGAGTGCTGCCCACATTTCGACTATGTATCTTCTCTTGTTTACCTGTAAAAACAAAAGTGATTTGACGAAATTAAGATTCAAAATAATAAGTGACTTAACATCTCAAACAAAATACTTAGGGGCATTTATTTCAATTGTAAAATCCGCAGCAAACACTTCACTCATTGATACAGAATTCCCCTCTGTGCTGTTTTTGGAGCTAGTGTGAGAACCTGATGCCTGCCTAAAAATAGCAGGTAGATAAGTATCTATGTTTGAACTTGCCAGTTGGACAATGCTGTTTTGATAAAAACATCAATCAAGAGCTGAATTTTAATTGGACATTTAGGGTGGCATAGTAATTCAGTGGTTAACACTTCTGTCTCATAGTAGCAGGGTCCCAGGTTCAATTCCTGGCTTGGGTCACTGTCTGTATGGAGTTTGCACATTCTCCCTATGTCTGCGTGGATTTTCTCTGGGTGCTCTAGTTTCCTTCCACTCTTCAAAGATATGAGGGTTAGGTGGATTGGCCGTGCTAAATTGCTCTTAATGTCAGGGATACTAGTGAGGATAAAGTACATGGGGTTATGGGGATAGGGTCTGGTTGGGATTGTGGGCAGTACAGAATCAATGGACCAAATGACAACCTCCTGCGCAGTATGATTCTGTGACTAGCATTGCAGATTAGAAAGATGAAGGCAGACAGTAATAACTAATAGTATGAGACTTGAATGCTGATGAATTTGCAATTGTGGAAAATATGTCTGAGAAAGTCTGGTTTAGTTTGGAGGGGCATTGCTTTTTATTTTGGTCGGCACAACATCGAAGGCCGAAGGGCCTGTTCTGTGCTGTATTGTTCTATGTTCTATGTTCTAAAGCAACTGGCCAAAGCATAACTAACAAATACTGTGAGTTAAACATCTATTCTGGAATTTTGTTCAAAATCAAGAGATGAAATTATTTGCTAAACATCTTATTATGGAGTGGATTATATGTACCTTACTGAAGGGGCAGATTCTGAGTGATTTTTTTGCTCATTTTGCCTTTTTATTTATTTTGGGTTTCTAAATTAGAATAAGTTACCAAGGATCATCAGATTGATCATCTTGATCATGGTCTAACATGAGTGTTCTTCTTTGATGGATTCCTTGAATGTTGGTGGAAACCATTCCTTTTTAAGTGTGGCTACTTACAGTCTTGCTGCTGCAGTAGCACTGAGTGAAGGAATTTTCAATAGAGGCTTTCAATCCACCGAACCCAGCAGATAATCATTGCTTATCTTTTTTTAAAAAAACTTTAAATACAGCGCTACCACTCAGGCTCAATCAGCTCAAGAAGCTGATCAAGTGTGACTGAAACTTTAACTTTTTGGTTAACACAGTATCAGGACAATATTGCCGGTGCATCGCTGCTGCATTTTAAAATTCCACAAAATGTGCTGCTTATGGCAGAACTTATCTGAATAAGTATAATTTGTGCAGCACTTTTTATGTTTGAGCAATGCTTGGCTGAATTTTGAACTGATTTCAGCAGCTGCAAATCATCACTTCTGAGAAATTTTTATCTTTAATTAATATTTGGACTTTCTGAAACACCACTGTTTCTGATTAGCATGCTCATTGGTTTGAAGTGCATAACTCGTTCATTATTAAACTCCATTGGACCTGACACGCTTTAATATTTTCACTATTTCTCATTATACATCCCTTAAAATGTCAATGAAATTGATTCCAGCCCTGTCACCTGTACGGTCATCTTGGCAGAGTATTTGAACCATTTAAGTGATTTGTTTGACCAGGCTTCAAGTATTCTTTCTATTCACCCTATATGTTGGAGGAAATTTTACAAGCACAATGTTATACATCTAAATCCGTTTTTTAAATCACTCTCTGCATACAGAAACAAGATCCTGTAGTGAACAACAGTACAATTTTCTTTGTGGCCGTGAAATAGATCAGTATGGAATCCCTTACAGTTTGAGAGGCTGGCTCTAAAATGACAAGCCTATTTGGATGTGGCAATAGGTCAATTAAGCTATATTTTGGAAATACATGTGTGTAGAACGGTTATATTTGACATGAAACGTTAGTGATGTTTCTTCCTCCATAGATGCCGCTAGACCTGCTGAGTTTTTCCCACCACCTTGTTTCATTTCAGATTTCCAGCATTTGCTGTATTTTATTTTTATTTATGCTGTATTTTATAATGATTGCAAAACACTGTTCAAAAAGCCAAAAACATTTACTTTGTAAAATCTTACTAATTTTAATTTAAGTTTATACCCATCCCTCAATATTTATTTTTAAAATGTCCACTTTTACCACTGAAAACGGTGTGTAGTGACCACACAAGCAAGGACTGCTTATCACTTCTAATATTTAAACAGATTGCTTTTCTTTGCTATCCTAAAAATTTGCAGAGTAAGTTACTCAAATTTGGTTGAATCCGACAGCATTTCCCACATATGTGAACAGGGCTCAGAATGCAGATGCTCTGATTTCTCGGTGTTCAAATGTAGCTGAGGTCTTGTGTGGTGTTGCAATTGGCATCAAATGCACAACCCACAGTTGTATTTATCATAATTCTTGCTCTCTTCAATCAGATTTAAATAGAGATCAGGATGCGATCATTATTATAAGATAAGAAATTCATTTATGTAGAAAGTTAATGGGTATCATGAGCTCCTATCATGTTGTTCTGTTTCGTTGCTATAATTTTAATGAAATCAATTTATTCCAGATATTCTTTGTGTTAATTACAGTGATTATGGTCAGGATTTCTGACAGTGTTTCCTGCCCGAAGTCAATGGGCTTTTGCTGCTTTTCTAGATTTTCCGCTCCATCTGCAATGTTTCCCAAGAAAATCTGGCCGATATGTGCTTTGCAAATTTCACTTTCGCTGGATGCTATTTCTTTAGAGACATTTGCTACAGAACCTCAGATTTTAGTTCATTTGGATACTACTCTGCTCTGAATTGCAAATATCCTCCTGTAGATACATCTGCCTGACACCTTCTCAACACCATTCATGCAAACAAAATGGATACTGATGGGATTCGGTAAACCCATTTACAAAAAGACTTTAAACTCTGATTTTATCTCTGCTAACATTTAGAACGTTGGATTGCTAATGTTTTTGTAAGGCATAAGCACTTCTTCCCTCGTTTAATATGTTGCACTCTGTAAAATTGCATCTTGTTTAAAAAAAATTGTACATCAGTAAAATAGTGGTGTAATGTATTCTTTGAAATTAATGTGCCATTGAAATGCTGATGATTATACCAGTTTCTGATATATCTATTCAATATGCTTTTTCTGACACCAGTTTAACTTTAGATTCTGACAGTTATAAATGACTAATACATTACAATCTGTTTCACTGTCCCAGTATTCCCCAGATCAGTTTCATAGAAACTTAATGCTAGCTTGCAATGAATTAAATGTGGAGAGCAAAAAAGGTCATTTGGCATTCTGGCTTGATCGCCAAATATTGAGCTAATAGATTGGCAATGAATACTGTGAATTTTGCCAAAATTCATACCCATCTCATCACTGCTGCAGATGTTTCTTTTTCTCTAATTGGAATGAAGGTCAGTTTACCCATAACTGATTGAAACAATACTTATCAAAAAGCAAATTAGAATGATTGGAAATAATCTGTTTTGTGTTAGTGTCTTCAGCAAACTTCAGCACCTCGGGGTGGTGGGGGGCTGGCAGGGGGAGAGCTGGAATGGGAAACCAATATTGGTCATTTTAATTCTGTAAACAATCCTGTAAATTGATTGGACTCCAGACTTGTGCCATGGCAGTAGTAAAATTGAAACTTTTCGGCACAGGCATACTCCATCATTTCATCTTTGCTTTACACCTTTCAAGGATCCTTGCAAGGCCAGTATTTTTGTCAAATGGCAAACTTGTGTGCATGTGATGAACAAATGCCATACACAATTGAATTGCTTTTAAAAAAAGGATAGTGACACAAGAACAGAACATTTTTGCCTTTTCTGCCAAAACTGAGCAGCATTTTAAAAATAACACAATTTGTAGACGTGTATAATGAATCAATATCAATTGCCAGATTTAACTAGTATTGAATTATTGTAAGAAATTTTAGTTTGAACGGTTGAGATAATTGATGTGGAGCCTTTTCTTGATTTCAATTAGGCACATTATATTTAATGACTTTGCATCGTGATTTCCCCATTCATCATAAGGTAAACATGAATTATGGAATGAATTTTCTCTTGAATGGATGGAGGAAATCTTGTTCAGTTGCATACGTTTTCTGGATGTTATGAGACCTTATAAAAAAAAATCCAAAACTGTGTCTACGTCATGCATGTGCATTTCTGATAAATGTGCTGATGCCATTTTGATAAAGAAGCTCATGCACAGCTATTGCATCTGGAGACAGTATGCAGAACAGACAGATCAGAACATCAGCCAGTTGTAATGTTAAATTGATGCCATGGCTACCCTTTTGGGCCCCCGGCCTATACCATCTCTTAACCTGCATTGTTGAACACGATGTCAAGAGGTGTGAATGGTCCTTAAATGAAGAAATCCTTCAACTACTTGCAAGTTGTTGTGAATTTATATTTTCTGGCTGTTGTTGCAATTCTACATGATTTCTACAATAATCTAAAGTTTTTAAGAACGTACAGCAATTAAAAGCCATCACAAAATCCACACCCAATTAACAATTTAAATCCTGCCATATTGTATAGAAAAATAAGCTGCTCAATCTTATGCATTTATTCAGTGGCTCTTCTGTCTGCCTTTTCCTGCCCAAGTGCTATTATGAGGTGGGACCCAAATGGCTGCAGTATGGCTGATGGAAAACTACTGACCTTCAGTGGAAGAAGCTGCAGATGGCTTTGTAGGACAACCTTGGCTTTAGATTTTATTATCTTGACATGGGGCGTATTTGGCAGTAGTCTGAGCTGGCTGGTTGATAGGGAAGAGCAAAGGCATTGGCAGAGGTGGGGGTGAGGAAGGACAGCAGGTTTTTCTCCAGGGAGCGACTACTGCTTGTTCTATACTGGGAGATGAAACATTAGATGCTACACAAGTGCATTGATGTAGATGTCCAAAGTTTTTGTTCCATGTCTACTATCATCTCTGTCAAGCTTGTGCTGGACTGCTCTATGATTCTTGACATTGAGCAGACCTGGCAGGCTTTCCAATACACCAAACACTGCTGTATATACCCATCAATCAACATCCAGATCTGAGTCCTCTGCTGCAGGATTAGTCTGTGACCTCTACTCCCAGCAAGCTGACAAACGTGCTATCTTTTCCACCAACTCCTGACTGCAGCACACTGATGTCTGGTATCTCACCACTTGCCAATCCTCCCTCCTACGGTATGAAAACAAATGGCATTGTTCCTTTACCTTCACTTTTCACAGGTCTGCCATCACTGCCTAGGCAGGTTACTTCTTTTTGTTATCTGAAATGAAAAAGGGACAAGGCCAGAGAGGAAAAAACAATGTGCATGCACACATTGCCTGCATATTAGAAGAGATTGTGTGATCATGGGGAGATAGAATGTGAGCAAGCAGATTAAGCATGAGGATACTATCATATTCAACAGCTTCAACCTTGCTAGTGGCCGCAGCCTCAGCGGTATACCTGCCCTCAATGACCAGCACCATCTCCTCCGTGGAACCAGAATGTGCCACTGTTCATCTTCCAATAATGTACCCTCACTTTAAGAGGAACTGGCTTGCTATAAATAGTGCTAGGTAATCAAGATTTTGTTCTACCTGCTGATGTGTGCAGCCATCAAATGGTGTGATTAATGTGAGCTGCACATGTAGATCATGATAATTAACAAGCAATATAAAGTTGACTTGCTGCCTGCATTCCACACAATGGGTGTGGATTAATCACATATTATAATCCCTGTGCCCCTATTCTTGGGGCTAACTGTGCATCTACTTCTAGGTAATAAAGCTGGTTGCCTTATCCAACATACACAGAAACAAACCAATGCTTATAGTCTCCATTTTCAGTGGATGATTGATTTTTGTGTGTTTCCTCGTTCTACAATTAGACTGTATGTTAACAGAGTAGCATGCATCTACATAATGCAAATATTACAGCACTTTTAAGACTTGGATGGTGTTTTTTCCCTCAATCTTTCTTTTCTGTAATGACAACAAATTTCAGTTTTGTAAAACTTCACTAGAAATTTAATCTGACAGCATTTAAACATAGTGCTCCCATGGTTAAGTTACAATTTAAATTTTTAAGAAATCTGCTCTTTCGATATGAGCATAGTTGACAAGGCCAATATTCATTTCCCAACTCAAACTGCCTCGTGATGGTAGTGGTGAGCTGTATTCTTGAATGACTGCAGTCGATGTGGTGTGGACACACCCACAATACCCTTGAGAAGGGAGTTCCAGGATTTTGACCCAGTGACAGTGAAGGAATGGTGATATATTTCCAAATGTGTAAATTGGAGGAGGACTTGCAGGTGGTGATGTTCCCGTGCATCATCTACTTCTCAGCTGTAGAGGTCATACATTTGGAAAGTGTTGTCAAAGAACTCTTGGTGAATTGCTGCAGTTTATCTTGTAAATGGTACGCACTCCATCAGTGGTGAAGGAAGTGAATGGTTAAGGTGGTGGATGGAGTGCCAATGACAAATCTCAGGCAAGGATAAAAAGCAGTATTAGGGAGAGTGAGGTTTCAAGGTCAAAGTTAGATTACACTTAGGATTGACATTGAGCCACTTCGTGTTCCTGACTGTCATGGATGTTCCAATGGAGCAAGTGAGCCAGGAAGTGCCATGGTCAATTTTCGCAGGTGACATTAAGTTATGTGGTGAGGATGATAAAAATATGACTAAGTAGCTGGAGAACTGGAGCAAAGCATTGAAAGACATGTATAAAAGTTATAAGACCGAAGACCCATAATGATAAAAAAAAACAAGATCAGGAATCAGCACACCACGGGGTCAGTGAAGAATATGGGAGCATCGAAGAAAGAAGCTGAGAAGAGATTCAAATGTTGTGATCAGCTGTTGCGGGGAGAAAGGGAAGAATTGTTGTGAGGCTAGTGGTGAAAGATTTAAGCGTACTGAGATTGGAAGAGGAATTGGTGACTTTCAGGAGGAAATGGAGAAAGATGATCAACCAACACAATGGCTACTCCAAATAAAATGAGAAACTGAAAGAAGAACGGAGAAGGAGTACCAGTTAAGAGGGGGATGCTTTTTCCTGTATGGCATCATACCTTTAGAGTGCTGTTGGAGCTGTATTAATTCAGGATAGTGGAAAATATTCCATCAGGCTGCTGACTTGTGTCTTAGCGATGGGGAACAGGCTTAAAGGAGAAGGAAGTGAGTTACTTGTTGCAGAATTCCTAACCTGTGACTTGCTCTTATGACTACAGTATTTATATGACTGGTTAAACTTCCCGCCAATGATGATCTTCACAATGTTGACAGGACAGAATTCAGTAATGATTATGCAATTGAACATCAAGAGACAATGATTCCATTCTCCCTTGTCAGAGATGATCATTACCTGGCACTTGTGAACCATGAGTCCTACCAGCCACTTACCAGCTCAAGCCTGAATGTTGCCAAATCTTGTTGCATTCAGTTAAAGACTGCTCCTGTATTTAAGAAGTTTTTAATAAACACACCTAATTCTGGCTATATATTGGAGGGAGGAGTCCAGCTTTGACCATTCCATTTCTACCAAAAAGCTCAGTCCAAGATTCAACTTGCAGGAATCTGATCCCAGTAAGTTTCAATTTATAAACTCTATTGAATATAAACATGTTTAAAATACCAAAACATTACTAGGCAGTCAAAAAGTAACCACAACAGCTCTTTACTTTCCTTCAGTTTTTCAGTAATGTCTAGTGAAGGAAGGTGTCAGGAGTGTTGTCAATTCCTCTGCAACTGTCTCTGTCTCCAATTCTCCCTATGTGGATTCAAAATGAAGTTTCCATCACTCATCTTTTTTCCTCAATGTGCTGTCAAACCTGCCAGTTTTAAAATAATCACAGACCTTTAACATTTTTTATTTTCACTTTGCTTCAGCGTTGGTTTCATGACTCATACTCCATACTTGTATAGTGCATGGCATTACTGATATCCTGTCACATGTTAAGCTGACTGAGGAAACAAATGTACAGTTTGAAGTCTCCAATTTGCTATGTTTTTCCTTGTATTTGAATATGGAGACAGCCTGAACATCCAATGTTTACAAATCTGATGACAAATTCAGTCTTCAACTTAGTGTAAGGCTCCTTTGCAATGTAACTTTATTAGATAACAAGGTGCGTGGTTTATGTCGTGCAGCTAAATGCAGCTCTTGTCTTCTACTAGACCTTTTTGTGTAAATTTAGTGTTTAGCCTTTTTACATTTTGTGGTTAATATTTGTTCTGGCTGTTATGCTTTTGATATCGTTCTTGTTATCTTCGCACGATGAAAGCTTGTGATGAATACGCAAAATGTTTTTATGTTTAGATAAATATAGTTTGACGATGGGTCACATGCTGAGACATATTGCAATGTAATAAGCTATTTTTTCCCTTTATATTTCATTATCGAAATGTCAGCTGCTGCAATAGGAGCCTGTGTCTGCATATTACTCTGCAAATTGCTCTCGTACTCCCAGAAACACATTGAGTCATAGTGGTGTATGGAATCAGAGCTGCTGAGCATCCACTAGTTCCTACACCTAAATGATTGTTGGATATGAACAAACGTGTTTGCAGTTTTGTCTGACTGGAGGGGAATGTTAGGAGCCAAGCCCAATTGTGGCCTGACCCAATGCAATTGTTAAAGTTTAAATATTTTATTTAGTCATGAGTAGGGTTTACATTAACACTGAAGTTACAGTGAAATTCCCCTAGTTGCCATAGCCGGTGCCTGTTCAGGCCAATGCATCTCATGAGCACATCTTTCAGAATGTGGGAGGAAACCCACGCAGACATGGGGAAAATGTGCAAACTCCAAACAGACAGCCGCCCAAGCTGGGAATTGAACCCAGGTCCCTGGCAGTGTGAGGCAGCTGTGCTAATCACTGCCTTACCATGCTGCCAAATTGTGGATGAAAACATTCACTCCCTCCCTCCTTCAGTTGCGGAAACCCTGTTGATGATTTTCCTTGCTGGCTACAACTGCTGCTGATAGCTTCGCACATTGTAAGGATCAAACCTAGGATGACCTTGATTTGTACAGTTTAGCTCCCTACTGGTGTATACATTTACAAACTGGGACATGAGGTGGATTCTTAATTTTGACAGAAAAATTGGTTCAGTGGAATATAGATGCTAAAGTTATGGATCAAAGTAAGCATTCTGAACATCCAGAGTTTTACCCTTTGGTTCTCAATTCTGACAATTTGTAATACTGATGTGCAGTTCTGATTAATATAATCTGAACTTTCTTAAGACAGGACCTGTCAACAAACATGTGGACTCTCAGATTTATACTGCTCTCTCATATAAAGTTGTGAAATACAATAAATCTGTCAGGAACACTGCTATGAATCTTGTGACCTGTCTTTGGTTGCAACTTATTTGCAGATTCATAGATGTTGATCTGAAGCAACACCAGGAGCAAAGCAAATCAGGGTCAACAGCAAGGACAGCATTTGTTCTGTCGACTTGAGCACCAGTTGTGTACAGGGTAATCCAGCATTGAGTCAAAGTTGACGCACTGCTTTAGAAATGTCGATCCAGTTTTTAGAAAGTTGCAGCCTTAAATAGACGAGTGGCTTTTTAAAAATTTATATAGTAGATGTGAAAGGCAACAGCTACTGGTCTTGTCAGTCACAATCTGGAATCACCTTTCAGAAGGTAGTGATGAGCTGCCTCCTTGAACTGCAGTCAAATGTATTAGGAATGTGCTGTTAGGTTAGGTTCCAATTTTAAGCCAGCAACAGTGAAGGAACTCTGGTATATTTCCAAGTCAGGATCATGTGCAGCTTGGGGATCATTGTAGGTGGTAGAATTCCCTTGCACTCTTGCCCTTGACCTCAGTGTAAAGGTTGCAGGTATGGAAGGTGCTGTTGAGGGAGCCATGGTGAGTTGCTGCAATGCATCTTGTAGATAGGATATACTTCTGCACTTTGCATTGATGATACAGGGAGTGAATATCTATAGTGGTGAATGGGATGCCAATCAAACAGGCTGCTTTATCTTGTATGATATCAAGCCTCTTGAGTATTGTTGGAGCTGTATCATACTCCTGACTTGTGTGTTTTAACTGGTGACAGTCTTTGGAGTAAGTTAATCACACTAGAATTTCCAGACTCTGATCTGCTGTTGCAGCCAAAGTATTTATACAGATGGCCCAGCTTAGCTTCTAGTCACTTATCCCCAGGATATTGATAATGGGAGATTCAGTAATGATAATGCTATTGAATGTCAAGAGGTGACAGTTAGATCTCCACTGGATGTGATCATTGCCATCATTTGTGTGGTGTAAATGTTATTTTGCCACTTCTCAACTCAATCCTGAAATCCATGTCATGCTGCATTTGGATATGAAGTGCTTCAGTATCTGAGGAATTGAGTGCTACTGAACATTGTGTGATCATTTGCAAATTTCTCCACTTTTGACCTTATATTGGAGGGAGCATCATTGATGAAACCACTAAAGATGGTTAGATTTAGCACATTACTCTGAGGAGCTCTAGCAGTGATACATTGGGGTTCAGATCATTGACCTACAGTCACCATAGCCACTTTCCTTTTGTGCTAGGTGTGACTTCAGCCAGTGGAATGATTTCTTCTTGATTTCCATTGACTGCAATTTTATTGGCGTGTGTTGGTGTCAAATGCTGTTCTGATGTCAAGGGCAGTCACTCTCGCCTCACCTCAGCCCTTCTGTCCACGTTTGGACCAAAGCTGTAATGAATTCCAGTGCTTAGTACCCTGTTGGAACCCAAACTGAGCATCAATGAACATGTTGTTGCTAACTAAATGCTACTTGATAATGAGCAGCACTTTACATCCATTGATAATTGAGAATAGACTGATAGGATAGTACGTGACCAGATTGGATTTGTTCTGGTATTTGTGGATAGGTTACACTTCGTCAAGTTTTTCTGCAGTGTTGGACAGATGCCACTTTTGTCACTGTACGGAGAAGCTTGGCTAAGAGCTAATTTTGATACACCAGTCGTCAGCGTTATTTCTGGTTGTCAGAGCACATAGTCTTTGCTGAATCCAGTGCCTTCAGTCATTTGTTAATGTCATGTGTAGTGAATTGAATTGGCTGAAAACTGACATCTGTGACAATGGATCCTCAGGAGGAGGCCAAGGTGCATCATTCTTTTGACACTTACGGCTGAAGATGACTGCTTCAACTTTGTCCTTTTGCACTGATATGATACCTGCTCCCTATGCTTCTTCCTCCGGTTAGTTGTTAATTGTCCACTACTAGACTGGATGAGACAAGCCTGCAGAGCTTCGATCAGACCCATTGCGTATGGGACTATCACATGCTATTTTCACAATTTAGTATATGTTGTAGATTCCCTCACTTACCACTTCATTTTTAGTTAAACTTGGTGCTGCTTCTGGCATGCTCCCCTAAAATCTTCATTGAAGCAGGATTAACGCTCTAGCTATAGCAGAGTGAGGAAAATGCTGGGCCGTGAGGTTACAGATTGTGGATGAAAACAGATCTGTTGCTCATGGTTCTCCACTCTTTTTGGATTATAAGCCTCTGATGTTTGGGAAAGAGATGAAAGTTTGTACTAAATACATACACCCCACATTCCTTCAGTCATAATGGAGAAAAGAATTGTCTTGCCTGGGCTATCTCTGTGATGTCAGTGTGCTTGAATGACATCCTATCCCAGATGAGCCTTTATTTCTTCTCATTTTAATTGAGAGAGCAGTTATCAACTTGGTTTTCTGCTGCAAAATCCATACCCTTGCCATTAATTCTATGTCCTTCCCTAGCCTTTACCTGTGACTGAACTTAGACTGTTCACAACTTTACTGTCCTGTTTGACCCTGAGCTAACTTTTTGGCTCCAAACTATGTCCATTACAAAACTGAAAGCCTCAACCTCTGAAAACTTCAGCTCATTCAGAACTGCTGCCTGTATCCCACCTCTGTAACCTCTGACAGCATCCATTCCAAAGTCACTGCTCTTCTGGTTCAGACCTCACTGCACACATCCATTGGTGGCTAGCCCTTCACACTCTTGAATTGCCACCCCGAACCTTCTGTTGCTCTAACTCCAACTCGTTATTTGAAGGAACCCCTGTCCCAGCTCTGAAATCCATATATGTGGTCAAAATTTTGCAGATGCTGGAAATTTGAAATAAAAACAGAAAATCCTGGAAACGCTCAGGAGGTCAGGTATCAGTGGAGAGAGATGGAGTTAATATATCAGGTGGATGACCTTTCATCACAACAGATGAAAAGTCATCTGAAAGGTTTCTGATGAAGGGTCATCAGCCTGAAACGTTGGTTAGGATGTTCCACGGCATGTTTTGTGATGTTGGAGGCAGCTAGATCTTCTGGTTCCACTGTTGTCGATGCGGTTTTCTGGTTTGTTTTTGTATCTTCTGCCATCAAGGAACCTGCAATAAAGATAAGGGGAGAGGGGGGGTTGCTGTCCAATTAACCCTGTAGGTGGGAATGGCTGGAAAATCTCTCTCTGGCTAGAATTTTACTGCCACACCTGCCTTGAAATCGGGGCGGGCATGGCTTGGAGAAGAAATTCTCTGTTGGCCTCGGGCAAAATTTTGAGCCTTGCCCGAGCGAGGTCTTAAAATACTAGCCATTATCTCTGTTTTTTTTCTCTCAACAAATGGTATGAGACCTGCTGAGTACTTATAGCATTTTCCAATTTTATCTCGCAGCTCCTCCTTTGGCTCAACGTCCATCAATTACTTTGCACTTCTGTTAAGGGACGCTTTCTGTATGTTAAATGCATAATATTCATGCTAGCTGATGTTGATCCATGCAGACTGAAAGTCTTAATTAATTATCAGTCAGCATGAATGAAATAAGTCAATAGTATTAATTCCCTTGAGTGGCTGACTTCAAGCTTATAATCAATTGAGTAAGATGGATCTGTAAGAAATAGAACTGTGCATTACATATGTTGATTTTCAATTTCTATTCATCACTTTTTTACAGTTCTTTCTCATTTTGTCATTTACTTCTGGAGGCTTACTATAATTTCTATTATGAGCTTCTGTATTTTATGTTTAGTCCTTTATTCAGATTTATCCTTTCTTGCAGACTGACAACTATTTAATTGTGAGTTACTGCCAGCTTATGATGATTGATTTGCACTTAAACTGGTTTAACTGATATTTCAAATATACCTGATGATTTATATTGCATAGATTTGTTGCAATACTTGGGGCTTTGTAAAATTGCACTCTTTTATTCCATTGGACTTTGTAAGTGTGCATTTTTCACTCTCTAGCCATTTTTCCTATTTCTACTTGGGGAGACAAACCATACAAAGTATCGACGAGAAGGTGGAGCATGTTTGGTGGATGAACTGAAAAAGATAAAATATTCAGTTTCTAAGCTTTGCCCAGAGATGGGAGTCGAGCCCCAAATGAGAAAGAGGGTAATGATGATTAAGAAAATAAAAGCAGTACTTCCTTTCTAACTCACAATTAGCTTGAAAACATGGCAAAAAAGTACCTTCATTTTTACAAAAAATTATATGGTGTGCATTGAGTCAAATGATAGATTAGAAGAAGAGAGTTACCACTTTCTGTGCTTGCATGCAAAGTGTTGTGAGAAAGACTCTATATTCCTCAATACTTTTCTCATCAAATAATACAGCAGAGAAGGAGGCTATTCAGCCCATCATATTTTAGTACCTCCTTGAAAGAACTATTCAAAAGGTTCCCATTCCACTGACCCTGTCCAAGCCTGTGTCAAAAAACCAAACTCCACATTAATTAATAGTGGCCTGGATCGATGTGCATTCCTGGAACTCTGGTGCCTATTCTTCCCATGATGTGGAGATGCCAGTATTGAATGGGGTAAGCACCGTAAGAAGTCTGTCAATACCAGATTAAAGGCCAAACTTCTGGCTTGTGCTACCAAATAAACTTGTTGGACTTTAACCTGGTATTGTGAGACTTCTTACTGTGCCTATTCTTCCAGAAGAAACCAAGGCCTCTCCAATTGCACTGCTGAGTGCGCACTCACTGTATAAGTGAGACTAAAGTTCCTGGGTTATTATTTCAAGGGAAGGCCTGCTACTGGCCTTGCTACTGCCTGATTAGCTTTCGGCTTGGTAGACCTTCCCAAGCAGAAACACAAGGGGTCTCGCACTAACGTTCCAGATGGCAAATAAAGCCTCCAGCATCTCAGTAAAATTCCGCTGATAAACTCTGTTTCTTTCCAGTGATGCTGAGTTTTTCCAGCTTTTTGTTTTTATGCCACGAGCAAAGAAACTGAGCTGGTTTCTGAGCCACACCTTCATTATTTAACATGCAGTGATGGAATCAAGGGGCATCTGGCAACGTCCTCTGAGACATAATGGAACTGGAGGGGGAAGAAAGTGCCACGATAAAATCTGGATAGCAGAATAGAATCCAGATCAGACTGTTAATATGGGGCTAGTTAAGAAATAAGCAGTCTCCTATTTAAGACTGAGGTGAGGAAAGATTTCTGTTCAGTGGATGGTTAGTCTTTGAACAGTGGTCATTAATTGGATTCATGGTTGAACTGGATAGATTTATGACCAACAGGGGAATCAATAGAGGACAAATTTTAAATGAGGTTAAGGCCACGGTTAGTGCAAGCATGATCTTACTGAGTGGTACAGCAGACTTGAGGGACCGACTAGCTTACTCCTGCTCCTATTTCTAATGTTCCTATGCTCAATTTGCATACAATTAAGTTCTTATACACAGAAACAGGATGTATGAGCGCTTAATCTATTTTAGTGGTATTGGT
Organism: Sphyrna mokarran; assembly: GCA_024679065.1. NCBI lineage: Eukaryota > Metazoa > Chordata > Chondrichthyes > Carcharhiniformes > Carcharhinidae > Sphyrna > Sphyrna mokarran. The sequence continues at coordinate 102,997,241 of JAGIQG010000005.1, forward strand.
TGAGGGGTAAATATGGGAAAATTTCTGCTTCTTCAGAATGTCATGGGATCTTTAATGTTCGCCTGAGAGGACTTTGATTTAACATCTTATTCAAAAGATATGAATTATTCATTAACCTTTCACATTCATGTATTCATGGATTTCATTGCTTGCCTCTTTTAAAGGAGTGTTTTATTATGACTTACTTCCAGTATCTCTTCATTCTAAAATCTTGGAACATTCACGATGCGTATGAAGCCAGAAATCCTGTTGTCTATTTCAGTCTGAAAATGAGCAGCAATTATACAAGCAACCGGAGGCCACAAATAACATCACCAGATGGTCACATATATAGCAGAATCCAATATTTGTACTTTACAGAGTCTTGTTGAACCTTTGAAAACTAGATTATGTAGCTAGCCAACCAGACTGTTAAAAGCAGCAACAAATTACAATAAAGAAGCAAACCATTGTGCAAGTTAACACATTTGTTATTAGGTCTGCTTTCAGTATTCATTTGAATTGCCTGCTTACTGTTGTAAGTTGAGCTCATGTCCTTGATAAACTGGACAACCTATATGTTGCCTCATTTCTAGATCACTAATAGTTTGATGGTAATAAACTATTAAAGGATGTAAAGATATTGGGTGGGTGACTAAAAACCTGGTCAGAAGTGAGTGATTTTAAAGAAGCTCTTAAAGAAGGCAGAGAGGAAAGTGGGATAGTTTGGGGAGGGAAGCTCAGATTATGGAATAAAAGCAGCTGACAGACTGGGATAGAAGAAGGAATATGTGACAAAAAATCCTGCTCGGAGGAGTAGGAAATTTGGAGACTGTATAGGCAATGGGACTGCAGGAGATTACAGGAATTGCAACGGGCAAATTCAGTAAAGAATTTCATGAGGATGGATAGCTGGCTTGGAAAGCATTAGAATGATTGAGCTTTGTGGTGATAAAAGCATGAATGAGGTTTTCAGGAGAGGTTAGTGTTCATGATGGAAGGTATATAGGGTCAGGAACTCAGTTTGAGGACTGATGGAGCTTTGACATTATAAATGTCAGACAGTGGCTGGAGATGGGATTGGAATCAACGGCAATGTTGATTTGGTTTGATATATTATTGTCACGTGTGTGAACACACAGTGAAAAGTATCATTTCTTGCGTGCTATACAGACAAAACATACCAATGATAGAGAAAGAAGTGAGAGAGTGCAGAATATCATATTGCAGTCGTAGCTAGGGTGTAGAGAAATAACAACTTAATGCAAGATTAGTCCATTCAAAAGTCTGACAGCAGCAAGGAAGAAGGTTTTTGTGTGGGTTGATACATGGCTTCAGACTTTTGTTTCCTTTTCCCGAAGGAAGAAGGTGAAAGAGAGAATGCGTGGGGTCCTTAATTATGCTGTTGTTTTGCCAAGGCAGCAGAAAGTGTAAACAGAGTCAATGGATGGCAGGCTGGTTTGTGTGATGGATTGGACTACATACAGGACTTTTTGTAGTCACTTGCTGTTTTGGGCAGAGCAGGAGCCATACCAAGCTGTGATACAACCAGAAAGAATGCTTTCTATGGTACATCTGTAAAAGTTGGTGAGAGTCATAGTCGACATACCAAATTTCCTTAGTCTTGTGAGAAAGTAGAGGCATTGGTGGCCTTTCTTAACTATAGTGTCAGCGTGAGGGGACCAGGACAGGTTGTTGGTGATCTGGACACCAAAAAACTTGAAGCTCTCGACTCTTTCTACTTCATCCCTATTGATATAGGGCATTGACGTGTCCTCCTTTATGCTTCCTGACATTGATGACAATCTCTTTCATTTGTTATCAATGCCCAGGACAATTGCCTTCAGCCTTCCCAGTGTTTGACTGCAGTAAATTGTGATTCTTCCAAGTTGTTCTACAAGCAATCTGATATCATAGAGCATGGGTCTCCAATCTATGGCCTGCGGGCCACATCCGGCCCACAGTGGACTGCTTCCGGATTGGAGTTTGGAGACTGCTGCTATAGAGTGATTGCAAAAGTCAAGATTGTTGGAGAAATATAGTAGGGTGTTTTGAAATTTACATGTGGAACCTACCTTTGATGTTGCCAAAGGACAGCATGTATGTGTTGAAGAGAAAGGAGCCAGAATAGATCTTGAAAAACTCTGTGCAAGGCAGGAAATTAGCTATTGCTGGTGATGCTGTGGCTATGATTTGAAAGTATGAATGGAATGTTTTTTCTTCCAGTTACCAAGCTAACTAATTGCATAATGTTTAGTCTCTGGAGAAAAGAACGTCCATTTAGCACCTTAACCATATTTTAGCTGAATTCCTTTTTATAAACTTGAAAACATTTATTGTGGAAAAAATGGACAAACATTCTTAAAACATGATAAATGTATATTTCTTTGAATTACCTTCAGTCAATTCAGATATTTACATCTATTTTCAGTAAACATGAAAAAGATGATTGTCCAGTTCACTGAGTTCTAGACACAGCTATAATTTCTGCAGGTATGATTCTGAGCAATTCATTCCAACCAACATTTATTAATTGTTCATATGAACGTTAAAAATATATTAAACAGTGTTTCCTATTACCAAGTACATCCTTTTTGGTTTGCATAATCATCATATTAGATATTATCATGTATCGTGGCTCAAATGTTGAAGAAGATTGCACAAGTTGTCCCTTTCACCTCCTCAGAACATCCCAAAGCTTTTCACAGCAGATGAGTTACTTTGAAGTTATCATTGCTGGTAGGCATCTATTGTCTTTAGCAGAAAAGTTTGCCTCCTGATCAGTACACGCTCCTCCAACACCATGCTAGAGCCAACACTTTTTCCAACAAATGAATATTTTTTCATGATAGACGATAAGTGATACCTAAAATAACTGTAGATTCCTTGGTGCCACTAATCTAAGTTGGGCTTTTTAATAATATTTTCTCCTCACAGTTCCAGACTTTACAGGAAATGCAAAGTACAGCTGTAATAACATAAAAGACAGTTTATTTGACTAAAAGGGGTTATTCCCTTAGTCAACATTTTAGGTCATATCCTCCGCTAGAAAATACCCCATTTCGTAAACACAATGTCAATGCACGTTGTTTTCCTGGATTCCTTTTGCTTTGGCATATGGAGTCTTAGCTTTTATTGGTAGGGGGATTGAATTTAGGAGCCGCAGCATCATGTTGCAACTGTACAAAACTCTAGTGCGGCCGCACTTGGAGTATTGTGTGCAGTTCTGGTCCCCACATTATAAGAAAGATGTGGAGGCATTGGAGAGGGTACAGAGGAGGTTTACCAGGATGTTGCCTGGTATGGAGGGCAGGTCCTATGAAGAGAGGTTGAAGGATTTGAGGTTGTTTTCGTTAGAAAGGAGGCGGCTAAGAGGGGATCTTATTGAAGCATATAAGATGATTAGAGGTTTAGATAGGGTGGACAGTGATAGCCTTTTTCTAGGATGGAGAAAGCTAGCACGAGGGGACACAGCTTTAAATTAAGGGGTATGAGTTATAGGACGGATATCAGAGGTAGGTTCTTTACTCAAAGAGTGATTAGGGAGTGGAATGCCCTGCCTGCAGCTGTTGTAGATGCGCCAAGTTTGGTGGCGTTTGAGGTTAATTGATAAGTATATGGAAGAGAAGGGAATGGTTTAGTTTGGAGGGGCATTGCTTTTTATTTTGGTCGGCACAACATCGAAGGCCGAAGGGCCTGTTCTGTGCTGTAATGTTCTATGTTTTTGTCAGCATACCTGTGCAATCACAATCCATTTCAACAATTTACAGGTTCCCAGTGCAGCCCATCATTTGTATTGGCCATTAGATTGGTTATTGGAATAAGTGTATTGTCTTCTGATGAGAGGCTTGAAAGAATAAACACTGACAGGTTGTTTTCCCTGGTTGGAAAATCAAGGGAGCATGGGTCTCAGGATAGTGGGCCAATCGTTTAGGAAAGGAGGAGGAGAGATGTTTTTAATTCAGAAGTTTGTGAATCTTTTTTGTTGTCAATCCCAGAGGGTTGTAGGAATTCCATCATTGTTTGTTTAAGGCTGTGATTAGACATGTTGGTTTCCAGGGAATCAAGAGAAATGTAGAGGGATCAGAAAGTGGAGTTAAGGCAGAAGATCAGCCAGGATCATATTGAATGACAAGACAGCTAAAGAAGTGATGTGGTCTGCTCCTGATCCTATTTCTTTTATTCTTGTGTACCTTTAAACCATTCAGAAATGCAGAGGATTAACTTAACAACATTCATATTTGGCCTATCAATAGAATGAGCACAATTTGATACTTTATGTTTGAATATTACTATTTGGCATAACATTAATCCACAATTTATCGTAGACTACTTAAATCTTACACGTTACAGAATAAGAAGGAAAATTATGACCTGATTGTAAAAGTTGGCCACACGTTTACTCATGCTTTTATCCAGAGTTATTCAAACTTTAGTCGGTAACTTGAAGCAGTGCACCTTGGGCTAGTCTGAAGGTAGAAGAAAATTTCAAAGTGCACGATTTAAAGATGCTTTGTCGTGCCTTTCGAAATTGCTGAAATGCAGAATCCTCTGTTCTTGTTCCCAATGCACCATTAGGTTTGGATCGGCACAGAAATGTTTTGTCTTTATTCCCTAAACTCTCATCACCCTGGTAACAAAATAGGATAATTTCTCAAACAAACTGAAATATAAAAGTGGCTGTGGTACAATAGAAGCCATCTTATTTATTATATTTGAAATAGCTCTTTGTTTTCAATTACCTGCAGTATTAAATTGTTGACAAATCAATGGAAGTAATTATGTCTTTGTATAATACTGAAGTATTATACTTCAGTACTTCTGAAGGAACTTCAGAATACTTCAGCGGAACATTTTACATCACTGTTTTAATTTCCATGAACTTGAATGGAAATAAAAATTGGGAGAGCTGTAAAAAAAAAAAAAGTTGCCAATTTGTCATCACTTGTTTTAAACTATCTCCCAAAGTAAGAACTGCCACCATTTACCATCCTCTAAAGATATGCAAGTTAGATTAATTGGCCATGTTAAATTGCCTCTTTGTGAAAGAGGGTTTAGCAGGGTAAATGCATGGGATTACGGGGATAGGACCTTGTGGAATGGTTGTTGGTGCAGACTCAATGGGCCAAATTGCCTCCTTTTGCACTGTCGAGATTCCATACAACTTGGGGAAATTGAGAAATCCTCCAGAATAGTTCTCTGATTGATGGAGTAAGGGATTTTTTTCAAAATATCGCACATCTAAACATTGTTATCAAGTACAACTGCTCTTATGTTTACGTTTTATCTAAGCTAGACAGATTGTCATAAAATTATTTATTGATTTCTTCTTTGCTTGTAATGCAATACTACCAAATGTATAGCAGTATAAAGTTTGTATTGTGTGACAAATGATCATTTTTTTCCCCTACACTTGGTTCCAGGCACATTGTCAATATCAGTTAATTTTCATTGCCCACAGATTGATCTGGCAAGGACACTTGCTATCAGTGACCTGTACTTGCATCTTTTCAAATGATTGTCAGTTAGAGAAACTTCACAAGCTTCACATACATCTAAAATGTGTCAGGTCATGTTATTCATTGTTATTAAATGCTTTGATTACAAATTATTGTTACAAACGTGTGTATCATACTTGTTTCGTTCTTCAAAATGTAGCAACAAGTAAGATTGAAGCAAATCTTAATTTTGGTCAGAATATTTTTGATGATTTTAATTGCTCTGTGGTTGCATCAATGAGAATCATTAGATTTTCCTGTAATCAGAACAAAACTGAATTATCCATAATGAGTTTTGTGAACTTATGCATTAAGTGAGTGAATGATCAATGCCTTGCAGAGGTGAATATTCACATGGTTAATTGCGTTCGTTTTGTAACTCATTATGCTTTCGAAGAATTTAACTTCAAAAGAATTGAGTGGTTTAAAATCCTGGATCTGATTCAAATAGGAGGTTTGGGAAAGCTATGAGACACCAGAGCTTATTTTCATCAAACCACATATTCTCTTATTTACACCTATAGTTGGACAGACAAAAATTAGGAAGGGGAAATCCTACCAATTTACGCATATGAGGTTCATCTTTAGGCAAGAGGATTCCTCATAAGTACTAAAATACTGAAGTTGGATGTAATTTCATCATGGAGATATAAAGATTACACAGGATCCCTTACCTGTCAGCAAAAGCTGGCAACAAACAGCCTCAGAAGGCCCAGGTAAGTAGTAACTTGTAAAGTTTATGAGAAGTAACTAATGGCCATGGAAGAGTGTCTCAGTATGTTATTCAAACATAATTCTATTCATGGGTATATGAAAAGTGAACTCTATTTTCTTTAGAACAATATATACGATTGGCATTAAAAATTAACTTATAGAATTGAGGATTCTCATTTCTTCAAGTTTTATTTATTGTTGATGATTTCAAAGCAATATTTAAAATGGAAATTAAATTGTATTCTTAAATTGCCAGAGCTGGATTTGGACTTGCACTCTACATCAAATTGTCTGGATTATTAGTCAAAGCCTCTGGATAATAATTCCAGTTGCATAATCACCACTCTATCTACCATACTCTGAAATACAAAAAGACAGAAAGAATGGGCTATGTGAGCCAAAAAGTAAGCATGATGAAATGGCCAACAAGATCACAGTCTTGTATCAGATGTTTTGCCCATTGTTTCCATGAACCATGAAGCACCCATCCTGAAATGAGTGTAAGAAAATGATCAGATTCTGCTGGGAAATAAGTCAGTGTTTCCTTCAGGGAAAACTATGCAGGATTGTGATGGCATTAGGCAATAAATGAAAAGTTGATCCTGAATTCAGTTCTGGAGATGAGGGGTTTAGCTTATGAGCGGAGAGTGAGTAGACTGGGCCTGTACTCGTTGGAGTTTAGAAGGCTGAGGGGAGATCTTATAGAGACATATAAGTTAATGAAGGGGTTAGACAGTACACAAGCAGTGAGATTATTTCCGCTTAGAATGGAAACAAGATCTAGGGGGGTACAGCCTTAAAATACAGAGTAGTCAATTTAGAACTGAGTTGAGGAGAAACTTCTTCTCCCAGAGGGTAGTGAATCTTTGGAATTTTTTGCCCATTGAAGCAGTGAAGGCTACATCATTAAATGTGTTTAAGTCACAGATTTTTGACCAATAAGGGAATTAAGGGTTACAGGGAGCAGACAGTAAGTGGAACAGAACCATCAGATCAGCCATTATCTTATTGAGTGGCAGGGCAGGCTCGAGGGGCTAGATGGCCTACTCTGCTCCTATTTCTTACGTTCTTATTAATACAAATGTTAATATAATGAAGTTAGTTTTTTGATTTGTTTTCCAAAAAGAGAATTTAAAAATCATTTGTAATAGAGTTTGTAAATTGCATGGAAAATGGATAATAACTGCATATTTCATAATTGCAATGAGCAATGGCAGATCATCAATAACTATTTTAATGTGAAATTCAGGACATAACTACTCCAATATTAGTTTGTTTCAGAGTTCATAGTTTGGGTCATGTATAGTTAACATCCATCAGAATATGGTGGAAGTTTAATAATAGAAATATAACTCCTAGAAAATGTGTGTCCCTTCTGTCCTGGTGTTGGCACCTGTGCAAGCTGATGAATACTTGCCAACACCATCCAGGAACAAGATAATTGTTCAAGGGGTTTAATTGTCCATTGTAAGTAGTTGACCTCTGTTTCAGAGTCACTATTCTCTACAATAGGATCTCCGCTCTTCCACTGAAGGCCAACTATATCTGAAGCAGAACAAATCAGCTTGCCATGTACTTTTATCTTTGAAATTATTAGGAACCAAAATACTAATTAATGATTTCAATGCTGTAAAGGTCTTTTCCAGATGCAGACAGATATGGATTGTAGAATAACCATTATATGCTTTTTATATCAATACCTATTACTTAACTTCCTCAAATAGTATCTACAATTTGTCTTAGTTTTTTTTTTGCAAAGGAAAGCTGATGACAAACATGTCTCTTCACGAGTCATAGAGGTTTACAGCATTGAAACAGGTCCTTCAGCGCAACTTATCCATGCTGCTCAGTTTTTATCATTAAGCTAGTCCAAATGCCCGCATTTGGTCTATATCCCTCATTATCCAATCTTACCCATGTAATAGTCTAATAACTTTTTAAAAGACAATTGTAATGCCTCTACTATTAAGTCTGGCAGCTCATTCCATATACTCACTACCCTTGTGAAAAAAATTTCCTTCTGAACCCTTTTGTCTCTCTCCCTTCTCACCTTAAACCTATGCCTTCTACTTTTGGGAAAAGATGTTGACTGCCTAGCTGATCTATACCCCTCATTATTTTATAGATTACCCCAGCGTTCTATGCTCCAGAGAACAAAGTCCCAGTCTATCCAACCTCTCCTTATAACTCAATCAAGTCCCAATACAATCCTAGTAAATCTTTTGTGGACTCTTTCTGGTTTAATAATATCCTTTCCATAATAGCGTGACCAGAATTATGCAGTGTGGCTGTACCAATGTCTTGTACAACATCAACAAGATGTCCCAAGTCCTGTATTCAATGTTCTGACCAATAAGCCAAGCGTGTTGAATACCTTCTTTACCATTCTGTGTACGTGTGACTCCACTTTCAAGGAGTTAGCTATGAATCCCGGATCTCTTTGTTCTATAACTTTCCCCAACTCTCTGCCATTAACTAGGTAATTCTGTCCCTGGTTTGGTCTACCAAAGTGCATTACCTCGCGTATATCTAAATTAAACTCCATTGCCATTCATCAGCCCATTGACTCAATTGATCAAGATCCCATTGCAATCATAGATAACATTCTTCACTGTCCACTATGTCACCAATCTTGGTGCCATCGGGAAACTTACTAACCATACTTGCTAAATTCTCATTTAAATCATTAATATAAATGACAAACAATAGTGGACCCAGCACCTATCCCTGAGGCACACTGCTAGTCACAGGCCTCTACAACCATCCTTTGTCTCTGTCATCAAGCCATTTTTTGTGTCCAATTGGCCACTTCACCCTGGATCCAGTGAGATTTAACCTGATGCAAAGCCTATCATGTGGTACCTTGTCAAAGTCCATGTAGATAACATCAACTGCACTGCTCTCATCTAGTTCTTGGTTACCCGTTCAAAAAACTCAATCAAATTCATGAGTCATGATTTTTCACTCACGCAAAGCTAAACTAACTGTCCCTAATTAGCCCCTGCCTCTCAAGGCTTGCAGATCCTGTCTTTCAGAATACCTTCTAACAACTTATCACTACAGAGGTTAGGCTCACTGGCTGTAGTTCCCAGGCTTTTCAAAGAACAAAAACAGCATGGGAAACAGGCCCTTCGGCCCAAAGAGCCCACGCCGCCACCTCGATGTTCCCACTTCTACACGCGATCCCTGTCCATGTTTATAGATCTATGGATTAAAAACCAAATTTGAGACAATTTAGGGAGGATTTGTTTTGCCAATTAGCCTAAGAGCACATCTTTGGGATGTGGGAGGAAACCGGAGCTCCTGGAGAAAACCCACACAAGCACAGAGAGAATGCGCAAACTCCCACAGACACAGGCCCAAATCCATGTATCTGCACAGCACAGCTATAGTCACTGCGCTGTCGTGTTGCCCATCAGATGGTCCAGGTCAAGCGTACACTAACGATGTGAAGCAGTAGGATACTCTCGAAAAAGATCCAAGAGCAGTCCTCTCACAACCCATCGTGTGTATGCCCCTTGTTAGACAACAAGGTGGACCAAAGCAACTGTAGGATAAAAACAAGTACATCAATATCATCTATTTACACACTTCCCAGGGACTCCAAAGGCTCATGATCCCTATTTTAAATCAGTTTTCTATACCCCTCCATTCCCATTCTGTTCATGTGCCCATCTAAGTATTTCTGAAATAACTCCAGAGTACCTGCCTCCACCACTTTACTTGGCAGCGCATTCCATACCCCCACCACCCTCTGAAAAAACTCCCTCTAGCATTCAAATTATACCTTAACCCCCTCACCCTAAGCCCGTGACCCCTCGTGCTATTTGAGTCCATCCTAGGAAAAAGCTTAACCCTGTTTACTCTATCTATACCCCTCAAAATCTTGTACACCTCTATTAGATCTCCTCTAAGTCTACGTCTTTCTAAGGAAAACAGCCCCAATTTGCCTAACCTCTCCTCGTAACTCAGACCTTCCATATCAGGCAGCATCCTGGTAAACCTCCTCTGCACTCTCTCCAGAGTCTCCACGTCCTTCCGGTAGTAAGGCGACCAGAACTGGACGCAGTATTCCAAATGAGGTCTAACCAATGTTTTATACAACTGCAATATTAAAGGCCAGCTCTTGTACTCTATACCCCTTCCTATAAAGGCTAACATACTATATGCTTCCTTCACAACCTTCTCCACTTGCTCTGCCACCTTCAGAGACTTGTTCACCTGCACCCCCAGGTCCCTCTGCATTTCTATACTCTTAATAGGTCTACCCTTTATCATATACCTCCCCCCTACGTTTTTTCTCCCGAAATGCATCACTTCACATTTATCAGGATTGAATTCCATCTGCCATGTGTCTGCCCAAGCTACCAGCCTATCTATGTCCTACTGCATCGCCTGACAATGCTCCTCACTATCCACAAGTCCAGCCATCTTTGTATCATCTGCAAACTTGCTGATCACTCCACTTACTCCTCTTCCAAGTCATTTTTATATATATTACAAATAGAAGAGGTCCCAGTACCGAGCCCTGCGGCACACCACTAGTGACCAATGTCCAGCTAGAGAAACACCCTTCCGCTATTATTCTCTGTCTCCTATTACCAAGCCAGTTGCTTATCCATCTAGCTACCTGTCCTTGTATCCCATTTGCCTTGACCTTCTCGACTAACCTCCCATGAGGGACTTTGTCAAATGCCTTACTAAAATCCATATAGATGACATCAACGGCTCGCCCTTCGTCCACCGTTTTCATCACCTCCTCAAAAAATTCTACCAGATTTGTCAGGCACGACCTCCCCTTAACATATCCATGCTGCGTATCCCTAATCAGATTGCAACGCTCTAAGTGCCTATACATTCTATCTCTAAGAATCCCCTCCAACAGCTTCCCTATCACTGACGTCAAACTCACCGGCCTATAATTTCCAGGGTTATCCCTACCACCCTTTTTAAACAATGGTACAACATTAGCTATTCTCCAGGCCTCTGGGACCTCACCTGTGTCCAAGGACGAGACAAAGATTTGCGTCAGAGGCCCAGCAATTTCTCCTCGCACCTCTCTAAGCAGTCTGGGATAAATGCCATCAGGCCCTGGAGATTTATCAGTTTTAATGCTACCTAGAAGCTCTAACACTTCCTCCCTCGGTATGGATATTTCCCTCAACTGGTCCACAGCTCTCTCAGAGACAAGGAGCTGTCAACAAGCCCCTCTCCTTCGTGAATACCGACACAAAGTATTCATTCAGGATCTCCGCCATTCCCTCAGGCTCTAAGCACAGTTCCCCTCCTCTGTCCCTAAGAGGTCCAATTTTTCCTCTAATCACCCTTTTATTCCTAATATAGGAGTAAAAAGCCTTTGGGTTTTCCTTAATCCTATCTGCCAAAATCATTTCATGCCCCCTTTTTGCCCTTCTAACTCCCTGTTTGAGCTCCCTCCTACTCTCTCTATATTCCTTCAACGCTGTCTCGGTTCCCAGCTGCTTCGACCTATCATACGCTTCTCTTTTCTTCCTAACTAAGTCCTCAATATCTCTAGTAATCCACAGCTCTCTAATCCTACCTTTCCCATCTTTCCTCTTGGCTGGCATGTACTTGCAACATTTTCAGTATTCCCTTGAAAGAGTCCCACATGCCTAGCATGGACTTACCCTCAAACAACTATTCCCAATCAGTTTCCCTAAGTTCCTGCCTAATTCGACCGTAGTTAGCCTTCCCCCAATTCAGCACCCTGCCCCTAGGGCAACAAGCATCCTTTTCCATCCGTATCCTAAAGTAGACAGAATTGTGGTCACTGTTAGCCACATGTTCCCCCACTACAACATCAACCACCTGCCCTGGCTCACTACTCAGAACTAAATCCCATATAGCCCCTTCTCTAGTTGGGCTAGCCACGTACTGTTCCAACGATCCTTCCAGTACACGTTTTACAAATTCCTGCCCATCCAAACCCCCAGCTCAAAGTACTTTCCAATCCACCCTAGGGAGATTAAAATCTCCCACTATAATAACAAAGAACAAAGAGCAACACAGCACGGGAAACAGGCCCTTCGGCCCAACGAGCCCACACCACCATCCTAATGTCTTAATGACATATCCTTGACTTTAGGCTGTGCCTATTGTTGAAGATTCCCATATAGGGACCAATGTAGGGACAATTTGTTACCCAATCAGCCTAAGAGCACATCTTTGGGATCTGGGATGTGGGAGGAAACCGGAGCACCTGGAGGAAACCCACGGGGAGAACGCGCAAACTCCCGCAGACACAGGCCCAAATCCATGTGTCAGCATAGCAACAGCGATAGTCTCTGAGCTGTCATGTTGCCCATCAGATGGTACAGTTTAAGCATACACTGACGACGTGAAACACTAGGCAACTCCTGAAGCAACCTCCAAGAGCAGCTCTCGCACGACATGCCGCATGCATGCCCCTTGTTGGTCAACAAGATGGACCGAATTGCCTGCGGAAACAAATAAGACTTAATTAAACATGCTAAAAAAAAACTAAGACATTCCCGAGACGAAACTAAAAGATAGTCTACTACTATTTGGTCCTCCAGATATTCAAAAAGTCCTGCTATAGCCCTCTATCTGCAGACCGCTCATGTGGCTGTCCAAGAGACCCTTAAACAACCCTAGCGTGCCTGCTCCCACCACCTTACTCAGTAGTGCATTCCACACCCCCACTACACTTTGTGTGAAAAAATGCCCTCTAATATTCGTCTTATACATAGCCCCCCTCACCCTGAGCCCGTGACCCCTCGTTCTATCCAATTCTAATGGTGGAAAAAGCTTACCACCATTTACTCTATCTATACCCCTCATAATCTTATATACCTCTAATAGATCCCCTCTCAGCCGACGTCTTTCAAGGGAAAACAACCCCAGTGTTTTCAATCTTTCCTCGTAAGACAGCCCTTCCATACCAGGCAGCATCCTGGTAAATCCCCTCTGCACTCTCTCCAGGGCCTCTACATCCTTCCTGTAGTACGGCGACCAGAACTGGACACAGTACTCCAGATGAGGCCTAACCAATGTTCTATACACCTGCAACATCAGAGTCCTACTCTTGTATTCTATACCCCTTCCTATGAAGGCTAACATACCATACGCTTTTTTTTACCACATTCTCCACCTGTACTGACACCTTCAGAGACTTGTGAACTTGCACCCCCAGGTCTCTCTGCATCTCTATACTCCAGATAGTTTTACCTTTTATCCTATAACTCCCCTTTACATTATTCCGGCCAAAATGCATCACCTCCCATTTATCTGGATTAAATTCCATTTGCCATCTACCAGCCTATCTATGTCATGTTGTATTGCCAGGCACTGCTCCTCAGTAGCCGCCAATCCAATCATCTTAGTGCAATCAGCAAATTTGCTGATCACACCACCTACCCCCTCTTCCAAGTCATTTATATACACCACAAATAGAAGGGGTCCTAGTACAGAGCCCTGTGGCACACCACTAGTGACAGACCTCCAGTTGGAAAAAGAGCCTTCCACTACTACCCGCTGCCTCCTCCTCCCAAGCCAGTTCTCAACCCATCTACATACCTGGCCCTGTATCCCATGCGCCTTCACCTTTTCTATCAGCCTACCATGAGGGACCTTATCAAACGCCTTACTGAAATCTATGTAGATGACATCAACAGCTTGTCCTTCATCAACCGTTTTTGTCACCTCTTCAAAAAATTCCATTAGATAATGACTCTGTTCTTTCTGCACCTATCCAAAATGTCTTTACATATGCCTTCTTCAACTGTCCGTGGGCTGTTAGGTGGCCTATAATACACCCCTAGCATAGTAATTGCCCCCTATCTATTCCTCAACTCCACCCACAGTGACTCCACTCCTAACTCCTCTGTATTGTCCTCCCTCTGCACCGCTGTGATGCTCTCCTTAACTAACAATGCCACTCCCCCACCTCTTCTGGACCTTCCTCTGTCACGCCTGAAACACTTATACCCAGGAATGTTCAGTTGCCACTGCTCCCCTTCCTTTAACCACGTCTCTGTCACTGCAACCACATCCAAGTTCCTCGCAAACATTAAGGCCCTAAGTTTATCCGTTTTTCCCGTTACGCTCCTCGCATTGAAACAGACACACTCCAGACCTCCAAGACTACTTGGAACCTCCTTCTCTCCGGTGCATCTCTTCTCGTCCAAGTTTACTCTATCTCCCATCTCGCTCTCTACCGAGAGATCGGTCTCATCCCCTCCATATGCCTGCAACCCGTCATAAAGGCACAACATCTGCCACTCTCCAATCTTCTGGCACCTAACCTGTGGCTGTCGATGATTCAAACATCTCTGCTAGGGGACCCGCAATTTCATCCCTCTCAACGTCCTCGGAATTATTTCATCAGGTCCCAAGGATTTTTCAACTTGATGAACTTTTAAGACTTTCAGCACCTCCTCTGTAATATATACACACCTCAAGACATCACTATTTATTTTCCCTAATATCCATGCCTTTCTAAACAGTAAGTATTTCTGTAAGTATCAGTAAATGCTGGTTTATGTACTTGTGGAAGCTGTTTGGATTCTCCTTTGCCTTAGCTGTGAAAGCAATTTCATCAAAGCAATGAGTCTTGTGGAACAATCTGATCATTCAGTACATTTCAGAGTTAAGTAAGAGAAAACAATATTGACGCAGAGGATATATTTTTAAGATGAGGTATTAATATATTATTATCATTATCCATTTCTTTTGGAATCACATGTAGCACTAGCACAACTGAATAAGAACATCAGAAATGTCTAAGACTTAAAACTTCATTTGGCCCATTAACTCTGTTGTCATTAATGTCCAATGACTTCCACTTACATTTTAGTTTTATCATTTTCATGTTTATTTTCAAGTCAATCTCTGTACCTAATTATTTCTTCCTATCTACAAAGCTCTCTAGGACACCTGCACTCTAGTTTCAGCCTATTGAACATCCCTGATTTTAATTCTTTACTAAATATCTCCGCCTCACTACCTCACTCCTCCTTTAAAATGTTTCTTAAACAGAATGTCAGAATCTTCACAGTGTAGAAGGAGGCCATTCAGCCCATTGGGTCTGTGTTGACTCTCTGAAAGAGCATTCTACCCAGTTCTATTCCTCCTGTCTTATCCCCATAATCTATCTTCTCAGATAGTTATTTAATCTCTTTAGAATACCTTGATCAAGCTATCTTCAGTACATTGTCAGGAAGTTGCTTCCAGAATCCAACCACTCTCTGGGTGAAAGTATTTTTCCTCATATCACTTTTTGCAAATTTCAAATTATTTCAAATCTGTGTGCTTTTTAGTTCTTGACCCTATCTTGAATGAGAATCCTGTTCATACCCCTCAGAATCCTGCTATCCAGTTTCTTCACAGCACCTTTTCTTCAAGGAAAACAACCCCAATATCTCCAGTCTGTCCTTATCGTTATAACACTTTATTCCTGGAATCATTCTTGTGAATCTCTGCTGTACACACCAATGATTTCACATCCTTCCTCACGTACAGCACCCAGATGCAGTATTCCAGATGACGCCTAACTAGTATCTTAGTGAACACAAGTCTGTTGTATGGCACTCTTTTGAAAATCCATGTACATCACATCAACAACATTACCTTTATCAGCCTTCTCCACACAAAAATCCAGCAAGTTTGTCTGAGATGATTTTCCCTTAACCCATCCATGTTGGTTATCCTTAATTTCCTGTACTTATTGAAGTGAATATCAATTTTGTCCTGGACTATAATTTCTGGAAGTTTCCCTACCACTCAAGTCAAATTGCCTAATTTACTTTTGGACCTCTTTTTGATCAAGGGTGTAACATTTGCAATTCTCCAGTCATTTAGCATCACTTCTGTATCCAAGCAAGACTGGAAAACTATCATGAGTACCTCTGCAATTGACAAACTCATTTTCCTCAGCACTCTTGGATGATTCTCATTCGATTTTAGTACCTGAACAATTTTAAGATAGCCTTTCTAATCCCTCCTCTTTCTCAGTCATAAATTATTTTTGTGTACCAATTACCTCCTCTCTCAAATGCCTGGGTAGCATTTTCTTTCTTTATAAAGATAAGTGCAATGAATTGATTTAACATCTTCACGATTTCTCCTACTTCCATGTGCAAGTCACCTTCGTTATCCCTAATCAGCTCTACTCTTTGTTCACTATCCTTTTATCAATTGTATCTTCATAGAAGATTTTGGGATTCTCTTTTATTTTAGCTGCCAGTCTCTGTTCTTACTCTCTCTTTGCCTTTCTTATTTTTTTTCACTTCTCCTTGTGTCCTATATGCAGCCCAATTCTCCATTGTACTTTCTACCTGACATCTATCATACACTCAATTCATCCTTTTCATCTTCACCTCTACCTCTCTTATCATCCAGGGTGCTCTGGATTTATTTACCCACCTTTCCTCTTCAAGGGAATACACTTTGATATTGCCTGTGTATGACTGGTCCCTGAGATTCCCTAAATTTGTTAACCCATACGAGATCCCAAATTGTTATGCCTCGGATAAAGAGGAATGAACTGGCTCCCTTTCTTTCTTCAACAACTACTATTAATCTCTAATCTCAAAAGGATCCTGTCCTTTGCCAGGAACCTTTTCCCTGTCCCAATATTTTTTCAAAAGGAACCAATTTAACCTAGCTTTTTTGAGTTAAAAGAGTTTATTAGCAACTAAATAGAAGAAAATTATGAAACATATGCGTACACATCACACTGGATCGAAATGAGAATTGAGACCTAATTAAGTAAAAACAAAGGATACAAAATTGCTCTTAACTCATAAAGAGATTCTATTGTTGTGCAGTTTGTCTGAGAACTTCATTTTTCTATTTCAGATATGGTCTTTGCTGACTTAGCTTACTTCAACAATAAGAGAAGGGGGGATACCTGCAAATACTTTTTTTTTTAAAAACAGGGTATTGCTGTGTGACATGTATGTGCACACACACACACACACACACACACACACACACACACACACACACACACACACTCTTCCAGCATTAGTTCATATACACGCATATATACTTTTTATCCTAGCTTTTGCATATTCTTTGAAGGTAAAACCTACAAATCCGTGTGGGACTTTACACACAAGATTTATTTTTGTTGAGATGATACTCAGCTCCCATTGTTTCCACTGGAGATAACAATTCACTTCTATATACTTTAGAAATATCTTTGTCTGGAAACAGGGTGGAGTTCCATTGTCTCTGAGTATTACTCCTGTCCCTTTAACCAGTGACTGACTTTAGATCCTCAGCCATTTGTGGCTTGTATGTTCATTTTTTTTAAACTCATGGCTTTGATTGAAATTTCAATATTTCCAGAGGTAGTTCCTTTTTTCCCCCTTCATTATTATGATTCCTGGAAGCCTTCATTAAAATGTGGTGTGTTGTTTTGCCACTGTCTTTTCTGCCAACATTTGATTCCAGCTCACTTGATTCAGCTGCATTCTCATTCCGTCCCTGTTGCCCCAATTTTTATTCCTGCTCTATATTGTTTCTTGTCCTTTTCCATGGCCAATCTAAGCCTGATGATACAATGGCCATTGTCCCCCATTGATATTTGATTGTCTTGGGCCAACTCATTTCCCAGAATCAGGTCCAACAATGTTTGCAATCTCATTAGACTGGAAACATACTGCTGTGGAAAACTATCTTGAACACATTCCAGGAATTCTTGCCCTTCTTCCCCTTTCTCTTTACACTATTTGTATCCAGTCTATATTTGAATAATTGAAGAACTACATTACAATTATTCTATAATTCTTGCACCTCTCTGCAAATTTGACCCAATTGCAGGTGGATTTCCATTATTGTGACTTCTGACCAGATGCAGTTCCTGAAGTGGCCACTGGCAATGACGGCACTGTGGGACTGAAGAATTTCCAGTTGTCTGATTGGCAGCTCATGGAGGTAGGCTCTCCTCCCTCAACCAGACAGAAGTTCCGATGCCAGACAGTTAATATTCAGGTGTTATAGAATCAGGCTGGGGCTCCCAAAAATGGCTGAGGCTGGATTGCCCTCAGTTTCCAACTGCTGTTGGAGGTACAGCTGCCTGCGTTTAAATTCAGAACCAGTTTGCAACAGGCCTTGCAAACTGCCGACCGATACCTTCATAATGGCTATTTGTCTGCTACCTGGTGAGAGACCTAAGTTGTGCTGCAGACATTGGAGATTCCTGGCCTTATCTAAATGAAGCAAGTAATTGTATATAGTTTAATTATTTCATGTCTTTTCATTCTTGGAGCTCTTTACTACTTTTAATCAAGCATCATGTTGTCATATTGCATTTACCTTGCAAATACTGCTTTGGCTGTCAAGAGATCTGACTCAAGAGGCCATAGATTTGCTAACTCTTCAATTTATTTGCCTAATTAATTAAATATTTTGCAGTGGTAATCACAGCAGAATGGAAATGTTTCATCTTTATTAGGGACCATGGGAAAATTTCTATGTTAAAGTATTCTGCTCGTGATTTCCAATTGCTTTGCTAGGCGGGTTTATGCTGATGTTACCTTTTCATGGATTCATTTACAAATTGGAGCTGTTCAAATCTTCTTTCAAATACTTTTACTTGAATTGCATTGTCAATTTAATTTCCTTTTGTGCCATCAAAGTAAATGCTCTCAATTGCACAGGGGGAGAAAGTTTGCAGTGAAGTGCCACTCTGCATG
The DNA here is from genome assembly GCA_024679065.1 of Sphyrna mokarran. Classification (NCBI taxonomy): domain Eukaryota; kingdom Metazoa; phylum Chordata; class Chondrichthyes; order Carcharhiniformes; family Carcharhinidae; genus Sphyrna; species Sphyrna mokarran. Next base: position 103,016,115 of record JAGIQG010000005.1, read on the forward strand.
CCCTATATTGCCACCTTCTTCCCGCACAGCACCTACCTGGCATTCTCCCTGGGTAAAGCACATGTGCAGATGTGTCAGTGCATGCCCGAGGAGGTTCTGATTTGACACCAGCGCTTTGTCCTACAACTTAGTTGGCTGACGTGAGATACCTCAGATGTCTAATTTGGGCAATACATGTCTTGGCAGCAGCTACATTATTCACTGAAAATAAAGCAAATATGAATGATTTTTCAGGGCTTTACTGTGTAATCACAGGGGTCTTGTGGTGGGTTTGCTTTAGTTTGGCTGGTGGAGTAGATGACCTATCGCAATAAAAGTTGCAACATTTATAAGGGCATGAGCCCTGAATCATGTTATTTAAAAAGCAGTTTCATTTCAGATATGTTGAAATTGTTGAACACTCTGTTCTAAGTAAGTATTCTGGAATGTTTCAGAGGTGTTTTGGTGAGTTCCAGGATGTTTCAGCGCATTGCTATATCCCCAGTAGAATTGGAGACATCGGTAAGAGTGGGGGAAGAGGCAGACTATGGAGGAGATGACCATAGTTTGTCATAGTCTATAGTGTACATTATCTGATTCAATGTTTCAAAAAAATTACAAATTATAGCAAGTCTCTCCCAAATCAAAATACACAATTATGTCAGCCATGTCATCAGAACTAATTTCAAAACGGAATCTGTTGATCAGATTACAAAGGCTACATAACATCTGGAGCCTGCAGTGGCAGTGCCTCTGGGACTCAGCATTTACAGGGAAATGGAGCAGAGACTGCAGTGAGGGGAAACTTTGTGTCATGTCTTCTGCCGATCTGGAGGCAGTTTCTTTTCTTTCGTGCTTCTTTACTGTGACAGGAGCCTCTTTTGGCAGGCCAGTCAATTTACCCAACATCTGTGTGTATGTCCATTAGTCCTCTCCTGTACAGTGGTCTATCAAGGCTCTTATTTCAGTCCTCAGTAACAGGACCCACCTGTCACCTCCATCTTTTACCCCCCCAGACTTGCAGCAGCCCACTAATGTCCAGATCCCAGCTCTACACTGGCCTTTAGGATGTGTTGAGCTATTATCTCTGCTGGTAACTGAGTACCAGATCAAATGATAGGGTCTCTTCAGCAGTGCTGTACTGTTGCTTCCTTTCCTCTTGGGGCTGACCAGGTGGCAGTTCCTGGGTTTGAAGCAAAAAAATCAGACAAAGGTTGAAATGAAAGAAGAGAGAATTGAGATTGAAGAAGGTCCGTAGTCACACCATCAGTAGCACAATAACAGGCTGAGATTTGTTTTGATTTGATTTATTAGTGTCACATTGGTATGGCTCCTGCTTTGCCCAAGACCACAAGAAACTGCAAAAAGTCATGAACAAAGCCCTATCCATCACGCAAATCAGCCTTCCATCCATTCATTGTATCTATACTTCCTTACAAAGCAACGAACATAATTAAAGGCCCCATGTACTCCACACATACTGACTGCCACCTTCTTCCTACGGGAAAAAGGTGCACAAGTCTGAGGACACATACCAACTGACTCAAGGACAGTTTCTTCCCCACTATTAACATTCAGTGAAAAGTATTGTTTCTTGCATGCTATACAGATAAAGCATACTGTTCATAGAGAAGTAAAGCAGAGAGTGCAAAATGTGCTGTTACAGTCAGAGTGTTGGGAAAGATCAACTTAATGCAAGGCAAGTCCATTCAAAAGTCTGATGACAGTGGGGAAGAAACTGTCCTTGAGTCAGTTGGTATGTGTCCTCAGACTTGTGCACCTTTTTCCCGTAGGAAGAAGGTGGCAGTCAGTATGTGTGGAGTACATGGGGCCTTTAATTATGTTCGTTGCTTTGTAAGGAAGTATAGATACAATGAATGGATGGGAGGCTGATTTGCGTGATGGATAGGGCTTTGTTCATGACTTTTTGCAGTTTCTTGTGGTCTTGGGCAAAGCAGGAGCCATACCAAGCTGTGATATAACCAGAAAGAATGCTTTCTATTGTGAATCTATAAACGTTGGTCAAAGTTGTAGCAGACATGCCAAATTTCCTATTTCAACAGTAAGTTGGGAGTTAAAAAGAGGCTAAACATACCATCATCCTAAATGTTCTTAGGGATGTTGAATGCCATGGGCACTGTCACAGAGTGCCATCTCTGTAGGACTGCTAAATAACTTTGTCCCTCACCAGTTCTGACTTGTTATTTTTCATTGTAACCCTCCTTGATCAGTGAGAGAAAATACTGAATATTAGTGGATGTGTAGCATTGTGTTTGAGTGATGTGTTGGCCACATCTGGAAGAATTGGAGAGGAGAGTGTCAGGCTGGGTACATTGGTAGACGACAATGTGAAGTAAATGGATATTAGCTGCGAGTCTTGATTGTGAGAAAGTACTAATGATCAGGATGCGGTACATTTGTGGTTGGTCTTTGGAAGTCCCATGGTTTCTCTCCAGACCTATGGCATCTCTCTACTTCCACTTGTAATGTCTGCTACACCACTTTCAACACTCTGGATCACTCTGTTTGACCACCCTGGTATTCATTTGCAGTAATTGATATTGCAGCAACATTTTGTGCAGTTTCTCTTTCAAAATGCAGCCTTTCTTGAAGAACAACAGACTGACTGTACCACGTGATTGGCAAACATTGCTGCCAGTTCCTCCTGCAGTGTTCAGGGGACTGCAGGCAACATTCGAGAGTAGAAATCAGCATGGGAATCACTTTGGAACCAACATTCAAATGATAAGGTAGCCCACCTTCATCTGGACACATGCAGGTATGTCACAAACCACAACCTGTGCACTATAAATAGGGCTAACTAATTTTTTGGCAAAGGCATGCTGCAAATTTTAAATCGTAGTGTGAAATTTTGCAAGGAACAGTAGACCTCACATGGTGTTATTCATGGGACAAGGAATGATAAAATAAATTACTTGGCAGCACAGCAGTCCAGTAATGTACCTTGAACATAAAAGCAAGCAGAGTTATGAACTTAATATTGAGCGCTGCCTGGAGAATAGAGCAGATGAGAAAATTAAGGAAGACCGGAAGATTTATGTGATGTGGGAAAAACAATGGCCTAGTTTTTACCATGAGGAGGGGGAAGGGAATGTATTTGTGGGCAGAGATTGAGGGAAGCCTCAATGCCAGGAACATGGAGTTAGCAGCAGTGCTCCATTGTCATTGTCCTCTATTCTCCATCTGGAGGTTGGCTCCAAATTGAGAGGCTGGCTGTCAGGTTGGAAATTTAAGAAATACTCGGAGTGGACTATAAAATTCATCAAGTCTGCTCCACTATTCACTGTGATCACGGCTGATCTTTGGTTTCAATTTTGCCAACCCACCACATCCATTGATCTCTGATGTCAAAATCCATCTACTTTGAGTTGGAATTCACAATCCTCTGGGGTAGGGAATTCCCAACTATCACAAATTTTGGAATGAAGGAAGTTCTCATTGCTATCTTAATTGACTTACCCTTTATCTTAAGATTGTGCCCCATTTTTCTCAGGTGGAATTCTCCCAATTCACCCTGGCAGGTGCGGTGGAGAACCTGGTGGGAGCCAAAAAGTCAAACCCGCCATGTAAATTCATGTTGCAGTTCCCACAATGGCAGATTAACAGCGGATCGATCTGCCCATTGAATGTTACGTTTACCGCCGGCATTCCATTAGATGTTCCATTCTTGTGTCATGCCAGAACGAAATTGTGTCAGCTTCAAAGCGATTGCTAAAGTGTGGCATGTGCAAGGTGATCCTTAGTTTGTGAGAGACTTTGAAGCAAGTACAACAACCTTTCTGCCATAGTGCTGCACTGCTCCTGATCTGCTGTTCACCACTCTGCTGGGGCAGACTAGTTCCTGCTTTCCATTCCTATGCTGAGCTGGTCTTTATAGTCAAAACAATGCTACAGGATTCATGGACTCACCTCTTGTCATCGAGTCAGATCAGTACTGTGCCTTGGGGTTGGAAGTGTAGGGATCTCTTTCTCCCCTGGTGCCACACACCAGTGTCTACCTGGACAACACAGCACTATGGGACTCATGCAGCCACTGCAGTAAAGATCTGAAGTTTGATCAGGGATTCAGTGTGAGGTAAGGGGGTGGGGGAGCAGTAGTGGGCTGTTAAGATAAGGGGTCAGTGTGGAAAGAGGGCTGTGCGAGAGGTGGGGGGGGGTGTAAGTGGGTGCAGTAGCAGTAGGCAGAGGCTCATGATGGCAGGCAGAAGAACAAGGAGATAGGTAAAAAAGATGAACAATGGAAACTAGAGGAAAGACTGAGAGGAGAAATGAAAAGCTCACAAACAAGGGGGTTGAAGTGATTCCATGCAATTTACTGTAAGGAGATGGATGAAGATTCTGGATGCAGTGGATAGAGATCCACCCAAGTGATCCATGGTTGGCAGGGGGAGAGGAGTGAGGGTTGGTGATTGAATCAAGAAACAGGCTTCCTCTTGAGGCTGCTGGCCTTTTCACTCCAGGTTGCTGGCACCTTACACAGTTTGGTGAAGGCAGGTGGGTTGGAGAGTGACATGAAGAAGCTGGACTAATATTAAAATATGGCGCTGGGATATTTGAATTCACCAGCTAAGAACATGCAGAACAATCAACTGGCAGCCCAGCAGAAGATTTGGAGCGGAACTTGCTTGTACATAATTCATTAGATTCCAAGCGCAGAATTGAGCATTGGATTCAACCGTTCTGACCTGTGGGAAAGATGCCACGGGAGCTGCCCACCACTACGCTTCTTCTCAGAATGGGAGAATTCCATCCCTTGATTCTCCAGATAGCAGAATCAACTTCTTACATAAGAACATAACATAAGAACATAAGAAATAGGAGCAGGAGTAGGCCATCCAGCCCCTCGAGCCTGCCCCGCCATTCAATAAGATCATGGTGATCTGTAGTGGATCAGTACCACTTTCCCGCTTTCTCCCCGTAACCCTTAATTCCCTTGTCAATTAAAAACCTATCCGCTCTCGACTTGAACATATTCAGCGAGGAATATGTTCATGTCTTGGTGTCTGACTTGTCAGTCTCTTGATTATTTTATGTATTTCACTGAGATCTCAGCTCATTTGACTAAACTCTAGAGATTACCAGCCAATATATTCTACATCTCGTCATAATATAACTCTCTCATTGCCGGGACTGATCTAGAGACCTTTTGCCTTACCACCTTCAATGCAAGCATATCATCTTTTTAATATGAGATTAAAACTGCATACCATACCGGAGATGTGATCTCACCAAAGCACTGCAAGACTTCATTACATTGCAAGACTTCCTTATTCTTGCACTTCAATCCCTGAGCAATTAAAAGCCAACATATCATTTATGTTCCAAATTATTTAGTGCACCTACATGCTAACTTTGTTCATTGTACGAGTATGTTTAGGTGCTTCTAATCATTAACATTTAAAAGTTTCACATTTTTCAAAAAATATTCTGCCTTTTTATTCTTGAGACTGAAATTTACCATTCATCACATTGTACTCTCATCTGCCACCTTTGTTGACCACTCACTTATCTTATCCATATTCCCTGTAGTCTTTCTGTATCCTACTCATAGCTTGTACAGCATTGTATCATCAACAAATGCTCAGTCTCTTTGTTTAAGTCATGGATATAAATTTTAGTAGCTAGGGTCCCAGCACTGATTCTTGCAGAACTCCACTTGTTACTGCTTCCATTTTAGTTATTTGCTTCCATTAACCAATTGTCTATATTTACTAATATGTTACCCCACAACTGCATGAGTTGTTTACCTTGTGTATTTTTTTTGTTATTCATTCATATGATCTGGACTTCACTGGCTGGGCCAGCATCCATTGTCTATCCTTAATAGTCCTTTGACTAAGTAGCTTGCTAGGCCAATTCAACAAAGGCAGACCAATGGCTTGATTAAGAAAGGAAAATAGAGTCTGAAAGTATGCTCGCTGAAAAGATAAAAACTGACTGTAAAAGTTTCTACAGGTATGTAAAGAGAAAAAGATTGGAAATTAATGTAGATCCCATACAGTCAGAAGCAGAAGAATTCGTGACTGGGAACAAAAAGTAGCTGAGGAATTAAATTTGGATGTTATTCTTCCTTTGTGAAGACAGAAGCAATCTTTTGTCTCTTCATTGGACACAAATGGATCGCAGAGAATTGGAGGATAGCGAATGTGGTACCATTATTTAAGAAGGGTGGCAGGAATAACCCGGGTAATTATAGGCTGGTGAGCTTGACGTCTGTGATAGGAAAGTTGTTGGAGAGGATTCTTAGAGATAAGATGTATGCACATTTAGAACAAAACAATCTCATTAGCGACAGACAGCATGGTTTTATAATGAGGGGGGTCATGCCTTACAAATTTGGAGTTTTTTGAGGAGGTGACAAAAATGGCCGACAAAGGAAGGGCCATGGATGTCATCCATATGGGTTTCAGTCAGGTGTTTGACAAAGTCCTTCATGGCAGGTTGGTGAAAAAGGGATACATGGGATATAGGAGAGGTGCCTAGATGGGTAGAGAACTGGCTTGGCCACAGGAGACAGTTGGAAGGTCAATGGCAGGTTGAATGGCAGTGGAAGGGTCTTTTTCCGGCTGGAGGTCTGTGACCAGTAATGTTCCGCAAGGCTCTGTACTGGGATCTCTACTATTTGTGACACATAAATGATTTGGAAGAAGGTGTCACTGGAGTGATCAGTAAGTTTGTGGATGACACGAAGATGACTGGACTGCTGATAGTGATGAACTTTGTCGGACAAACAGCAAAATATAGGCTGAAAAATTGGGCGGAGAAATGGCAGATGGAATTTAATCCAGATAAATGCAAAGTGATGCATTTTGGTAGAACTAATGTAGGGCAGAGTATAGAAACAGAGGGACCTAGGTGTGCAAGTACACAAATCCTTAAAGGTGGCAGCACAGGTGGAGAAGGTGGTGAAGAAGACATACAGTATGCTTGCCTTTATAGGATGGGGTATAGAGTATAAAAACTGGGGTCTGATGTTGCAGCTACATAGAACGTTGGTTAGGCGACATTTGGAGTACTGCGTCCAGTTCTTGGTCGCCACACTATCAGAAGGACGTGGAGGCTTTGGAGAGAGTGCAGAGGAGGTTTACCAGGATGTTGCCTGGTATGGAGAGTTTTAGCTATGAGGAAAGATTGGGTACACTGGGTTTGTTTTCCCTGAAAAGACGGAGAATGAGAGGAAACCTAATAGAAGTGTACAAAATTATGAAGGGTATAGATAAGGTGAACAGTGGGAAGCTTTTTCCCAGGTCGGAGATGATGATCACAAGGGGTCATGGGCTCAAGATAAGAGGGGCAAGGTTTAACTGAGATATCAGAGGGACATTTTTTTTACACAGTGGTGGATGCCTGGAATGCGCTACCAAATAGGGTGGTGGAGGCAGACACGCTGGGATCATTTAAGACTTAACTGGATAGTCACATGAGCAGATTGGGAATGGAGGGATACAAATGAATGGTCTAGTTGGACCAATGAGCGGCACAGGCTTGGATAGCTGAAGGGCCTGTTACAGGCCCTTCGGCCCAACGAGCCCATGCCACCACCCCGATGTTCCCACCTCTACCTGTGATCCCTGTCTATGTTTATAGATCTATGGATTAAAAAACAAATTTGAGACAATTTAGGGAGAATTTGTTTTGCCAATTAGCTGTTAAGTTTTAGTGAGGAGCAAAAAGGAAATCAATATTGATAGAGAAACGGTTTCGGAGAAATTGATGGGATTGCAGGTCAATAAATTTCCTGGCCCAATAATCTTCATCCCACATTTCTTAAGGAAGTGGTCCTAGAATCATCACCCGTGGCCCATGGCAAGGTAATTAGCACTGCTGCCTCACAGCACCAGGGACCTTAGTTGGATTCCCAGCTTGGGTCACTGTCTATGTGGCACATTCTCCACATGTCTACATGAATTTCCTCCAGCACTCCAGTTTCCTCCCACAGTCTGAAAGACATGCTGATTAGGTGCATTTACCCGAACAGGTACTGGAGTGTGGTGACTAGAAGAATTTCACAGTAACTTCATCGCAATGTAATGTAAGCCTCACTTGTGACTAATAGTAAACATAAGTAAACATAAAGAAAAAAGATTTATTATGGTTATTTTCAAAATCCTTTGGACTCTGGAATAGCTCCTACAGTTTGAAGGGAGCTAATGTAAGCCCAGTAAAAGAGAAGTAAAGAGAAAACAGGGAATTATAGGACAGTGAGCCTAACAATGGTAGTAGAGAAATTGCTGGAGGCCATTACCAAGGATTTCATAGCACAGCTTTTGGAGAGCAGGGGTATAATCAAACAAATCCATCATGGATTTACAAAAGGAAAACCATGCTTGACAAATGTACTGGAATTCTTTGAGGGAGAACTGGTGAATGTGGTTTATTTAGATTTTCAGAACGCTTTCAACAAGGTAACTCATAGCAGATTAGTACATCAAATTAATATGTGTGGAATGCACATAGAACCTTGAGGTGGATAGAAAGCTGGTTCGCAGACAGGAAGCAAAGATTTGGAAGAATTTTTTTCTTTCTCCTATTAGCAGGCAGTGACTAATGGGGTACTGCAGGGACCTGTGCTAGGACCCCAAATGTTCATATCATTGATTAACGATTTGGACAAGTGAACTTAATGTATTATCTTCAAATTTGCAGATGATACAAAGTTGGGTGGTAGGGTGAGCTGTAAGAAGTATGCAGAGTTGCTTCAGCATGATTTGGACAGGCTGAATGAGTGGCAGATGCAGTATAATGTGGATAAATGTGAGGTTATCCACTTCAGCAGCAAAAATAGGAAGATAGATTATTACTTGTATGGGTGTAAATTGAAAGAAGTGGATATTCAGCACATTGGTGTCATCAACATCAGCCACTGAAGATAAGCATGCAGGTATGGCAGATAGTAAAGACAGCAAATGGTATGTTACCCTTCATAGTGAGAGGATTTGAGTATCAGGATAGGGATGTTTTACTGCAATTGTATAGGATATTGGTGAAACCACACCTGGACTAATGTCTATAGTTTTGGTCTCCTTATCTGAGGAAGGATGTCCTTGCTACAGAGGAAATACAGCAAAAGTTTACTAGGCTCATTCCTGGGGTGGCAGAACCATCGTATGAGGGGAGACTAAGTGGTTGGGATTATACTCATTTGAGTTTAGAAGAGTGAGCGAATTTCATAGAAACGTATAAAATTCTAACGGGATTTGACAGGGTAGATTCAGTAAGAATGTTCCCAAGGATGTGGAAGTCTATCTAGAGGTCATAGTTTGAGGATAAGGAGTAAACCTGTTCGGATGGAGATAAGAAAAAATTTCTTCACCTAGAGATTGATGAATCTGTGGAATTCACTCTCTCAGGAAGTAGCTGAGACCAAAACATTGTGTGATTTCAAGAAGGAATTAAATATAGCTATAGGGGCTAAAGGGATCAAGGGACGTAGGGAGAAGGTGGGATGAGGGTATTGAATTTCCTGATCAGCCATGATCAGGGCTGAATAGTCTGTTCTGCTTCTATTTTCCATACATGTCAGAGAGCATTTACGAGTTAAACACATTGCTATGGATTTGGAGCCTCATGTAGGCCAGACAAACTGAAGATCTCCTTACCTAAAGGACATTAGTGAATCAGGTGAGTTTTTATGATAATGGTTTTGTGATGGTCATTGGATTTTTAATTCCAGATTTTGATTGAATTTAAATTTCATTATGCCAGGATGGAATTCAAATCTGGATCTCAGGGCATTGCTCTAGGTTTCTGGATTACTAGTCACCATTAAGCACGGCCTCCCCTTAACCATTTGTGGCACATTAATGAATGTAGGTGACAGAGGGCTTCAGAGGTTAGGGAATGGTTGTTGGCAACCAGGAAACATTGTAGGTTCAATGGAGGAGTCAAACTAGCAATCAGCAGGAAGGGATAACCGAGGAACATTGCACATTTGTGATGGGGAAAGTCGAACTGGAAATAGGAAGGAATGGGGGAGAAGGAAACTTTGTGTGGTGGGGAGGTTCTGGAGACTGGAGTCTGTGAGCCAATCATGAGGAGGAAAGACCTGGGATTGTAAGTTTGTGAAGATTGTCAGTCAATTGCACTACTGATGGGCTGCAATAAACAGAAATTTTGATTGATCAACTAGTAGAGAGCAACTCTGGCAGAAATACTGCCTTGCTACAGTTGGCAGTTCCCCACCTTTATTTAGCTGTTGGTTTTCCTAAGCCTTTGAGAAAGGAAGCTTGCAGACAAATAACTACCAAAATCTGAGACTGGTCCCTCCTTAACATATTATTATCACTGACCTGCCCCTTGCAAAAGGCTTGCACATGCACTCACCACTATTAAACAGAAAGGAATGCATTCAGAACATGGTTGGATTGAGTTTAAGAAATTTGCCAATTTAATCCACACCCTCCCCCAGAGTTTGCCATCTGTCATGGGGGATTATAAACAGTGCTGAAACTAAGCACTAATTATCAAAGGTAAGAGAATAAAAAAGAACACCCGCTAAGAGACAATAATGTGGCATTGGCAGAAATATGGTATGATTAAAAATAGACAGCATGGGCTTATCATTGGTGGATTTTAACAAATCTACTGAAATTCTTTGAAGATCTAATTAAATTAGGTGAAAGTTGACTCAGCAAGTTTAATAGGGAACAGTTTGTGACAATATGCTAATAGGGTAGAGCCAAGGAATTGGGCATCAGATGATTTGTTACAAATACATGAAAGCTAGGCTTCTTTTCCTTGCAGTTCTTCTATTTGTATTGTTCTAGGATGTGTGATTGAAAAGATTCATTGAATCTTTAGATTTACAGCTCTTTTACAAGTGTTCTAATTTATCAGATAATATTCTGACTTCATGCTGCTAGTGGCAGTCCTCCCCGACAGGCCTGGTGTCATATCAGAAAATTCGCAGTGTGCGACATATGATTTTTCATCTGTTAATTTGGATAAAAAATACCAATTTTGTGCTGGTATTTCTTGCACTGATAATTTAAGAAAAATCCAAATTTATGATAACTTACACTCTGATAAATGTAATACAAGGGAATAACAGTTGTCCCTTCGATGTCCTGCGTACCTGAATTTGACACATACCCGAATATCATGGGCTGTTTCTGCGATCAGGTCATATTGATTTAAAACAGCTTTCGGTTGTACAGGGGTTGTATTGTAAAGCAAGCCTAAGGCAAGAGTGTCTCTACAGATCAGAAAGATGACCTCTATCATAATAGTTTGGAAGATGTTGATCGGGTCACTTTGTTTTTGTTATTAAATGATTGGAAGTGGTGTAAAAGATTTACAGACCAGACAATAAATTTTGAACAAGGCAATATTTCTTGCACTAGTATCAGGACATTTATTCAGCAACAGAAGTTGTACTTGACAAACAACTGGCATCCTAATTCAGATGGTCTTGCTTGCCACTGACTGGAGCAACACAAATGGCTCCTTGCTCTTTTTTTTCTCCCCTGTGCCATCTTCAAATTTGTACAACAAAACTTTTTTCTCTCTGTCCTTTTTATCCTCTAGTCAGGGTCTCTTTGTGTGTTGTGATGTTGCAGTTGCAAGGCAATCTTTGTGAATTATAGATGTTAAAGTATTAGATAATTAGTATTAACTGCCGCCTTGATTCTTACATTTTGTGTTTGCGTAAAACAGTGGAATCTTGTCACTTTATTTTCTGAGCAAATGCCTGAGATTTTACATTTCATCTATTTCACAAAAACAGGATCATCACACAGTTGTGTTTTGATCTTGTTATTTTCATCTGTCAATACTTACATTAACTCCTCAATCGTAGCCACAACTCGGGTCACACCCTGTCTTTAACACCATTGCTAACATCACTATAAGACCATTTCCCTGACTTGATGAACCTTGCATTCATTTAATTACATACAGCCTGAAAATTCATTGATCTACACATTTCAAAGCCTGTCCTTTGCTCACAACTGACAACTTAACATAGCTTTGACATCTGTCCTTTACTTCCCTTTTCCTATTCACATTATCAGTTCACACTATTGATCCTTATTACAGTATGATTCCAATTTAACTTGAGTCACACAAGCAATATGTCTTCATACATCTAAAATGAACCCCTCATCTACTAGCAGTTCATACAAAATATATGCAAAATCCATCTCTCTCACACAAAAAAATAGAAGTATAAAACTGTTCACATTTCAAAGGTGGAAAAAATACCAATGATAACAAAATGGTTAGAAAAGATCAATAGGATTTAAATGTATGTTGTTGTCCCCATATTGTTCTGATGTACTTTTTAAGTATCTTGATGTGCTTTGATTTAGTAGTAGTATGCATAGTACGTAGAAACAAAGCTAATGTTAGTAGAGACATTGAGTGAATCACTATGTTGTACTTGTGCTGTGTGTGCAATGTAATGGAATACTCAGTGTTGGATCTTGTAATATAAGCTGACTGAGGACTAGTGGTGTGATGTACCTGACAGCAGACATTGGACTGTGTATCGTGATGTCTCTTTAAAAAACCTGCTTCTGTAATTTATACAATTGTGTGCACTTCAGTTTAAAAGAATGTATTTGAAAAATGAATTTGACCAAGAAAGCAGTCTAACATTAGTCTTTGTAACCAGTGTTTCTGAAAATTTGAATAATATGTGGTTTACTCTTTTTCTCTTAAGTGATTGGTGTCTCCTGGTAACACACTTATACTGAGCAAGTAGAATATTGCTGCTAGTTGAGATGGTCAAGTTGGGTCAAAGCAGTGTTGCTTATTTCTGAATGTTCAGGTAGCAGAACTAACTATCTTACTGGTAAAATTATCGTTGGGCTCAGTCGTAACACAAGGACTTGGTACGTGTGTATCTCCAAAATCTGTCATGACTTATTCTCATCTGCCTGTGTGAAGTGCTCTAGAGACTGCAGCTAGTGGCACTCCACACATGAATAGTTTAGGGTATAAAATATAATTTTTTTCGATTGAGTAATATAAGGTCATTGTTTAATTCCCTAGAAATTCCGGAGAGTGAGAGAGCCATATTGGCTCAGAGTTTTGAGCTTTGTTCAAAGGCTTATGACGGCTGTGAGCACAGAATCTCTAATCATTGTAACCCTTCTTTGGAACTTCACTTCCAATATCAAAGTAGTTCTATAAAAGCAGATAAGAAATAAAGAATTATACATTTCCATGCACAGTGGTTAGATATGTAGACTGTGGACCCAGACACAAACAGCTTCTCCTATCAGATACACTTTGCAGTTTTCAGTAAATTGTAAATATGGATATTGTTACTAACTGAAAGGGGGAACAGAATACCAATTCATTGCATCAAGAATAGGCTTTGCCACCACCCCCACTGGTCACAGTTGTTCCACTGTGTTTATCAGAGAAGTGTTAATTTGCCAGAGATGAGACATCTGCCTCATCCTATGGGGAGGGGGAGGAGTTCTGTCTGAGATGGCTTCTGGCTAATCTGATTAGCCAGCAGCAGCAGTAACAACAATGGCCAGAACTGGGGCTATACGTAGTCCCTACATCTCATTCCTGGAGTCCAAGATCAGCTAATTGTGGGAGTTTTGACACATAGAAGGAGTGGGGATCTTTGAAGAGAGACCAGCAGAGAGGGAGCACCCACAAGGCCACTCACCAGCTTCTTGAATACTTCCTGCCAGCCTCAAAATAGAAGTCAGGTGGGACATGGCCAGTAACTAGCTTCAGTTGAGTCAAGGGCTGGGGTGGGCTGCCTGAGGCATCACCCAACACATGTAAAATTGCAGATAGTTCAGGGACAGGCCGAGGATGGAGGGAAGACCACCTGTCTATTTCTGTTCAATTTGGTAGATTTGCAGTATTCATTTACATTCTGAAACAAAGACGTCATAATATTAAAGATCTTTTTACTGTTGAATAAACCCTGCATTTCATGGACCAAAAATAATGTGTATTTTCTACTCCTAATTTAATGGCACATTATTATTTTTGCTTTTGCTTTTATTTGATATATGAATAATTGAATAGATTATTATTTGCACAAATGCTGCAAAGGTTGGATACATATTCATGTGACAATACCAATATTATTAAGAAATCAGGACAATCTTTAATAGGTTTGAGTTTTCTAGCGCCATCCTTAATCTTTCATGCACAGCTGTACAGTTGTTCTCAGCAAACATTTCATTCATAATCTCTCAAGTTCTCTAGTGATTTAAAAAAAAAATGTAGAAACATTGGGCTATTAAAACTTCCACAGATATATCCCTATTTTAAACCTCCTATGGCAATGCACATGGGGACTGTATTTAAATGAAGGTGGTAAGGGTCTTGTCTGCAACTGCAGAGCAGGTGCGAGCTTCTTGCTGCCTCTTTTATGGAAAGCCAGCTGAATAAAGTAGCATTCTGACACTTTATAGACCAGTGGCAGGCTTTCTATGGTATCAAGGATCCCAGGCTAAAAGTGAGTGATGGTGGGGTGGGATACATGGGGTGAAGGTTGCAGCAGAGGGGAAGATTGGCAACAGTTGGGGGTGTTTCTTAGTGAGGCCCTGCACTCCCAGTGCTGGGTTCCTCCATGAGCAAGCACTAAGTGCCCTTGAATGAAGAAATCCCCCAGGAGCTGGCTGGCAAGTGACCCCACTTGAGTTTGCTTGTTGTGCTCTCCTCATGCCAAGCCACTGGTCCAACATTGGATTAATACCAGCAGCAGTGAGATGAGGCCATCAAATGAACAGTAATCATCCATTTAAGCCTCAATGATCAGCAGGCTTAGCCACATGCCTGCTCTCCCTGAAGCTACTTGGAGGCAGCGAGATCCTTAACTATCATTCCCCTGCCTGATTAAAATGCCCTTCATGCCATTATACTCACCGTAGGGGGCAGCAAGCCTAACTGTCATGTTTGGATCAAGATAGTAAATGGACGCAAACTGAGAGGAGAGAAAGAAGTGGGCGTAGGGGGTGATATTTTGAATGAGAGGAGGGAAGTGTAAGAAGATGCCTTCTGAGAGGTCAGTTTTCTTCCTTGAAGTGCAGAGAAATTTAACAAATGGTGTATAAAGATGCATTGGGTGATTATACCAGCACCCATCTGTATATTCAACATTGAGAGAGATCTTAGGAATGTATTGATGCTCAATGGGAAATTGTCATCCGTGATTTCCATTGTCAGTGAGGTAAGGGAGGGAAGGATCATTTAACATCTTCCACTGGGGCAGAAGTATTGACAGGCATTTGTGTTTCTCAGTACGGGAAGGAGTTGATGTGTATTCATATCTTGTTTTTGCAGGTTTGAGATAATCAATTGGCTTGAGTAAGTTTTATTGACTTTTTGCCGCATGAGCTTAATGATGGTCGGATATTTGTTAGCAACCTAAACAGCAGATCCCTGCCAATCCAACCGTGATAGGAAGTGAGTTGAATTTCAGTGAGCTTCAGATCAAGATGTATTTGCAGCTCAAGTGAAGGTCACTGCAGCACTTGCAAGAAAGTTTTATCACCAGGAGATGAATGTTGGACACAAGGATCGAGTTGGAAGTGAAAAGACAAGATGTGCATAAGTTAATATTTTATTTGTATATCTGTGTATATTTACATAAAAAGCAGGGGAAAAAAGCAGTGAAGTGGGACATCTTCAGTTTGTGTTAGTATTTTTGGGCTGCTCTGCAGCATTAACTGAAGCCTCGTGTGATATGAATCTAATAATGACACAACAGTCCAAAGCCAGTAAAAAACATGTTGGGGTTTCTTTTCTGGAATCTGTAAGTGTTGGAAACAGGGTGGGTGAGCTGATTGAATTCAAATTTCAAATACACAGCAGCAGATTGAAATGCAGAGATAAAGTTGTGGTATGTTTGTGGTGCATTGGGCCTCACACTGTCCTGTGGCAGCTTCCCAGTTGCAATACATTTATGTGCTGTTAATATTCATCAGCATAAGACTTTTTCTTAATAACATCCTACCTTCAAGATAAAGTCAGCAGTACATGTGAGTCTCAGGCATCTGGTTTACATTGATTTGAAGGTGCCATATAACCATATGCTTTGTGCAGTTGTGTTTGAGGTCAGAGATTGGCCTTCTCTAACCTGTGGCACAAGCAAGGGGAACATGAGATCAGATCTTGCATGAAGCTCAGGACCAGCAAGGGTGAGTCAATAGTGAGAGGGAGTCAGGTTTGGGACATGAAGGAGCAAAAGAGGGAATGGCAAAATGTAGGGTGTGTGTGATGGAAACAAGGTCAGAAAATGGAGAGGGAGGGGTCTAAAGGACCATGTCAATTCTGTCCACACATAGGTAATCTCAGGGTGTTGGCTGGCAGACTCTATTATGAGTTTTGAGTTCACCTCATATTTCAATCATCCCCAATAAGAATGATCTTAGACAATACCCTTTACAACCCAAAGAAGGGACAATCAACTGAGTCTTCAAATTCAGCCAACATCTCAGAGTGGGATGTGCAACATTAATATGAACATCAAGTGAAGAGTGGAAAAAAAGCACATTATTTCTTCCCTAATAAAGAAATGTAACCATCAATGCATGCCAACCATGAGGCATGGCAATATATTTAACTCTCTGAACTGGGCTCAACAAATAACAATGATGTGCATGTGAATAAAGTTAATGGAATGAGGAATATTCATTAGTAAAATTTAAATTTGAAGAGCATCTATGTCACTTTTATGCCTTCAATATGACTTCTGTTAATGGCAATGGAGTTGGGCTGTGGTGAAATTTTGGTTTACCTCTTTGATAGGTTCTTTTATAGTCTGCCTGTAGCTGCATTGTCAGCTGATGTCAGATTTCACCACTGAAAAGCTTCATCCATTCCTTGAGACAATATGTCTTGCGTGCACACTGTCTGCACTTTAATATTAATTGTGAGCATGCAGGAGCCAGAAAAAAGTAAGAACTCAGAAGTGGCACTGGAGATAGCAAAAGTTTAAATTCCGACTGCTGTGACCACTCATCACTTTAAATTGTGAGTATAAGTATATTTTTCTTAATCACAAGGTAGCATATGGGAAAATAAACTGACTGCCCATCCAGTAATTGTTCATAGTTCACAACTTCTATGAAGGATAAATACAAGGAAATGTACTTCACATCTTAGAAAAATTAAATGTGAAAATTACAAAATTAGGTCTAAAATTTTAATTATGAAGCAATGTTATAGTTATTATTTGGTTCATTGTTTTATTGAATACAACCAAAATGAAGTGAGAACATGACCCACTCTGGGGACTGAAGGTAATCATCTTTTCTTTATAATCAGGAAGCTCAGCCATTGTGAAGGTTAATCAGTAACTATGTGATACAGTTCACTTCAAAAAGGATTTCTGCTTCTAACCACAGAGCTCTGCATTTAATTAAATAAAGCCTTTCCACAATAAACCCACCGAGCTTTTCATATCTTCATTGGATATTAAAAGGTAAGACAAAAAAGCCAGGTCAATGGATAAGACCTCTAAGTAATAGCCGTTTCCTTTAATAGGTCAGAGCTTTTCTGGCATTCACTTTAAACTCCCTGCCTATCATTGAATATGAAAAAATCGCACATATAGAAGAAAATTGCAGTCAATAATAAAATGACGTGCAACTATGGAACAGAGAAATTCAAATTTCTTTAAGTTGCAAGAGATTGCTGACTGTCAGAAAATCTGTAAATAGTTCATCTCCCAATCAATCCAGAATACTGCCACTGCTGTACTAGGAAGATAATATGCAACTAAAATGTAAATTGACTGGTTATAAAACTTGAGTCCTCTTCTCTCAGTTAATCAAACAATATGTTGAGCAATGTCATCAAAGGACATGCTATTTTGCTGACATGTTCTCAACTTATACAGTTTTGAGGTTGATAGCATTACTAATGCTGACAAGATGGACTTTGCCATTTCAAAATAGAGAGACTGGCTCCAATTTTTCCACTGGCAAGGAGTAAGCTCTGAAGGATGAATGCCTGAAGGGATCAGAGCTTTAAGCAACCCATAGTGGGGTTTCCCTCCATCAGGAGGGGATGGTGGGATGAGTCACCCTTATGACTGCATGAGGTGGTTTGGGGGTTGGTGCAGTGATGGAATGACCCAGACATTTTTGTGATCAGAGGGAGAGAATGCCCCTCAAGGTCACGGATTGTAGTGCTCCCCATCTGTGGGAGAATTCATTGAGAATCTCTCTAGGTTCCAAAAAAAACCCACCACTTTTCATACCAGGGATAACACTGCGAAATGTTTTGGAAGGATTCTGCCCTGTGTATGAATCGAAGCGTTCTTCACTCTCATTGTAAACCCAAACAAATATTGACAGAGGAACACACTTCTAAAGTATGATTAATAAGAACATAAATAGGATTAGGAGTAGGCCATCTAGCCCCTCGAGCCTGCCCCGCCATTCAATAAAATCACGGCTGATTTGATAGTGTTTCAGTTCCACTTAATCGCCTGCTCCTCATAACCCTTAATTCCATTATTGGTCAAAAATCTATCTACCTGTGTCTTAAACACATTTAACGAGATAGCCTCCACTGCGTCAATCGACAGAATTCTTCTAAAGTTTCATTACCCTCTGGAGAAAAAGTTCCTCTTCAACTCTATTCTAAATTGGATCCCCCTTTATTTTGAGGCTGTGCCACCTAGTTCTTGTTTCCATTTGAAGTAGAAATAATCTCTCTGCTTCTAGCCCCTTCATTATTTTATATCTCTATAAGATTTCCCCTCAGCCTTCATACATATTTCATTTGCATCAAATTTCATTTGCAATGGGTCTGCATATCCCATTAGCCATATCCCCTTAAAATCTATCACTAATCTTCTCACCATTTACAATGCTTCCACATATTGCGTCATCTCCAAATTTTGAAGTTTTCCCTGTACATCCAAGCCTATGCCATTCAAATGGATCAAGAGAACACTGGTCCTAATGCCAACCCTGGAAATCCTCACTTCATACTTCCATCAGTCCAATGAGCAAATATTTACCTACACTCTGTTTCTTGTCACTCAAGCAACTTTATATCCATTTGCCACTGCCCCTTTTATACCATGAACTCAGGTTTTCTGACAAATCTGTAACGTGGCACTTTATCAGATACCTCTTGAAAGCCATGTGCATAATGTCAGTTGCATTACCTTCATCAGCATTCTCTGTTACCTCATCGAAGAATTCAGTCAGATTGGTTTAAAATGCCTTGCCGTGAAAAAATCCTTTATAGGCCTTCATCTGTCTGAGTGGTTGTTAATTTTGTTGCATATGACTACTTCCAAGGTTAAACTGTAGTTGCTGCACTTTGCCATGCACTCTTTTTTGAACAAGGTTGTTGAATTTGCAATTCTTCCATGATCAC
This sequence comes from Sphyrna mokarran, assembly GCA_024679065.1. Classification (NCBI taxonomy): domain Eukaryota; kingdom Metazoa; phylum Chordata; class Chondrichthyes; order Carcharhiniformes; family Carcharhinidae; genus Sphyrna; species Sphyrna mokarran. The sequence continues at coordinate 103,035,432 of JAGIQG010000005.1, forward strand.
CTTATCAAAGCAGGATCAGAAAATTATGATCAACACTTGCATCATTTCACATTTACTTCCTTTAGTATTCTCAAATTTATTTTCAACCCTGACCACTGAATTTCAAATGCAACCAATTTGATAGCTTCACTACCTTAATTTTTAGTCCATCAGATGTCTTAACTATTTTGTCTTTCAGTATGAGCTTGGCAGCATCTTCTTGATAAAGACTGATGCGAAGTATTTGCATAGTACAGGGATTTTCATTATGTGTATGAATGTATGCATGTACTCCAACAAGTACAGACCTAGTCTACTCAATCTCTCCTCATAGCTGACCCCCTCATCTCCGGAATCAATCTGGTAAAACCTTCTCTGCACCCCCTCCAAAGCTAATATATCCTTTCTCAAATAAGGGGACCAAAATTGCACACAGTAGTCTAGATGCGGCTTCACCAGTACCTTGTACAATTGCAGCAAGACCTCCCTGCTTTTATACTCCATCCCTCTCGCAATAAAGGCCAACTTTCCATTTGCCGCCTTGGTCACCTGCTGCACCTGCAAACTGAGTTTTTGTGATTCATGCGCAATGACCCCCATGATCAATGCACAACCATTCCAGTTAATCAATGTGTTCCTTCCCGTCAACTGTTCTAATTTCCTTTTGAACTGGAAGCCAGAAAAACCAAAAACAAAACAAAACAGCATCAATAGAATTATGTAAAATCATACTTTTCTAAGTAAATGCTGTACTTCCTGAATAATTATAGGTGAGATTGTTAAGTCGCATTGAATATGCTTGATTTATTACAAAAGTTAGCAACACTTGACACTCCTGATATTCCAATCTGTATTATTAATAGATTAGTTGTTCCAGGACAGAAATCTAAAATGATATTTGTAAGCAGTTAAGATGTTGATTTGGATTAAAAAAATTCTGCCCTGAAAATTTGATAATAGATTGCTCCTGAATCATGCAGCTTCACAAAACAAAAGTGCAGTTTGTAACAAACAGTTTATTTCTTGCTTATTAGACATACCTTTGTACAAGGGACACAGATTCATTCTGTTGTATTCTACAGTGTGGATGATCTTGAGTGAAAGACTTGATAAGGGAAGTTGGTGACTTGGCTTGCCTTGTAGAAATGAATGATTGGCATTGTCTTTAATTGTTTTTTCATTGATTTTGGAGCCCCAATGCCACAATCACAATTCCACAGATTGTGACTGTAGGTGATTGACTAGAATTCGCAGCCATCAGGATTGGATCTGCCCCTTGACAAGAATCCATCATGTCAGTCTGTAATTGGATGGCACAACTACCAATCAAGGTAGACAAGCATTGGTTAGCTGAGAGTGGGGGTGATGAAATTGGATTGATAAATGGAATAAATGGGGCACTGGTAAAGGATAAAAGTTATGAATAGTGAGAGGGATAGATGATTGAATTGATAAAGTTCCTCCAAACATGCAAAGCTCTTGCTTTGTCTCTCCATGCTATGACCTTATTGCTGTATCTGACATTCAATGGTCCTGAATCTGTACATTGTTGCTCCTCATTCTTCTTTCCATACTGTATTATTTCACATGTGTATGCATTAAATTTCATTTGCAATAGGTCTGCACATTCCATTAGCCATATCCCCTTAAAATCTATCACTAATCTTCTCACCATTTACAATGTTTCCAAGTGTTGCCTCATCTCCAAATTTTGAAGTTTTCCCTGTACACCCAAGCCTATGCCATTCATATGGATCAAGAGAACACTGGTCCTAATGCCAACCCCTGAAAAGCCTCACTTCATACTTCCATCAGTGCAATAAACAAATATTCACCTACACTCTGTTTCCTGTCATTCAAGCAACTTTGTATCCATTTGCCACTGCCCCTTTTATACCATAAACTCAGATTTTCTGACAAATCTAACATGGTACTTTATCAGGTACCTTTTTGAAAGCCATGTGCATCATGTCAATTGCATTACGTTCATAAGCATTCTGTGTTACTTCATCGAAGAATTCTGTTAGACTGGTTTAATATGCCTTGCCACGAAAAAATCCTTGCAGGCCTTCATTTGTCTGAGTGGTTGTTAATTTTGTCGCATATGACTATTTCTAAAAGATTTTCCACCACCAAGGTTAAACTGTATTTGCTGCGCTTTGCCGTGCACTCTTTTTTGAACAAGGTTGTTGAATTTGCAGTTCATCCACGATCACTTTAACAAAACAGGATCAGAAAATTATGATCAACGCTTACATCATTTCACATTTACTTCCTTCAGTATTCTCAAATTTATTTTCAAACCTGACCACTGAACTTCAAATGCGACCAATTTGATAACTTCTCTACCTTAATTTTTAGTCCGTCAGATGTCTTAACTAATTTTTTCTTTCAGTATGAGCTTGGCAGCATCTTCTTGATAAAGACTGATGCAAAGTATTTGCATAATAGAGGGATTTTCATTGTGTGTGTTTATGTGATGTGCATGCCTATGTGTAAAAGAGGAGGGGCAGCGAAGAATGCATAATGAGGCTTGCCTGAGAACCAAGCCATCTATTAGTCTGTTGAAACAGCTACATTCAAAGAAATGCATTGCTTAATTATCAACTCTTTCTCTGTGATCTTAAGGTTAAAGAGGTGTAACTGCTTGTAGTATCTGCTATTGAGACTTTAATGGTTATTGGTATTTTATAGGACTGTGTTAAAAGCAATTTATTTAAAAAGAAAATAGCAAGTTACCTTTTTTAAAAATTTCCATACATGCTATTGTACCTGGATCTGTTCACTGGGTGAATGGACATAGAAGTGCTATACCTTAGCAGGTAGGGCCTGTTGGGTGAATAGGTGCAGAGAAATAAATGGCTTGGCATGCAGAATACGAAGGATCATGGAGATGGTAGAGAGGAATAGCTTGGTATGGAGAGTGTGAGATGCTGTGAGGGCTGTGGAAAAGGATACATTCCAGTGACTCCTGTCCTGTCTTCCTGATTCCCCCTTGATGAGCTGGAGTCACCCATTCTCTCTTAGCCTGCAGTCTTTAGTTACAGGGATGAGCAACTCCAGAAGTGTGCTGTTTGAGTAACTCTCAGCCTTGCAGATGCTCCATAGTGATTCCAGTTGCTATTCAAGTTCTGAAACTCAGAACTCAAGCTATCTCAGCAGATAATACTACTTGCACATTATTTGTTCAGGACGTGTGATGCCTCAAGAGTTCCCAAGAGACAGAGGCTGTGTACTTGAAAATATTTGACCTGTTTCTTCTCTGTCCCTGGTCAAAAATGGAAATCAACTTAAGACTTAAATAAATAGACTCACTAGCTATTTATTCCTGAGAAATTGCATCTCATGGTCAGTTCGGGAGAGTTGATGTGTCTAATTTCAAATGTTTCGCTTTTTCCTTTTTAAATTCTTGCTACTTCACTCTAGACATAAGAACATTGAATCTGCTTTTGGACTTCAGTCAAAGGTCATCCATTATTAAAGTAAGAGTAGTTTGAGCTAATTTGACATTCAATTTTTTTTCCCTCATTAAAGCAAGGGAATATTGTAGATCCTAGTATGGTTGTCTGTTCCTATCAGTTTTTTTTTTCATTTCAATCAGCAGGTCTTTCGGCATTGCTGGAGAGAGAAATCGAGTTAACATTTTGATTTGACAAAATACCTACTCAGTATTTCCAGCATTTTCTGTTTATATTCCTCACTTCATTATTGGGAAGTACTGTGCTTGGAATTTGTCACTTCTCTGTGATTTAGCTGCTGAATCTTCTATCTCGCGGTTCATTAGCAGAAAAGAAAAGCATGTATTTATGCATAGGAACAAGGAGCAGGAGCAAGCCATTTGGTTCCTCATTTACTAAGATCATGGCTCCTCTGATGGTAACCAAAAATTTGCATCCTGTCTGTCCTACTGACCTCTCACCCCTTGCTTACCAAGAATCTATCTACCTTAAAACTGTTCAAAGACACTGCTTCCATACGTTTTCAGGAAGAGCATTCCAAAGACTGAGTGAAAAAAAATTCATCTCATTTCCATGTTAAATGGATGACTCCTTATTTTTAAACAGTGACCACCTCATTCAAAATGGTCCCACAAGTGGAAACGTTCTCTTCGCATCCTGTCAAGATCTTGCATGTTTCAATCAAGTCAGCTTTTACTCTTCTAAACTCCTACCCTGTCCAATCTTTCCTCAAGACAACCTGCCCAATCCAAATCTTCTGTAAATAAAGTGACCAATATTATACACACTACCCCAAATGTGATTTTGCTAGTGTCCTGTACAACTGAAGCATAGTCTCCCTACTTCTGCATTCAATTCCCCTTACAATAAATAATCATGTTCTATCAGCTTTCTTCATTACTTGAACTAGGGCGCCCAGATCCATCTGAATCTCAGAAGTCTGCAGCACCTAATCACTTTTCTCTCAATATATTTATTACAAATACAGTCTTACATAAAATTAAATAAAATCTTACATGTATCTGGTATTGTGTGTTGATACTAAATCATGTGGATCAATCCAATTACTTATCTATTTTATTATTGATTTATTCAAATCGCAAAAGGAATTATTTCAATATTCTCCTGCCTCCCTCCATAAGGTTGTTGCCATCCAAATTTTTGCCGTCTGTATCTTATTTGCACTGAGCTGTGTCCATCATTGTGCTTGCTGATCTATATTCGCTCCTGGTCCTCAGGTTTAAAATTCTACTCCTCACTTTCAAATGCTTCCATGATGCCTTCCCTTCCAACATCCTCCATGCCTACACTCCTTGCAAATCTGCATTCCCCCAACACTGGCCTTTAGTGCGTCCCCTACTATTCGCAGTTATGCCTCAAACTGCCAAGGATTATTTGTTCAGAAATCATAACATCATAACATCATAGAATCCTTACAGTGCAGAAGGAGGCCTTTTGGTTCATCGAATCTACACTGACCACAATCCTACCCAGGCCCTATTCCTGTAATCCCACATATTTGCCTGGTTAATCCCCCAATACTAGGATCAATTTAGCATGGCCAATCAACCTAACTTGCACATCTTTGTTCTGTGGGAGGAAACTGGAGCACCCAGAGGAAACCTGCAAAAACACAGGGAGACTGCACAGACTCCACACAGATAGTGACCAGCATTGAACCAGCCTTGAACTTTATAAGACCCTTGTCAGACCCCACTTGGAGTACTGTGCACAGTTCTGGTCGCCTCACTATAGGGAGGATGTGGAAGCTATTGAAAGGGTGCAGAGGAGATTTACAAGATGTTGCCTGGATTGGGAGGCATGCCTTATGAAGATAGGTTGAGGAAGCTGGGACTCTTCTCCCTGGAGAGACCAAGGTTGAGAGGCGACCTGATAGAGGTTTATAAAATGTTGAGAGGAGTAGATAGGGTGGATTCTCAGAGGCTATTTCCCCGAGCTGAAATGGTCGCTACCTGAGGACACAGATTTAAGCTGCAGGGAAGCAAGTACAGAGGAGATGTTAGGGGTAAGTTTTTCACTGAGGGCGGTGAGTGAATGGAATCGGCTGCTGTCGGTGGTGGTAGAGGCGAACTTGCTGGGGTCTTTTAAAAGACTTCTGGATGAGTATATGGGATCTAATAGGATTGGGGGTTATAGATAGGTCTGTGGCTTGGTAGGTATAGATGTGATCGGTGCAACTTGTGGGCTGAAGGGCCTGTTTGTGCAGTAGTGTTCTATGAACCCTGGTGCTGTGCCACTCCACTTATTTAAACCTCTTTGCCTTTCTATTCTTTCTCCTCTTTTGAGACACTACATGAAACTATTTCTTTAACCAACATTTTGGTCATCTAGCTTAATGCCAAAGAACATAGAAGAAAGCTGTTCTACCAGCAATTCAATCATGATTGATTTGTATTCTAATTCCACTCACCTGCTATGGCTTTGGATCACTTAATACACATGGCTAGCAAATATCTAATCATCTCAGATTTACTGTATATTACTGTAATTGAATGAACATCTTTTTTTCTGTTCTTGGGTCACTGCCTGTGTGAAGTCTCTATGTTCTCCCTTTGCTTGTGTGGGTTTCCACAGTGTGCTTGACTTTCTTCCCACAGTCCAAAGATGTTAGTTTTGGTCGATTGGCCATGCTAAATTGCCCTTTAGTTCCCAAAGTGTGTAGTCTAGATCAATTAGCTACAGTAAATGTGCAGAATTTCTGGGATAGATGGGTATGGTGGGCTGGGTGAAAAGTTCTTTCGGGGAGTCTGTGCAGACCTGATGGGCTGAATGACCTTCTTCCAAACTGTAGGAATTCTCTGATTTTTGTTGAAAGCTTTCACATTTTAAGGTTGTGTTCTCTTGTCCGAGACTCTCCCACCAACATAAAAGGTTATTGATCTACCTATCAAAAGGTTATTGACCATATTGTTTCCTTTTAAGATCCTTAAAACCTTAATCAAAACTTAACTTTCTTTGTACCGGGGATACAAGCCTTGCTTATGTAATCTCTCCTTATAATGTAACCCTGAATTTGCACTGCACTCCTTCAAAGACCAATAAGTCTTTTCTAAAGTTCAATGCCCAAAACCGTTCTGTGCGGTGTGGAATCGTATAGCTGTAGCAAAACACCCTGTCCTTTAAAATCTAACCTTTCAGTTATAAAGGTTAACATTCCATTCATTTTTTGACATTTTTATAACTGCCTGCTGCATTTCAGACTTAAATCATTTTGAGTCTTCTATCAACTTGGCACCATTTACAAATACTTTACACTAACTTTTCTTAAGACCAAAAGTCCACATTTTTTTCCAGGGAAATTGATCTACCACAATTAACCAATCAATGTCACTTGGTAATTTTATGCTCTCATTTGCACTACTTGTGATTTGACTAATGTTTGTGTCATCAGCAAACTTGGATGTATGGTTCTCTGTTACGTTATTTAAATCCTTAATTGTTGAAGTGCATAATTGATATTCCAGCATAGCTGCCCATGAGATACCACTAGTCACTTTTCCCAATTTGTTATTGATTATCTATACTACTCTGTTTTCCATCACCTAACCAATCTCCAAATCAGTCAATAATTCACCTTCAATTCCACCAACACTAGTTTTAGTCAAACTGCAAAGCAGCGTCCATTGACACTCCACTGTGTACCACTTGGATACTTCAAGAATTCTGCTTGTTAGCTATGACGTCCCTTTTCCAAATCCTTGTTAGTTCTCTCTAATCAGTTCAAATTTCTTCAAGTTGTCATCCAATCTGTTCTTTAATTAAAAATTCTAATAACTTCCCATAACAGATGTTAAACTGCCAGTCCTACAATTTCTGAAAACAAACACACAAATTAGGAGCAGCCGTAGACCACTCGGCCCTTGAGCTTGTTCTGCCATTCAATAAGGTCACTGCTGACCTGATTGAAACCTCTACATTTTGGCCTGTCCCCAATAAGTTTTCATTCCCTTGCTGATCAATAGCTATCTAACTAAATATTCAAAAGATCTGTTCCCACTGCCTTTTGAGGAAAAGGATTCCAAAGACCCACATTTTGCCAAGTCAATTAACCAATCAATGTTACTTTGTAATTTTATGCTCTGAGAGAAGAAGTTTCTCTTCATCTCTGCCTTAGTTAGGAGACACCTTATTTTTAAACAGCAACCCCTCATCCTAGATTTCCCTGCAAGAGGAAACATTCCCTCCCCAGTCACTTTCTCATAGGCAATAAATTCTGGCCAGCCAGTGACACACACGTCCCACAAATGAATGAATAAAGATCCAGTCAAGACCCTTTAGAGTCTTGTATATTTCAATCAATTCACCTTATTCTTCTTAACTTTAACAGACACAAGACCAATGTGTACAAACATTCTTCATAAGATAACTCGCCCAATGCAAACCTTCTTTGAACTGCTTCCAATGCATTTACATCATTCCTTAAATAAAATGACAATACTGTACACAACGTGCCAAATGTCTCACTCAAGCCCTGACTGAAGCATAAGTTTCCTAATTGTGTGTTAAGTTCTCCTTGCAATAAGTGATAAAATTATATTAGCTTTCCTAATTACTTGCTGTACCGGTATTCTAGCTTTTAGTGATTCATGAACTAGGTCACTCAGATCCCTCTGAATCTCAGAGTCTGCAGTTTTTCCATTTTAATAATATGCTTCTTATTTATTTTTCCTGCCAAAAGGGACAATTTCGTATTTTTCCACGTTATACGCCATTATACTTCATGGGGTGGCGCAGTAGCACAGAGGTTAGCACTGCTGTTTCAGGACCTGGGTTCGATTCCAGCTTTGGGTCATTGTCTGTGTGGTGTTTGCATGTTCTCCCTGTGTCTGTGTGGGTTTCCTCCTACATTCTGAATAATATGCTGATTAGGTGCTTTGACTCAGACAAGACTGTGGTGACTAGAGGAATTTCACAGTAACTTCATTGCAGTGTTAATGTAAGCCTTACTTATGACTAATAAATAAAATATATTTGCCAGATCTTTGTACACTTATTTAACATCTCGAAATCCCTTTCTTGCCTCCTTATTTCCTCTTTACAACTTAATTTCCTACCTATCTTTATGCCATCAGTAGATTTAACAACCATGCTTTTGATCCTTTTATCCAAATCATTCATATAGATTTGAGTACAATATAAGGGGTAGGAGTCTTAGCTGTGTTGTCGAGCAGAAGGATCTCGGGGTCCGGGTCCATAGGACTCTTAAATCGGCCTCGCAGGTGGAGGAAGTGGTCAAGAAGGCGTACGGTGTACTGGCCTGCATTAATTGAGGAATAGAGTTTAGGAGTCAGGAGGTAATGATGCAGCTCTATAAGACTCTTGTCAGACCCCACTTGGAGTATTGTGCGCAATTCTGGTCGCCTCACTATAGAAAGGATGTAGAGGCTATTGAGAGAGTGCGGAGGAGATTTACAAGGATGCTGCCTGGATTGGGAGGCAGGCCTTATGAAGATAGGTTGAGGGAGCTGGGACTCTTCTCACTGGAGAGACGTAGGTTGAGAGGCGACCTGAGAGAGGTTTATAAAATGTTGAGAGGAATAGATAGGGTGGACTCTCAGAGACTATTTCCCCGAGCTGAAATGGTCACTACGAGAGGACACAGATTTAAGGTGCAGGGAAGCAAATACAAAAGGAGATGTCAGGGGTAGGTTTTTCACTCAGAGGGTGGTGAGTGAATGGAACCGACTGCCGTCGGAGGTTGTTGAGGCAAACTCACTGGGGTCTTTTAAAAGACTTCTGGATGAGTATATGGAAAAGAATAGTATAGGGGGTTATAGATAGGTCTGTGGATTGGTAGATGTGATTGGCGCAACTCGTGGGCCGAAGGGCCTGTTTGTGCTGTATTGTTCTATGTTCTATTGTAAGACATTGAAACCCCAATACTGAACCCTGTGGCATATCGCTCGTTACATTTTGCCAACCAGAAAATGATCTATTTATGCCAATTTTCTGCTACATGTTAGCTAAATCTAGCTATGCCAAAATGTTATCCCCTATCCCTTGAGTATTTATTTTCCACAACACCTTTTGATGTGGCACCTTATCAAATGTTTTCTGGAAATTTAAATATAGCACACCCATTGGTTACTCTTTATCCACAGCACACGTTACTGTTTCAAAGAGCTCCAATGAATTAGTTAAACATAATTTTCCTTTCATAAAATCATATTGACTTTGCTTGATTTTCTTCCCCAAATGCACTATTATAACATCTTTCATAATGACTTCTAACATTTTCACTATGACAGATGTTAAACTAAGCTACCTGCTTTCTGTCTCCATCTCTTTGAGTTACATTCACTTATTCTTAGTTTATTCACTATTCTTAGTTTATTACGTTCACTAATGTCAGTTTATTCTAAGTTACATTCATGATTCTCAGTTTATTCTGTCATCTATCTTAATAATGGGCTTGCATTTTCAATTTTCCAATCAAGAGGGACAATTGCTGAAAAGGTATAGCTTTGGAAGATTAAAGCTAAAGCGTCTGCAATTTCTTCACCTATTCCTTTTAAAATCCTGTGGTGAAAACCATCAGCTCCTGGGAATTTGGGAATCTTCAGTGCCATTATGTTTTCCTATCTTGCTGATGTAACAAGCTCCAATCCTTGATTCAATATTAATTTCCCTGGACTGTCAAGTATATTATCCCATCTTTTAAAATTGCTTTCAGATCTCTTTTCAAGCTGAGTTAAGACTATGTTTATGAAAGAATCAATGGCTGGTTGTACTGTACAATACTATAGTTTTAATTAATTTGCAGATTGGATTCAATTCCGATTGTAGACCAATGTAGATTTGTCTCATTGTCTCATCCACTGAAATAATTTGATAAAAGAACTGGAAATTTCCAGAAGTTTTTTATATATGGAAAGGCTATTCTTGCAGAAAAAGGGCCTGAAATTCGGATCAAGGTGCTCCTCCAACATAGTTTGAATTGAATTGCTTGACCTTTCACCTCAGACATTGATGTGAAAGCACCCCATGAGATGTAATTAAAATTTCTTTTCTATCTGCCGGCTGAAAAGTGTCTCCGCTAAACGTGCGAGTGAAGTGTCAACTCAGTGTTCTCAGTTGAAACAATTGCTTCATGTCTGTGATCATTCACCTGGAATTAGAAATTCCTTCTTGTACTATATACATTTGTCAAATTCCCCCTAAGTTGGCACATCTAGCTTTAATAAAATATTCATTGCCTATGGCATTTCTTCTTACAAAAAGACAAATATATATCTAACTAATTTGATCAAACTCATTGATGAAGTAACAGAAAAAGTTGATCGATATAATGTAATACGTGTATATACGGACAATGAAAAAGATGGCTATAATTGCATTCCAATAGTGCCAGTGTTACTTAATTCTGGATGTCAGATTGCCACACGAGGCTTATTAAGTGCAAGCCTGTAATGTTGATGGCAGCGGGGCAGTACTGATGCAATATTGGTTCAGTGATATTGAAGTAAAAGGTGAAGCTGAGTGAATATTATTTAGACTGGAATCAGTTTTGAATCCATTGTTCTTTCAATATTTATAAATGACCTGGATACAGCTGTCAGAAGCAGCATTATGAAGTTTGCAAAGGACCCAAAACTTGGCAAAATAGTATACAAGGATAAGTTCTAAACTTTGGGATGATAGAGATGATGAAGCATAGCAAATGTGAACAAATGTAATGTGATGTGCATTGGGAGCACTATACAGAAAAACAGTGAATTATAAATTGCACAATTCTGAAAAGCATCTCCCTGTCCATTTTTTTTAACAAAATATGCTGGGTTTGTAAATAACAGCATTGAATATAAAAGCAAAGGGATGATGCTCAAACTTTGAGTCACTGGATAAGTCTCAGCTGTAGTATTGTGGACAATCCTGGCACCACATCTCAGGAAAGATGTAAAAGTTGTAGAAATGTATAGAGGAGGTTACGAATATGTTACAAGGGATGAAAGAACTTTATCAGTTGGGAAGATCAGAATTGCTCTTATTGGACAGAGAGGGATTGTAGGCAGTAAAATTTTGACCATCATCCCAGTACCTAAGGGAAACCAAGCAACGTGCCTTAATAACTATCGACCAGTGACTCTGATACCCATCCTTATGAAGTGCTTCGAACAGCTAGTCAATTCCAGCCTCCTGGACTACCTGGATCCAGTACAGTTTGCCTCGCCCCACAACAGGTTCACACAGATGCCACTTCTGGCCCATTCAACACTGGAACCTAGATAACTAAGATGCTGATGTCAGATTTCTATTTATTAACTACAGCTCAGCTTTCAAACCATTATTCCCACGAAAGTCAGCTCCAAACTCCATGGCCTGTGGCTCAACTCCGCCCTCTGTGACTGGATCCTGAACTTTCTAACTCTCAGACCAAAATCAGTAAGGATAGGCAACAATGCCTCCTCCACGATCATCCTCAACACCGATGCCCCACAGGCTGTGTTCTCAGCCCCACCACTATGTTCCTTAGACACTGATGACTGTGTGGCCAAATTCCCTTCCAATTCGATTTTCAAATTTGTTGATGACACCACTGTAGTTGGTCAGATCTCAAACAATGTTAAAACAGAATACAGGAATGAGATAGCGAATCTGGTGAAATGGTGCGGCGGAATAATGTCTCCCTCAATGTCAACAAAACGAAGGAGACCATCATCGACTCCAGGAAGCGTAAAGGAAAACAAGTTGCTGTTTACATCAACGGGCTTGAAGTAGAAAAGGTCGAGAATTTCAAGTTTTTAGGTGTCCAGATCACCAACAGCCTGTCCTGGTGCCCCAATGCCAACATTTTAGTTAAGAAAGCCCACCAATGCCTCTACTTTCTCAGAAGACTAAGGAAATTTGACAGTTATGACTCTCATCAATTTTTTACAGATGCATCATAGAAAGCATTCTTCCTGGTTATATCGCTGCTTGGTATGGCTCCTGCTCTGCCCAAGACTGCAAGGAACTGCAAAAGGTCTTGAATGTAGCCCATTCCATCACGCAAACAAGTCTTCCATCCATTGACTCTGTCTTCACTCCCCATTGCCTTGGCAAAGCAACCAGCATAATTAAGGACCCATGCACATTCTCTCTTTTACTTTCTTCTGCCAGGAAGAAGATATAAAAGTCTCAAGAACAGCTCCTTCCCTGCTGCTGTCAGACTTTTGAATGAATCTACCTCACACTAAATTGACCTTTTACATCCTACCTATGACTATAACACTACATTCTGCACTCTCTTGTTTCCTTCTCTATGAATGATGTGCTTTGTCTGTATAGCATGTAAGAAACAATACTTTTCACTCTATGCTAATATATGTGCCAATAATCAATCAAATCAAATCAAATCAAAATCAAAACGGTTTTCAAGATGAGAGGTTTTGGTAGATAAAGAAAAGTCACTCTCTTTTTGAGAAGTGGATTAATAAGTGGAGGTCATGGATGGAGAGATTGTTGTCATCACACAAGTTCATCAGATTCTTTACCTCTTTCTTATACTCTATCTCATCATTGTTTGAGAGTGACCCACTACAGTAGTGTCATCAGCAAACTTGAAAATCGAGTTGGAGGGGAATTTGACCACACAGTAATAGATGTATAAAGGGTATAGTAAGGGGTTGAGGGGACAGCCTTGTGGGGTACCAGAGTTGAGGATGATCATGGAGGTGATGTTACTGTTTATCCTTACTGATTCAGTCTGTGGGTTAGGAAGTTCAGAATCCAGCCACAGAGGGAGGAGCCCCAGGTCACAGAGCTTGGAGATGAGTTAAGGATCTGCAGTCATTAATTTGGGCATCCCCTCATCTAGGACTGTTAGATCTGTGCTTCAGAACTTGCTGCTCCCCTGGCCAAACTGTTTCACTACAGATAGAACACTGGCAATAACTAGACAATATGGAAAATTGCCCAGATATGTCTTGAACACAATCTGGACAAATCCAACACAACCAATTACTGCCCCATCAACCTACGCATTATCATCATTAAAGTAGTGGAAGGAGTCATCAATAGTGCTAGCTGGAGGCCAGTCATCTCAGCTACAGGACATCACTGTAGGAGTTTCTCTGAGGCCCAACCATCTTTAGCTATCTCAACAGTTTCCTTCCTCCCATCATGTCAGAAGTGGGTACGGTTGCTGATGAAATGTTAATCTATATATCTGAATTCAGCAAGACCTGGACAAGATCCAGGCTTGGGCTGACAAATGCAAGTAACGTTTGTGTCACGTATGTACTAGACAATGACCATCTCCAAGAAGAAAGACTCTAACCATTGTCCCTTAGGGATTATCATTGACCAGACACTGTACTGGGCTTGCCATATAAATAACGTGGCTATAAGAATAGTTCAGAGGCTGGACATACCATGGGGAGTAACTCATCTCCTAACTCCCCAAATCCTGTCCACCATCTACAAGGCCGATTTGTGATAGAATATTTTGGACTTGACCAGATGAGTGCAGTTCCAAAACCATTCAAGAAGCTTGGTACAATTAAGGACAAAGCAGTCTGCTTGATTGGCATCCCATGTGCAAAAATTCATTTGCTCTACCACTGATGCACAGTGGCAAGTGTGTACCATCCATAAGACACACTGCAAATCTCCTTAGACAGTACCCACCAAACACATAGCCATTACCATCTGGAAGGACAAGGGCAGCTGACATATGGGAAGATGACCACTGGGACATTCCCCTCGGGGCTACTCACCATCATGACTTGGAAATAAATCACCGTTCCTTCACTATCACTGGATCAAAATCCAGAAATTCCCTCCCAAACAGCACTATGGCTGCACCTACACCATACGAACTGCAGCAATTCAAGAAGGCACTTCAACAGCACCTCCCGAAGGGTAAATAATAAATGCTAGGCTGGTCAGTGATGCCCACATCCCATGAATAAATACAAACAGGCCTTCATGAAAAGATAGCTTGTTCCACATGTCTGCTCTGCTTTGGAAAATGAAGAGCCTCCTTATGCTTAAATTAGTTTTGCCCTTTCACATACCTGATACATTGTATTTACTTGAATGAGAACACAAGAAATAGAAACAGAAGCAGACCAAAAACTCCCTCTCTCACCCACCCCCCATCAACACCGCCACTCTCAAAATCTCCTTTGTCATTCAGTAAAGTCATGGGCTAAAGGACCTCAACTCCACCTTTCTGCCAAACATCCATGTACTTTCGTCCTTATGTAATCCAACATTGCATCTACTCGGCCTTAAAAAAGTTTGAGGGGTAGACCTCCACAACATCTTGGGGTAAAGAATTCCAAAGGTTCACAACCCTTTGGGTAAAGGAATTTCTTCTCAGTCTGAAATAGTGGATGATTTATCCTGAGATGTTGCCCACCCAGTTGTAAGTTCTTCAGCCAGCACCTATTCTGCAGGATCTCTCAGAATCTTAAGTTTCAATGAAATTATCTACAGTTCTTCTCAACTTTAGGGAGTATAGGGCCTGTCTACTCCAGCTCTCATTATAGGACAACTTTCCAACCTAGGAATCAATCTAGTGAACATTTGCAGCACCATCTCAAGCCAAGTATATTCTTTCTGTTGTGCTGATATAAAGGGCAGTTAGGGATGCAATAAATACTAACCTTGTCAGTGATGTCCAAAAGGAACAATGGAGAGGCTTGGCCACTATGTTGATAAAAAGCCAGGCCCACCATGGCCCTAGTTTAGTTAGCAGGAAATATGCTCATGATTCTGGCCAGTAGCTAATTGCTTGCCATACTTGGAAAGGACAAAAAAAATCATTGTATGTTGTTCACATTGGAAAAGGCTGTTCAGCTATTTGTATAAGCAAGTCAGGGATAGTCAGGGGCCACAACTACAAGATACAGCTGAGCACTGATTGCATTCTGGAAAACCAGGCTTTGAGACCACATTTTGTAATATATTTTAAAAATCTACTTAACTTGAATGTGGATCCCGAAGGAGCAAGAACACTCCTCCAAATTCTAAGTTATGGGAACATGGGTTGTTGCTCCTCACCACTTTGAAAACACTTTGCTGCAACTGCCCATGGTCTTGGTTTTTTACCTTTCTGTGACTTGGCCGCTCAACTCCCTCTGCGATTCCCACCCCTCCTCAGTCCAACTTCACTCACTTGAGGGCTGCAGTTGGCAGGTCTACACATCTTGCCAGCTTGATGAAAATGAAACCCAAAGCTTGCTGCCTTAGGCTTCTCTATTCCAGCACCTTGCACTGTCTATATGTTCTTCTATAGACATGCCCAAATTCCCACACCAATGGCTCCACGTTTGGGGGAGCAAACTCATTAGAATAACTGAATTAGAATGATTCATCAGCAAGGATGATTAAAACATTCTTTATACATCATACCTTAACACAAACAAAAATAAACTTGTCAGGAGAGAGCAAATTCTCCACATGGACTGAATTTCAAAAAGCACTGTGTGTGGTCAATAACATTGAAATATGGGCCCATCTAAAAGCCAAGTCATATATATCAATCTAAAAGGATTCGCTCCTGTAAACATGCAGGAAATCTATGGCCCACAGAATATAATTATGCTCATTATAACTCAGCTCCTGGGTCCCACACATATTTTTGTTATTAATAATTCATGTGTGTCAGCATCATTTGAAGAGTGAACCACCTGCAGAGATGGTTGTTGGTGAACTGAGTGCATGCATTTACAACCTGCCTGAAATCTCTGATTGAATTTAAATGCAATTATAATTGTATCTGTGGTCAAAGACAGCTGGGGAGAAGTTAATAACCCTGCATGGACGCAAGGATCACAATGTGTGATTGACCCCAGCCTGTTGTTTCAGATGAAAGCAGCACATCAACTTTGGGTTGCTTGGTAATTTGAATGACTGCTGGATGCTGCCGGCACCAAGCGTGCTGTTGAGTGGTTACACATCAGCAGAAGGCCTGACCCATGTAAGGCTCACATCATTTAAAGTTAGGCTGCACCTCCTAAAGCTAAAGTGGATTCTGACTGGGACAGGTGTTGGAAGAGAGTCTGAGCTCGCAAATGACTGCATTATAGGCATAATAGAAGATAACCAGTGCTCCGAGGTTCTCTGACACTGCACATGACACTTTTGATACAGCACATCTCTCCCCTCTCTTCAAAAGTGGTGCCAGGATGTCCTCCAGATAAGCTTTGCGAAGGTAATGTCACCAGATAGTGGTGAAGGCTCATATCAGAAATCAAATCTTTGGGGCTTGGACCTGTGGCACCAAGAAAATCAATGATCTCACACAAGTGACCAAAGTCATTGAATGTGTCTTCAAAAACCATTACACATCAGCCTCACTACTCACCTCAAAGTCTGCTGAATGCACCATATTCTCATCACTCTCCTATCAACAACCTCTGTCAATCATGACTCATACCTGACATTTACAGCTCACCTCACCTTCACATGCTTAGCACTGCTACAAGTCTCTCACACACACACCTCAGCTTGCACATGTACTGCGTGCTTTTAAATAATTAAATGCCTTCTCAAGGCAATTAGGGATGGGTAATAAGTGTTGGACTTGTCTGTGATGCCCATATCCCATGAATGCATTTAAAAATATAGCCACATTAGCCATCAATCTTACACCACACCAACTAACCCACCTCTCTCTTTCCCACAGAGCATGTTGGTGCATAACCAGAAACAGCAGAAGATAATTGCCAAGTTCATGGCTGTATGTCCTTATCCCAATAGAGGACTTGTTGATCAACATTTTTACTAAGGCCATGGCAATGGATGGGACTGGAAGCATTGAAGGTGATAGTATCTTCATACCTAGTCCTCCTCATATCACAGAACCCAATCATTGCACAATCTATTGACTTACAATCTTCAGAAGACATCAGCATACAGCTCTCGCTCAGACTCCTCCAAATGGTACAGTACAGAGGGATGGTCAGTAAGCTATGGGTCTATTGGTGAATAGAATTGAGAAAATTATGTTTACTGTAATTGAGCTTGGATGAGTTGATGATAAACAGTCCAGACAGAAATGTTGTGTTAGTTACCTCCTCCCTGTTCAGTTGTTGGCCAGGGCTATGTCCTCAAGCTAATGACATTGTGCAGCATGCAGCAAACTGGCATGAATCTTGAAACATGCTTAACTCAGTATTAAAGGAGTTCTCCAGAGCATCCAGATAGACAGAAAATTGTTTTAACACTCCACTGACTCGCCCTATCAAATTTTAAGACCAACTTTAATTGTATTTACACTGCTCAGAACCTTGACCGTGTTGCCTTCTGTTTTATAAACACAGTAAGAAGTTTCACAACACCAAGTTAAAGTCCAATAGGTTTATTTGGTAGTGAACATCACTAGCTTTCAGAATACTGTTCCCTCGTCGGGTGAGTGAAGAGTTCTGATCACTAACAGGGCTTATAAAGGTATACACAGTTTACAGAATACTGATTTAGAATGCGAGCTTGTTTCAGTCATCCAGATGTAGCTCCAGATATATTATGAAGGTGTTGAAACTGTTGCCAGAATACTAGATATTGGCCTCTATGGTAAATTGCAGATAGTTGCAAATAAGCTAGATATTGAGAGAATGGATTCCCATTCAGTTTGGATGTTTGTCAGATTCGACATGCAGTGTTACAAAGCTGTGTGCATGTGATCAATGATACCCTGTGCCACTGGAAAGCCTACAAACATTGCAAAGCCAAAGACAGGATTTACAGGCATTTAGCGTGGCAAAGATTGATTAGGGACAGTCAGCATGGCTTTGAGTAGAAAATCATGTCTCACGAATTTGATTGAGTTTTTGAAGGGGTAACCGAGAGCATAGATGAAGTCAGTGACATTGATGTTGTCTACACAAACTGTAACAAGGCTTTTGACAAGTTACCGTATGATAGGTTGTTGCATAAGATTAAATCTCATGAGATCGAGAGTGAGTAGTTAAATGGATACAAAATTTGACTTGACAGAAGACAGAGTATGGTTGCAGATGGCTATTTTTCGAACTGTGGAGCTTGTGACCAGCAGTGTGCCTCAGGGATCGGTGCTCGGCCTACTGCTATTTATCATTTATATTAATGATTTGGATGACATCAAGATTGTTGGCATAGTGGACAGTGAAGAATCTAGGATTGCAACAGGATTTTTATCAATTGGGTCAGTGGACTGATGAATGGCAGATGCAGAGTGATGCATTTTGGTAGATCAAACCAGAGCAGGACTTACTCAGTTAATAGTGGGGCATCAGGAAAAGTTGTAGAACAAAGAGATCTAGGGGTACAGATTCATACCTCCTTGAAAGTAAAGTCACAGGTAGACAGGGTGGTGAAGAAGGCATTCGAGATTCTTGGTTTCATTAGTCAGGAAATTGAATACAGGAATTGGGGCGACTTGTTGAAGTTGTACAGGACATTGGTAAGGCCACACTTGGAATACTGTGTACATTTATAGTGACCCTATTATAGAAAGGATATTATGAAACTAGAAAGAGTGCAGGAAAGATTTATTAGGATGCTACCGAGACTTGATGGTTTAAGTTACAAGGGGAGGTTGGATACACTAGGACTATTTTCGCTGGAGCATAGGGGGTTGAGGGATGATCTTATAGAGGTCTGTAAAATTATGAGAGGTATAGGTAAGGAAGACAGTCAACATCTTTTCCCAAAGTTGGAAGAGTCTAAAACCAGACAGCATAGGTTTAAGGTGAGAAGGGAGAGGTACAAAAGGGCCTGGAGGGGCAATTGTTTCACACAGGGTGTGCTGAGAGTCTGGAACGAGCTGCAGATATGAAGTAGCAGACTCAGGTACAATTTTGTCTTTTAAAAAGTGTTTAGGCAATTACTTAGTAAGATAGATGGATATTGGCCAAATGCAGGCGTTTGGGACTAGCTTAATCGTAAAAACTAGGCAGCATAGACAAGTTGGACCGAAGGGCCTGTTTCCATGCTGTAAACTTCTATGACACTAATACTTCCATCTGGCAAGAGAGAGAATGCAATCTGTTTGGCTTTTTGGAATGCAGAATGCTCAACAATGGATGGCAAACTGAGAGATGTTGCCTAACATGATAAAGTTCGTGGCCATGGTCGCCTTCAAAGCCACTGGCAGTACCATGTTTACCATGCTGTGATGCACTCCTGGCTGCAACAGTGAGGGCAACTTTACTGAAGTGATGATATCTGACACACTGTCCATCAGTGAGATTGAGAACGGAGAATTATTCCCTGAAAACCCTTCTCTTGCTAAAAGCTGTCCTGATCCTACACTGTCCTTGTTCCTCTTCCAGCAGCTTACCTTGCTCTGTGGTGCTTCTGTTCATTCTCTTTGTCACGTGTAGTCCAAAGTGAACGCCTGGTATTGCACCCACGTGTGTAAGAAGGTGGTTTGTGCTGACTCCTTGAAATCAGCATAGAGTCTTACAGCAATATCACTTTAGTCCCTGTCAATTTTAGCATATCTTCTGCATACTTTCTGTGCAAACTCTCACCAAAATGTATGGCTTGTACCAGTTGTCTGTGTGTCCCATGGATGCTATTTGGGAACAAAGATGGCACTGCATGTGCTGTTAACCAAGTTAGTCAGGATCTGAATTTGATAGTCACGATTCTACAGCCTGCTAATGCCTTGTGTCATGCTTCATATTTGGCCTAAAATGAAAATGTTAGATCTGTTTTTCATCATAAGAGAATTGCGATGAACATCATTATGTTTTACTCAATAATTCAGAAATGTACTTTACTTCAATAGGTGATATTTAGTGCAGAATCCTGACAAATTTTTCTTTCAAACCTATCTGTTCCCTGCACCCCCTTCCCATACACACATCACACCCACCACACACACCTCCCCACAATCCCTAACTTTGCCAAGTAGCACTGGGGCTAATTTTAACATCTATTTAAGTGCCAACCTCCCTCACAACTCAATTAACACAGAACAAGGATTCATTCTGGTAGTTTTCAGATCTTCATGGATCCATAACCACACTACATGGAGCAGGCAACTATTTCACTGCACAATGGAGGAGTCATTTTCTGGTGTTTTGAATGCGCCAATCTGTCTTTTCATGCCACACAGTAAAGGTGTGCAAAATATCTGCAGAATGTCGCATAACCATGTAATGATGTGGGGAATGCAACTGCTGTAGAAATGGAATAATCAGAACTTTAGCAGATACTGGCAGGGACTTGATAGCTTGGTGTAGCTGAAGGGAATATGAACTGATAAATATTCAACTGAATAAACTTATTATCCTTTTCAGGGGTGCATGTTTTCACTGTACTGCAGTGAACACACATTGAGCATAATGGTTCTGTTCAGATGGAGTTGAAGCTGACACCTGATAACTCATAATTACCAGAAAACAAACTAGATTCCCGAACAAAGTGAAGATGGGCCCATGAAGCAGTATGTACAGGAATGCCAAGCAATCATGTTCAAATCAACAGCTCGAGATCAAGAAGCACAGGATAGAAAATGCGCCCTGATACAGAAATAAAGGTTGGCATTCATGACTTTGGTTGGGATTGTTTTGGTGTGATGGAATGGAAAGAATTCTGATTGAAGAGAATCAAATGGACTTTGCAAGAGAAATGGGCATAAATTCAGGAGACCAACTACAGAGAGAAATGATGTTATTTTTAGACTGAGGTTTATGGGGAAGAGTGGAAGGGAAAGCATGTGGCACCATAGATTTTTGGCATAACTTTGAAAGGTAAGGATGGTCTTTAAGATGTGATTATAGCAAACACAGTTCGCAAAAAAAAACTGGTTCTGTTGAATATTGAATAATAAATGAGATGGTTGTGATACACCTGAATTTATTTGTGCAATAATCATTTCAAGAACTTGCTGCACAAGATGACGGAGATGCTTTCATATCTCTGACTCACTCTATGTTGTACGATCAGTGATCATATTCATATTTTTACTTTGGCAGAAGGGGGTGTGGATCATGCAACTCTTGTCAATATTAACATTTAATGTTATATAGGGATGTGTAACATGCTTCCAAATAAACTTAATACAAAATAAAGTTGGCATCAAATAAAAGAATCAAGAATTTTAAAAATTACTTCTAGCACTGCCTGTCAGGAAAATCTCTGCAGAATCCAATGATACAGATTGTCGTCTTTGCATCTTAATCTGTTTGTGATATTGTTGTTGTTGGCTGGGACATCAATTGCTTGTGACCTGAGTCCACACAGCAAGAGACTATTCCTGTCAGATTCCGTTTAATTGTGATATTGTTTATGTGGGTTTTCTTATACATATTTTTTATTTGTTTGTAGACTGTGGCTACCAATAGCACTGTTGGTTGCTGATTTGTTATGATGTATATTTTTTTACAATATTTTATCTAATTGCTGACATGAAGAGGAAAACTCCAGATAAGTTGTTTATTGTCATGAATGTTTTCCTATGGTGGTCACTGGTCAACCCATGAATTTGGTAGCTGGTTTGATTTTCTGTTGAAAAATGGAATCCCAGCCAAAACATTGCAGTATTACACATAGTTGAAGTAGAATCTAATACACATGCCAATCCCACATCCCAGCAGGCAGTTATAATGAAATGGGAGCTGTAATATACATTGCTGGGTTCTTTTGTCTTTTAAGACAACCTCCACTGGGAGTGAGAGATTGGCCCATATAACCTGATGAGGGACTTCTTAATCAAGTGTGAAAAATGTGTTATCAGATCAGTCACCCCAGCACCTCCTCGGGTGCACAGCTCAATGAAAACTGGAAGAAAGGAAAAGGAAACTCTTGAAGGTCGATCAAAAACTTGCCCTGATGTTCCTCCTTTGGGCTCCGTAAGGGAAGTCTGGCCCCTCTGCTGCTCCAAATTATTCACCCCAATCCCCACCCTCTTTCTGGCATTATGCTCCCAGCCCCACCAACAATTCAACTAATGCTCTAGGGACCTGGGTTTGAATCCCACCAAAGCGGATGGTGAATTCAGCAAAATTATCTGGAATTGAAAATTACTGATGACCATGAAATCATTGTCAATTGTTGCAAAAACCCATCTGGTTCACTAATGTTCTGTATAGAAAGAAATCTATTGTCCTTGCCTGGTCTAGCCTATATGTGATGCCAGAGCCACAGCAATGTCGTTGACTCTTAATTGCTCTCTGAAATGGCCAAGAAAGCCACTCAATTGTGTTTCAAGAAGGTAGTTCATCACCACCACCTTAAGGGCAACTAGCGATGGACAATATATGCTGGCCAGCCAGCGATACCGATGTCCCACAAATAAGTGAAAACAAACTGCAAACCCACCTCCCAACAACTTAACTCAAAGCTTGTAACCCTCCCTCCCCAGTCTGAACTATCTGAAGCCAGCTCGCTTCTCTTTAGCTTTTCTCAGGTAGGCAGCTGGCTAGACGTGCTGGATCATTGACATAGATGCCATCATCTCACGTGAGAACACCATTTACCAGGTACACAGTACATACTCTTGCAACTTAGCCAAAGATATCTATCTGAAATGCATAATGTGGAGATGCCAGTGTTGGCTGGGGTAAACACAATCAGAAGTCTTACAACACCAGGTTAAAGCCCAACAGATTTATTTGGTAGCAAACACCACTAGCTTTCAGAGTACTTGCTGAACCTTGACTCACCTGATGAAGGAACAGCAAGTGCTCCGAAAGCTAGTGGTGTTTGCTATGAAACAAACCTGTTGGACTTTAACCTGGTGTTTTAAGACTTTTTACTGTGTTTACCTGATACACTGCAGGAAAGGATGTCCTGAGGCATGTACATTGGGAAGACTATGCAGACGCTATGACAACAGATGAACAAACACTGCTTGACAATCACCAGACAAGAGTGTTCTCTTCCTGTTGGGGAACACTTCAGCAGTCACAGGCATTCAGCCTCTGATCTTCGGGTAGAAGATTCGCCAAGGTGGCCTTCACAACACAACGGCGCAGAGTCGCTGAGCAGAGACTGACAGCCAAGTTCAGCACATGAGGACAGCCTTAACCGGTATCTTGGGTTCGTGTCACACTATCTTCAACCCCGTTGACTTGCCTGAGCTTGCAAAATTTCACTAACTGTCCTGGCTGGAGACAATACACATCTCTTTAACCTGTACTTAACTCTCTCTCCATTCACATTGTCCATCTGTACTTTTAAGACTTGATTACCTGTAAAGACTTGCATTCCAACCATTATTTTGTAAATTGAGTTTGCTTTTATGTGCTTTATTTGCGAACAGAACTCCCCCTTGCCTGATGAAGGAGTTGCGCTCTGAAAACTAGTGGTTTGTGCTACCAAATAAATCTGTTGGACTTTAATAACCTATTGTTGTGAGATTTCTTACTATAGTAGGCAGTAAACCAGGCCTAGGAACTCAAATAGACTGGGCTTCAAAGTAATGATGTCATATGTGTTTATTGCTTACCTTGACTTGAATTCACTCAAAACCTGCTTCCAATTAAAATCACACTCGCCACTTTAATTCAATGCAAAAAATACAACTGTAGAAAACTATAGAAAAGTTATGGTCCAGAAATAAGGTATTCAGCCCATCATAACTGTGCAACTGATAAAATGAGGAAAAAAATGAAATTATCCATTTATTTGCTTCCGTCTTTTCAGCACCTGGCCTGTAACCTTGCACACACAACTTCAGATGCAAAGCCACGTACATCTTAAACGAGTTGAACATTTCATCCTCATTTGGCCTGTGAATTCCAGATGCCCACCACCCTTGGGGTGAAAAGATTTTTCCTCCTTTCTGTGCTAAACCTTCAACCAATCACTTGATATGAGGGGTGATTAAACAAAAACATTATTTACAATCTTGTCGTTGTCATGAATGCAGTCAGTTAGAATATATTAAAATGATGGTCCCACTGCTGTATTTCAGTCTAACATTAATGATAGAAGAGATTTAATGTGAGATGCACAGTTTTCATGACGACTGAACTGGAGCCCAGAGGTGCTTGCAATCCAGTAAATGCTGCATTATGCTCTGCATATTTGTAGAGTAATTGAGTGGCTAAGTGTGCCATTGTTTTTGACTGATGAGTAGCAGAGTTCTATAACACTATGTGCTTCACAACTCTGATAGAAAATACTAGATTATTTGAATAAAATGATTGAAAGGTGTTGTCTGCTTTTAGTCACTGAAGGATAAAATTGCTGTTTGTAATATTGTCCAAATGTTTAATGCACTCATATCAAATTCCTCTGTCCACTACTTTACTAGTGGTGTTGTTAACATGTTAGAATGTCCATTAAAGTAGCAGAGAAGGGAATATCTTAGAATTCGGATTTCAGTACATTTCTGGTCTATAATCATGCCATTTACTTGTTGATATTCTTATGTCAGTTTTAATGTCTTTAATATGATTAAAACATGTGGTTAATTGATTTATTTTAGTCTGCATGTGAAGGAAAGCAAAAATTATGGATGACACAAAGCTTAAAAGTATAGTGAAGTGTGAGGAGAATAACGATAAACTTCATTCAGACATTGACAGACTGGTAGAATGGGTGAACAAGTGGCAGATGAGATTAAGTGCAAAGAAATGTGAGGTGATTCATTCTGGTAGAAATAACATGGAGAGGCAATCTCAACTCAACGGTACAAATTCTAAAGAGTGCAGAAGCAGATGAACTAGTTTGTAAATGTGCACAATTCATTGAAAGTGGCAGGTGAAATGAGAATGCAGTTAATAAAGCATACAACATCCTAGGTTTTATCAGTAATGTGTCATGAAAACTGCACTTATCTCTTTGAGCAGAGGTTGGGAACTTCAGCTTGTGACAAACCTCAGTGGTTTTGTATATAAGCAAACTGGAATCAGGCTGTGCAGTTTACATTTCGCAAGAAAAAATGGCACAAAACCCAGGTCAGATGACTAGGAGTGAGCGCCATGGAAGACTAGTTAGCCAGATAGGGACAGGAAATAAGTCCTAAAGGGAGAAAAACATAGAGAGGTTCTCATTAAATTAAAGTTTTTTAAAAAAGATACAGAGAAAAAGACTCCAAGCAGGAAAGTGGATGGTTGACTTAAGTGAAAAAGGCTCAATGGAAGCACTAGTGATCAAAGAAACCTCAGGAGAAGCCTTGAATGTCCAAGAATACTGGTGAAGCTTTGTAACTCTGTGGTGGAAAGCAGCTGGAGTAGAGGTACCCTTTGGAGAACAACTGTTCTGCTCAAAATGGCCAAAGATCTGAAGTTGTGCTTGTGAGTTGATCTTGAGTTTACTTATGAATTGAGGGGTATGGGATCTTAGGAGATGAGACTGAAGCCCTGCAAGTTTAGCCGTTGTTGATGCTGTCTGAGTTTGAGTGACTTGAGAAAATTCCAAGATAAGATCTTTGAAGATGAAGACTGGAATTCCTCATGAGGGAGACAGAGTTCCAGCCAGATTGTTTGACTCAGTGCCACTGACGCCTGGGTGGGTTGTTGATAAATCCATGGATTCTGTCTAGGTCACATTTGCCATTTTTTGTATGGTATGTTCGACCACCATTTGGTTGTTAATTTATATTTACCCTGAATGTTAGAGTATAAGATAGATTTGTAAATTGCTTTATTTTTCTTGTACGGTAAAGATACACTGAAAAAATGAATTATTTATTATGCATTCAGAATTCTCATGTATTAAGGATAGTAAAAAAAAACACTAGCCTAAACAGTTCAAAATCCATAAAGTATTCAATATCAGTTTAATTTTGAAGGAAGAATCCTAATGAAGAGAAAGGTAATTGTTCAATTCCAATCTTTGTATAGAGTTGTCTGTTTTGCAATATACCTTAGAAATAGTTTCTGCATTGTTTGGCCAACATACACAAAACACATGATATAGTTGAATGTCATAATATCCAACATTTATACTGTGTAGTAAATGAAACATGTTGCAGTGTACAACACAAAGAATAAAGAACAACAAAAGTACAGCATAGCCCTCCAAACCTGTGCCAATCATGATGCCCTAACTAAACTAAAAAAAAACCTTCTGCCCTCACATGATCCTTATCTCTCTCTTCCCTCCCTAATCATATGCCCTTCCATATCCCTGTTACATTTCACTGTCTGTTTCCACCACCTCCTCTGGCAGCATGTTCAGGCACCCACAATTCCATGCATGAAAAATTTCCCTTGCACATGTCTCAAACTTTCTCCCTCTCACCTTGAACCTGTGCCCCCTTGTAATAACATTTCCACCCTAGAAAAAAGCCTCTGATTATCCACCCTGTCTATGCCCCTCATAATGTTTAGTCTCCCCTCAGCCTCCATCTTTTCAGTGAAAGCAATCATCCTTGAGACCAGGCAACATCCTGGTGAACTTTTTTGCATTATCTCCAAAGCTTCCACATCCTTCTGGTAGTGCAGTGACCAGAACTGCATGCAATTCCAAATGCTGCCCAACCAAAGTTTTATATAGCTGCAACAGATTATCTGCTTGATGAAACCAAGCATACTGTATGTTTTTTTTAATCCCCTGGCCACTTTTTTGGCACTTATAGAGAACTGTAAATCTGCATGTCCAGATCCCTCTATGTTAATGTTCCTAAGGTTCTGCCATTTGCAGTTTAATTTACACCTAAATTTGATCCTCCAAAATGCATCACTTCACATTTGTCCAGATTAAACTCCATCTACCATTTCTGTGCCCACATCTTCAATCTATCAATATCCTATTGTATTCTCTGACAATCCCCAGTACTATCAGCAATTCCACCAATCTTTGTGTCATCCCAAACTTACTAATCAAACCACTGACATTTTCCTCCAGATCATTTACAACAGGTCCCAGCACTGATTCCTGTGGAACACCACTACTGTTGCATCTCCATTTTGAAAAATGCCCTTCCACTGCTACTCTGTCTTCTGTAACCAAGCCGGTTCTGTATCTATTGAGCCAACCTACCTGAATCCCGTGTGATTTTCGTTTTGTACCAGTCTGCCATGTGGAATCTTGTCAAACACCTTAGTAAAGCCCATATTAACCACATCTACAGCTCTTCCCTCATCAATTATTTTTGATACCTCTTCAAAAAAACTCAACCAAATTGATGAGATATAATCTTGCACATATAAAACCATGCTGCCTGTCACTAACTAGTCTATTTTCTTTCAAATATGCACATATCCTACCGTCAGTATCTTCTCCAGAAGTTTCCCCACCGCTGATGTCAGGGTCACTGACCTATAATTTCTTGGATTCACCCTGCTTCCTTTCTTAAGCAAGGGAACAATATTGGGTATTTTCCAGTCTTCACCTGTAATCAAAGAGGATGTGAAGATATCCATTAAGGCATGAGCTTTTTCTCCCCTTTCCTCCTGCAGTTACCTGGGACAGGTCTCATCTGGCCCCAGGGACTCATGTACCTTAATGCAATTTAGGATACCCAACATTTTCTCCAGTATGTTGAAATTCTCTAGAGTGTTCATACACCTATTCCTGATCTCAAAAACCGTCATGTCCTTCTCCTTGATGAATACTGATACAAAGTACTCATTAAGGATCTCATCTATTTTCTCTGGCTCCATGCAAAACTTCCTCCATTATCCTTGACTGGGCCTACTTTTTCTCTTTCTACTCTCTTGTTCCAAAAGGACTTTCTCCTTGACTCTGTTTGCTAAAGGCATTTCATGGCCCCTTTTAGCCTTCCTAGTTTCCTGTTTAAGTTCCTTCTTACTTTCACTGTACTCCTCAAGAGCTTTGTCAGTTTTAAGATGCACAGACCTTCCTTTTTCCTTTTGACTAAACTTACAGTTTCCTTGTCATCCATGCTTCGCGAATCCTGCCATTTCTATCCTTAATTTTTGCGGGGATATGCCTGTTCTGCACTTCAATCAACTGGCCATTAAAAACTTCCCACATGTCAAATATGGATTTGCCCTCAACTAGCCACTCCCAATCCATATTCCCCAGTTCCTGTCTAATTTGGATGTAATTGGCCCTTGCCCAGTTAAACACCCTCACCCGAAGGCCACCTCTGTCCTTATCCATGACTACCTGAAATCTTATGAAATTGAGGTCACTAAGCTCAAAATGCTCCCCCACTGAAACATTCCCCAATATCAAATATAGTATTCCTCATTGGATTGTCAATATACTGTCTCAAAAAGCTCTCCTGGACATATCTGACAAATTGCTTTCCATCCAAACCCTTGGCTGTAAGGGAGTCTCAGTCAATATAGGGGAAGTTAAAGTGATCCACACAACTATCTTGCTTTCTTTTCCCCATACCTTTTCTGTATCTGACTATACAATTGCTCTTCCGTCTCCTGTGAGCTGTTTGGAAGTCACATTATGGTTTCACCCTTCCTATTCCTGAATCCACCCTCAATGATTCCTCCAATGTCTTCTCCCTCAACTCAGTCATGATGTGCTCCCTCATCAGTAAAGTAGCTCTCCCACCCCTTTCATTTCCTCTTCTGTCCCATCTAAAACAGTAATATTCTAGGATGTTAAGTTGCCAGTCCTGTCCCTCCTTTAACCATGTCTCCGTAATTGTAATAACATCATAATTCCATGCAGTGATCCATTCTGTCTTACCTGTTATATTTTTTGCATTGAAGCAAACACACTGCAGACCTCCACTCCCACAATGCCTGGAGGCTTCCCTTTGCCTGCTCTTACTGTGTGCTATGTTTATCCCAATACCACTTTCTTCCCCAGTCCCTACACTTAGTGGCCTGTTATTGCAATTTCCTTCCACATGCTACATTAGTCCTTCCCGAACAGCTCTAGCAAACCTCCTGCTCAGGGTATTGGGGCCCCTCCATTTCAGGTACAACCTATCCATCTTGTACAAATCACCACCATCCCCAGATGACATCCCAGAGATCTATATATCTCAAGCCTTCCCACTTACACCAGCTCTTTAGCCAATTGTTCAACTGTACTATCTCCCTGTTCCAAGCCTCACTAGCACTTGGCATAGGTAATAATCCTGAAGTTACTACCTTAGAGGTGCAGCTTCTTAGCTTCCCACCCTAACTCCCTGAATTGCCTTCGTAGGACCTCTTCCCTCTTCTTGCCTATGTCATTCATGCCAATGTGGACAATGACATCTGTCTGTTTACCCTCCCATTTCAGGACCCGATACCTGGTCAGAGAAATCCAGGACCCTGAAACTAGGGAGGCAGCACACCATTCTAGAGTCTCGCTCGCAGCCACAGAAATATCTGTCTGAATCCCTGAATATTGTGTCGCCTATTGTTATCACTGACTTGGACTTTGCCTGACCTGCTCTACAGTGGAACCAGTTGTGGTGCCACAGGCCTGGCTGCTGCTGGTACTTTTCCCCAAGAGAGTATTCCCTACCCCCCCCCCCCCCCCCCCCCCCCCCCCCCAAACAGAATCCAGGTAGGGATAAAGACAGAGATCAAAGAGAGATCCCAAAATAAAGTTAAAAAGAAATTAGGGCATCCTGAAATGGGAGGGTAAACAGACAGATGTCATTATCTACATAGGCAGTCATGGCATATGTAGGAAGAAAGAAAAGGCCCTGCAAAGACAATTCAGGGAGTTAGCTAGAAAGCTAAAAAAGAAAATAGAAGATCCATGGGAAAGAAGCTGGGAAGTGGGATTGAAACCGTAGTGGTGGGTCCTTGTTGAAACCGTCCAAGCGAGAGCAGCATCTAATTGTAAAGTGATTCCTTCAAATGTGGAGGTTAGAAACCATTATAAGAAAGGCAAAGTTTCAGTGGCTTGCAATGTGATAAACGAATTGATGGATTGTTGAGAAACCCATGGAATCTACTTTGGTCCCATCCGTTATTTACTTTGAAATATGGGGTGGGATTTTTCAGCCTGCTTGCCCCAAAACTGCATAATCCTGCCTAAGGTCAACAGACCTTTGCCCCCTGCCTGCTATGATTCCTGTGGTAGGAAGAATGAGAAAACTACCCGCATGGTGTCTCTGACCACAATTCACTTATTAATTTGCATTCACTTTAATATTTAGGTAAGAATAAGGTTCAAGATGGATAGTTGAAGTTGTTTTCTCTTTCTGAATTACTATATGTCTATAAAAAAAGATTGCTGGGCGAAGGAATATTATAATTTGAATCATTTTCTTATGTTGGGTTTGAGATCTTTCTAACTTTTTTGACTGATATTATCATTCATTTTGTTTCTTTCATAAATGTTTCATTGTTTGTGTTGCAAGTTCATTAGCAGGCTCCTGTGAATTTGTTCAGTAACTTTCCTCCATGTTTTTTAAGAGAAAAATTAAGATGTGCAGGTTAGGTGGATTGGCTGTGCTAAGTTGCCTCTTAGTGTTTAACGTATGTTAAATGGATTAGCCATAGGAAATGTGTCGAGTTACAGGGTTAGGGTGGGAAAGAGGGTTTGGGGAAGATGCTCCATCAGGGAGTTGGTGCAGACTTGATGGGCCAAATGACATCTTCTGCCACCTTTTAGGGATTATACAATCCATCAAGCCAGATTTCGCTTTGTAATCTGATTTGTGGAGTATCAGTTGGCATCATCACAGACAAATAACCAGATGTAATTAACTCAGTTTCATTATTTGCCATGATCCGATGGTGAACTTCAAGAGCTCTGGTTCCCACTGAATAAGTTTGAACATAGAATAATCCCTGAATTATTCCAACTGAGTCTTACCCGTCTATTACACCAATTACAATGAATGTTACAAATACCACACGATTTAGAGGAACCGGGGGTTAACCTTAGTGCCTCAATTAACAAGTCTTCCTTCAATCAACAGTGCCAAAATTAGATTAATCAAATTGTTTGCTTCATTACTTTCTGCAGTAATTTTTTGTATGCAAACAGGCAGCTCTGTTTACCTACGCCCGAACAGGCATTTTTAAAAGTGTTCTGTGACATGTCTCAAATACGAAATAAGGCGCTACATCAATACAGAAGGTCCACAACTTTACTGTTTCGTGGAGAGCAATTCAAGTGTGGCGGAGATCAGAGCAGAAATTACAGAAGAATCTATCTCCATCAGGCTGCCATTCATTGATGATGGCGGTGACGCATTGGGTTGTTGGCAGGGGGAGGGTGGTTTGGAAACATATGTTCCTTCCATTTGGTCTGTTGCAAAATAAATTTTTGGGTGTGTTTGAGGGGAGTGTGACCACAAGCTTCCCTGTAAAGATCTGTTCGTGAAAAATAACGAATTTTAAGCAAGTTCTTATTTGACAAACAAAGTAACTTCATCAGTATTATATCTAGGAATCATGTAGGATAATTGAGTCAGACTAAGATTCAGGATTAGGTATTCTAAAAAGAGCCCAGCACTCCATCAGCGCAACTGTGAAGCATTATAATAACTAAATGTATTTTGGAGAAATAGCAAATTTCTGTGGAATTACAAGAACTTGCATTTACATAACGCCTTTAGGGTAGAAAATCCCTCAGATCACTTCATCAGGTCTGGCCAGCAATAAATAGATATTGTATTAAAATAAGACAATATTAGGAAGGGCAATCTACATGCTGCCCTTGGTGATTTCACCCACAAACCATCAGATCAGTTTTCACTTGACGGTTGATGATATTTCCAAATTAGAGTATGTAAATAATAATTTGGAAGGACCAAGGAGTAATCTTTGGAAGACTGCAGAGATTGCACTGTGAGAAAGAAAGCCATTGCTGGAGATATCTGGTTTCACTTGGACATCTGAAAATGCCAGGGACCCGAGTTCGATTCCCGGTTTGGGTCACTGTCTGTGCAGAGTCTGCACGTTCTTCCCATCTCTGTCTGGGTTTCCTCCACTTGTCCAGATTTCCTCCCACAGTCCGAAAGATGAGCTGAGTGGTGCATTAGCCATGCTAAATTTTCTCTGTGTACCCAAACAGGTGCCAGAGTGTGGTGACTAGGGGATTTTCACAGTAACTGTAAGCCTACTTGTGACAATAATGAATAAACTTTAACCTTTAAGTTGGGTTTCACAAGCTGTAGGGGACTCAGCGGCAAGGATTGGGATGATTCTCAGCAAGGCCCCCCTTCTTCCCAATGTTCAGTCCCTCAATTGGGCACTAGATACCTTTGATCTCCTAATATTTCCCGGAAGGTAAAAGTTTTGCCTGCATGATTTTATCTACCATGTATACCACCCTAGAGTTGGTTAATACCAGCAATGGCAGGTTGAGGCCCATAAGTAGTTGTTCATTTGGTTACATAAAGGCCTCATGATGGCTGGAGAAGGCCTTCCCACCAAAACTAATTCTGGCAGAGACAGAAAAATGGCAGGGCTTTGATACACCATCAGCCTGTGTGACTAAATGTTCCTATCATCACTCGTCACCAGCAAAAGATTCCGCCTTTGTTACCAAAATGGATAATCACTGACTCTCTGTCAAACAACCCTTTTCAAATATCGTACGTCTTTTTTTGAAACAGATAAAAGTGTTTCAAAGAGAGATTCATCTTTAAATCCTTGGGGACTCCAAGGTAATCCTGCTGGGCTTGCAGAGAGTCCCAGAATTATTACGGTCAGCTCAAAAGATTCAATAAGATGCCAGACTACAATTCTTAAAATACACTTGTACCAGCCCTATCCAGATTCTTTCTATAACTAATAACAAGATTAAATATTTACGAAGCATATCCAGACTTGCTTTTTCTGCACCCACACCTCCAGCCACACAAATAATGAAAGAACAGCAACAGGTTACATTGTTTTTAAGCCACTGAAGGTAATCAGACTTCTTTATGTAGAAACCTTAAAGTGAGATCAAACATGAACTTTTCCTGAGATGTCTCTATTGAAATATTTGTTTAAAACAGGAAGTGAAAATTTTAATGATCAAGTTGTATTTAGAAAATCTGTTAGTTAAAAGAATATTCTGCAATCTTTTTTTATTCATGAGAGGTCAGGTCATATTTTTGGTTGCCTGAGACCATGTCTATTTTCTAAACAATCTGCTGATATAATATTGTAGCCGGCAGTGATGGCTTTAATGAAACCACTTGGGACTGGATAAAGGTAGTTTTTTTTTTAACCATTTGGCAATTGAATCTGTAAGAATAGAAAGATACAGACTTCCATTTTTAAGGAAAATAAGTTATAGAAGCAGCAGTGACATATACATTGATGTACCAATTTACGTACCTGCAGTCAGTCAAAATCTTGTTAACATCTTTGAATATCATCATTACAAATCTCTCAATTTTTTCAGTGCAGTCTCAGACCCTTACATCAACCATCCCTACTGTTATTAAACATCCAAATCGCAATTAGCAATGTAATAACAGCTTCCTTGTTGGTGTAGCTCTCTACCATGGACACAAACACATCAGCAATTACGTTTGGATTGCTCCAATTCATTTCACTTAAAACCCTTACAACTGTCATTGACAAGGGACTTTCTTCCCATTGTGTTTTTGCAAAACTTGGTGCAATAACTGGGGATAAAAGTGCTAGTCTTTGTCCAACTTGCATTCCTTGAAAATATTTCCTTACATGCGTATGAATAAAAACACGTGCTTTGAACTTCAGTCTTATGGATTGTATTTGATCTAACGTATGGATGGTTGTGAAACATTGTGTGCTGTATATTCATCTAATCCTATTACTTTCAAAGAGGCTGTGCCTTCACAAGTGAAGTTGCTGGTTTGGTTTGAAAACAAAGTTTATCATAAGAACTTTTTTTTGTTTCACCATTTTAGCTGTGGGACTTATAAAATATGTACACGTCAAAATGAATATTGCAGAAGGGGAAAGATTCTATAGGTAGCTAATTTATTAAAGCCCTTATGGGGAAATTACATGCATTATTCTGTTGTCTTTCAGGCCTAATGTACATTCTACAATGAAATGTAAGGAGACCTAACAAGCTGCATCACCAAGGACCTGCTGACCACAGTGCTGCAGTGTGTGATTATGATTCTGGATGTGTGCTATGTGTGGGTGGTTGTTGCTCAGAACATCTTTCTGCAGACAAACTGAAATGCCGTTGAAGTGTAAAGAAATTCCGTGCTAGAATTAGAACACATCACTAACTTCTGCAAAGGAGTTGAGGCACTTCAGCATCTTATGAAAGATCTGAGTTTCTTCTCCATTCATGCTGACTGCCATTGAAATTCAAAGCAACAAGATTTTAATTTAAATTATTTACTTTATGATATAAAGAAATGACAAAGCAACATGCAGTTATGATAATGCAGTAACACTTTGGAGCAATTCAATTTAAACACTAGTCAATTCTGGAAATTTCCAACATTTAGTTTGCTGCTATCTGATTTTATAATGATGAGTTTTCCCTTCAATAAAGCCTAAATTTCCATTCTCATTGATTTTGTACAAGTAAAAGCATGTTACTTTCTCAATCAATATAATACCTGACAAGAGTCTTCCAACAAGCATTGAAAAAAGTGCAAATTAAAATGGCAATTGCGTGGATTCTTCCATCTGAGTAAATTGGTGCAGATGTGTAAATTAGTGTACATACATATTGTTTGCATGTTCGTTTGCAATGAAGTGAAAGGTACACTTGCATATCAGGTAGTCTTTCATTTCTACTGGGACCATGCGTGCCAACTGTCGCCATTTTAACCTGTCAGCCAGTTGAATGTTTTGCAGCAAACCAGCTTTGTACCTTGTTTCTGAACAGATACAGTTCTGTTTTTTTTCCCATCAGGTTGGCTGAAGAGTGGGACTGAAAGCTGTTAGAATGTCGCAGATGGGTCAGAATGTGAGACAGGACTCTGTCAGAATCAATCAGTCACATGTCACTTTCCCCCTAGGGTTGTTTGCACGTGACCTTGAGGCATAAAAGTCTTAAATGAGCTGTTGGTTCCTGAACATCACAGTTGCAGGTGTATTTATGTAGTGTATGTGACCCTAAGGGATGCTATGCAAGAAAAAAGCTATTAGTAGCTTTTAAATCTATCATTTTCTTCAAAGGAACTTTTTAAGATGATATTTTATTTTGAGCTAAGATATTCCTCAGTTTGAATGTAGTACTGATTTTCTCTGCTTTCATGTCATTACCCTTGGCAAATTGTGAGAAAGTAAAAATAGAGTAAAATGGTAATAAGTTTTACTTATTTATGCTGAGATTCCCTCAGGAAGGATCCAATACAATGTAGTATTGTAGTGTGCAAAATGAATTGTTGTACTATTTGCATACCATTGCAGTGCTCAATATGTCTGTGGCTTGAACTTTGTTTTCAATTTAGAATTTAAATTTCAGTTTAGAATTTTAGAATTTAGAGTTTGTTACCAGGCAATCACCAAGGATCAAGCCCCCATATTAGAGCAGACAGCAATCGTGGTAAGATGTTAAAAAATTGTATTAATTATCAATAAAAAATACTTGGTGAACTCCAGTTTTGGATGTAAGTTGGTCAGTCATTTGGGCTCAGTCAGTTCATCATGCCTGTTCCTGTAAACTACCTTCCCAAGCTCTTTGTTTATTTTTAGTTTGCAATAAGTTAAATTTCTGGTCTCCTGTTTTAAGGCTTTAAAAGAAGTGTGGGGTCAAATTCAACTTCTGGCAGTGTTGTAAAATTAGTGGATTGGTCACCAGATATAAACTCTGCGTGATTTTCCTTTTTGTCAATTTTTGTTAAGTATGGTACAATTTCGGTAAAGGAACATTAAAAAAAACTTCAGAAATCTCAGTTATGCTCACATCAGGTCATTCTGAATTGTGACGTGTCTTTATTTTTGTCAGAATATGTAGATCAGCACATTGTCTAAATCCAGGAAATTGTGCGAAGTGGCCTATTTGAATAAGGGGATTGGAGCTACGTAACCTTGGTTTTGCCAGACAATTCTTTTATCAATTCATGGAATGTGAGTGTCACAGGTACGATAAACACATGTTGCCCATCCCTAATTGCCTTTGTGACCAAAGGTAGTCATGAATAGTGATGTTACAATGTAAAATTGATGTAAATCAGTTATAACAGCTTGGATAGCAATATCTGAAGGCATCAAACTAAATTTGAAATCAAGCCACATAACTGGCCATGAGACAAAGTAATGAGAAGATTGGTCAAGAAGGCAGGTTTTAAGGAAGAGCTTTGGAGGGCTTAGTCCCATGCAGATTTTATTAGAATAAATCATAGTTATGCCAAAACATTCCATGTCTATAATATACCACCTAGTAGAACCATGTGGACAACCAAATATAGCAGAATTATTATATGGTCCGATCTGTGCTGAGCGATATCAGCATTTCAATGAGACTTGATCTAGAAAGATCTGGAGATGAATTTTTAGATACTGAGGAGTATGGTCACAGAGATGGATGATGCAGAATTTTGTGCCATTAGCTAGAAAGTCAGTTCTCTGGCTCAAAAGAACAAGTACATTGTAGTCTCTTTATTGTTTCACATATGATGCTTTTTTGTATTTGTGCAGCGCTAACAGAAACATTTACTTTACTTTTTCACAAGTTAGGCATGTTGTTGGCAAGGCTATTATTTGTTGTCCATCGTGCCATTCCAGGACTTTCAGCCAGCAACGGAATCACAGAATTGTTACAGTGAAGAAGGAGGCTATTCAGCTCTTCATGTCTGCACCAGCTCACTAAATGACTCACATTATGACTGAGTGCCATTCCCTTGCCTTTTCTCAGCACCAGTACATGGATTTGGGCCAGTATCTGTGGGAGTTTGCGCGTTTTCCCTGTGATTGCGTGGGTTTTCTCCAGGTGCTCCGATTTCCTCCCACAACCCCAAAGATGTGCTCTTAGGCTGATTGGTGTAACAAATGTCCCTAAATTGTCTCCCCTCAATCTGGTCTCCAATGTGGATCTCCATAAACACAGACGAGGGTCATGGGTGGAAGAGGGAGGTCACACCGTTAAAATGGCGGCACAGGCTCGTTGGGTCTTCGTCTTTGTCTTCTGTTGAAATAATGGTCTAATGCCCTCTTGTTCTTTGTCTTCTGTCGAAATAATGGTCTAATGCCCTCTTGAATGCTCGACTGAACTGTCTCCACCAACTTTTAGGCAGTGCATTCTAGATCCGAATCACTTGCTGTGGGAAAGTTTTTTTCTCACATATCATTTGCTGCTTTTGCAAATCAATTTAAATCGTGCCCTCTTTCTCTTAATCCTTTTATGAGCAGGAATAGTTTCTCTCTATCTGTTCTGTTCAGATTTCTCTTTGAACAGCGTTATCACATCTCCTTGAAGCTGCCTTCTGTCAAGGAAAATAATCCCAACTTCTCCAATCTATTGACCCAAACTAACGAGTCACTTAGCCTTTCAAATAGCAAAACTATGGTAGGGCCATCGCCAGAATTCTCAGGCCTCCCTGTGGTGTTTTTCCTGTTAGTGGGAGGCGGTGTCATTGGTTCCACCACTGTTAATGGTATTTCTCATTAATTCCACTCCACTCTGCAGGGGTGCACTGACAGTGGGACCAGAAGATTCTGCTGGCTGAAAAGTCAGAAGATCGTGACCAAAGTGGGAAATTTGAATTGCCCTGAATGTAAGAGAGCTGAGGTCAAATTAAATCTTCCTTTTAATTCATGTATCATCCTCCACGCTCTTGAATGTTAGTGATTACTGGATTCTCACATTTGTCAGGCACAATTTTGAAATCCTTAAGAAACAACAGAAATTGTGAGGAATGCTCAGACTGGCCAGCTTCAATGTCAAGAGAAGTCCCCTCTTATCTACTCTCATAGAAGGTTGAGAGGCTAAAAATTAACATCTTAATATTCATCATCCTTAGACACACTTTGAATGAGGGAACGCAATTTGGCCAATTTAAGGGAGGGCCCTTTTTGTTCCATATAAAGGAGCTAATTTCTTTTAGGACCTTAGCAAAAAGCAAAATTAGTAGTCTCTGTAAAGAATATAATAATCTAGGCAGCACATTCATCATAATTAGTGCTACCCTGCACAGCTTTGATATCACTAAGGAGGGCTGACAATGTAGATCCCACTTAATAGACAAAAGTAAAGGAAAAATTTGTCTTGTATAATGATTGGAATGAGGAGATAATGGGAATGCCCAAATAAGTGAAGCCTGAGGAAGGGCCATGTAAAGAGGAAGGAAGCAAAGTAGGAGCAAGTGTCTCTGTCAGTCTTCCCAGAGGTATAGTATCAGATTTTGAAAACTTAATTTTATATCCTGAAAAAGATCCAACCCTCTCCACAAGATCAATAATAGCAGGAACAGAGACATCAGCTGAGACATGGACAGCAACAAATCAGCTCTATGATCTTGTATTGCTTTCTACCACAAGAAAACCTAAATACCAAAGCATTGTGTCGAGTTGTCTCTGCTAAGGGCTCCATAAATATTGCAAATAATAACCAGGATGATACCTAGTCCTTTGCTGCAGACTGAAAAATTATCAGATCTACAGCTGTTAGCAAGAACTGCTACCAGTGGATTTTTAATTATATACGTATCCAGTAAACTCTCCCCGCCCCCCCTTCTCACCCAGCCCAAATTTCTGCAGTGTGATGAATAAATAATAACACTCCACCAGGTCAACAGCTTAATCTGCATTTAACGAGATCATTAATCAATCTATCATCTACTTTTGGAAGACTTGAATAAAATTAAACAACTTAACATTATTGCACGGTTTCTAGCCCTTTATGAACCCAGCCTGATCACCATGGATGATCAAGGTAAGGATTTTTTCTAGACACAATGCCAGTATTTTAGACAACAATTTCAAATCCAGATTCAAGAGTGAAATTTCCTTAAGGAATGTGTGTTTCTCAGGATTCTTGCCTGCTTTTGAAATTAAGGAGATATTCACTTCTCAACGCAACCAAGGAAGCAAATCTGCTTCAAATAAATAGTTATATATATTGATCAAATGATCTCTTAGCAAGTCATTAAATTTCTTATAAAATTCACTCCCAAAACCATCAGACCTCAGAAGTTTCCACACTGAACATTCCTCAAGGCAAAACCACTTCCCCATTAGAAATGGAGGTACTGAGGGTCAACTTTTGGTGCTGAGAAAATGAAAGAACATCCTTTCTACTTTCTAACGCTTCCTATTATGACATCATAGCCTACAGTGCAGAAGGAAGCCGTCGGCCCTTTAAGTCTGCAGTGACAATAATCCCACCCTATCCCCATAACTCCACATATTTACCCTGCTAATCCCTCTGACTTGCACATCCTAGGACACTGAGGGGCAATTTAGTACGGCCAATGCACCTAACCTGCACACCTTTGGATAGTGGGAGGAAACTGAAACATCGGGACGAAACCACACAGACATGGGGAGAATGTGAAAACTCCTCACAGACAGTGACTCAAGCTGGGAATTGGACCCAGGTCCCTGGAGCTGTAAGGCAGCAATGCTGACCATTGTACCACACTTAGCATGAATGTTTGAATTCAATGACTTGGAAGGGGCAAGTTTAGGTTATGAGAATGTAATAATACTAAAAACATAGTCATAGCAATGCAAGACATGAAATAAACTAGTATAACATCACATACATTGGATAAAGATAAAATAAGGGTCTGGTATGTATAGGATTAATCTGGGACTGGGTATAGTATTGTCCACACAGTGATGTAAGAATCACATGCCCCACATCTAGAAGTCAGTGTGGTGTTGGACATAGGGATACATGTGTGTACCCTTTACAATATATTTGTAGTAATTCTCGTCGTTAATAAAGATTTATAATAAACCTATGTATCACTATGAATTTGTCATCAAACCTACTAAGTTTTAAACAACATCCCAGAACAGATGGATCAGGGACAGTAATGATGGTGTCTGGGCATGGTGGATTTTGTGAGTGCCACTATATAAGGCTGTTGCTTAACGGATCTGTGAGACAGCACTCCTAATTTTGACATAAGCTCCCAGATGTTAGTAAGGGAGACCCTTGTAATACTTAATAAGACTGACTCTGCATAAGACATGAATAAGACCAGAGAAGTCAAGGTGTACCTAATCTCTAAGATCTGATAAGGCTGACTCCACATGACCTAGGGCTGTATGAGTGAGAAGAGATAAGGTCAGAAATGACAAAGTCATTGGTCTTCTTCTGTCCTATCAAAAAGACAAGATAAAGGTATAAATGATGAGACAAAAAAGTTTTAGGAGGTCAGCAGATTTTACCACTTGATCAAATTCCTGAATAAGCTCTGGTCATGCAAACTGATTCAGTATAAATACTGAATTGATTCTTTATGTAAGCACGGACTTGAGGAGGAATTAGCAAGTTGTGACAAACTCTGAACTCAAGTTTTTGCCAATAGTGTATGCAGTCTTTCGGAAATAAAGACAAGTTATTTTGTTGGAACAAACTTTGTTGAGTCTTTCTACCACAGTCAAAAAGCAGGAAAATTTCCACTTTAACAGACTACCCTTAAGTTTGGTGGGATTTTTCACAATTTCTTGATAAAGCAAAAAGTAACTAATGAAGATGAAACAAGTTTCTGCCAACACATTATGCTGCTGGTCTAAAGATATATGCTAGAAATCATATCAAACTAATGCACGACTGTATGACAATCTGCTGTTTGGATACAATGTTGAGCATTTATCACAAAATTGTTTATCCATGCAAATGTAGTTGTCCATGATTGTGGTTTGCAGACCAGAAACTTCACTCATCTGTGATTTACAATGTTGAACTCTCACCTTTCCATATAGAAAGTGATTTCACAATTTCACGCTTTGCATGTGAGAATTTGCACCCAAGAATAGCAAGAGATAACTGTAGTTGAATAAGGCAATCCCAAAGAAATGATTATTTTTCTTTTGGGAAACAATGCAAAATGAATTGCTACAAAGTAACATCAGAACACACTATCTAGTCTGCCATTGCATCTATCCTTGCAATCTGACTTTCTTAACATTTCATTGCAGTTTCTCAACCAGGCATTATGGTCAGGAAAATGGAGAACATCAGAACTAGGCTTGTAATTGGCTCCTTACCTACTCCCTACCTTGCTTGTAAAACTCTCCACATTCCACTGCTTATTTAACTTTTACTCTTGGTTGGAATGAGGAGGTAACTTGTAAATGGTCCCATTTCTGAATTTCCAAGAACGCACCTGTTTTTCTAAACCATTCTGAGCAGTCCAAAGAGAGCCACTATTTGCCATTTCTGATTAGAAATATATAGAGTAGAACAAGCGCTGGATAATAATGCAAATAAAATAATTAAATTCATCTTCAAATCACAGAAACTTGTGACATGGTGGGAGACCATTTGGTCCATTGTTGTCTGTGCTGGCTGCCATATAGCTATCTTGCCTAATCCCACTTCATAGCTCTCAATCCATATTTTTGTCGGTTACAACATTTCAAGTACATATCCAAGTACTTATTAAATGTTGCTGGGCTTCTGCCTCTACCACTCTTTGGGAATTGATATCCTGACCCCGTCACCTTTTGGACATAAAGAATTTCCCTCAAATCCTTTCTAACTTAGCTATCTCTTATTTTTATTCTATGCTTCTGATTATAGACCATTCAGTTTAGAAAATAAGGCCTTCAGAGCCACATGCAACCCTTCACAATTTTATTTGCTTCAATTCGGTCTCCCTCAATCTACCTGTTCCAAATGAAATAAATCTATCTAATCTTTCACCATAACTAAAATTCTCCAATCCTGGCAATATCCTTATAAATATCCTGTCCAGTATAATCACATCTTCCCTTATAGTTTGGTGTTCGGAACAGTGTGCAGTACTGCAGCTGTAGCTTAGCAAATGTTTTATGCATACACAGCATAATGTTCCAGCTCTTTTATACTGTGCCTTGGCTAATAAGTGAAGATATTCACATGCCTTCTTAACCACATTTTTCAACCTGCATAGTCACCTTCAGGATCTGTGACCATGCACTCCAAGATCACTTTTACACTTCTCAGTATCCTACCATTTATTGTCTATTCCCTTCTCTTAGTTTTCCCCAAGTACATTATCTCACACTTATCTGGAATGAACTCCATTTGCCATTATTCCTTCCATTTAAAGCGTCTGTTGATATGTTTCCACAGTCTATAGCTTTGTTTTTTATTACCAACCCGCAACCAATTTCTAACTGTCTACAAATTTCTAAACCTTGCCTGCATCCAAGTCAAAATCATTGTTAAATATCAAAATGAGCAAAATATATAGTGGAGTCCTGTGGATCTCATTAGAAATTGTGTTCCAGTCACAAAAACACCCTTTGATTCTAACTCAATTTTGGATCAAGCGTGCCATTTTGGATTCCTTGTACTTTTTTTTTCTTGCTAAATCTGCCATGTATGATGTTACCAAAAGCCTTGGTAAAATCCATATGCACTGATATTACCTCATCAATCCAAAGTTTAATCATGGTAGTCGGACACAATTTACCTTGACAAGTTCAACTGCAAAAGAAACATGTGGCAACCTGGGCACTCCATCTACTTGCATATCCAACGACTGTCTGCCCCACCAGTGCGAGAGACTGTTGCTTACGTATTGGATTGCTCAGTCACCTAAGTGCTCATTTTTAGTGCAGAAGCAAGTCCTCGACTCTGAGGGACTGCCTGGATAAATGCAAAGCACAAAGAACAATACAGCACAGGAACAGACCCTTTAGCCCTCCAAGCCTATACCAATCACATTGTCCTATCTCGAATGACTGCCTGTATCCTTCTATACCCTGCCTGATCATGCATCTATGCAGGTAAATTTTAAATGTTGCTAACGTATCTGGCAGTGCATTCCAAGCTACCACCATTCTCTGTGTAAAAACCATTCCCCTGCACATCTCCAATGTGCTAATTTTGGTAAATCCGTGTTTTTTCAATGAAGTTAGATCCTCTCCCTCAGAATTCTTTCCAATAATTTTCCCACCGCTGAAGTTGGCTCATAGCTCCTCAGTCTACTCTTTTCTAAATGATGAAATAATGTTAATTGACCTTCAGTTCTCTGGTGCCACATCTTAGCCAAAAAAAGATCAGAAAATAATGGTATCGATCCTCTCTTAAATCATGCACTACTTCTCATCCAGTGAATATATGCTCTGTGCTACAATCTTCTATTATTAACATTACTGATGGATGGCATCATGTCCAACTGTGAAATTTCACATTGTTCAGCAAGAATGTTGGAAGAATCAGTGCAGCTGCCCCTTCTTTAGCACTCCTGATACATTTCTAACAAATCATGTGCTAGGTAAAAATGTGCTGAATGAAAACAACTTTCTCATAAAAAAGCATGTCATGATCTATAATTTTTTAGATCAAAAACCTATGTTTTAATTCAATACATATTTTTCAAAGCATTTAGTCTATATATCCAAATGCACAATTTTCAAAGTATGTTAAACAAGCGAAAATAATTTGCTAGCAATGCGCAATCTTTCACAGCTATTTCCAATTAGAATGTTCACAATGGTCGTGCAGTTTTTGACTCATGTACAGGAACTGCACTAAAGTGAAAATGGAAGCCATGGCTAGCAGTACTATTTGGGTAATTTGCCTCCTTTTAAAACTGCTTTAAAATAAAAATGTGATTGGAACAGGGTCTAATGGTGGATATGTGTAATGTTCTTTGATGGTAGAGTATCCAGGCTGAGGAATGCCTTTATCAATAGCTGCCAGGAGCTTACTGTCTTCCAATGAGAAACCAGAAGAAATGTAACCAGGACTGAACAGCATCATTATATTGTGAATGTGAATGTTAGCCTTTACTAGCAGCATTACAGCTCTGATCTTTCTCAGCACACATGCATTCCAATAAGAGGTGAAAAGATATTGCTTGTGGCTGAGAATTGTCTTTTACTTAAGACTATTGAAGCATCATGCTTTTCGGGACATTTTACTACAGTAAGAGTGCCATATAAATACAAGCTGTTTTAACTTGAGCTTTCTTGCAGAGTAGAAGCCATGTCAGACTAAATCCACAAACACAATCGTTTTGTTTTTTAATCACCCGTTCCGGATGTTTTAGGCCCAAAAGACCCGAAGTTATTCCTTCGGTAGTGTCAACATTAGAATTCTGCATAACCCAGCACTTTAATTTCTATTTGTCTTTGATAAGAAGTTCGCGTTTATTTGACTCTGTTTGTTACATGTACAATCTGTAACTGGCTTCCTGTAGCTTTCTGTGGGAAGTGTGGATGACTTTGTCTCAGCTTTCCTTTCTTATATGTGGATCGGGTTGTGATCCAGGATCATATATTGCTGTCTCCTGCCAGTACCTTTTGCAAAATCATAGTCATTGCTGCATCATTAAGGTGCGACTTCCTTGCCAACTTTTCTATGCTAGGTCTATGGCTTCCACTCAGCACACCTGAATTAACAGAAAGTCTATTATTTACAAGGATCAGGAGGCTGACTTTGTATTTAGGAAGATGGCAAACTCAGAGAAAACTCTCGC
Source organism: Sphyrna mokarran (assembly GCA_024679065.1). Lineage (NCBI taxonomy): Eukaryota > Metazoa > Chordata > Chondrichthyes > Carcharhiniformes > Carcharhinidae > Sphyrna > Sphyrna mokarran. Next base: position 103,080,120 of record JAGIQG010000005.1, read on the forward strand.
AATTGATTGAAAGTAACTCATTAACCCTAACAAAGATTAGGCAATCGAAGTGAGCTTTAACATCCTCACCAATTCATAAATTCTTTCAATTTTATAGGCCGATCTAATTGAGGTCCAACTCTCTGACATTCAGAATTTCACACCCTTTGAAGAGTAAATTGGCACAGATTTAATTCACATTTATAGCTCTGTTAGATAGCAAATATTAATTAATTTGTCATTACAAATTACTGGTGAGTTCTGAATTTAACAAGTAAATTCAAATGCTAAACTTACAAGTTTCTAGTAATGGACAAGATGCAATCAGCTAGATGTTCTCTGCTGCGTGATTTTGTCCCTCACTCCTGGTTTTGATTAGTTGTTTTCCCTTATCTTTCTAAGCAGTCAAGTTTCATTTGTTTAAGCAAATACATACATGCAGAATTAATATCACGGTGAAGCTACACTGGAGTCAGCTATTGAGTAAAAATGCTGATATTGTCATTGTCCAACCTGCATTTCCTAAATGTTACAGAAAGCTATTTGTTCAGTTTATTGGCTTTCTATAGATTAATCAGTTTTCCAGGCTTAAGCTAGAACCCGTAGCTATGGATACGGTGGAGATCAGTGGACTCAATGTCAGACATTAATTCAGACCATTGGAAAACAAATCCAGTATCCTCACCCGTTACAAATCTTCAGGAAAAATGACTGTGTTGGTAGCTTTAAGCAGTGTGGATGGAATACTGAATTGTATTTGCAATTTTAAAACATTTGCAGTGGCAGTGAATCCATAAAACTGAGATGTTTTATTTTCGTCCAATATTTTATGAGCTGGTAACAGTGGTTGTTGCAGTAATTAGACGAGTAGCAGGATATAAAAAACAGCTCCAATGGTCACAGCTGAACAAATTATACAAATTTGAGTCCAGGGATAACAAATATCACAGCGAGTTTTCCCATTTGACAGTAGAATCAGAACCTGCGGCATCTGGCGGTATTAATCCGTTGTATTTTGGACACTGAGAGAAATATACAGCTAGTGTTATTCTGGTTACATGCCAGTTGTTGATTATATTACAGGGGGTTGATAGAGGGTTGCCAAACTCTGGCTGGATGTGTCCAGAAAGTTGTATCATGAGACTTCCTGCACACCAGGCAATTTGTATTCAGAAAGATTTTCCCCTTAAAACTCATCACTTAAAGACACCAAGCATAAGATAATCTTAACCTTGCATGAAACAAATGACACTTATGAAAACATCCAGATTAACAAAGTATAAACAGACACTGCACAAACAGTAAACAAAACTGCAAGCAAGTTGTAGTGCAAACAGATTAACCAATTCACAGGGATTCTTTTCTCTAGAGCAGAGAAATTCAAGGGACGGTTTAATAGATGTGTTAAAAATTATGAAGGATTTTGATAGAGGATATAAGAGGAAACTGTTTCCAGAGAGGACAGATTTATTGGTGATTGGTAAACGAATCAGAGGGAATTGCATAATTTCTTTTTACATAATCAGTTATACTGAGCTGGAAAGGGTGGCTGAAACAGATTCAATAATGTCTTTGAAAAGTGAACAAGATATGCTTGAAGGAAGGACAGTGAAGAAAGGAGGGTGGTGGGACTAATTAGGCTGCCCTATCAACATGCCAAAGGCACAGGCATGATAGTCAAGTGGCTTCATTCTATGTGACAAACATTTATGAATCTAGATTCATAACAAAAAATGTTCAATACCACTTCAACAAATAAAAGCAGTTTCTCAATAATGCTTCATTCACAGACCCTGGGCACAGCATACAGCAGCATCACTGGACAAGGAATTACTACACCAAATTATTTGCTGTTCCTGTTCATTCCGTGATACTCAACCAACGTTCTCCGAAATAGAAGCTGTGTTTCTGATTGTCTGTGGCTGGTGTGCACTGTGTCGCTTGGTGACAATTGCTATACCATACCTCCTCAGTGGTGCAGTTGACTCTTAGTTACACGTGTGGGTTCAAATCCCAGTCCAGTGACTTGATTACAAATATAAAGTCTGACACGCCAACACCTGAGAAGTGCTGCACTGTCAGAAGTGCTGTCTTTCAGTTAATATGTTAATGATGTGGAGATTCCAGCATTGGACTGAGGTAAACACACTAAGAAATCTCACAGCACTAGGTTAAAGTCCAACAGGTTTATTTGGTAGCAAACGCCACTAGCTTTCAGAGCACTGCTTCTTGTATGTTATATATGTTTGTATGTTAGACAGTAGTAGTTGGTATGTCAGACAAGGGCACTGTCTGCTTTCTCAGGTGACTGTAAAAGATCTGATGACACCACTCAAAAAAGAGTAGTAGAGTTATCCCCTGTGTTCTGGCCAGTATGAATCCCTCTATCAACATCATCAAACAAATTATCTAGTTGTTATCACATTGCTGTTGAAGATGTTTGCTGTGTTCCCAACAACACAGTAAATATCCTCTTATGCATTTCTTACATAATGATAGTTAGTGACCACACTTTAAAAAGTACTTTATTGACTGAAATCATCCTGAAATTTTGAAAGGTGCTACATAAATATGCCTTTTTGTTTTTCACATTGAAAGAGCATTGCTGCAGAGAAACAGCAACAAATGAGAGCTTGGTTGTCAACTATGAACTGATTTTTCTTTTCCTGGGTTGCTTGTAGCAGTTCATGGGATTATCGATCTTTAATTCCTGGGATGCTCCAAGAGGATTAATAATTTTAGCGGCTAGTTTCAGTTGTTAAGCAGTCTCATTTCCTTTATAGAATTATTCCTTTGAGGCCTTTGGATATCTACAATACTGTTTAAAGCCTGACTTTAATTACAGCATCTGGGCGCAATCAATGCGCTTTGCAATAGTTCATAGAACATTACAGCACAAACAGGCTCTTCAGCCCTCAAGTTGTGCCAATCATATTTCTGCCTACCAGGCCTATCTCTAACTCTCAATCCCATTAAATCCCATGTACTTATCCAGAAGTCTCTTAAAAGACCCCAACGAGTTTGCCTCCACCACCACCAACGCCAGCCGATTCCATTCACTCATCACCTTCTGAGTGAAAAACTTATCCCTAACTTACCCTTAGTTCAACTCTATCTGACCTGCATTCCATTCATAACTGCTTTTGACTATTGTTTATCTCTACTTGTGTATGGCCATTTGGATTCTATAAGTTGCCTTAATTGGACTTTGCATAGATTTTTCACCTGAGGTCATCATAAAAGCATTGGCCACTGATCATTGGTAACCTTAAACTTTTAACTTCAGTCTAGCTGACATGTCTCTTTTGGCAAAGCATCAGGGTTTGCCCATATGAAGCTATCATTAAGAAAAAAAGAAGTCCTAGTGCAAAGGCAAATTTTTTTTATTCATTTATTGGATGTGGGCATCACTGGCTAGACCAGCATTCAATGCCTCATTGAATGCTGGTGGTGGTGGTGAGCTTGTGTGTAAGTGTTCACTGGCTGTCATGAATCCTGCAGTTCTACAACCTGTCAATGTTAGGCTAATACCTGGTGAATCATAAGTTTGTAAAAAATAGGAGCAAGAATAGGCCATTCGGCCATCAAGTCTGCTCCTCAATTTAGTAAGATCTAACCTTAACACCTTCTTGCCTGTCCCCCATGACCTTTGGCTCCTGTGTCAATCAAACATCTAACTCAGCCTTGAATTTAAGGCCCAAGTCTCCACTGCTATCTGTGAGAGAATTCCAAAAATGAAGCGCACTTTAAGAGAAGTAGTCCTCCTTATCTCTGTCTTAAAATCCTTTATCTTCAAACTCTTCCCTCAGTTCTAGATTCCCTCATGAATAGAAACATCTTCTTAACATCTACATTGTCAATTCACCTCAATATAATCATCTCTCATTCTTCTAAATTCTGATAAGAATAGACCCAACCTACACAACCATTCTTGGTCCCAGGAATGAAACAAATCTTCTTGGAACTGCTTCCAATGCAAGTGTACCCTTCTTTAAGTAAGAAGACCAAATCAGTACGCCAGGTATCACTTCAATGCCTTGTAGAATCGTAACAAAACTTCTCCAATGTTTTATGCTACAGTCTAATTATATTCCAACCATTGTATGATTCATGTACCAAGGACACTAGGTCTCTAAACTACAGCACCTTGCACTCTCTGCTTAAATAATAATCTGCTTTTCTATTCTTTCTGCCAAAATGATCAACCTCACATTTTCCCACATTGTACTCCATCTGCCAAACTGACTTGACTTTTCTATTATCTCCATGCAGTAAGCAGAATAGTTGGAATTAAAATTAAGACAAAGATCCTCAAAAATTTCATTTGTTGCCACTTGCATTTGCGATCCTAGCCTTTGCTGTGACCTACTGCAACACACCAATTTCTTCCTGTGCCCCTTAAATAGCAAAGGCCACATTGTGTACTGACACCATGTAGCTCCCAGCAGCGAGTGAAACATAAAAGCTGCAGCATGAATCACCCAATATTATATTTTTAACATTTTGCTACCAAATCGTGACTCATTAAAATATTGCTGTCATGTATGATGTTTGAGATTGAGAATGAAAGAAGGGGCAAATAAGCCATGCTACAAGGGACTTTGCAGCAACAGAAGGTTATTCTCCAATTGAAAGAAAAATCAGCATCCCAGACAGCAGTTGGGGAGAATGGAGGGAGTCCTATAATCAGGCTACTGTTGTCATCTTTTTGCTTTATCATCATGAATAATGGTTACTATTCCACAGATAGGAATAATTGCACAAACAGTACCTGAATGCAAATAAGAATGAGGTTGCATGTTTCAATGCACCATGAAACCCATTAGAATCAATTCTCTGGTATGAGATATTTCATTATGTGTATCACATGAGGCAATAGAGAGGCCAGCATGAGATTAGAAAACCATGTTGGTGTCCCAGTAAATGTCTTTTAAAAATCTGAAACAAATAGATTCCTGTGCTAGTATAGACTGGTTTTTGGTCTTGCGGAATTGAAAGATATGGTGAGCAAGCAGGAAAGTGGAGTTGAAGCTGAACGTGTTTGCCAGGATCAGATTAGATGGTGGATCTCATGCATGAGTACACACGAATGTGGATACATGCGCGTGCACACACACACACACACACACACCATCTGTGGCAAAACAAAATGGTTGCAGTTCAGCAGATTTTTTTAAAAAATGGATATTGCATCGAGCTGTATACCCTCAGCTTTGATGAAAATGATATGGAGATACTAGTGTTGGACTGGGGTGGGCACAGTAAGAAGCCCTCATAACACCCAGTTAATTAGTTTGAATATTTTTATGTCCAATCAGTGAAGTGAGTATTACTATTTTGGATTATCTGCATTAAAGATTGGTGTTTTCCAGAAGCAATGACAACCATTGCAGCTATTTACTTTAGATTTTTGCTTCTTTCTTTGTGCCTTTGTTATTTTCATCATGTCATGTAATTACTTTCACTGTAAAAGCGTCAATAGCTATAAGTGAGTCAGAGTACATAAATAACTAAGAGTGAGAGGAAGATTAACTGCTTAAGGATGGAACTGCATTGGATGGACTGCAAGTTAAACACTGGGAAATAAATACTGGAAAAATATCATTGGATTCAAAATTTATTTGTACAGAAATGGAGAATCATGAGCAAAAATAATGGAGGACTGTGAAGTTGATTTATGAAATGCAGGTTTGTGCTGGAAGCTAATGTGTAAGAGACAGGGAGAGATAAGAAAAGGGCCACAGACATAAAGAAAAATAATATTTTGTAAAGTTTAGGTTGGTGAAAATTAAGTAGCAACAAGCAGTGGCGTTTTATGGATTGTTGCACACAAGCTGTACCCTGAGGTGTTGGCCTACTGCCCCAACCAATCCTTTTGTTTTCAGTCAATTGAAATAAAATGAAAACTGGAGCTTTGTAATATATCAGCCCAGCAGCTAATGCAAGCTAACATTAGGAGAACAAGGAATGAGAAAAATCCATTCAGTCAATAAAACCCATTGCTTTATAAATCATGCTCCTCCTGTGCTGTCCTGTATCCTCGCTGAAGTTAATATTTAATGGAAAAGTTTTTCTCGACAATCAAAATAAAAATTGAAACAAACTTACAGAAAACCTTACATGATGCATTTGTGACTGGTTGCTTTCCTTGCCACAGCACTTCCAAGATCCAGGAGTAACCAGTGTACTCACTAAAAGATGTGAAATTTTGAGTGGTTCACCTTGCTTCAAACCAAGAGATTTATCCAGCTCTTTTTTTTAAAATGGAATTTATTGACACCATGTGTTTGTTGGGATCAGTTATGTTATGCTGTCTGTTATTCTGAGGGGTGAGCAGAGTGCTCTTTGTTTTTCAAATCCGCAAATGATAGAGCCCAAATGTGCTGTTGGACCCATTTCTTTAGCAATGCTGTTCAATTTGTAAACAAGGCAGGGGAATACACAGTAAGTGGTAGACAAATGGTAGAGGAACCAAAGGATCTTAGAGCAGAAATTCACAAATCCCTATAGTAGGGCAAGTGAAGATAAGTTGAAAAGAAGGTGAATAGACAGCAGAAGGTAATAGCAAATGTAAGATTGCAACAGAATGTTGATCAATTGGGCCAGTGGGTTGGCAAATGGCAGATGGAGTTTAATTTAGATAAATGCCAAGTGATGCATTTTTGGTAGATCAAAACAGGGCAGGACTTACTGAGTGGTATATTGTTGGGGAGAGGTATAAAACAAAGAGATCTAAGGGTACAGGTTCATAGCTCCTTGGAAGTGGAGTCACAGGTGGACAAAGTAGTGAAGAAGTTATTTGGTATGCTTGGTTTCAATGGCCAGAACATTGAATATAGGAGTTGGGATGTCTTGTTGAAATTGTACAAGACTTTGATAAGGCCACACTTGGAATACTGTGACAGTTCTGATCACTCTATTATAGAAAGGATATTATTAAACTAGAAAAGAATACATAAAAGATTTACTAGGATGCTCCTGGGACTTGATGATTTGAGTTATAAGAAAGGCTGGATAGATTGGGACTTTTTTCTCTGGAGCTAGGAGGCTGCAGAGTGACCTTTAAAGGTCTATAAAATAACGAGGGGCATAGATCAGCTCGATAGTCAATCTCTTTTCCTGAAGCAGAGGGAGTCTAAAGCCAGAGGGCATAGGTTTAAGGTGAGAAGGGAGAGATACAAAAGAGTCAAGAGGGGCAATTTTTTTCACACAAGGTGGTGAATGTTTGGAACAAGCTGCCAGAGGTAATAGTACTCTATTACCTCTGGCAATAGAGGTAATTGAGTACAACGTGCTTTTTTTTAAGAAGCATTTAGACAGTTACATAGGTAAGATGACTATAGAGGGATATGGGCCAAAAACAGGCAGTTGGGACTAGCTTGGTGGTTAATATTAACATGGATAAGTTGGGTTGAAGAGCTTGTTTCTATGCTGTAAACCACTAAGAACACTGACACAAACTGTCAAAGAAAACATCTTATGATGGAACATCAGCAAGGATCTGCTTTTGGATCTCATGACACAAGAGTATGCTTAATTTTTTTTTAGCTAAGGCATAAAATATATAAAAAAGGAGGCTATGCTAGAAGCTTATAAAACACTAGTTAGTTACAACTCAGGTGCTTGGTACAGTTCTGGTCATCACATTACAGGAAGTCTCTGGTTCCATAGAAAAGGATACAGAGGAGAATTGGAAAATATTTGCCATTAAGTAAGACTGGATAGGATTGGATTGTTTTCTTTTGCTGCAGGGAATTTAATTTGAAGAATGTAAAATTATATGTGACCAAGGTAGAGGGGATAGAAAGGATTTATTTCTATTGATGGAGAGGAAAATAACCAAAGGGGCATAGATCTGAAATAATTGGCGGAAGTACGAGAGGCATGTTGGAGAGAAGCATAATTTTGTACAGGGTGTGATTGGAATCTAGAACTCACTGCTTGAAGGAGTGGTAGAATAGAAAACCACACTGTCTTGTAAAAAAATTTGTATATCAACTAGAATACTATAACTTACAAGGTTACAGATCAAGAACTGAAAAGTGGGATTAGACTTTTTATTTCAGCAGGCACAGGTATGATGAGTCTTCCTTCTGTGCTGTAAATACACAAGTTATAAATAGAGGTTTTTAAGTTTAAAGTTTATTTATTATTGTCACAAATAGGCTTACACTAACAAAGCAATGAAATCCCTGTGAAAATCCCTGAGACACCTCACTCCAGCTCCTGTTCAGGTACACTGGGGGAGAATTTAGCATGGCCAATGCACCTAAGCAGCACACCTTTCGGACTATGGGAAGAAACCAGAACACCTGGAAAAACCCACATAGACATGGGGAGAAGACGCAGACTCCACACAGACAGTGACCCAATACAGAAATTGAACCCATGTCCCTGGTGCCGTGCAGTGCTAACCATTGTGCCACCGTGCCGCCCTCGAACATTGAGTACATAAACCAGAAGATTACACTAAAACTTTATCAATTACAAGTTTACACCAAACTGTGACCAGTTCTGGGCATCAAACTTTAGGAAGGATGTGAAGGTTTTGGGTCTTAGAGCTAAGATTTATCAGAATGGTTTTGGCACAAGTGTTCACGTAGGGTAGGCTGGAGAAACTGGAGTTGCACTCCTAATAGCAGAGATAGCCAGGAGGCAAAAAAAAAATACTGGAAATATTCAGCAGGACAGATGCTGCATGTCCTGTTGTGTATTTGCATTATTTTCTGTTTCTGTTTCAGATTTCCAGCATCCCCAGTATTCTGCTTTTGATTACGACTAAGAGGTTTGGTAGAGATTTTTAAAGGCGTGAAGGGTTTTGGTGGTAAAAATGAAGGGAATCTGTTTCCAATGTTTGACAAGTTGATAATGTGGGGGTACCAATTTAGTGCAAAAGAACAAAAGGTGACATGAATAGCCTCACGATGGGTGGGTGGGGGTGTTACGAATAGGGAATGCTGGATGCTAGTGATGGTCGGTGAAGGAGCTGATGTGAGGAATGCAGGCTAGTGAATGCTTGCTTTGATCAGAAGTGGAGAGGGGAGCCCCTGAAGCTTCAATAGTGGGGTGGAGGGAGGTTTATTGCCCTTTAAAGATGGCACCCCGATCTTTGAGCAGGCAAATTCCGCTGACATGTTTAAGCCCCCTCAATGGCAAAGTGTGGAAGAATCTGGAGGAAAAAAAAAAATTCTCTGAAAAGCAACACACTGGTTTTCTCACCAGAAACAACACTGATGTTTTTTGGTGAAATTTCACCCAATGGTCCAGAATTAGGGTGCATGCTGATGTTAGGTCAAGACAGGATATTAGAGCGACACGTTCACCTTTCTAGGGATAAGAGTACAAATTTGAAGGCTGCAGTAAATGAATGTGAAATTAGAACTAATACAAGAATATGGAAATGACAAATAGATCAGTTAATTTATCCCTTTGAGCTCCTTGACAAAACAAATCTTAAACATAAATTGCAGATTGAATCAAAAATATTTCCTGAACCTATTTCCGATGTTGATGAATTTCCTCAAATAGTAAGTGTGAGATGATTCCCATAAGTCCAGTTTTCCTCAACACTTAAATACTAGAAGTATCCCATCTGTTAATTACAGTTAAAGATCATTTTCAGTAGCTCAGTGTTACATATTTTATTGATATTAGTGAAGGTAACATCATAGGGCTAATCATCTGAGTATGTACATCCAGCATAATGAGGCTTGGCATCTGAAGCGACAGTCAGAAAATCAGCCTCCATCATTCTATGATACTTGTTATTTGGATGTTGCAATTGTGAATTATCTGTTAGTCAACTTTATGTTGAGGACTGCTTTATACTTTCTTATTCCCGTGTATGCCTGGCTTAAGCAAAGTTCTCTAACAGTCTCACTCACCGAGTACCATCATCTATATGCAGTGTATTCTGCAACATGCAAAAAATGGACAGAGTTCAATACTCCCTCCCAGAGTGAGCGAGGCATTTGGGGAAGGGTAATGGTCATGCTATAGGGTGGGAACACACAGAGAAGAGAACTCATTGTCATTGTGAATCACTTGACGAAATTAGGGACAGAGAATAGCCTTCCCAATCACAGACCTCCTAAGGGCTTTATCCCACAGCTATTCTACAAGTGTGAAGACCCAATCCACATGACAACCTGCCAGGTATACCCTGGTGTCCTGCTTGCATGGTCAGGGGGAACTTTCTCGAATGGTGACTCCGTGCCCCATAGAAGGCTTGGAAACAACAGCCAACACCACTGTTGCTCCCACGATGACCCTTTCCCCACTCCCTGACAGCCTATCTGGCTGACCTCAGTGAACCTTCCTGATGCACATCTTTGGCATCAAAGCTTCAGCCCAGTGCCGGCTGCAGTCCCAGCAGTGACCACCATGCTCAGTGTCACTGCTGAAACTGAAGAACTCTTGCCATCCGATTCAGTGACAGCCCTTGGAAACAGACCTTTTTGTCTTCAAAGGCCTGAGAATGCAAATTGCCTGATGAGTGTTTATTTTCACTGAAGTTTTTGGAATATGGTAATAGTGGGCTTCCCTGCTGGTGAACAAAGCCACCGCCACTGTTACTAAATTCAGCCTCGTTCACTCTCCCAACTACATGATGATTACAGCTTCTTCATCAATTTTTTTCAGATTGCAAAAGCCCTAGAAATCACAGTAGCTTATATACTGCATCTCACAACACTGTGCCATTGGATACCAGCTGTAATTTTCCTGTGCGCACATATCTGTTAATTTGATTACAATTATTTTTCTCAGTGATTTTGTTTTACACATTAACTGTGTGGTTTAACTACTTACAAAGTAAAGTTAATGAAGTATGAAGGGAGCCTTACTTATGAATGTTTAAACAATGGTGTAAAATATGTCTTTAACCAACTTATTAGTCATGGCGGATATCAACCAAAATTGCAGATCAGTAGAATGGGCTGATTTTCTTTTCCACGCAGGACAATGATTCCCATTTCCCCCAAATTACAAATAGTTTTCTGAACATTCATTCTAATTCATGTACTTAAAAGTAACCAGTCACAAGAAAAGCAATAATTGCATCCTTTTGTAAATATTTTTTAACTGTTCAAAATTAATTTGATTCCATTTGGTGGTGTTTTTGAGTTTGAACATCGTGGATCAAGGATTCACTCAGGATTTGAGCATCAAATTTAGACAAACAATCCAACAGAAAATTGAAAGAATGCTGAGTTGTCAGAGATTTTGTTCCTTGGATGATGCCATGAACTGAGGTCCTGTCTATCTAAGACAGGGCATGATATGAACAAAAGCAAGGATTTCTCTGTGTCCTGGCTAACATTCCAAACTCAGGTAACATTGCCAAAAAGTGAATTAACTTGTCACTCATCTTATTTTCCTTTGTCCAATTGTCCTGACTACAGAAGAGCTTCTGAGTTCACCTACATAACACCAGTCATTAAAGTTTAATAAAGTCATGGCAATTTTAGTTGGTAGAGAGCAAATCAATAAATAAGGAAATCAAGTAGTCATAGAATCCCTACAGCAAGGAAGGAGGTCATTCAGCCCATCGAGATTGTTGCCTATTCCTGTAACTCCATGTATTTACTCTCCTAATCCTCCTGAAACTACGGTCAATTTAGCATCACCAATCAAACAAACCCGCACATCTTCAGATTGTGGTGGGAAGCACACACAGGCACAAGAAGAATGTGCAAACTCCGCAGTGACCCAAGCCGAGAATCGATCCCTGGCACTGTGAGGCAGCAGTGCTAACAACTGTGTTACCATGCCGCCCAAGTCTTATCAATCCCTCTGGACCTCTAGGCTTTCAGCCCAGTTTGGGAAAGAGATAGCAAGGCACTTGGCTTTTCTGCTAGTTGAGAAATGCCAAACTATTCATTATTGTGTTTATCACTGGCATCAAGATTTTCAGCCTTCTATCATAAATTTGAGCTCTAGACACTGTCCAATTTCTCACTTTGTTGGCCCACTTTCTGGCTGGATCACTTACTGTTAAAATTCTGCTACTGCAGGGAGAGATGTCACTGGCAGTAACAGGTTGGGAATCCCTCAGCTGTGTTACAAAATCTGAAGGTGGGCAGAGGGATAGATTAGAAGGACTGCTTTCTCCCCCCACTGGAACTTAACTGTGGTTTCTAAACCATGGGACGCCAACTTGTCCTTCAAAAAGTAGTGCAAGTGCAAGGCATTTATTCTGTCTAAATGAATGACATACATTCAGTGCTGCAGACACTAATGAACAAATTATAGCAGTAATTTTAAATTCCTATCAAATACTCAAGAATGACTATTGCTGTCTGTCAATCTGTCTTTGGCTATTGTAGTGACATGGAAAATTGTTGTATTTAATTTAACAAATGTATTCAATATGTTATTAATACACACAATAACAACTGCCAAGTTACCTTTGAGATCACGATTAAGCATCTTCGATGAAAGGAGCGATTGTTACTGAATCGCATTGAGAGTTTATGAATTGCATAATGCTGAAAATGTGCAGCTAATCAAATTAAAGATAATTCAGATTCATGGTCTTTTCATACATAATCTTCATGAGCTTGTAGGTAAATTAGGATTTTCTCAACCTGTTTTCACTTGAGTAAATGTTGTCAATTCTCCAGCTGGACTGAGGAACTTTTTAATATGTCCAACCATTCAGCCACTTGAAAACTGTTGTGGAATTGTTATTGTGAGTCCACTACGGCTGGCTGATGGTGTTTGTGCTTGCCAATTAAATCCCATTCTCAGAAGTTGCACATCTGATAAAGCTCAGACATTCTGCAAGGATTCTGTCACTGGGATGATAATTATGAAGAAAAATGAGCATGTCTACTTCGTTTTTTTTCCCGAATGGAGAAAATTACAGTCCAAAGAGTCTGTGCTAGCAATCACTTGCAACAGCTATTACTTTTTAGTCTGTCATTATTGAAAGGATTTGCAATTCCACAAAGCCATGGAAGCCTGACATATATGAAGAAATATTTTGGAGCTGCAAATTGCTGATTTTCTCAGCTGTCTTTGTAAATGAACTGCAAATTAGCTTGTTGGTCTGTTGATTCTGAGGACTATTTAAGTTTCATGGGATGCGGTGGATTAAGTTCTTTCTTCACATTTTCTCCTTGGAGATTCCAGACTTGAAATTGGTTAGCTTGACCAAAAATGGGCTTAGGGATCTGTTATTACCCCTTGCCAATTGCATGGAAAGCAGGCAACACAGAAATGTCATGGTGCCTGTTAATTTTTAAATGTTTCCGTGTGTGCCTGTTCATTACAATAATGTCTGTGTGCAACTAACACACTCTGCAGAATTCATTGCTTTGACACATCAGCAGAGTGGCATTGTAGCGTTCAGCTATTCTAGGTCTGGGGAGCAGAAACTTGCTATGTCTAGGTATCAAGAGGTGTTGATTAGAAGATAGACACCACCTCTCTCAGCTTTGCCTGATACCGCTGTATGGTCCATTCTGTGGATTGAGTTTTCCTGTAATTGTAAGAAACTATCCGGTAAAGCAAGACCAAGCCATGTCTCCATGAAACAGAGCACACAGCAGTCTCATTACCGAGCAGCAATAGCTTTGACCACGCTACTGTATCCTGAACACTCATCTCAGTTGTAGTATTGTCTTCACCTTTATTGCAAAGCCCTGCACTCAGCTTATACCTTTAGGGACACTTGTCAATGGCCACTTCAGTACAAAGTGAAGGATGAAGAGTGCTATCCTGAGGCAGTGTGCCATGGTCACATTTCTGAGGGAATATTCTAGTTTGCTTAGTCTGGCAATGGAGCTGCCACACCATAACTAAGATACTGATGACTGTGGGTAACTTGTAGTATAGTGTAGAGGCAGAATTTACACATATTGATACACTGAATCACAAGGAAAGGATAACACAATGCCAGTTCTCTGGTTCTACTGCTGAGAATTACAGTGATGACTTTGGGCCAGGCTGTAGCCTGATGGCTGTGCATACCCTGCGCATATTTGACACATTGCGAATCTGTCAGAAAGCCTTTCTTCGATGTTGAGCAGCACAGTGGAGTTTGGCACCAACTTGGCAGAGTGCTTTGCACAGAGTTTGGAGCCCATGCTTTCCAACATAGAATGGATGGATACCTGTGGAACCAAATGTCTCAGTGTCCACCGTAACAGGAGCAGCATCCATCAGATTCTGTTTGCTGCAGTTAAAGTTCATACTAATGTCGTGCTTGCTTCCATCTAAGCTCTGGATACTTGCGTGTAAAAAGATCCCAGGGCATCACGGCATTCCAGCGATCCGTTGATGAACAGAGGTGCTCCTGAAAGACCCTCAGTAGATATGACTCCCTGCTGGAATGCCCTTCTCCTTCCTTCCTCTTCTGTCGGTATACGAGGTATCTGCTTATTCTCTCAATTATGTTCAATGCTGAAATGAAGTCCTACTTTAGCCATCATGTCTAGAAATAACTAGAAAAAGTCTTGAAATCAACAAAAACATTCTTTAGGCAAGCCATTCCTTGTAGAGTATTGAAATTTAAGCATGGTAAAGCATTTGAAATGTTTAGAACCACTGCAATAGCTGTATTAGCTGCAAAAATCCAGTAACCCTGCAGCTATATCATTTAAAACAGTGAATGAGTGAACAAGTGCATGCACGTGTCTGTGTTTATGTATTAGTGTGTGGGTGGGTGGGTGTGTGTAGGATGAGGGGGATGGTTGGATAGGGGCAGTTGAACATGTGTTTAGTTGTGAAAGGTTTAGAGAGACCAAAGATAATGGCCTATATACTTTGCGTCAGAAATGTATGCAAGTAGGGGCAGCAAAATGGTTAGCACTGCTTCCTTGCAGTTCCAGAATCCTGGGTTTGATTCCCAGCTTGGGCCACTGTTTGTGTGGAGTTTGCATGTTCTCTCCGTGTCTGAATGTGTTTCCACTAGGTGTTCCAGTTTCTTTCCAGAGCCTAAAGCTGTGTTTAGGTGCATTGGCCATGTTAAATTGCCCCTTATTGTCCCAGGAAGCATATGTTAGAGGGATTAGTGGTGTAATTATATTGATTTTGAAATAGGGCCTTGGTGGGATTGTTGTCGATACAGACTCGATGGGCCAAGTGGCATCCTTCTGCACTGTAGGATTCTATGAAGGATGTCATTTTGCAACATGGAAACCCAATTTCACTCTCATCCCATTAGTTCCCAGATGGGTTAAGTGTCATTTTCATCATTTGATGGATTTACTCTTTGGGTATTGTTGGCATGTTAAACACATTGGTTAGGTGAGGGGCATTACCAGTAGAGCAGAGACATCCAACAATATAGTGTAAGTGGATATTCCCACCCTTAACTCACTTGAACTGTGAATTCTCCACTCTGCCAAACTCTTACAGCATTGAAATGCATTGGTGTAGATTATGCAGATGTCTAAAGGTCAGGCATTTAAGTAGAAATGTTCTCAGTCCAAATATCGGGTTATACTCTTTAATTTCCTCTCAGATATTTTTATATTTAATTATAGTTGTGTAATTATATCCACATAGCACGCTGTTCTTTTGTTTCAAGAACCTGGGTCTGAATTCACAGGACTACTGGCTAATAGATTGCTTCTCTCTCTGTTCCTATGGGGTACCATTACGGGTACAATTACCTAGTAGTCATAACACTTAATTCAGTAAATCTGGTAATTTGTGAAGTGGCATCAAATATACTAGTTGATCATGGGACTGGGTGTGTTTTGGGGAAAGGTATTAAAGGCTGGACTAAGGATGCTATTGAGCAGCTCAGCACTGATAGGAACATAGGAATTTGATGCAGTAGTTGGCAATTCAACCCTACAGGCCTGCTCCACGATTCAATCAATCATGGCTGATCTCTCCCTGGTCTCAAATCTATCTCTACCTGTTCCCCATATTTCTTGAACTCATTTTTCAAAAAATCAGAAATATATCTATTCCCTTCTTGAAAACGTTTAATGATTCAGACTCCATCATGCAATAGGGCAATGAGTTCCACAAATTCATCACCCTCAACACAAAGTAGTTTCCCCTCAGCCCAGTTTTAACTCTACTACCTCTCAACCTATACCAGCAACATAGGAAATAGAGGATCAAGGGAGAAGGAATTGGTGATTGCTGAGCAAGCTGCTGTGTTCCTTCTGGAAATTTGATTTAATCCATTCCAGAGCTATGACTTAAAGGTTTGTCTTTATCTACTGGTTGCAGCCAGAGCCTACAACAGTCAAAATAGCTCAGACTAGTTGCAGGTGGACACAGGTCTACAGTTTAAAACTTCTCCTAATTCAGTTTGAATTGGTATTAATATGATGGTTTCATTGGAGAGCTGAAAGCTGACTTTGAGGAAATGGGAAAAAAAATAATTACAGCAAGGGGTGTGAAACTGAAGTAGATCTCTGGGACAGAATATAATAGAGTAGACTCAGCATCTACCTATGCTACACATGACTGGACATGCTTGATCATATTACTGGAGTGCCTAACATGACAAAGGACAGAATTTTCCCATTCTGCACACCACAGGAATCAGGATGGACCGTAGAAAGGTTTTGATCTAGTGTGGGATTTTCTAGTTTTTGGGGTGGGCTGGAAAATTCCACTCAGAGTTCTGTTCTCTGGCCAAGAGAACTTTGAGCAAAACATTTATATTTAAAAAAGCATCAACAGATACAGAATTGCAATTGGGACTCTGAATAGTATTTATCATTCCTCTTTCCATCAGACACAACTGCAGGCTTATTTCCAATCCAGTGCTAATGTCAGCTACGTCTACGGTATTAATGTGAATGAGGGCCTATAACTACTTAAAAAAAATTCCACAGTTAACATTCTGGTGTCCGTGTGGATTTTTCACTGCCATTGGCAGGTGAGAGAAATAGTTGGCACAGTTATTCTGACATATTTAAGCTTAATTGCACCCAGCAATAGACAATTTAAAAAAATCAATTTGCAGCAGAAATGCCTGTAGTTAATGTCAGCTGAAAATCTGCTGCTACTGGTCAGAATAAAGCCCAGCCTGCCAGTATGTATTAACACCCTCTGAATAAAGCCATTCCTGCTGGTTTGTCATCTTTTAGACATTTTAAGAATATAGTGAAATGTAAGTAAACAGACAGCAGATTCCATTGAACCTCTTTGGTCCATGTCAATCACTCTTCACTGTGAACAATGAGAAGAAACAAAAGGACAAAAATGTACTCCATGCAAGTCAGGTTTCTGTTATTACTCATTATGCCTGCTGAATGAGTGCAGGACGAACCAAGAATTATTGCGAATGCCAACAGCCCGCAACCCATTATCCCTGCACTAATGCACTTCTAAAGTTATGACTTTAAACAGTTCAAGATTCACACCAATACTTACTGGTCAGGTTATTTTTAAAAACATCAAAGCTTGATAGCAACAAATAAATCTTTGAACTATTCACTCAATGTGTTGTTGTGAATTTGTATATTTAATGAAAATGCTTGTCGCCATTTTCACTCATGTTCCAACTGGTTTGTGAACATTCTCTAATGATGAAGTTAATTGGTAGCTGCTATTTTTCGGACTGGTTGTACTTGAAGCAATTTGAAGTAAGCAGTGTTGAATTCTCCCTTCACGATAATGAAATAAGTTTTTATCTTTAACTGATTAGTTCCAAACTAGATCCATCCTCTATAAAATCACCTCCATAACCTCATCTCTAGAAATAAAACCTTCTGTCTTGGAATATGTGTTTTTATAACTTTTCATCTGGAGCAGGAAGTAAGTTGTGGATTTTTTGTGGGAATTAAAGATTTTGCGTTTTACTTTTTGAATAGCTTGAGGAAAATATTTCTGTATTCTAGACATTGACTCATGATAGTGTGTGCTAGGCTGTTGAGTTTGACCACAGGGAGAATACATTTTAAGTATGTTAGGCCAATGGCTACTTGTATTAAAACGTCTTATCACTCACAACCTGACTTTATGTTTGATTTCTGATTCTAATTCATGGCATACATGCTTAACCAACCTCACTGGATTTTTGGGGGGTAAGTGACATTGCAATGGCAATGTAGGAGAGATACATTGAAGGTGTAATACATAAGGGAGAAGGGAGATTGTTACGATGGAAGATTTAGATGAGGAAAGTTGGGAGGAGTTTCAAATGGAGCATAGTCACAGGCATGAACTGGTTGGGCTGAATGGTATGTTTCAGTGCCATGTATCCTATGTAAACCAATGTAATCCTATGTATTTTAAAATGTGCAAAATTTATATTCTTGAACTCTTTTCAACATTGTGTTTTAATTTTTAATGTCAGCAAAGAGCAAATTGATCTAACATCCTATAAATGAATAAAAAAATTAAAACAAATTAAATTTAAAATGTCCCCAGTTTGCCAACTTCCTAAATCAAAAGCTGGGATCTGAGATACACAAGTAAGCCAGCATCTGTACAAAGATATTTAAAATTTTTATAAAGCTTGATTGGAATAGGCCATCTCTCCTAATTGTCTAACCATAGAAAGAGGCATCCAAGGCCCATGCCTGAATCAGATCGTAGGCCCCTTGCACATGTATGAGGGAGCCTAATTCCTCTTTCAGTCTCTCCGTGTAAAATGGCTCTGAGTGCAACAGTTGCTCAGAACTAGCAACTAATGGCAAGTAGGAAATTGCAAAGGCTTTGGAAATCTTGATCTTTGTCTGAAGTTCTCTCACATTGAGCAGATTTCCACACATGAGTATTTGATTTTAATGCCAGAATCACCACCATGGAAGATATCAGAGAGCATGGTAGAAAATCATGCTGTGGAGGGTTGAGGCTAACATGGAGTCCTATTTGATTCTGTTAGTGATTGGGAATGGATCAGAGTGCTCAGAATCATTCAGGATACCTATGAACTATATCACCATTGTGATAATTTTACAGGGCAGTCAGATTTCTCTATTATCTTCCCTCCCTGTTATTGTGAAGCAGAAGTATGTAAGGCTAACCTTTTGAACCTGGTCTTGATTTCTTCTTCTTCCATTTCCCTTGGGGTCATCACAATACTGCAATTTTCATTGACTTCTTAATATGCTGCTTCCTGATTTTGACCTTTCTCCTTACTCCACATATCCACCCCAGGATCCTTATCTCATTCTTGTCCAATTGTTCATGGTCTTGTATTAACTCTCAAAATTCAGTACACCTCAACTTCTTCAGAGGATTTAAAAATCAACAATGTAATTTTATGTAATTGATGAATCAATTTCTTTTGATGTCTCTGTTCCCATCTCACCCTAGAAGTCACTTTGGGGAGCAGTATGATAAGAACTCTGTTACATAAGTGAAAACAACAAGGCATGAATCTCTTAAACAAATGTCAAGTAGAGAGCAAAAAATGCAAGTTAATTTCATTGATTTAGCTTCTGATTTTGTTTCTTCTAATAGTGTGCGATGAAAGTTCACTAGACTGTTTTTTTTTTGATGAAAGAGTTGTCTTATGAGAGAGATTTGAGAAGAATGAGGCTATACTCCCTGCAGTTGTGAAGAAAAAGAGGTAATTTCATTAAAATACATAAGATTCTGGAAGTGCTTCACAGGTGTGTTGTCAAGACACTGATTTTTCCCTGGCAGGAGAGTTTAGAATGAGGAGTCATAGTCACAAGGTAAGACAATTCCCATTTTGGAATAAGATAATGAGATATTTCTTTCTTCTCTGGAAGTCTCTGTCCCAAAAGGAAGTGGATTCTCAGTCATTGGGTATATTCAACATTAAGATTGATAGATTTTTAGAAACAAAGGGAATTAGGGTAGAAAATGTACTCAAGATCAAGGATCACTCATGAGCTTACTGAATGACAGATCAAGCTTTCAGGGAGCTTCTGTTTATTTCTCTTTTCTGTTCTTATATTGGAATTTTGCATTGTGACATTTCTTTAATGTCAGGTATGCTATAAACTACAGATAAAACACAGAAAGAACACTTGTAATATTGCTTCAATTAAATGCATAGCGTTCTTCAGATTCAATGGTACCCACTTGTTTTAAAAGTTCTTTTACTCTTGGGTTATAAAATCAACCATGATTCAAGATCATTTTTAAATTCAATTTATTATTCAAATTTTAGATACAGGTTGCAGTAGTTTATATTCTCCTCATTGAAAGTTCCCTTTATTTTTCAAAAATTCACTATAATTTACCACTTTTGAGGGTGTAGGTTTAGTTGCTTTAGCAATGGTACATTACATTTTTTATTTGAGGAATATCATTGTTTCATAGGGATAACCGAATTCCCCAAATGATATTCTAAGTTGGACAAAATTCAACAGGAAATTGCTGTATTTTTAAAATTACCCATAGGAAATTAAACATTATACTTTTTTCTTTATTCTTTCGTGGGATGTGGACATTGCAAGCAACATTTGTTGTCCATCCCTAATTGCCCTTTGAATTGAGTTCTTGCTGGGCCATTTCAGAGGTTAATTAAGAGTTAATCACATTGCTGTGGGCCTGGAGTCATATCTAAGCCAGATCAGGGTAGGGGTGCTAGATTTCTTCCCCTAAGGACAAAGTGACCACATGGGTTTTTATAACAATTGACAATAGTTTCATAGTCATTGTTAGACTTTTAACTCCAGATTTTTATGCCATGGTGGGATTTGAATCCAGCTTTCCAGAAAATTGGTCTCTAGGCTACTAGTCTAGTGAAATGTCATTATGCAGAGTGGTACGGTGTTAGCACTGCAGCCCCACAGCATCAGGAACCTGAGTTCAATTCCAGGCTTGGGTCATTGTCTGTGTAGAAGTTTGATGAGGACTTGTCTGTTGAGGTAGTATGGGCTGAGATTAGAAACAGGAGAGGAGAGGTCACCCTGTTGGGAGTTTTTTATAGATCTCCTAAAAGTTCTAGAGAGGTAGAGGAAAGGATTGCAAAGTCGATCCTGGACAGGAGTGAAAGTAATAGGGTAATTGTTATGGGGGACTATAACTTTACTAATATTGATTGGAATAGCTGTAGCTGTAGCTCGTTAGAGGGGTCAGTGTTTTGTACAAAGTGTGCAGGAAGGTTTTTTGACTCAGTATGTAGATAGGCCAACTAGAGGTGAGGCTACATTGGATTTGGTGCTGGGCAATGAGCCAGACCAGGTGTTAGGCTTGGAAGTTGGTGAAGATTTTGGTGATAGTGACCACAATTCGGTTACATTCACCTTAGTGATGGATAGGGATAGGCATGAAGCTGGGGGCAGTAGTTACAGCTGGGGGAAGGGTAATTATGAGGCCATCAGGAGAGAATTAGGGTGCATAGATTGGACTAGGAACTACAGGGACTGGGAACATCTGGAATGTGGAGCTTATTCAAGGAGCAGCTGCTGCGGGTCCTTGATAAGTATGTCCCTGTCAGGCAAGGAGGAAATGGTCGAGTAAGAGAACCTTGGTGTACGAAAAAAGTTGATTTGCTGGTTAGAAGGAAAAAGGAGGCTTATGTCAGGATGAGGCTTGAAGGCTCGGTTAGTGCAATGGATAGCTATAGATTAGCCAGGAGAGAGCTAAAGAGGGAGTTGAGGAAAGCTAAGAGGGGATATGAGAAGACTTTGGCTGATAGGATTAAGGAGAATCCTAAAGCTTTCTTTAGATATGTTAAGAATAGAAGATTGGTTAGGACAAGATTAGGGCCAGTCATAGGCAGCAGTGGGAAGTTGTGCGTGGAGCCTGAAGAGATTGGAGAGGCACTGAACAAATATTTCTCTTTGGTATTCATGCAGGGAGATGTAAATGTAGTTGTGGAGAACACTGGGATACAGGGTTGCAAACTGGAAAGTATTGAAGTAGATAAGGAGGATGTGCTAGATATTCTTGAGGGTTTGAAGTTGGATAAGTCCCCTGGGCCGGACGGGATTTACCCTCGGATTCTCTGGGAGGCAAGAGAGGCGATTGCAGAGCCTCTGGCTCTGATCTTCAGGTCGTCGTTGGTTACGGGTGTGGTTCCTGAGGACTGGAGGATAGCGAATGTGGTCCCATTGTTCAAGAAGGGGAAGAGAGACCTTCCAGGGAATTATAGGCCAGTGAGTCGTACTTCTGTTGTGGGCAAAGTATTGGAGAGAATTATTAGGGATAGGATTTATAGTTATTTAGAGAGAAATGAATTGATTGGGGATAGTCAGCATGGTTTTGTGAAGGGTAGGTCGTGCCTTACTAACCTTATTGAGTTTTTGAAAAAGTGACCAAAGAGGTGGATGGGGGTAAGGCAGTTGATGTGGTATATATGGACTTTAGTAAGGCGTTCGATAAGGTGTCCCATGGAAGGCTTCTGCAGAAAATGCAGATGTATGGGATATGTATGTATGGGATAGAGGGTGATTTAGCTAATTGAATTAGGAATTGGCTAGCTGATAGAAGACAGAGGGTGGTGGTTGATGGGAGATATTCATTGTGGAGTTCGGTTACAAATGGTGTACCTCAGGGGTTTGTTTTGGGGCCCCTGCTGTTTGTAATTTTTATAAATGATCTGGATGAGGGTATTGAAGGATGGATTAGTAAATTTGCGGATGACACTAAAGTCGGTGGAGAGGTAGATAGTGAAGAGGGGTGTTATTGTTTGCAGAGAGACTAGGCTGAGAGGTGGCAAATGGAGTTTAATGTGGAAAAGTGTGAGGTAATGCACTTTGGCAGGAATAATAAATGTGTAGAGTATAGGGCTAATGGTAGTATTCTTAATAGTGTTGATGAACAGAGGGATCTTGGTGTATTTGTGCATAGATCCCTGAAAGTAGGCAGTCAAGTCGATAAGGTTGTTAAGAAGGCATATGGAGTCTTAGCTTTTATTGGTATGGGGATTGAATTTCGGAGCCGCAACGTCATGTTGCAACTGTACAAAACTCTAGTGCGGCGCACTTGGAGTATTGTGTGCAGTTCTGGTCCCCGCATTATAAGAAAGATGTGGAGGCATTGGAGAGGGTACAGAGGAGGTTTACCAGGATGTTGCTGGTATGGAGGGCAGGTCTTATGAAGAGAGGCTGAGGGATTTGAGGTTGTTTTCGTTAGAAAGGAGGCGGCTAAGAGGGGACCTAATCGAAACATATAGATGATTAGAGGTTTAGATAGGGTGGACAGTGATAGCCTTTTTCCTAGGATGGAGAAAGCTAGCACGAGGTGACACAGCTTTAAATTAAGGGGTGATAGTTATAGGACGGATATCAGAGGTAGGTTCTTTACCCAAAGGGTGGTTCGGGAGTGGAATGCCTGCCTGCAGCAGTTGTAGATGCGCCAAGTTTGGTGGCGTTTAAGAGGTTAGTTGATAAGTTTATGGAAGAGAAGGGAATGGTTTAGTTTGGAGAGTCATTGCTTTTTTCATAATTGGTCGGTGCAACATCGAAGGCCGAAGGGCCTGTTCTGCGCTGTAATGTTCTATGTTCTATGTTCTAGAGTCTGCACGTTCTCCCGGGTTTGCGTGGGTTTTCTCCAGCTGCCTCAGTTTCCAAAAGACTTGCTGATTAGGTGCATTGGCCATACTAAATTCTTCCTCAGTATACCTGAGTAAGTTTCAGAATATGACGGCCAGGGGATTTTTCACAGTAATTCCATTACAATGTGAATATAACCTACTTGTGACATGAATAAATAAAATAATTATGCCACTGCTTCCCCCTAGGCGTGGATCTTGTGATTGAAGGGTTTAGAGAGCAGGTAGTTGTTCATGTTTTCTTCACAGAATCCAGTATTTAAACTTGCAACATTTTATATTGAAATAGCACTGCCTTGAGCTCAGCAACTGAGGACTTAATTAAGGTAATTTCAGTTCAAGATCATACTATAGCTAAATTGTGTAAGAAATCAAAATGAGAGCCAAAGAGAAAATTTCAATATGAAAAGATTGATCATAACTGAGCACTGCAGGAACAGAGCACTTCAATAGAATAGTGTCAACTGGTGTAATGTCTTGTGGTGCCCAGAAGTTTCAAGTGATCACACTTTTGGACAGAAGTACAGAGCTTACAGTGAGTGTAGTTTTCTAAATCTTACCATGTGGTATTATTGCTGTGGTACATGTAGTGCAATAGTAAGGAATGTGGCACTCTGAATACACATAAAAATATATTTTAAAGTCACAGGGATTTACAGTATGGAAGCAGGCCCTTTAGCCTGCTTTTTTTTGAAACCCCTAGGCTAATCTCAGTTGCCTGCATTTGGCCCAAATCCCTCTACACCCATCGTACCCATGTAAGTGTCTAATGCTTTTCAAAAGACAAAATTGTATTTGCCTTTAATACTACCTCTGGCAGCTTGTTCCAGACACTCTCCACTCTGTGTGTGGAAAAATTGACCCTTTGGACATTTTTGTATCTCTCCCCTCTCGCCTTAAATCTACGCCCTCTAGTTTTAGACTCCCCTTGCTTTGGGAAAAGATATTGACTATCCAGCTGATCTGTGCCCCTCATTATCTTATAGGCCTCTATAAGATTCCCCCTCAGCTTTCTCCGCTCCAGAGAAAAAAGTCCCAGTCTATCCAGTCTCTTCTTATAACTCAAACTATCAAGTCCCAGTAGCATCCTAATAAATCTTTTCTGCACTCTTTCCAGTTTAATAATATCCTTTCTATAATAGGGTGACCAGAACTTCCCACTGTATTCCAAGTTTTCTGAAGCATATTGGAATAACATAACATCGTTTTTTTTAAAAAAAGTGAACTGTCGCTTTATGTCGATATAACTTTTCCAATCCCTAAATTTTTTATACATATTATGACTGGGGTTTTCCATTCCCATTCACAGTGAGTGAGTTTGGCAGCACCAGTGAAAAATATCATGAGAAGGTTCTACACACATTGTGTATTTGGTTTTCCCCTACGTAGAGGAATCTATAACAGCAACAATCACAACCCCAGTTTCTCATTTGCCACAGTCCTACTGTTTACTTTGTCACTAACAGTCACAGCAATTTCTTGTCCACTATGTGGAAAGACATTCATTCACCAAATCATGGCACACTGTGCACAAAACACAGCTAATCACAGGTATATTCCCTGAGTGCTTGTCCTCCATGTTCCTTTGGCTAACCTAGTGTCTGATGCAGTGTTACCCCATTGGCTGCAGAAGGTTGATGGAAGGCTGCTGATTTTCAATGAGGAAGATTGCAGATGGTCTTGGAGGAGAACCCAAAGGGTTATCCGGTTAGAATGCTCAGCTGCAGGCTACACCAATGCAGTCTGGGCTGGGCACTGAGAGAGGGATGTAGAAATGCCAGCGTCGGACTGGGGTAAACACAGTGAGAAGTCTCACAACACCAGATTTAAGTCCAACCAGTTTATTTGATAATAATTCCACATGCTTCAGGAAATTATGTTCCTTTGTCAAGTGTGTAGAAGGTTCTGATCAGAGAGAGACACATAAAGTTCACAGAACACTGATTGGAATGCAAGACCTTGCAGCTAACCTACTATTCAAATCTTAAAGATGCAGATAGTGTGATTGGAGATAGTATTAGGCATAAGTTAAAGAGATGTGTATTGTTTCCAGACAGGACAGTAAGTGAGATTTTACAAACCCAGACAAGTCATGGGGGTTACAGATAGTGCAACATGAACCCCAGATCCCAGTTGAAGCCGTCCTCATGTGTGCAGAACTTGGCTATCAATTGCTGCTCAGCGACTCTGCGCTGTTGTGTGTCGTGAAGGCCGACTTGGAGAACGCTTACATGAAGATCAGACAGAGATCGAATGCACGTGACCGCTGAAGTCTTGCCTGGTGATTGTCAAGCGATGTTTATTCATCCACTGTTGTAGCATCTGCATGGTTCCCCCAGCAGCCCCCCCGTTCCCAATCCTCCATGTACCATGCTTCAGGGCACCCTTTTCTGCAGCGTATAAGGTAGACAATGTTGGCCGAGTTGCAAGAGTATGTACTGTGTAGCTGGTGGATGGTGGTGTCACGTGAAATGATGTCATCCATGTCAATGATCCAGCATGTCTTGCTGTGACAGGGTGGTATGGTGTTGTGGTCACCATTTTCCTGAAGGCTGGGTACTTTGTTGCGAACAACGGTCTGTTTGAGGTTGTGCAATTGTTTAAAGGCAAGAAGTGGAGGTATGGGAATGGCCCTGGCGAGATGTTCATCTTCATCAATGATGTGTTGAAGACTCCGGAGAAAATGTCATAGCTTCTCCATTCCGGGGAGGTATTAGACGATGAAGGGTACTCTGTCCATCATGTCATGTTTTTGTCTTCGGAGGAGGTTGGTGCGGTTTTGCACTGTGGCACGTTGGAATTGTCGATCGATGAGTTGAGCACCATGTCCTGCTTTTGTGAGGGCATCTTTCAGCGTCTGGAGGTGTCTGTCGCAATACTCCTCATCTGAGCAGATCCTGTGTATATGGAGGGCTTGTCTGTAGGGGATGGCTTCTTTAACGTGTCCAGGGTGGAAGCTGGAGAAGTCGAGCATTGAGGTTGCCTGTGGGCTTGCGGTACAGTGAGGTGCTGAGGTGACTGTTCTTAATGGAGATGCGTGTGTCCAAGAATGCAACTGATTCCGGAGAATAGTCCATGGTGAGTCTGATAGTGGGATGGAACTTGTTGATGTCATCATATAGTTGTTTCGATGATTGTTCACCTTGAGTCTAAAGGAAAAAAATGTCATTGATATATTTAAGTGCACAGCATTGGTTGAAGGTCCTGTGTGGTGAAGAACTCTTGTTCGAGTCTGTGCATGAAGATGTTGGCACATTGAGGTGTGAATTTGGTCCCCATGGCTGTTCATGTCTCAATGAAGAACTGGTTGTTGAAGGTGAAGGCGTTGTGGTCGAGGATGAAGCGGATGAGTTTGTAAAATTGCATGTGGAAACTGACAGTTGGCGTTGAGTATTGAGGCAGTTGCAGCAATGTCATCATCATGGAGGATGTTGCTGTAAAACACCGAGATATCTATTGTGACAAGGAGTGTCCCTGGTTCAACTGCTGTGTGTGCTGAGTTTCCATAGGAAGTCCGTAGTGTCGGGAAAAAAGCTGGGGGTTCTTTGTACATTGGGTTTCAGGATGCCCTCGACGTAGCTGGAGAGGTTCTTGCACAGGGTCCCACTATCCAATATGATAGGATGGCTGGGTGTGTTTGCCTTGTGTATCTTTTGGGAGGCTTTGTGTATCTTTGTAAAGATCTCCAACATGGGAGTATATGGGATGAGAGCATGGAGGGTGCTCTGAAAGTCCGGATCAAAAGTCTTGATCAGACTTTACACTGAGAGAATGGCAGGGGTTGGAGGATAAGTACTGTCTTCCTAAGGGGATACTGCCATTATCCCGAGATGGTGCCTCAGCAACCCCAGTGATCTTATGAAGAATCAACGGCTGAACTGCTGTGACGCCCTGCAAGCTTCTTTGCATACTGTAATCCATAACCATGATGACAGCAATTGGCCACATTTGGACATTGAGTAGCTGCTGCTGATGCTGCAACATTGTCAATTAGACGCTGCATCATGATTGCACCCAAAGGTGTGTGAATACTGTTAGCCATCAGTTTCACACTGGGAATGACAGGCTACGGGCTCTGTACACAGGCCTATGCTAAGTCAGTGCTGGGCTCCTCTGTGTTCCTAGGCATTGACTGCAGGATTGTTTTAGATTTCCCAAAGCATCAAACTTTTTCTTCAGCCTACCAATCAGCTGCCGTAAGCTGCCCCATTGAATTTCTCATGTGTCGCTTGCCATAGAATCTATGTGCAAGCTTGCCCTCCAGCAAACTGACACACATACAGGTCTTGCCTTTTGTCTTGGCTGCAGTCTACCTGTCTCAATTGTTCATTCTGTCAATTACTGCTTCTGTACTACCCTCTAAATAATGCAAACAGTTGGTATCTGAGTTGGTAGCTGTGAAATTGACGGGACTGTCTGCTTACTGTTCCTCCGCTGCTTGGCTAAGTTGTACCTGCTGGATATTTGAAAGAAGAAAGGCACTAGGATAGTTTAACAGTGTAGGAGAGGAGAGAAAATAAGAGCTTTATGCTTTAATTTGCGTTGATTTGGTTTGATTTATTACTGTCACATATTGGGATACAGTGAAAAGTATTATTTCTTGCATGCTACACAGACAAAACAGAGAAACAAAGGAGAGGGTGCAGAATATATAGTCATAGCTAGGATACAGAGAAAGATAAACTTAATATAAAGCAAGTCCATTCAAAACTCTGATGGCAGTAGGGAAGAAGCTGTTCTTGAGCCAGTGGATACATGATCTCAAACTTTTGCATCGTGTATTGGAAATCATGCGCAATGGCCCCGAACTGTCAACATCCTGTTTGCTGACCAGCTCAATCACTAGCCAGCTGGGACCCTTGCAGTGCTGCCCCATCAATCCCATCAGTAAGCCTGTCCCCACCCCATCCCCATGGCCTGATTGCAGGCACCCCATTGCCAGTCAGATTCGAGCCCCTCCCCCAGTTCCTACCCCCAGCCCCACTCCCCAAAACAGTTCCTTCCCACCCCAGCAGTGGTGATGACAACACCCCTGGCAGGCAGCACCCCACTGCCCCCCCCCCCACTTCCCCTGATCTCCAGCACCCCCATGATAATTTCCTGCTGCCTCCCATAGTGCAGACCTCCCGAGAGGCAGACCCTGCACCCTAGCAGATGCCTGTCCCACCTGGCCTCTCTCCTCCCCCACACGCCCCTCTCAGCCTGCCCTGATTGTGGTCACCCTCTCAAATCAGAATGGCAGCACGATCTCTGACCCTACAAATTGCTCCCTGATCCCTGCTCCCCCATTAGGTCCTGCCCCCTTTGCACTGCCCCATAATTGGACAGTGCCCCGGCATGGGCACTTTGCCCAGAGGGCACCACCCCCGCCATCCAAACCGGACCCCTCCGGGGAACCCTGATTGCCTCCTCTTTATTTCCAATGGCGTCATTCCCAATAGTTCCCCGAAAGTGGGGACTGACTGCAGACCCCACTTGAGTTGGGTGGGAGAAGCTAGCAGTCCCAGAGAATGCAGTCCTAGGCCCACTAATTACTTTTAAATTATATAATAAACAGATTGGCATTTACCTATCATCCCATTGGTTTCCAGTGCAGATCTATCAGTGCCAGAAATCCGGCAGTGGAAGATGCACTTGCGATGAAACGAATACACAAATCCCGCGCATGCCTGGCTGCGAAACTCCCCTACCTCACTGCACTAGAACATTAGTGCGATGGGGTGGGAGAATCATCCCCGTAACTCTTTCTTGTACTCTGTCTCATCACTGTTTTGAGATCTGATCCACTACGATAGTGTCATCAGCAAACTTGAGTTGGCAGGGAATTTGGCAACACGGTCATAGGTGTATAAGGAATGTAGTAAGGAGCTAAGGACACAACCTTCCGGGACACCTTTGTTGAGGATAATTGTGGAGTAGGTATTGTTGCCTTTCCTCACTGATTCCAGTCTGTGGGTCAGGAAGCCTGGGATACAGTCCCAGAAGGAGGAGCTGAGGCCATGGAGTTTGGAGATGCGTTTTGTAGGAGTAATGGTGTTGTAGGCTGAGATGGTGTCTGACGTAAATATTTTTGTTATACAGCTGTTCCAGGGCATTATACTGTAGGAATTGTGGGGACATGGAAGAGTGGGATGTGTGCAGGAGAATTAGGTATGACAATATTGTCAATTTTTTTTTAATGGTTTCACCCTTTTTGCTTGCTAGTATCTCGGCAATGTAAGTTCCAATAATGATCAATGCTGCCCTGTCCGTGTGAGTTAAGACATGCAAATATGCTTGTCAACCCCTCTTCTACTCTTGGTTGGTTAAGTCCCCTACTCCCTTCCATTGTATCCACCCTTTTGCTCATGAAAGAGGGGAGAATGTTAGGGAATGTCATTCAATATGATGGGCAGATGTGGTCCTAGTGGTTGAACAACTGGTATCATGTGAAGATGCATTGGACACATGAACGTTTGGGTATGTACCTGATTGAAGGAGCTTGTATGTAGGTAAGTAATGTAATCTGGGTTCGTCAGTGTCAGAATCCAGTGATACAATTGATTGGATATGGCATTTGAAGATATATCCAATGATCCTGACAATTAATGTGAGTCTAATGAACTACTTAAAGTATTGAAACCAGGTTCTCAGAGCTTGACTCTTGACATTGATGTTTATGACAATCTACTCCATTGTTTGTGTTTGGAGGGTCTCCCGCCCTTCCGCCATGGAAACAGGACACCTTTCCTCCTCTCCACTCTGTCCCATTCTTCCATGTTTCCCAGATTGCCAGTAGCTGTCCAGCCATGATGCACTTTGCTTTATGAGTGCAGGCTAGCTTTAAGGTAATGAGAGGCACTCACAATTTTATCCCCAGCAGATGTTCCAGCCAATGAACAATGCAGATAGCACCAGCTTAGATACTGAAATCAATAAAATAAGCAGGCCCGATTAAAGTTGATGTGCTGCCTACAATGCAGTCAATGGGTATGTTTCTTATGCATCATGCTCCCTGGGCCCATTTTCAAGGGCAATGGAATTTAGCTCCATTTGTGTTCCAAAATCAAAAGGACTCGGGAAGCAGCAGTATGTAAAACAACACAGAAGGAATGCTGAAACAAGAAATTGCATCAAAAAGCAAGGAAACCCTTGAAATATTGTACTGGAAAGATGAAGTTGATTAGTGAAGTAACTGTTTCAAGAGATGTATGAAGTAGCATTCAAAAGGCAAAGTAATAGTCACATGGAAAATTAACAGAAGGAAATGGTCACAGGGAAAATGAATAATAATCAGGAAAAATATGTCATTTTCTATCACAGTGGTATTATAAATGTACTCCTGGAAGCTAAGCCAGAATAGAGTTTTGAAACCAAAAGTGGACATGCTGGTAGCACTCAGCATTTGTGGAGAAACAAACTGGGTAGCCCTCGCGAATAGGATTCAATATTTTGAGATGTGAGGCACCTTATCAAAATTTTTCTGAAAGTTCAGGTAGATGCTGACTGCCCAATTTCCCTCTTGCTGGGTAGCTGTCAAAGCCCTACTACAGCCAAAGGTCATGAAACACCAATAGTGTGAACACAACAGTACGTACATTATTCTACTGGTTCATTCACAGCCTTCCGCAAAAATCAACCCCAGTAATCTACGGCATAAGCTGCATAGTATGAATCTGATGTATGTTGAGCTGTTTCAACAAAAAATATATGTGGAAAAAATACATAAGGAATATATTTTGGCTTATGATTCAAGCATTGTTAAATGCAGCACTTTAAGTGTGAGTACTAGACTGCAGTAGTGTGTAATTATAAGTGAAAAGATAATGAGAAGTTAATTCCTTAGAATATCATTCTTTCAATCTTTGATGGTTTTATTTTTTGGTGGAGGGTATTAATTGTACCCTATTTATAGTTTTGGCAGAACCGAGGTTGTTTACTACAATGTGTTTGTATTTAAATGGATAGATTTCTTGATGTCACAAGTGATGGGTAGCTTCCCTATGTTTATGATTGTGTGCCTAGTACCTTCAGAGCCCTCATTGCATTTTTTTGTAGTTAATTATAGCATACTTGGTTGACTACCCTATCTTCCTCCGATGATCATGTCCAACTCAATGGTACTCCCCTCTCCTGGCTTATTTATTCTTAAAATGTGTTCTTGAACAGTTTTAAATGTCAGTGGTGTTAAATAAATGCAGGTTGCCTTGTTAGTTACTAGCAGCCATTAAAGAGTTGCTCTTGGTATTCCATGTTCTCCACATTTGGCACAGTGGTTAGCGTTGCTGCCTCACAGCACCAAGGACCCAGGTTCTATTCCTGGCTTGGATCACTGTCTATGTGGAGTTTGCACATTCTGTCTGTGTCTGTGTGGGTTTCCTCTCTCAATTAAAAATGTGCAGGTTATGTGGATTGGCCATGTTAAGTTGCCCCTTAGGTATCAGGGGGATTAGCAGGGTAAGTATGTGGAATGGGGCCTGGGTGGGATTGTGATCAGTGCCGACCCAATGGGCTGAATGGCCTCTTTGACACTCTAGGGATTCTATGATTAAATTCTGAATAAGTACCCTAAGGACACAGGTTTAAAGTGCTGGGGAGCAAGTACAGAGGAGATGTTAGAGGTAAGTTTTTCACTCAGAGAGTGGTGAGTGGATGGAATCGGCTGCCATCAGTGGTGGTAGAGGTGAACTCGCTGGGGTCTTTTAAGAGATTTCTGGATGAGTACATGGGATTTAATGGGTTTGGGAGTTACAGATATTTCTGTGACCTGGTAGGTACCGATATGATCAATGCAACTTGTGGGCCGAAGGGCCTGCTTGTGCTGTAGTGTTCTATGTAAGTACTAGGCTTTGGAAGCCATATGGTTTTCAGAAATTGATGGCCTCATGTGAAGGAGAGGCCCAGCAAGCAAGCTGGTTATAAATCAGGATGCAGACCTACCCTGAAGTGCTCATTGTACACCACCGCCGAGTAAATGGTGTGTTACTGAGGTTTGCTTCTAATCTCAATAAACACTGGGTCTTACTGAGGCTTGTGCCTGGTTCGTGTGTAGCTTGTAAATACTGGCTACATCTGATGAGGCTCAGGGCACAGTGGAAACAGAGCAGACCTTGTACATCAACACACATAACTGCCGGGCAGTCACACTGATAAGAGTGTAATGCATCAAAGTGCCATCTACCGCGTTTTCAGTCCCGATTCCTAGAGGGAGGTAAAAATAAGCAAATGATTGCAGAAGCACTGGACACAATTTTTGGGTAGCTGCTAATGCCACCTGAAGAGGGCCTGTGATGGGTAAATTTTACATTGAAATTGTTACTTCAGCTTCCTGGTTTTCAAATTTATGCCAGCCATTCTTCTTTGATATTCATTTGCAGTTCAGCACGTGGGCTGTGATTTAATGGCTAAGCTTGGAAATAACGTGATGGGTGCTCAACCTCACGAGAGGCAGAAAACAGGATTTGTGCAGTTGGGTTCACGCCGAGGCCTAATGGGAGCTGATTTGCATATATTATAATATTATTTGTGGGCTTGATGCCACTACTTCTAGCCTTGATGTATCTGCCCACCTGGCCAGTGTGACAGCATTCCTGAGAGATCCATTCCTTGTTTTTTTGAAAATGACAACCAGTCATGATGAACATGCTGGGGGTGCGCAGATAAGTGTAGCCCTGGGATGATGAGGCCTGGCAGTGCCTGGGAGATGTGTCAGGGTGGCAGTGCCGGGGTGGGCTCTCTGGGGAACCCCATTTGTTGGGTGGATCTTGTGTGATGGGGAAGGGTTGGGGAGGCAGGGAGGGGTAGAAACACCCTGACACATGTGCATTGGTTGTCCTGATGTTCTTGGATTGCCTTGATGCTTATGAAGGTTATAATGCCCCAGTGCCTGTGGGGTCATCCTGATGCTTGCAGCCAGTTTTATCTGGGGAGGGGGGGGCGGTGGTGGTTTGGAGGCGGGTGTACTTTTTGCATAGGTCCAAACGCCCTTTAGTTGGGGTGCTCCGATCTCTGTGGAGTTGGCCTTGCTGGTTCTATCAAGTCCCGCCCTGCCAGAGTGACACCACAAACCACACCGGTAGGTTCTCTAAGTGCCAGAGATTCTGGAGAGAAAACTGTGTGCTGTGCAGCTGGAGAATTGCAGGCCAGTTTTCTCACTGAAGCTTACTGACAAATAATGGGATAATTCCAACCCATGGCATGTGCTGTTTAATATTTAGTGCTGTCCCACTGCATTCTAAACTTGAAGTGGATATGATCAAAGCTGCCACTAATTCGTCTGTGTGCACAAATGAAATACAAGACTTTTTTTTTTAAAAAAGCTTAATTGCTATTGTCCATGTTTGACCGTTCTGCATAAAAAAAATTATGATATGAGAAATGTTACCTATACATTCCTCTCTCAATATTTTCAGTGGAAATCTGTACCACTCCCACTTTAGCACACGCCTCAACCTCGCCTCTCTGATAATTTAAACTCATTGTCAGCAATACCAGAAGAAATGTGCCAGTTCTCTTAAATTCCAGATTTGTATATTTTCTTCAGTAGCTATAAAAACAATGATGGAAGTGCAGAGTCAGTGAACATTGGGTGTATTTCTTCACAACAAACATCTTTTGTTGTCATTTCATCTCATCAACTGTGCCTGTCAAAAAGGAACCTCTTGCCCTGATGGTTGCTGAGCTTCAAAAGGCCTACAATCCTGGTGTAATGTCCACTCTAGTTAAAGAGGAAAGTAAATAATGACAAGGCTATAGAGATGCCAAAACAGCTTTTGTGACCCCATTTGAAAATCTGTTTGAAGATTATTTTGCTCAGCATCCTTAACTGGAATAGAATGGACAAAGAGGGATTATGGACATCTTTTTCATTGCTCTGGCTGTCACTGGCAAAGCCGGCATTTATTGCCCATTCCTAATTGCCTGAGGGTGGTGATGAGTGCTCGTCGTGAACTGCTGCAGTCTATTTGATACCGGTACACTCAGTGTTGTTAGAGAAAATGTTATGGAATTCTGATCCAAGAGCAATGAAGGAACAGCAGTACACTTCCAAGTCCGGATGGTGTGCGACTTGGAGGGGAGCTGGCAGGTAGTGAAGCTTTCAACAGCTGTCTTTGTTTGTGAACGTGGCTTAGAAGGTGCTGTTGAAGAAATCTTTGTTGCAGTGCATTTGTGTCTGCTACACATCGCAACAACTGTGTAGTGATGGTGAAAGGAAGTGAATATTTACTACCTGCGTCAAGAGTGTAACTTTTTCCATGTATCCATTAGTAGGTCCAAAAATGCAAGATTTATTTGTACATATTTTGCAAGATGTATCTGTTCTCCAAAATGAACAGGATATTGATAATGTTCATTTTACATTATTAACATACATGTAACAGCTCTCTCGTGAGAGGGGCTTTCCTTTTTGAATAAGCCTGAATTTGGAGAATACAGTTGTGTACTTGTTTTAAGTATCTTTATTCATAAATTTCACCATAAACTTAAAAATAGCCTGGAGATCAGAATGGTCCAAATTTAATAATGGAGACAGAGTTTTCAAACTACATTGGAGGCAGGATCAAAGGTAGGAGAGCCATAAAATTGGTGCTGGAGATCGATGTGCATGCTTGCTAATATGTTTCCACCTCTGGCCAGCTTTGGTAGATGCTGGTTTGATGGGGATGGGTAGCCAGGAGGGGGTGGGTGGGGTCGCCACTGATGGTTCCCTGTCTGTAAACTCTATTAAGACAATTAAAGGCCTTCTTAAAATCAATGTTCCAAGTCTAACTGAAATTTTCCAGTGATTGACGTGTCCTCACAGCAGCTGAGTCCAGCCACTACATGGATACTGCCTCTAGGCAGGAAATTTGGAGATTTGGGGGTATGCTCAACACTCCAGCAGGGTTTTGAAGTTACCCTACACCAGCAGCAGATATATTAAAAGCTCACTATTATGATTACTATTTCGAGGAATTTTCATCTCCAATGGGGCACACATACATGGGAGGCACAGTGGCACTGCTACCTCACGCCACCAGGGACCCAGGTTCAATTCCTGGCTTGGATCACTGTCTATGTGGTTCTCCCTGCGTCTGCGCGGATTTCCTCCGATGCTCTGGTTTCCTTTCACAGTCCGAAAGACATGCTGGTTAGGTGCATTAGCCATGCTAAATTCTGCCTCAGTGTACTTGAACAGGTTCCGGAACATGGCAACTGGGGGATTTTCACAATAACTGCTTTGCAGTATGGGCGACACAACGGTTAGCACTGCTGCCTCACATCGCCAGGAACCCAAGTTCGATTCCTGGCTTGGGTCGCTGTCTGTGCGGAGTCTGCATGTTCTCCCTTGCCTCTGTGGGTTTCCTCCAGATGCTCCGGTTTCCTCCCAGAGTGCAAAGATGTGCGGGTTAGGTTGATTGGCCACACTAAATTGACCCTTGGTCTCAAGGGACTAGCAGAGAAAATATGAAGGGATGTGAGGGTAGAGCCTGGCTGGTTCTTGGGCCAAATAGCCTCTTTCTGCACTGTAGGGATTCTATATTCTCTGCATTTGTCCAATTTTGCCTTTGCCACAGTGATGTAATCGTTACATGGGAACAATGGGTATAGAGGGATCTGGGTCAAATGTGGACAATTGGGATTAGTTTAGGGGTTTAAAAAAGGGCAGCATGGACAAGATGGGCCAAATGGCCTGTTTCTATACTGTATGACTCAACATGCTATTCGGAATTAGTTTGGTATCTCATCAGCTGATAATGGCTGTCTATTTATATCTGTGTACGATACTCCAGTCAATGACTTTCCTGGAGGTGTGAAAAGTTTCCTTCCCACCTTATCGAAATGGAAGAATAAACCATTCCGGAGTGAATTGCTGAGACATTAAAAAATAATCACCTCAGCTTTCACAATAGCCAAGAGGAACTATCAGACATGTGCTGATGTATGTTCTCTTAGAGTACACAACCTCCACTCCACTCTCTCTCTCTCTGTCTCCAAAATGATGAGAGGAGGATCTTTTAGTTCTTGTAGCTCCTATTGGAAACTTCCAGAACAAAGGGCCAATCATCTGGTTGTGTGACTTGTCACAACCATCTTTTATCAGTTCAGCTAAAAGTCTATTTTAAAAATAGCAAGAAACATAAAAGTTTTGATATGCACAGTTTGGGATTTATTTTCCTGTCTTACAGGCAGGCAAGTGGAGAGCATTCCATCACATTATTGATTTGTACCATGTCAGGCTTTGAGGAGTCAGGAGGCAAGTTAATCTCCACAGAATTCACATTCTCTAACGTGCACTTGTAGTCATATAATATTTATATGGCTGCCTCAGTTTGGTTTCTGGTCAATGGTAACCCCCAGGATAGTGACAGAATGTTGAATGTCAAGGGAAGATGATTAGATTTTTTTCTTACTGGAGATTGACTGGCACAAGTGTGGAAAGAATGTTACTTGCCACTGAACAGCCCAAGTCTGAATATTTTCCAGGTCTTGCTACCTACGTACACAGATTGTTTTTGTATCTGGGGAATTGCAAATAGTGTCAAACATTGTGCTATCATC
The DNA here is from genome assembly GCA_024679065.1 of Sphyrna mokarran. Lineage (NCBI taxonomy): Eukaryota > Metazoa > Chordata > Chondrichthyes > Carcharhiniformes > Carcharhinidae > Sphyrna > Sphyrna mokarran. The sequence continues at coordinate 103,117,018 of JAGIQG010000005.1, forward strand.
AACACACATCGACACTTCTGATCTTATGATGGAGGGAATGTTATTGATGAAACAGCTAGAGATCATTGGACCTGATGCACTCACCTGAGAAACTCCTGTAGCGATGTCCCTGGACTAAGATCACAGCCATTTTCCTTTGTGCTTTGATTTCAACCAGTAAAGACTTCCTCCCCCCACTCCCCACACCACCCACTTGATTCCCGTTGATTCAGAGTTTTGCTAGCGCTCCTTGATGCCACACTTGGTCAGATAGTGCCTTAATGTCAAAGGCCAACACCCTCAGCTCACCTCTGAAGTTCAGTTCCACTGTCCATGTTTGAACAAGGATGTAATGAGGTCAAGAGCTGAGTGACCTGCAAAACCAAACTGAGTATTAGTTAACAGTTATGGTTGAGTAAGTGCTGCTTGACAGCATGCTGCACAATATTTTCCATAACTTAGGGGGTGGCACAATGGTTAACACTGCTGCTTCACAGCACTAGGGACCTGGGTTCATTTCCCACTTGTGTGACTGTCTGTGGAGAGTTTGCACATTCTCCCTGTGTCTGCGTGGCTTTTCTCCAGGTGTTCTGGTTTTCTCCCACAGTCCAAAGATGTGTAGGTTAGGTGGATTGGCCATGCTAAATTGCCCCTTAGTGAGAGGGGACTAGTAGCAGGGTTACAGGGAAAGGGCCTGCATGGGATTGTTATTGGTGCAGGCTCGATGGGCTGAATGACCTCTCTCTGCACTGTAGGTATTCTATGATTCTACTCTAACTTTAATGATTGAGAGTAGATGGGTCAGTAATTGGCCAGGTTGGACTTGTCCTACTTTTTATGCAGGACTTACCTGGGCCATTTTCCACATTGCCATATTGATGCCAGTGTTGTAGTTATACTGGAACAAGTTGGCTAGGAATGCAGCTATTTTGGGAGCACATATCTTCAGTACTATTGCCAGAATGTTGTCAGGGTCCATATCCTCTGCAGTATCCAGTACCTGCAGCCCTTGATTGGTATTGTGTAGAGTGGATTGAATGGACTGAAGACTAGCATCAGTGGTGCTGGGGAAGAGGCTTCAGGTTACTTAGCACTTCTGGTTGAAGATGGTTGCAAATGCTTCAGCCTTGTCTTTTGCACTGATGTGCTGGGCTTCTCCACTATTGAGGATAGGGATATCCTCCAGTTAATTCTTCAATTGTGCACATCCAATAACAGCTAGATATGGCAAGTTTGCAGAACTTAGGCCTGCTGTGCTGATTGTGGGATCACTAAACTCTGTTGATCGCGTGCTGTTCCTGATCTTTGGCACACAAGTTGCTTTACCAGCTTATCATCTCATTTTTGGGTATGCCTGGTGCTGCTCCTGGCATGCCCTCCTGCACTCTTCTTTGAACCAGAGTTGATACCCCATCTTGATGGTAATAGTAGACAAGGAGAGATGCAGGGCCATGGAATTACAGATTATGATTTAATATAATTCTGCTCCTGCAGCTGATTGTCCACATCACCTCACAAATGTTCAGTTTTGAGTTGCCAAATTGTTTGGAATCTAATTTACTTTCTTTATGCCATGTCCCTGGATTGCACAAGAAATCCCTGTGTACGAAGGACCACCCCCCTCCCCTGTCCTTCCTCAGTGGATCACAGGAAAACTCCGGGGTGTGAATCTTCAATGTAGCTACTCCAAGTCCCTAGGCACTATTCTGTATTGCAATCCAAATAAACTTGATCCATTTTTCAGTACCTCAGAGCTATCCAAACCTTTTCTCACTGTGACATAATTTTAATGTTGGAAAATATGTACAACCCCAGTTTTGTGGGATGGGAGACTGTGGTAGAGTTGAACACAGGCTCATGGTTTTGTCCACAACCGTTATGAAGACTTTGATAGGGCCCTTGGACCTACAGATTGTAATGGAGCCTTGATGCCGATCCATGAACTGCCTGCTGTTTGCCACGTTGTGCATTCAAAGTACCTCCTCCAATCAGAGCGCATCTACGGGAGTCCCCTTGTAGTCAATTGGAGCACTTCATTGAATAGCCAATTTGGATGCTGAAAAAAGTGACCAATCCTGGAAAAGCTATCCTCTTGACGGACTATTTGGGGAAAAACTGGGCTTCCCAGACTCGGAGCTCACCACCCCATCCACAATTTGGGCACCTTTGCATTATTGGATATCTTCATAATGTTGTTATAACAGGCAGTGGATAATATAAAATCTATGTTTGTGAGTTTTTAACAGTATTTGACATGGAGGCAAAGGAAATGTCTATAAATCATGACTTTTTTTTCAACTTATGGAGTAATTTCATCCTAACTGTAAATTCTAATGAACTCACCAGATGACAAGCCTGTGTATTCAGTTGGAATACAAATTTTATACCCATCCTTCTATTACTCTCCAATGACTTCAGTTAAGAATAATTTCAGGGGAGATATAAAAGCCATCCTATCGATGCCACAGTAAATTGAAGGTAACGTGATTAGCTGATGTAGTTTGCTCCTAGCTAAAATATTGCATTGCTCAGTAATACAAAGAGAGGGATTCCAACAGGCTCTTTGTTAATTGATCAGAATTAAATCGATACAGAGGTATATTAGAGGCTCTTAGCAGCAGGATGTTACTGCAATTCTGACACATTAACTGAGCACCTGCCGATGCAGTTACAGCACACAAAAATCATATTGCTCTAAATATGAGGCAATCCAATTTTACAAGACAATGCTGTTTGAAGAACTTTTAATGTTTGTGTTACTTAATTTCCTTCACTTAATTAACTCATTTAAAAATGGGACCTTTTATCCCTCAGGTCTGATGGTTTTCTTTTTGCAAAAGTAATTGGTTTCAGGAGGGGGTTTAAGGGGTCCACTGTAGCTATCTGACTAGCTTCATGATAACTGCACTTGACATTTGGTTAAATCTGATGGAATGGTTTAAAAACAAAATGCTGGAAAATCTCAGCAGTTCTGACAGCATCTGTGGAGAGAGAATAGAGATGACGTATCAAGTTTGGATGACCCTTTAGAAAAGTTAGCATTTTCCGTTTTTGTTTCAGATTCCAGCATCCATAGAATTTTGCTCTTATCTGATGGAAGGATTATTGGCCAGAAACATTAACTGTTTCTCTCTCCAAAGATGCTGCCTGACCTGCTGAGTATGTCCAGCATTTTCTGTTTCATTTCAAATTGCCATCATTCACAGTATTTTGTTTTTTTCATTGGTCACTAAAACTGACTATCCAATCATACTGTTGTGGTATACCTATAAGCACCAAATCTAAAACTGCTGTGTGTTGTCAGACACACTGATGTACTTACTCATGTAATCATCAAGCAGAAATCAGGAATAGGATGAATGGTATCGTTGTTAGCATTGCTGCCTCATAGCGCCAGGAACCCGGGTTAGATTTCCGGCTTGGGTCACTGGCTATGTGGAGTAGTGAGTTATCCCTGTGACTGCATGGGTTGCCTCAAGACATGCTGATTAGATGCATTGGCCATGCTAAATTCTCCCTCAGTCTAAGTGTGGCAAATAGGGTATTTTCACTGTAACTTCATTGCAGTGGTAATGTAAGCCCACTTGTGACACTAATAAATAAGTTTAAACATAAAAGAAGCAGTCCTTGAGACAGGATGTATTAATAAGCCTTTCAGACATTGTTGTATATAGTTTCATCTCTTCAAGTTATGGAATTGAGTTACCAGTTACCTCCTCCATATGGGTTAGTGTGTTTGCATGAGGTAGAAACTGGGAGAATGCTGTGTGAATATTGACTGCCTCATTCCCTACATTACACTTCAAAAATTACTTCATTGACTCTGGAAAGCTTATTCTGAAGATCATAAAAAGTACTTTCAGAAGTATATCTCCTTTCTTCTACTTTCTGAAAGAGTTATATCTTTTACTTTGTTTGAGACTTTCATTTCTGAGGCGATCCATTTGATTATAATGTAAAAAAAAGTTCATAGCCTGTCAGCTTTTATGGCAACATCATAGAAACAAAAATAAAAACCATGAAACAGAAAAATCCTGGACATAGCAGAAGCTTGGGCAGCATCAGCATAATTAGCTGAATACTTCAGATGTGGCTGTATCAGAATTATTAATAATTGCTGATGCCCTCGAGAATGTCCAAGGTTAGTGCTTATGGAGAGTGAAGTCCAGTCCATTTTTAGAATGCATTGCTTTTCATTTTTAAGAGATTAAGTGGTGTGCAGAACTCTCGCCATTTAATTGCATTTCATGCTAGGGGAATGCAAACTGGGAATTTAGGATCTTGTAATTATAAGACAGTAAGACATGGGAGCGGAATTGAGCCACTCGATCCATCTAGTCTGCTTTGCTATTCAATCATAGTTGATATTTTTCTCATCCCCATTCCCCTGCCTTTTCCCCATGTCCCCAATCCCTTTGTTAATAAAGAGCCTCTCTATCTCTGTCTTAAAGATACCAGCCTATTGCAGCAAAGAGTTCCACAGATTCACTACTCTCTGGCTGAAGAAATTTGTTCTTATCTCTGTTTTAAAAGATCGCCCCTTTAGCCTGAGGTTGCACCCTCTGGTTCTAGTTTTTCCTACTAGTGTAAACATCCTCTCCATGTCTACTCTAGCAGTATCCTGTAATTTTCAAAAACATCCTCCCTCTTCCTTCTAAACTCCAACTAGTAGAGACCGATTCCTCGACCATTCTTCATATGACAAGTTCTTCCAGGGATCATTCTTGTGAACCTCCTCTGGACCCTTTCCAAGGCCTTTATATCCTTCCTTAGATACGGAGCCCAATGGCTCCCAATCGGTCCAATATTACAAAATCTTCCAAATAATGCATGGTGTATTAAATTGAAAGTTTTAAAAGTGCATTATGATTGTGATCGTTATAAATTAGATGGGAGAGCAAGGTATATTACAGCCTCAAGTTAATGCACAAAGTTGAACAGCTTTTGGAAGCAAGTTTTAACAAGATGCTTGCCTTGAATGTGCAAAATCATAGCTGCATAATATTACAAAACTGCAGTTAAAATATTTGTCATTGGGGCATTAGAATGTTGCTGGTTTATATCAAAGAGGGCTGGTAGAAATCCCATTTGGCCACCTTTGGTTTTCTGCCGTACCAGTAGAAAATATTTTTCTAACAAGTTACTTCAGGAGGTGTTCGAAATAAAATAAAAAGCATGTTCAGAAACATTTCATGATTTGAAATACTGCAGGGACAGAGTCAGAAGAATCACAAAATTCATCCTGCCGTGATCCTAATTGATGTATTGGCTATGCTCAGTTGGTTCTTGTCTCTCTCAAGGTTTTAGGTTCAGGTCACATGACAGGGCTTCTGTACCAAATTCAATGCTGGCACTTTATTACAGTAATGAGGCGTTGCACACCAAGGAGATAGATGTATCCCAGCTCATGTTGACAAAGGAGGAAACTCTCTCACTAGAGGGGTTCAAAGGTGATGAAGAGGAAGTGTTGCATAAATTGTGGGTCATTGAAGGGATCAGATGGAATGCATCCAAGGATATTGAAGAAAGTGAGGGTAGAAATTGCAGGGGCACTAACCATACATAATCTTTTCAGTTTTCCCTAGACTTGGGGATTGAGGAATTGCAAACTTTATGCCCTTGTTCAAATAATTTAAAAAGTTAAACCCAGCAATTACAGACCAGTCAGTTTCAATGATGAAGAGGCTTCCAGAAACAATTATTTGTGAGAGAATTATTAGTCATGCCGAAAAATGTAGGTTGATTAGTAAGAGCCAACATGGATTTTTAAAGGGAAAGTCATGTTTAGTTTGCTGGAGCTCTTTGAATATTTAACAGCGAAGGTCATGCTGTGTTGGTATGGTGTACATGGACTTTCAAGTGGTGTTTGACACAAACTTGTGAGAGAAGTCAGAGCTCATGGAATAAAAGGGACAATAGCAATATAGGTACAAAATTAGGTGAGTAAAGTGAAACAAAATTCATGATCAATTAATTATCTTTGGGCTGGAGGATGGTTTCATAGGATCATAGAATCCTACAGTGCAGAAGGAGGCCATTTGGCCTAGCGAATCTGCACCAACCACAATCCATAATCCCATTCCTATCCCCATAATTCCATGCATTTACCCTAGCTAATCCCCCTGTTGCAAAGCGGCAATTTGGCATGGCCATTCCACCTAACCCAAACGTCTTTGGACTGAGAGAGGAAACCAGAGCACCGAGAGGAAACCTATGCAGACATGGGAAAAATATGCAGACTTCACACAGACAAGCTGGGAATCAAACCTGTGTTAACCACTGTGCCACTAGGCTGCCCTTGTAGTGGAGTTTCCCAGGGTTCAGTTTTGGGCACTTTCTTTTCCTGATACATATTAATGAACAAGATCTTGATGTGAAGGGGACAATTTCAAAGCTTGCAAATTATACCAGTATTGTAAACTGTGAGGAAGACAGTGTAGAACTTCAAAAGGGCATAGACAACTGGGGAAGTAGGCAGGTAAGTAACAGACGAAATTCAGTGCAGAGAAGTAGGAGGTGATACATTTTGGCAGGAAGAACATGGAGGGATAATAGGAAATAAGTGGTAAAATTATTAAGGGAGTGCAGGAACAGATGGATTTGGGTGTCTGTGTCTGCATAAATCATTGAAGGTAGCAGTACAGGTGGACCAGAACAGTTACTAAAGCATTCTTGTCTTCATTAATAGGGGCATAAAATACAAGAGCAAGAAGGTTATACTAAATTTATACAAGACATCAGTTAGATCTCAGCTTGAATATTGTGTACAGTCCTGGGTATCACACGATAGGAAGGATCTGAATGCATTGGAAAGATTGCAGAAAAGCTTTACAAGAATAATCCCAAGGGTGAGAAACATCAGTTACAAGGATGGATTGAAGAGAAAAATGCAAAGATAGAGACGCTCAACATCATGAGGAGGCTGGATGTAGTAAATAGTGAGAAATTATTTCCATTCATAAAATGATCAAGAATGAGAGGGTACAGAGAGAGAAATCGCTTTTTCACACAGCATGTAGTTCGAGCGAGGAATGCACTCTTGGAAGTGTGATGGAGGCAGTCTCAATCTAGGCAATCAAGAGGGCAACTGATCATTATTTGAATAGAGACTATGTGCAGGAGTATGGGGGAAATGACAGAGGAATGGCACTAAGTCATGATACTCATTTGGAAAGCCAGTGCAGACAAAATGTTCCAAAATGTTTCATTTTGTGCTGTAACAATTCCATGAATAAACATGAGATATATTTAAATAGGAACATACACTCCATGGAGAGAGGTGTGGATACTTAGAGACATTTGTGTGTTCAAATATAAAAGCTCCTGAATCTGAGTGAAAATAGGTAATGTCATAAAAAGAGGTCAACATCATTTTGGGTTATATCATTAGGAATATACAGTAATAATTTTGTGAGCAATATTTAATAGACCTCTTTTGTACAGCTTTGGGTGCCCTATCATTGAAAATGCAGAGCAGATATTCAACAAGCTGATGCTCAGGTGGAATCCCTGGCTATGAGGAGAGAGTTGACATGCAGGGACTGTTTCCACAGGAGCTGAGAAATATAAGGGAAGATTGGATAGCAATTTAAAAATTATGAAGTATTTCAGTGGTGCGGCGAGGAGCAAAATACTTATTGTGGTTGGGGAATTGGTGATGACGGCCATCAATTTAAAATTGTCACCATAATAGTGAGGAGACACTTCTGGAGAAATTTGATTCTGCAGACTGTCATTGAAGTGTGGGATGCATTGCCACTGTAGGGAGTTGAGGCAGACATCATTGCATTTTTCAAAGGAAAATTGTAGAAACACTTGAAGCGAAAAAAACATAGAGGGCTATGGGGAGAAAGGCAGGCCATGGGTTAGTTGTGGATTACACTTGCAAAGAGCAAGCACATGGCAGAAAGGAATTAATTTCCCCTTTTTTATTGTAAGCTTCTATGGTTCAGTGATCTGTTTTCAGATTTCCACTAGCATAGCAGTTCTAAAGAACAAAATGACAAAAAAAAAAATGCACAGACGACTTTCTTGTTGCTTAGAAATATGGAGAATTTGTGAAAATATGCTTCCCCTTTACTAAATTCGTATAAGAAATGTGACTAACCAGGGTTAATTTTGGATTGTGCCAGCACTTCTCTTTTGCCAATGAATTTCCCCACACTATTGCTCCGTGTATTATGTATTCATCTAATGTTTTTCAGTTCTTTATCTTTTACCAGAAGCTGTTCTTTAATCCATATTACTATAAACAAAGAAAGATGGTGAAGCACATACTTGAATCGCAGCTCATATTCTCACAGTATTAAGCATTTTTTTTTGGCAAATGTTACAAATGAATTCCAAGCTCATCTGCACAGGATTTCATGAGTGCCTTTTTAAATATGGTTCCCCAGCGCTTTGCTTTTCCAAAGCTCTGTAGTTACATTCACACCCACACTCCAACTCCCACACTCTTAACTCCTCACAGTTTCACCACGTTAACTCTTGAGTGTGAACTGAGAACGAAACTGCACCAGAGAAATTGCAATTTAAAATCAGATTTTCTTCATATCAGCATAATGTAACCTCCGCCATCACTCTCACCTAAACTGCAGTGCCGAAGAAGACTATTTGGCTCATTTGGCACCGACCACAATCCCACCTAGGCCTTATCCCCATAATCCCACGTATTTTCCCTGCTAATATCCTGATTCTAAGGGGCAATTTGGCATGGCCAGTCCACCTAACTTCACATCTTTGGATTGTGGGAGGAAACCAGAGCATTTGGAGAAACCCACACAGACGCAGGGAGGAAATGCAAACTCCACACAGGCAACCATACAAGGCCAGAATTGAAGCTGGGTCTCTGGTGCTGTGAAGCAGCAGTGCTAACTGCTGTGCTGCCTCTAAACATCTGCAGTTTCATACTACAGTTTCTAGTGAAATCTGATTGTGACCAATGCCACTACATATTACAAAATGTTGCACTGTACAGCTATTAAAGCCTGCAAATTAATATTCAAGTCAACCCAGCCACTTCATTTGGGTTTGTGTTTATGCCAACTGTCATAATGTGCTGCTGATGAAAAATCCTCTGGCCACACTGATGAGGTGCAGGTGTTTTCTCTACATGACTGCCCCCATAAATACCCGCAACTCTCATCCAAAGCCAGCATATTCCCAGAAATTACCATAAAGATCTTTGCGCTACAGGAATGATTCAGGATCCAGCCCTCCCAGCGGGAAGCAGCATTTGCTTTCAGCACATCTTAGTAAATCATTGGCTACACACCTGTAATTTGGAGAGATGTGTTCCCTGTGAACATTAGATTGCAGCATTATCTCAGATAAAATGACTTTAGAACCCTGGAAACCACAAACTCCCACAAATTTTAAGTTCAATGGACCCTTGAACTCGTGACCCTTTGACAAACAATCATTGTGCTTGGCTGGTTTTTGAATAAAAGCTTTTTATGGAAGTAACAAAAACAGTAGATTTTTAATAATTCTAACAGCAGGAATCTATTATCTCTTTAATTGCCAATCCTCCTTGTAAAGCCTTCCTTGTTTTTGGATGTTTCATCCAATCTCTAAAATAATATCTCTCATAATCTTTTTGACTTCAGTTGTCCATATACTTGTCCTTTCTGTATGGAATTTGTTGCTAATCTTTGGTTAATTTATCTCACTGAAAGTTCTTGCATAATCTGGAATAGTGGCTTCTAGATGGGTTGGCCATGCTAAATTGCCCCTTAGCATCAGAGGGACTAGCTAGGTCAAGTACTTCGGGTTATGGGGATAGGCCCCAGGTGAGATTGCAATAGGTAATCTCAATGGGCTGAATGGCCTGCTGCACTGTAGGATTCTATGATCTGTACTTTTAAGTAGGCTATTCAACTATTCTTCATTGCATTAGTCGGGGTCTGGTACAACACGCTCTTCAAAGAACACAACACAATACTAAATCTCTCACGTGGCAAGCTTTCTCTCAGTACTATACATGTGCTATATGTCTAATCCTTCACTTCTTTTTCCATTGACTCAAATTTTAAGCAGGATTCTTGTGCTCTCACCACTCTGGTCCTCTTTCATATTTTCCATCCACTTATGATTCAATTCTGTTTGTGTTCGAGTTCTTAAATTCCTTCAGTGCGAAGCACTCTGCGCTTATTGCTTGCAGTCGTCTCACAGTGCAATGGCTAAGTTACTACATCTTAATTCACTGCGTGTCCTCAGCAAGCTGGTGGAAATCTTGTTTCTTTCAAGTTTTTAGAGATTGGATAAATTCTGCATGCCCAACTGGGGGCTTTGCTCAAAGGAACACAGTTTGGTGAATTAATGCTGCAGTGTTACACTCCTGTTGTAACTTGCATCGCTTTGAGCACAGCATTCAGCACTGCTGGTAGGTGCACTGAATTTATCCTTAAGTTTATTCCTGTCTCTTACAACTCTAAAGAAAGAGCTGCCACTTTATATAATCAAAAAGAATATTAAGTAGTCTTTATAACAAAAATGCTAGACTATAAAGAAGGAAGTTTTTGTGCATTTACAAATACTTGGTTTGACAACAGCTGGAGCACTGAATACAGTTCTGCTTCCTATACCTTGGAATAGTCATTTTGGCCTTGGAAGGAGCATAGGACAGATTGGGCTGAATGTTACTAGGGCTCCAAGTGTTAGATTCTGATGAGGTTACATAAATTAAGTTGGTTTTCCTTGGACTATAGAATGTTTGGTGTGATTTGATTGGCATTTTCAGGATTTTGAAAGAAATTTTTAAGGTAGACGGAAAGAAATTCTTTTTTAACCAGTGCAGAGCCTAAAACAAGGAGGTGTAACCTTAAGATCAAAACCAAGCCCTTCAGGAGAGAAGTTAGGAAACATTTGTTCATGAAAGGGGCAGTGGAAGTCTCTCCTGCAAAACAAAACAGTAGATACAAGCTCAGTTCATTTTATATCAGGTGCTTTTTCTCATCGTGTTGCAGGATGTGGAGCCAAGGCAGATGGATGAAATTAAGACACAGATCAACCATGATCTCATTGAATGCTGAACAGGCTCAAGGGAGCTGAATGGTCTATTCCTGTTTCCAAGGCTCCTATATAATTCTTGGTCTGCTAACATAGAACATTACAGCGCAGAACAGGCCCTTCGGCCTTCGATGTTGCACCGACCAATTATGAAAAAAAAGCAATGACCCTCCAAACTAAACCATTCCCTTCTCTTCCATAAACTTATCAACTAACCTCTTAAACGCCACCAAACTTGGCGCATCTACAACAGCCGCAGGCAGGGCATTCCACTCCCTAACCACCCTCTGGGTAAAGAACCTACCTCTGATATCCGTCCTATAACTATCACCCCTTAATTTAAAGCTGTGTCCCCTCGTGCTAGCTTTCTCCATCCTAGGAAAAAGGCTATCACTGTCCACCCTATCTAAACCTCTAATCATCTTATATGTTTCGATAAGGTCCCCTCTTAGCCGCCTCCTTTCTAACGAAAACAACCTCAAATCCCTCAGCCTCTCTTCATAAGACCTGCCCTCCATACCAGGCAACATCCTGGTAAACCTCCTCTGTACCCTCTCCAATGCCTCCACATCTTTCTTATAATGTGGGGACCAGAACTGCACACAATACTCCAAGTGCGGCCACACTAGAGTTTTGTACAGTTGCAACATGACGTTGCGGCTCCGAAATTCAATCCCCCTACCAATAAAAGCTAAGACTCCATATGCCTTCTTAACAACCTTATCGACTTGACTGCCTACTTTCAGGGATCTATGCACATATACACCAAGATCCCTCTGTTCATCACACCATTAGCCCTATACTCTACACATTTATTATTCCTGCCAAAGTGCATTACCTCACACTTTTCCACATTAAACTCCATTTGCCACCTCTCGGCCCAGCTCTGCAACTTGTCCAAGTCTCTCTGCAAACTATAACACCCCTCTTCACTATCTACCACTCCACCGACTTTGGTGTCATCCGCAAATTTACTAATCCATCCTTCAATACCCTCATCCAGATCATTTATAAAAATTACAAACAGCAGGGGCCCCAAAACAGACCCCTGAGGTACACCACTTGTCACCGAACTCCACGATGAATATCTCCCATCAACCACCACCCTCTGTCTTCTATCTGCTAGCCAATTCCTAATCCAATTAGCTAAATCACCCTCTATCCCATACATCTGCATTTTCTGCAGAAGTCTTCCATGGGCCACCTTATCAAACGCCTTACTAAAGTCCATATATACCACATCAACCGCCTTACCCCCATCCACCTCTTTGGTCACTTTTTCAAAAAACTCAATGAGGTTAGTAAGGCACGACCTACCCTTCACAAAACCATGCTGACTATCCCCAATCAATTCATTTCTCTCTAAATAACTATAAATCCTATCCCTAATAATTCTCTCCAATACTTTGCCCACAACAGAAGTAAGACTCACTGGCCTATAATTCCCTGGAAAGTCTCTCTTCCCCTTCTTGAACAATGGGACCACATTCGCTATCCTCCAGTCTTCCGGAACTATACCCGTAACCAACGACGACCTGAAGATCAGAGCCAGAGGCTCTGCAATCGCCTCTCTTGCCTCCCAGAGAATCCTAGGGTAAATCCCGTCCGGCCCAGGGGACTTATCCAACTTCAAACCCTCAAGAATATCTAGCACATCCTCCCTATCTACTTCAATACTTTCCAGTTTGCAACCCTGTACCTCAGTGTTCTCCATAACTACATTTACATCACCCTGCGTGAATACCGAAGAGAAATATTTATTCAGTGCCTCTCCAATCTCTTCAGGCTCCACGCACAACTTCCCACTGCTGTCTATGACTGGCCCTAATCTTGCCCTAACCAATCTTCTATTCTTAACATATCTAAAGAAAGCTTTAGGATTCTCCTTAATCCTATCAGCCAAAGTCTTCTCATATCCCCTCTTAGCTTTCCTCAACTCCCTCTTTAGCTCTCTCCTGGCTAATCTATAGCTATCCATTGCACTAACCGAGCCTTCAAGCCTCATCCTGACATAAGCCTCCTGATAAGAATCAGCATGATTCTTTTTGCGATCTTCCCAAACCTTGAATGGAACTTCCATTTCTCCAAAGTACATTGTTCCACTAGTTTGTATGACAAAAATGGCCAAAGAATCCTGAACCCTAACAATAAGACAATCTGCAATAATGATCCTATAATACTTTTGAAGCAGGGAACAAATCACTTAGTTTGTTTAATGTCAAAAAAGGTAATGAAACAGGGCATAAAATTTTATGTCACAAGACTCAGCTATGGCAAATATTAAAGCAAGCAAACCATGAATGTCCTTGTGAATGGAGAAAGATAACAAAACATTTTTGGTAAAAGAAAATAGTTCCAAATGTGAATCAGAGTATTCGTACAACTTCTGAACTCCATTTCATGGCGCTGGAGAACCTAGCAGAAGGTATAGAGAGATTTCTTCATTTTTAAATGAAATAAATTGCAGGACATTGATGGATTAAGTAAAAACATGCATTCTCAGGACATCTCAAAGCAAAGGATTGTTTTTTGAAGTGCAGTCATAGTTTTTAGGCGAATGCAGCAGCCAATTTGCATACAGCAAACAATGAATGAATGCTTGGAGAATCTAGTTTTTGTGATGTATGTTGGGTGAGGAAGATTCGCTGGTTAACCAAGACAATTTGATCTTTATGAGGACTTGAATACAGAAATAAGGACCTGCATAAAGGCAGAGGCCGAATGTTATGGCTGTTCATACCAATGGGATTTTCCCATCCTGCTGCAGTGAACAGACATTTGGCTGGGCACCAAATTCTCAAATCCTACTGCAGGAGGAGCATGATGTAAACAGCCGGTGAGATTGCCCCCCCGAGACCAGGATCTTCCGTTCTGCAGTCTAAGTTTGATAGCTGGCATAGGAGTGAAAGAGATTTCTGCTGGGGGATGAGATGGCTGACCATGCGTAATCTCGCATTGTTTAGCTCAATACATTTGCATTTACAGACAGCTTGGTGATTCTCACAGGCAGATAGTTGCCATCCCTACCATTATGCCATTGCATCAAAGACCTAGATATCTTTCTTTGCAAAAATATAATTTATTCATAAAATCTCTGAAAGAAACTTTACAAAAACATTTCAAATTGTTACAATAGTAAAGAGTAATTCACATTTTCTCCAGAGAGTAAGATCCAATCTGAGGTGCTTTAATTCAGTAATGAGAACATTACAAACACTTCAATATTTTTGTTAGAGTTACAATTTTTTCACACTATACGCATCAGTTGTGTTGCACTCTGCAGCACTTCAATACAGTGACAGTTAGGATTAAGCGCACAGTCTGAGGGGTTTTTACTCATGTAAATTGGTTGAAAGGCCTTACACAGTGGCCTTTTCCCATTGCACCGTGGTGGCAGCTGCTCCAAGCTTGAGGGCATCCATTAGTGCATAGTTCTCGACTTGGAATGTGCTAGTCTGCAACACTTGGCCAAGGAACACTGGAAGATCAACAAGTTTTGGGCAGAAGGAGTGTCTTTCACCAAGGAGCAATGATCCTCCAGCAATATTTGATGTTAATCATGGAGTGGGGTCCCTGAGAACAGCCTGTAGAGCACTGAGTCTTGCGTCATAGAACTGCTCAGGATGAACTTTGACAAAAACCACCTCATCTCTCTCCAGATCTTCTTTGCAAAGGCACATTCCACAAGGACGTGTTTGATTATATCTTTTCCCTCATCCCCACCCACGCAGCCACTTCAAGTGTAGCATATGGGGGTTCAGATACTCAGTGCTCATGAAAGATCTGACAGGCAATGCCCTTCTCACCAGCAGCCACGCTGGGTCTTGGTACTTGTTTGAGAGTTCTGATGATGGTGCGTTCTGCAAATTGCACCATCCACTCAAGGAACCATCCAACAGGATTCACCATTTCATTTTCCCTCTAGGCATCAAGGACATTATGTGCTGATTGCTGCTTGATTGCCCTGTGGTCAAAGAGTTCCTTGAACAAATGTTCCCCTGAGGGACAGATGACACAGAACAGTCTAACCAATTCCATGACCAGGTGGTTAAATTTACCCTTTGCAAAATCAGTCTGATAGCATCAGTGGAGAGAGAATAGAACCAAAGTTTTGAGTCCAGCTCCCCCGCTCCTCTTCAAACTAGTACCCATTGGCATTTTTTTTACAACGACCTGGGAGAGTAGATGAAATACACTGCCTCCTAAAGAGCAAGACATCCGGGAGTGATCCTGGAGTGTCAGCCTCTGAAGCATGACTTGTGCACACAACCTCTGACTCGGTGTTGAGAGTACTAACAAGGTTGAGCTAAAGTTGATACCTAAATGACTCATAGATACAGGTGCATGAAAATAAAAGTTGTACCGACATAATGAAACTAGTAGGCTTTAGGAACTAATAATAGTGAAATTTGCAGTGTTACAAATTATACCTCGTATGCCCTGATATCCTCCAGAAAGACATTCGTAAGGACTATTTCACCCTGTTTCAAAGGCACAATTATCACACGTCCATGGATTGTATATTTTGAGAACCCCCTCCTAAAAAAAAACATGTGATAACAGAATAATAGTTGTTCAGGAGAGAGACTACAAAAGGTGCCAAAGCAAAATCCTGTTGATGAAGGAAATCTGAAATAAAAATAGAAAATATGGGCCAGAATTTTCAGCTGACAGGGTTTCTTACTCTGTCCCTGAAGAGTCAGAGGGATACGTGACATGTTCCTTGAAAGGTCATTGACCTGAAACCTTAACTCTATTTCTCTCTACAGATATTATCAGATCCAGGAATGGTGGAATACTGTCTTGAAAGCAATGCAATGAAGATTCATTAGCGTTAATTATGAGATGAAAGGGTTGTCGTCTTATGAGTGGTTGAGTGGCATAAGTCTATGTTGCCTGGTGGTTAGGAGCATGAGAGATGATCTCATTGAAATAAACAAGTTTCTATGAAGTCTTGATATGATTGAAGCTGAGAGGTTGTTTCCCCTAGCGGGGAAGGATCAACCAGTTAAGGCTGAAATCAAGAGGAATTTAGTCACTAGTGTTGTGAATGCT
This sequence comes from Sphyrna mokarran, assembly GCA_024679065.1. Lineage (NCBI taxonomy): Eukaryota > Metazoa > Chordata > Chondrichthyes > Carcharhiniformes > Carcharhinidae > Sphyrna > Sphyrna mokarran. Next base: position 103,133,062 of record JAGIQG010000005.1, read on the forward strand.
TTGAACTCCCCAGCCCAAATAGGTGTGGATTCTCAGTTGTTGAGTGTATGACATCAATAGATTTAACTCATGAAGAGCTGCAATTGAGGTCAAACAGCTGTCATGAACTTATTAACTGACAGCACAGGTTTGGGGGCTGATTCTTAGGAACTTAAAAGCACATAAAATAGGAGCAGGAGGAGGCCATTTGATCCTTTAAGCTTTACCGATAATTACGATCATCCAACTCAATAACATGATCCCTTCTTCCCCCATCTCTTTTTTATTCTTTCCACCCCAAAGGGTGTATCTAACTTCTCCTTGCAATGTTATCGCCTCAGCTGCTTTCTGTGGTAGTATATTCCACAGGCTGACCACTCTTTGGGTGACAACATTTCTTCTTGGTTCAATCCTAAAAGGGTTACCCCATATCCTGAGACTGTGACACCTGATTCTGGATTCCTCCATCATGGGGACTTTTTCCTGCATCTACCCTGCCTAATCCTGTTAGAGTTTTATAGGTTTCTATGAGATCACATGGGATTAGGGGAAATTATTATCTTAAGTAGAGGATAGGCTAACCAATAGAAAATAGAGAGACAGGATAAATGGGTCACTGACCTGAAACATTTCCTTTGGTCCTTTCACTTCAGATACTGCCCGACCTGCTGAGCATTCCAGATTTCAGATTTGCAATGGCCTTAGTAATTTGTTCGTGTGTCAGGAAGGCTCTGTTTATCATTCTGGGCATATTACCAGAAGTTAATTCAGTATGAAAGCGAATGAAGACACATTTGAAGACATAGAGAGTTGCGAATCACAGATTCTAAACTACAGAGGCTTAAAAAAAAGCTCAAGTCAAAGATTGGAACGTACCTAAAATATCAAAGGGTAGAATTTCCATTAGGTTGAGTACAATTTGCCCAAAACTGGCCAAATGAGTGCAAAATATAACGAATCCGAGCACTCGGTGTAAATGAAGTTTCCGCAACTTGAACATTGGTTTTTATGCTTGAAGCCTGTCCACAAAACTGATCACATCCCCATTCATCATCACTGGGAGTTCTGCCAATTACATTATTTACATTTGAGAAAATGCTTTAAGTTTTTTTTAAACACAAGGGCACTTTCAAAAGTTTTGGGTTTTATTTCAAAACCTATTTAATCCACTCAGAAACTGACTGTTTTACACCCATGTACTTCCTAAGTCAGGTGACTCACTGTTGGTGGATCAGACGCAGATAAAGGTGTTTATTTTTTGCTAATAAAATACGTTTTCCACTGTATTAATGAAATTGCACTAGTTTGCCTTGATTAAATATAATGAGAAATATGTTTGAATGTAAAGTAAATAAAATAAATGATTATGCTTTAAAGCATTGCCCAATTGCAATGATTCATGGAAGATTTTACAATTTTTTTGCATGCAAAGTGGAAACGTAAACATCACCAGAAAAGTAAAACAGTTTTGAGTACAATTTTCACCTGGATTGTCAGTTGCAGCCAGAATGGAAAATTGTATCCTGATATCGTTGATATTATCAAAAAGTTACAAGTTAGTCATGAAAGGGAAAGCAAAATAATCCCTTGAGTAGTGATTATATTTGGTTCCAATTGGAAACCTCAAAAATCTTAATAAGTAAGCCATTCAAATAACTTCAGAAGGTTATGGATCAAGAAAAGGCCATTTGGTCCATCAAGCTCGTCACTCCCACAGCTAATTTATAATCTACTCTGCTGTAGACTATTCTGTGCATGTAATCTCATGAAGGAAAACTCGATATAAATACTGCCTGATCTCTAAAAGTACTTAAGCAAAGGTCTAGGATAATCATCCATCCTCACATTTCCACAATACAACTTCAACCTCTGGATCTCCATTGCCAATAATTTCCCTTCTCTGGCTCCTTGTAGAATCAATTAAAAAGAAAATTAATTGCATTTCTTGCTGGTCTAAATCGAAGAAAACCTACGTAAAGGCATCAACTCTAACCTTTTTCGTTTTCTCTACATTAAATATTATGATATTTGTCTTTGGTCCTCATTCTGAACACTGTATCTTAGCTACTGACTCCATCCCTCTCCCTGACAGGAATATGAATCCAAATTAGGCTGATTGCAATCTTGGTGCCAAGATGAGCTTCCAACTTCAGTCATGCCATTACCAAGAAGACTTACTCACGCCTGTAAAACTGTCCAACTTTGCTCTGTCTGAGCTCACCGATTGCTGCAATCCTCATTCACGCTTTTGTTATCTCTAGAATTGACTATTTCAATGCACTCCTTTTTGGGCTCCTACTACCCTTGCTCTGTAAACTTGAGGTAAACTCTGCTGCCGCATCTTGCTTTGCACGAAGTCCCATTGTCCTATCACTCCTATATCTGACCTACAACACTACCCTGATCAAGCAAAATTTTGATTTTAAAATTCTGCTTGTTTTCAGATTCCTTTATGGCTTTATCCCTCCCTACACCTGTAAACTCGTCTAGCAGCATAATCTGTTGAAAAATCTGTGTTCCTCTAATGGCCCCTTGTACATTCCCAGGAATAATGGCTGTACCGTAAGGGCCATGTCTTCAGCTGCGTAATTCCCAAGTTCCAGAATACCCTCCTTGCACCTCTCTACCTCGCTGACACTAGGCCAAATCCACCCCATGGACCAAACTTTTTAATCATCTGATCTCATACTTCCTTATGGTGTCATACTTTGTTTAGTAATGGCACCTTTTTGATTTGATTCGATTCGATTTATTATTGTTACATCTATTAGCATACAGTGAAAAATACTGTATCTTATGCCTGGTGGCACTTGGCCTTTTGGCCTAGTGTCAGTGAGGTAGAGAGCTGCAGGGAGAATATTCTGGAGTTTGGGACTTAGGCAGCTGAAGACATGGCCCTTATCGTGCAGCCATTATTCCTGGGAAGGTACAAGAGGCCAGTATTAGAGGAACACAAATTTCTCAATGGATTGAAATATGGTATACAGACAAAACATACTGTACATAGGGAAGAAAAGGACAGAGTGCAGAATGTAGTGTTACAGTCATAGCTGGCGCGTAGAGAAAAATCAACTGCGAGGTGCCATGAGATGTTTTGTTACATTAAAGGCACTCTGCAAATATAAGTTGTTTTTGTTTTCTAATGGTGATTTCTCAATTGTTTGGTGCCATCTGTGTCAATTGGGTATTTATTATACACACTCTTCCTGTTGAAAATGTACATGAAAACACTTTTGTCTTTGTTGCGAATCCCACCAAAGTAGAGTCCAGTGTAAACAACCATTCCCTTGAGCTCTTGATTGAGATAACAGCAAATCTATGAGGTATCTTTAAGATGTCTTCATAGCCATGCAGCTTTCAACTACAGATCAGATTTATTTTTCATCTTTAATGGAGAAAATTCACCTTCTGCTGTTTCTTTCACTGGAAGCCGAGAATGATGGTGGTTTGTTGCAGTGTTAACGCAAGCCCACTTGTGACCGTAATAAACTTAAAACTATAGGCATGACTGAGAAGTAGCAAATAATAACCATCTAAAATGATTGCAAATTACTCTCAAGAAAGATAATACATTTCAAGTGCTTATTCCAAACAATGATATCTTCTACACGAAGGATCAAAAGGAGCAGTGAAATGTGAAATGTTTGCCTTCTTCAGGGCAGAAGAAGTAGGGAGAAATCTTGAGTCTGTGTTGCCATCCAAGTGAACGCCAGCGAAGCCTCAAGATTTGGAATTTGCAGTATTCCCCGGAGAGAACACAATTTCAGATTTTCCTTGCCCCTTGCTGGCAATGTTAGCAGTTTCACGCCCATAATAGACATTAACATACTTAACATTCATTTGAATAGATTTAAATGTTACCTCACCCTCCCCACCAGATACTGACACCCCGCTATATAATGACATCGTGCCAATGCCATGTGGTGTTGGCACAGTTTACAACAGGATGACACAGATGTGAACCATTGTTGGGGTCTCCCTGGGGGTGTAAAGGCAAGTATAGCCTCTGAGGGAGAGGGACATGGCCAGATAGGACCATGGCCATGCCCTTTGGTACAAGTTGGCATTGCCAGGTTGGTACCATGGCCATTCCAACCTGGCAGTGTCAATATGATAGTGCCAACCTGTGCCAAGGAACAGACCCCAGTGGGAGCCGGCTGAACAGAAAGGGCTAATGATTGAGGGGGAATAGAAGGGACCATTAATCAGTGGGGTAGGAGGAGAGCAGGCCGATGATTAATTGGAGAAGGTTGGGAAAGAGTAGATTGATGATTGAAGGATCATCTTCTGTCTGAGGAAACTAGTCCAATTATTGAGTGGGGGTGGCAGTGGTAGAAGGGACCAACTCCAGTCAGGGGTTAGGAGGGAAGCTCCTGAGACCTCTGTGGTAGGGTGGGTGTGGGAGATTTACTCGTTATGATTAGGATGCCTTTTAAAATGGCATGCCCTGATCTCTCTCCAACCGAGTTTTGCTGATGTGCTTAGACCCTGCACCTCCTGAATGATGCTGGGAAGCATTCCCTCGTGATTTATTTTACCAGAGTGTCATTAGATCTGAAGAGAAAACCAGCTGGTTCCTCTGCAGAGAAACACACTGGTTTTCTTGCTGAAAACTTGTTTCAAAAGCAAATTTTGATTTGACCTGCACACAACATAATTTACTCTCATGCTTCATTTCTGTGTGACATTTTGCAAATAAAACAAACACTGCTTTTTGTCAAACCAAACATACAATAATGTTGTTGCACTTTTTTTTGACACCATTGTGTAAATGTGCAATGGATGGCAAGAGTTCTGGTTGTTTTCTTTTCTGTGTTTAATATACAGCAATTTAAAAGTTCTGTATTGTCCATTATATGATAAATGATTTTACCTGCTACTATTGAATTAAACTGTGTGAAATTTGGCAACTTTTTCTAAAATATCCAGATGATCATACAGGTTTTTATGTTGGTTAAGGTCAGGGATGCTTAACAGTTTGGACATGAAACATTCCAAGGTCAGATATTGTAAAGTTCAGGAACTTTTACTTTTAAAAACTCTAGACAACAGCAACTATGGATTCACTTGCCATTGGACTCTATTCGTATCTGCTGCATTTCACACTATTTCAGGCAGGTTGAAAGTGTATACTGGGTCTGAAATATTAAACAGAGGAAAAATCTCTAATCTATTTCTAGATGTCTTTCAGTCCCAATCTCAAAAGAGAATCACTGCTTCATGCCAATTAGTACCAGTGTTATGTTCCCATTTCCATTAAAAAGTGAGTTATTGTTGCCCCAAAATCTACAAAGAAACCTGTAAGTCGCTTACAGCTAGAGGAAATAATCACTCAATCAATCAGGGTTGAGCTTGAGCATGTGTCCCTGGAGATGAAAGGACAGTGTATTTGAATTCCAATTCCTTCCAGAAAGAAAGCCTTTGAAAATGCTGCTTTTTCTCTTTTTCTTTTTCTCCCCAGTTTCCTCCTTTAGCCACTCTCTGAAAGGTGCTAACTGATTGTATAACTGTAAACCAGCAATCATAAGTTTCTGGATATATGTCTTCAGTATGACTGAGGGTTGTGTGAACCAAAGGAAATAAAGTTAGAGATTTTTCTTTTGGTTATTGCAGCCTCTGTCTTATTGCCATGCCATTTTTACTTCTTCATGGAAATGATGCATAATGTGTAATTTCTTCAAATGTAGTGAGTGAAATGGCTATTTATTCTTCTTTTCTTTTGCTACTGACTGCTTGTACCCCTGTGCATGCATTTACAATTCACAATCAGGTACTCTCTGCATACCAGGCCTCAGACTAAAAGGCACCTTATTAGGGCTTCCCACTAGCAGCTGGCACACTGGTTGCTGTGCATGTAATTGGGAGTTAGTTCAGTGAGCATCAGGAGCAAACAGCTCTCAGCATCCTGTCGCTGTATCCTGAGAACTGCAGGTAATTGGCTCTCAATTTAACATGCTGCATGTGAATGATATATTCCCTGGTGCGATATCTTATTGCTATTTACAATAAGTACATCAGAACATTCCAGAATCACAACTGAAAAAGGGAAATGATTTGGTTATGTTGGCCTCTGTTGGTTTTATATCATTGTAATTGTGCTTGGGGTGTACAGGTGCAGATCGAGAGTAGGGAAAATATTTGTTGCTTGGTTACCAGCAACTTAAAAGCTAAAAAGCATCAAATATGTATGCCAAGCTACTGTGTTAGAAATACCAATCGATTGATTAGAACTGAATTAGATTTATCATATTGTTTGTGCAGCAGTGTCAAAGAAATGTAAGCTATCAAAATGTATCAAGCTTTCTTATTTAAAGAGTAAAATCATTCCCTTCTTTCTAAAAATGTTGCATGTTAAAAGTGTATGAAGCATTTACAAGGGAAGCACACACTGCTATAGTTAATGCACCAACCCTTGGCTGCCAGCAGACTTGTCTAACAGCCTTTAAGTAAAGTGGACCTGTAAAAGTTAGTGATTTAGATTTAAAGAATCCCTGCAGTACAGAGAAGGCCATTCGATCCATTGAGTGTGCACTGACTCTCCAACAGAGCATTCCATCCAGGTCCTGTCCCTGTAATCCCACATATTTATCCTGCTAATCCATCTAATCTCCAAATCCTGAGAAACAAAGGGATCTCTGTGTAACTTTGGACTGTGGAAGAAAACCAGAGGACTAGGAGGAAATGCACACAGACACGGGGAGAATGTACAAACTCCATACGGTCACCCAAGGCCAGAAATGAACCTTGATTCTTGGTGCTGTGAGGCAGCAGTGCTAACCACTGTGCCAGCATATCGCACACAAGCACTTCACTATTCATGTGACATTACTTGCAGCTCCGACCGTACTGGGTTCGCAACATCGATGAACTGGCTTGGAACAATTCACACCTCTTTAACCTGTGATTAGCTCTCTCTCCACTCACATTGTTCTTACTGTAAAGACTTGATTACCTGTAAAGACTCGCATTCCAACCATTCTTCACATTCCAATGTGTAATTATCTTGCAGTTGTGCTTTTGCCTATATATGCTGTGTTTGTGAACTAATCTTCACTCACCCGATGAAGGAGCAAATAAGGAGAGCAAAACTGAACACAATACTCCAGATGTGGTCTCACCAACAGTTGCAACAACACTTCTCTACTTTTATACTCCAGTTCCTTTGCAATAAATGCCAATGTCACATTTGCCTTTTTAATTACGCGCTGTACCTGCATACCTTTCTGTGATTCATGAATATAGGCACCCAGAACCATCTGCCCAACACATTTTGAATCTGCTTTCCATTTAGGTAATAATTTGCCCTTTTTTCTGCAGAAGTGGTTAACCTCACACTTTAGTATTCTACAAAAGAATCGCCACTTCTTTTTCATTCTAATGATATTTGTCTTCAAAGAAAAAAATAGATCGGGAATACATGGCAATACTGAACAAACACAGGTATGCCCTCAAAACTATTGTAATTTATTGTCTAACTGTCGCCTTTGTTCTCTGAGATATGGAAGGAAATCAGGAGCAGCGTAGATCAAAAAGAAAGAAACACTCCTGGCTCCACATTCAGCTCAATAAATTCAAAAATTACCCACTGGTCGCAGATAGACCCAAAGGCTTGATTTTTGTAAGTACAATCAGTGCCAGCTACTTCAGCAAATCACGGCCTCAAACCGATGTTAGGCCCCTTACTTTTACATGCACAAAGACTTTATGGCCATTTCAGACCTGGCTGCTGTACAACTATTTTCTTCTTATCTCAATATGATACATGGTGCATCAGACATAAAGAAAATATATAATGTAAGCTCATTCAGCATTTCATGCATGCCCTCAACTTTATTTTAAAAGGTCCCATTTCTAGTCTCATAGAATAATTAAAGCACAGAAGGAGGCCATTTGGCCCATTAGCTCCAAAGTGCAATACAACTAATTCCACCCTCCCCACTATTTCCTTTGCTATTTTCTTCCCTTCAGATAATTATCAACTTCCTTCTGAAAGCTACAAATTGAACTGCGTCTACCATAGGAAGTGGATTAAAGATCCTGATTGCACAGTATGTGAAAATGTTTCTCATTGTGTTGCCTTTCATTCTGTTGTCATTATCCTTAAATCAAAGTCTTCTGATTCTCGACCCTTCCAGTTCAATTAGACACTCATAGGAGGTGATTCTCACAAGCCATGCGCTGCTCAAGTGGAGGCTCTTTAGCAGGTTTCCCTCAGTCTCTGTGAGTCTTTGGCCACCAGATTTCCAGCACTGCCTATTCCATGGCAGAATTTGGTGTGTAGCTGTATAATTTTTGGAGATGAGCATTAGCATCCCATTAGCGGGCTCAGGACTGAAGGCTGTGGGCCTGCTAGTGTTCCTACCGCTCCCCCCCCCCACCTCACTCCAGTGAAGTTTACAACAGCTTCCTACTTGGAGGAAGCTGGTGGCCCAACCTCACTGGAGTGAAGGGGGGCCATTGATGCTCCCCTCAGGAGGTCAGGGTAAGGGCATTACCCTGGGCATTACCAACCTGGCAGTGCCAGTGGGCCAGGCATTCTAAGGGGCAAAGTGGCACTGCCCAAGAGGGCACTTTGGCACTACCTACTGGGTGTCAGGCAGTGCCAAGAGGGTGGGGTCAGAGAGGAGGTGGGTACCATAGTGGCGGAGCAATCGGTGACAGGGTGGGGGGGGGGTGGGTTCCTGCTGCCGTCTGCACTTGGGCTAGGTGACAGAGATAGGGAGTCCAGCAATTGGGGCTGGCCATAGGAGTGCATGGGTGGGGTGGGGGGCAGCAATTGAGAGGCTGGTAGCGTGGGCTGATCCCCACACTGACATATCAGCACATGCACAGTGACCTGCTCTGTGCTATGCTGCTGACCTTGCCAGCGAATTACCAAAGATTAGTACTTGCTGGCTGTAGGCCTGCACATTGCACCAACCTATCTATTTTCTGAATGTAATATCATTTCTTTGCTTTCAAGAGTTTGTATTCTTTAAGTGTCGGGATAGTTCTACATGCACAAACATTATTATGCACAGAAAACTTTATTCTTATGTCTATCACAATCTAGTCTAATTGCACTGCTCTTCTGCAGCCTCAGGAGAGTGCTTATTCCAACTATCTAACTTATTCCCACCAGTACTGCATTTTGTTTATGATTTTGGAATTAGTAACAATCCCTGCCTTGCTCTTGAAGCCTTTCTTCCATTTATTTCTTTTAAATGATGTTATCTTGCCAGTGGACTGAATAAGCTGTAGAAAAATGAGTCAGCTTAATGCTTTCAGGCTGTCAACATATTAGTTTTCTTTTCGTCTGGTCATCTAGTCTTAAACTCAGAGCTGTAGACATTGGGTCCATTCAAGGCAATCTCACAATTGCAAACTGTAAATCTTAACTGTCCACTTATTCTGAAAGCATTAGGGTGGTTAAACACAGAAAACCACACCCATCATTGTACTGTAGGAGGAAGACATTCAGCATGAATATATTCTCCTTTCCTTTCTATGGCCTGAATGTTAACTTACAGGAACATGTGGGTTTGGAAGTAGGCGAGGTGTTCAAAGCCAGGAAATTGACAGCATATCGAGAATGTGTCAGCTTCTGTGTTTAACTGCAGTGCATTAGTTTCTGTGTGAACAAGACCTCGAGGTGGTTTGTCAATTTCAATATGTTAATCTCTCTCAATATTAATGCAGCTTTTGCAATTTAATTGTGGATCTATGGATTTCCTGGGCTTCCTGGATCTTGTCAGTGAAAACAAGGCAAAATTATTGGCAATTGAGGGGCTGAAGTTATGAGACAGAAATATGCCAATATGTATTGGAACCTTTTGCTGCTTTCTCACCCATGTGTGTGAAAGACTTTGTTCACAGTATTTGTGCTGAGAGGTTATTTTCGTACTTTGAGGTTTGTACATTTGATTTCCTCATTGAAGCTCTGATCTGTTGGATCAGCATTTTGTTTGGAGCCTCGGATAGGGGCCAATATGTCCTACAGCATTAAACAGCAATAGCCACTCCTCACAGACCTGAAACTCCACAGGGAAGAGGGAAGCAGCGGGTGGGTATAGCTCACAGGAGGCCACATGCATAGATGGGGCCTCCAGGTATATAATAAACTCCCTCAAAATGATGGAACATCAGTTTCTCTGGAGACTGAGTTTCATGTCAGACAGGTGTAATCTGCTGGAACAGAATCTGTTGCCAAGTGTACTTGGTGGTCGAGCATAACCATTGGCTGCCAAAGTCAGCATTGCTCTTAATTTGTTTGCCCCAGCTCCTGCCAGGGTTGTGCGAGAGATATTTGTCGGATCTCCCAGTAGGAGTCAATAAATGCATGAGACGGGTGGCTCATGGGTTGTTGGTTAGGAAAGGCAGTTTTCCATTTATAATCTCAGCAGCCCTAAATGACATCCCATTGACACAGGATGTCCTGATATTCACCCATATGACGACTAAAGTATTCCTAGATCACACATGATCTATTTGTGGGTATTTACCACCCACAAGGCCTTCCGCTTGCTCAATATTTGGCTGATGTGCAGCTGCAAGATGATATTTGTGTGGTTGACTGCAAACTTCCCAGTTCAAAATCCCTAATCTCTTCATGCTGCAACCTCAACTTACCAACTGGCTCCTGGAGATGAGGGACATGCGCATAAAATATAGCTGATGACTGCCAAGCCATGAAGTCCAGGAACAAGACTCTATATGCCTTCTTAACAACCTTATCGACTTGATTGCCAACTTTCAGGGACCTATGCACATATATACCAGGATCCCTCTGTTCATCAACACTATTAAGAGTCCTACCATTAGCCCTATACTCTGTTATTCCTGCCAAAGTGAATTACCTCACATTTTTCCGCATTAAACTCCATTTGCCACCTCTCGGCCCAGCTCTGCAACTTGTCCAAGTCTCTCTGCAAACTATAACACCCCTCTTCATTATCTACCACTCCTCCGACTTTGGTGTCATCCGCAAATTTACTAATCCATCCTTCAATACCCTCATCCAGATCATTATAAAAATTACAAACAGCAGGGGCCCCAAAACAGATCCCTGAGGTACACCACTTGTAACCGAACTCCATGATGAATAATTTCCATCAACCACCACCATCTGTCTTCTATCAGCTAGCCAATTCCTAATCCAATTAGCTAAATCACCTCAATCCCATACATCTGCATTTTCTGCAGAAGCCTTCCATGGGCCACCTTATCGAACGCCTTACTAAAGTCCATATATACCACATCAACTGCCTTACCCCCATCCACCCCTTTGGTCACTTTTTCAAAAAACTCAATAAGGTTAGTAAGGCATGACCTACCCTTCACAAAACCATGCTGACTATCCCCAATCAATTCGTTTCTCTCTAAATAACTATAAATCCTATCCCTAATAATTCTTTCCAATACTTTGCCCACAACAGAAGTAATACTCACCGGTTTATAATTCCCCGGAAAGTCTCTATTCCCCTTCTTGAACAATGGGACCACATTCGCTATCCTCCAGTCTTCCGGCACTATACCCGTAACCAACAACAACCTGAAGATCAGAGCCAGAGGCTCTGCAATCGCCTCTCTCTCCTCCCAGAGAATCCTAGGGTAAATCCCGTCCGGCCCAGGGGACTTATCTAACTTCAAACTCTCAAGAATATCCAGCACATCCTCCTTATCTACTTCAATACTTTCCAGTTTGCAACCCTGTATCAACCCTGTAGTTGTGTTCTCCACAACTACATTTACATCTCCCTGCGTGAATACAGAAGAGAAATATTTGTTCAGTGCCTCTCCAATCTCTTCAGGCTCCACGCACAACTTCCCACTGCTGTCTCTGACTGGCCCTAATCTTGCCCTAACCAATCTTGTATTCTTAACATATCTAAAGATAATTAGATATCTGTAATTATTGTAATTATTATTACCAGAAATATGAGGGAAGATCTTATAGAACCATATAAGATTTTGAAGGGAATAACTGGAATGAGGGGGCATGGTCTCAAAATTAGAGGAAGCAGATTTAGGACTGAATTGAAGAGGAACTTCTTCACACAAAGGGTTGTGAATCTGTGGAATTCCCTGCCCAGTGAAACAGTTGAGGCTACCTCATTGAATCTTTTTAAGGCAAGGATAGATACATTTTCGAACAGTAAAATAATTAAGGTGAGCAGGTGGACAAGTGAGCTGAATCCACAAAAAGATCAGTCATAATCTTATTGAATAATAGAGCATGCTTGAGGGACCAGATGGCCTACTCCTACTTCTAGTTCTTATGTTCTTGTGTAACCAAAAATAGGCCATCACGGGGAAGTGATGGAACAAATTATATTCACACGGCTCAAATATAAAATAGAAGCTTAACACTCTAATAATATAAAAGAAACCCTTTGTAATATTCCTTTGTGCAGCTTCATATCTTTACCCTTCCTTTTCTTAGCATTTCTACATGGAGGTTTACCAGGATGCTGCCTGGTATGGAAGGTCTGAGTTACGAGGAGAGGTTAGGCAAATTTTCCTTAGAAAGACGTAGCCTTAGAGGAGATCTGATAGAGGTGTACAAGATTATGAGGGGTATAGATAGAGTAAACAGGGTTAAGCTTTTTCCTAGGATGGACTCAAATAGCACGGGGGGTCATGGGCTTAGGGTGAGGGGGGTAAGGTATAATTTGGATGCTAGAGGGAGTTTTTTCACACAGAGGGTGGTGGGGGTATGGAATGCGCTGCCAAGTAAAGTGGTGGAGGCAGGTACTCTGGAGTTATTTAAGAAATACTTAGACGGGCACATGAACAGAATGGGAATGGAGGGGTATAGAAAACTGATTTAAAATAGGGATCATGAGCCTTGGGAGTCCCTGGGAAGTGTGTAAATAGAGGATGATATTGATGTACTTGTTTTTATCCTACAGGTGCTTTGGTCCACCTTGTTGTCTAACAAGGGGCATACACGCGATGGGTCGTGAGAGGGCTGCTCTTGGATTTTTTTCGAGAGTATCCTAGTCCTTCACGTCGTTAGTGTACGCTTGACCTGGACCATTTGATGGGGCAACACGACAGCTCAGTGACTATCGCTGTGCTGTGCAGATACATGGATTTGGGCCTGTGTCTGTGGGAGTTTGCGCATTCTCCCCGTGCTTGCGTGGATTTTCTCCAGGTGCTCTGGTTTCCTCCCACATCCCAAAGATGTGCTCTTAGGCTAATTGGAAGAACAAATTCTCCCTAAATTGTCTCAAATTTGGTTTTTAATCCATAGGTCTATTAACATAGATGGGATCACGGGTCAAGGTGGGAACATCTGGGTGGCGGCGTGGGCTCGTTGGGCCGAAGGGCCTGTTTCCCGTGCTGTTTTGTTCTTTGTTCAATCCCTGTAGCTTCAGCAGAGGAAGGCTGCTTCAGTAACATGGACGTTGCTCATGGACTGCGGTTCAAGAAGAACCACCACCTCAAGGATGATTATGGATGAGCAATAAATGCTCGCTTTCCAGTAACACTCACTCCTCTATAAATGAATACATATTTAGAAATTCCTGCACTGACAGTTGAACGGCTCTTGGTTAATGACTCCTTATCTTTCAAACTCATGAGAGCCTTGCATATACCGTTTAGAAACACATTGTAAAAATGGGAAACGAGGCAGCATTTTGGGTAATGACTGAAGTGGGAGCAACAGGTGAGAAATGGGATTAGTCTGAGCCATGTCCTTACCTCCATGGCCCCTTTTACCATCCCACTCATGACCTACCCATATTTCTCTTCTAGCAGTAAGCTGGATTACACTTTGCTGCAGCTCAGTTGGGTAAAGAATAGCCAAAGCTACTTACTGCATGCTGAATCCTGTTTAAAGTAGCATTCATCATGTGCAAGCCATGAATGAAAACCTGCAAACACTCCAGAGATGTTCCATGCAAATGGATAATATTTCCATGGATGAAGTTATCACAAAGGTGCCTTTATCACCAAGACCTGCAACATCATTCCATTCATGCTTGAGATAGACTCCTATGATCTGGCAACAAATGTGCACATTTGTTGTGGCTGTCTCATTGAATCCTGTTCTTCTGAGGCTGCTGAAGTTCCATAGTTGTGCCTAACTCTGTGAAGCTTAGAAACTCCCCACTGCTGTACCTGTCTCCTCCACAGCGCACTTGTGTTGTGTGAGTCACTAATGATAATTGAGCTTTCTCTGTAACCAGTAAGAACTTGAACTTGAGCTCAGGCATAGTCTGCCTAAGACCTGTGATGATGCAAACTCAGGGCGTATGACTTACTCTGATAAGTTATCATCCTCCTACACCTCTTGCTATGGGATGCCTGAAATCCCTGTGGGAGATGAAATACACGAATCAGAACTCTCTGAAATAATTTATTTGAATGTGTCAATGATCATGTTTCACTTGCTGCTGAAGTTAGATCAACATGACAGAGTGTCGTGTGCATGTGGCTGTTTGATGTTTAATTCTATCATCAGATAGCTGAGAGGTCCCCATCTTTCCTACATTGATAGCCCAGTATGACGAGACTCCACAAATGTCCAACACCACCTCCTCTGCCACTGTCTGATGAGAGGTGGCTGGAGGGCAATCTCAGGTTCAATGCTTCTCCCTCATGTTCTGTGCTTTGTTCTGCAAAGAAGAAAAACAACGACCTATGAGAGAGAGTGGCATATTTTGAATGGATGAATAAAGTGCATGTGTTGATAGTGATTATGAGGGAAAGGATGAGGGTGAGTATTATTGATGGATAGACAGATGGGGATATGAGGAAGTGAGAGGGCTAGATGTGAGGAGCAACGTGCTGGAATAGGCTTGAGTTGGCAGCAGCAGAAATATAAGACAACATCAGGATATAACTGAATGTGCACTCTGCTTAGTTTTCAAGCCCTGATTGGTGATTAATCTCCCAATTTCAGGAAGCATTGAATCTACGTTTGTGTACCATATTCCTGCTAACTTCACGGGAAACATCCAGCCATGCTGGTTTAATTGATGCGCTCCTTCCTTCCATCAGTAGGGAAAAGTAGCTCCCCTCTGGTCCTTACAACATCACATTTTTTAAAAAAATAGACTGAAGGGATTTAGGTGTGACTAGCTATGCCAGAATTTATTGTCCATCCATAATCGCCCTTAAGAAGGGGTTGGTGAGCTGTCGTCTTGAATTGCTGCAATCCCTGCGGTGTAGGTGTAGCCACAATGCTGTTGGAGAAGGAGTTCCGGGATTTTGATCCAGTGACAGTGACAGGATGCTAATATATATTTCCAAACCAATGTGGGAGTGGTTTGGAAGGGAGCTGTGACAATACACAGCTTCTGAATATGTGTATTCCATTCTGACAGTTCGTTTTGCTTTGCTTCCTACTCTAAATGCCATCAAATTTCATGCTTTGAATTTCCTTTAAATATTGGAATTGAATTTGGTTCATGGGTGTTATCGTCATGCCTGCTAAGAGGTTAGGAGTCGTGGAAATAATATGGTCATGCAGTGGGTTAAAAAAAACAATGGAAACATGCTTATCCTTACTTTTGTGTTTCCTGCAGACACTGCCCCATCTTCTCCCAGCCCATCATGAATTTAATATTCTGCCATAAATTCTTTTCCTGTGTTTTAATTTCTTTTAGTAGTCAATTATCTGTGTGATTTGTAAAGACAAAAAGCAATGGCACTGATAGTATAGAGGTCCCTAATTAAAATACAGAGGACTCTCAGTAATGTTAGATAAAATACTATGTATATATTTCCAGGTTATTGAAAATAGTTGCGTATTTTCATGGCTGCACTTTATGCCTGTTTCATAGTGGAATCAGCATCAGGGACAGATATGGGAAAACAGGAAATTGTGAATGGACAAAGTTGTAGATAACACCAGTAACACCACTGTTCATGTGTAGATGTTTTATTTCACCTGAGGCAATCAGCTTGTGCAACTGTGCTCTGTAGGATGAACCAAGAGATTATCCTGTCAATACATTTTCCCAAACAAAGATTTCTCTCCACTAGTTCATTTTTTTAAATTGTATTTCACAGAAGTCACAACACATTCTATAGCAATTTGCCAGATTACATTTTTCCTGAAGTTGGCCACGGCACACCACAACAAAATTACTTTTCCTGCATTCAGGAGGTTAAACATTCAGGAGGTTAAAACTCATTAATAAAGATAAAGTTGCATTGTTCCAGATGACCATAGGCTGGTGGTGATTTAACATGAGCATTGCCACACCTCAGGTGAAGAGCAAGGTTGAGAAGTTGATGAATAACCTCAGAAACTGAACCCATGCTGCGAGCATTGCTCTGTATCATAAATGAGCCATCTTGTCAACAGAGCTAGACCATCTTCCCAAATAACACCATTAGTGGTGGCAAAAAGATTACAAAATTATTGACTCTCACTTTGACAAAAATAAACACAAATTAATTCAAGGAAAGAGGCATGGTTTTCATGGAATTTCTTGCAGATTTGCAATATTAAAGTGCAAATTGTAGAAAACGCAAGTTCTGTCCATTGAAATCAGTTATTTTTTAATGAAAATCTTACATAAAAACTGAGGAATTATTCAAGATCATTGCCCAGATTTTGTTGCTGGATAAATGTAATGCTTCACATTTTTCAGAGAATGAGTAAAGTTGCTGTGGTTTTTTAGCCACCAATTCAGATCATCAAGTCAACACCAATGATGAATGGATACACTTTGTGTTACACTGATCAAGAGCAAATGAAGCTGATAATGAGGTGGCAGAACAATAAGGAAATTGCTTGCTTCCAATCTTCAAAGACAAACTGCAGCATTAACATCAAGCAGTATTCCCTATTAATTGACAGAACTGTGTAAAAAATACTCTCAAAGAAATTTTGCACTCTGATAACTTATGGAGAGGAGCTTCACACTAACAGAATGATGAAGAGGAGAATGTGTCAGTGTTCAGGACTCTATGAATATCTATTTGCCTGTAATTGAAAGAGAGTGCTTGAAGCTTTACAGTGGGAAGATCTTGAGTTAGTCACATTGGGGTTTCTGGATGTGAAAATAAGTTATTTCTCCTGCAGGTTCAGATGTATTTTTGAAAGCAGTCTACAAAGTCAGTGATGCATTCCAGTGGGCAGTTTTTCAAAATGTTGAGTAAAGTAAACCACATGAGGACTGCTAATAAAAAAACGATTACAAGGGTTGGAGCTCCACAGTTATAGACCACCATAACATCTTGCAAGAAAATATGACGAGTAGGTGAGCGGAAAGCGGTGGCAAAAATAATTCACTTGCTGTATATAAGTAATTGGTCATTTCTTTTAAACCTGTTGAGTCACCAATTTCCTTTATTTACTGCCAGCAATTCCACTGCAGAAGTCAGTGAAAACATCAGCTAGAAAGCTATGCAGTATTTTCTCTGAACTACGTGTTGTTTTATCTGCAGCAGCTCTTGAGGCTGTCTTGACTTTTCCCATAAGACTGTTTGCTGCCTGGGGATATCTTAACTCAGCTTTCTTGAGCTGTGTGGAGGAGAGTGATGACTTGAATTAAACTGCATTAAGTTTAAGTTTATTTATTCATATTACAAGTAGGCTTACATTAACACTGCAATGAAGTTACTGTGAAAATTCCCTAGTTAGCACATTCCGGTGCCTGTTCGGGTACAGTGAGGGAAAATTTAGCATGGTCAGTACATCTAACCAGCATGTATTTCAGACTGTGGAAAAAAATAGGAGCATCCAGAAACAGGGAGAATGTGCAGACTCCACACAGTGATATTGTGACAAATGTCCCAGATCAGTTTGTTTGTGTGCATGTATGTGTCTTCTGTCTATTACAGATTATTTTACAATGAATGAGTTAGATAATTACCTCCATTTCTCTCTTTGTTACTTCTGCCTTTTGCTGCAAAGCTTCTGTTACCACTGGTGGATTCTGTTACAAGTGACCCATTCTATGATCACTGGCAAGTTTTGCTATTAGCACTGGCAGATAATGTTATCTATTAATTTCTGTTGTCACTGGCACATTTTGTTGTCACTGACTTGTGGGCAAATTACTAATCACTAGCAGTTTCTGTAATCACTGGCAGTTTCTGTGTAATCACTGGCAGTTTTTGTAATCATTGGTACATTTTATTATTACCAACAGATTTTATTATCGTTGATATATACTATTATTTATAGAAGTTCCTGTTATTCCTGGCAAATACTACTATTACCGACAGACATGGAAAATGTGCTGGTAACTTTTCATTGAAGAATTGATCAAAGTGGCTGAGTTTTTTACGATTTTGATTCAGGTTGGCATGCTTCTATTTTGCAGACAAGTTTCTTTTCAGCCGTTCGTGATATTAATCCATCTCTTAGTGGCTGGCTGTAATGTCTGTCTCTTCATGTATAGACTTCTTTTTTCATGAGGTAATGCCCTCATGACTGATATGTCTGCTTCTTGTTTTTGTCCTTAGTCATGGGTTCTTTGTGGGTCTGACACTCTGAAAAGTTCAATGTGAGCACAGACACAATGGGCCAAATGACCTTTTCCTGTGCTGGTTAAGATGCTGGAGTCGAAAAGGTCATCTGATTATAACTGATCATAAAATTCATAAACGTGGGACCTATCTTGGCCAATAAACAAGTTCTAACATTGCTTTCATTCCGAGTGGTTTAAAATTTAAATGCCATGCAATTTATTTCCCTTGCAATAATATATTTCAAAATTGGCATGCATAGAGTGTGCTTATCAACACATGTATAATCCATAGTCCTAAAATGTTGTTTGTTTTTAATTCGTCAGATTTTTAAGCAGCAAAGATTTTGATCCCAACTACTCCCTTCCCTGCCTCTAACCTGATAAGAAATACAGTTTTTGGGATAATGACTTCCCTTAATTTGTACCTGAAGCCAGCAAAGACTCAATAATTAGTTTGGCATCACTGATTATTATTGTCACATGTATTGGGATACAGTGAGAAGTATTGTTTCTTGCCGCTGTTACAGCCAAAAGCATACCATTCATAGAACACATAGAGGAGAAGGAAAGGAGCAGGTGCAGAATGTATTGTTGCAGTTACCCATAAGGTGAAGAGAAAGATCAGCTTAATGTGTGATAGGACCAATCAAAAGTCTAATGGCCTCGAGGAAGAAGCTGATCTTGAGTTGATTGATATGTGTTTCTAGACTTCTATATCTTTTTCCCAATGGAAGAAGGTAGAAGAAAATATGTCCTGGGTGCGTGGGAATCCTTGATTATGCAGGCTGCTTTTCTGAGGCAGCTGGGAGTGTAGATGGAGGCTGGTTTGCGTGATGGACTGGATTACATTCACAATCCTTTGTAATTTCTTGCGGTCTTGGGCAGAGCATGAGCCGTACCAAGCTGTGATACAGCCTGAAAGGATGCTTTCTATGGTACACCTCTAGACATTCGTGAGACAGCAACTATCTTTTGATTTTTGAGACTATTACTAATGTTGCAATTTGACTTGTGCTGAGAAGATTGCTCAATGGACTTACATATTATCTCATCTTTAAAGATTTGTGTACCAGCAGATTTAAAAGCTGAACTACAAAATATGATTCACTCACCTTTCCAATGAGCAGTTCTTTAAACCTATCGCCAGCAGAAATAATGCTGGAACTGAATGCAAAGTTCAAAATATTTATTTGTTAACCTGACCGAATGTTAAATTTATCAATGGTTGGTTCACCATTCTTCCAATGGTGGAACTCACCATTCTGAAAGAGTGACAGAAAGATCAGTGTATGTATTTGAAATAAAGGTTAATGATTGATCAGAGAGAAAGCTGGTTCACATTAGGTGAATTAAAACAGTAGAAATTAACTACACTTAAAACATGGCACAAATCAAAAATCCACAAGTATCCCGAACATAATATAAAAAATTACATTCGCAGCTCCATCTTTCTACCTACTTGGAAGAAAATAAATTTGTACTTGTAGGATATTTTTTTTCTTCTGTTAAAATAACATATAACCAACAATTGTTTTTAACCACAGAAGTATCTGACAAACTCAGGGTGGTAAGGGTATGGAATGCCCTGCCTGCTGCCGTTGTAGATGCGCCAAGTTTGGGGGCGTTTAAGAGGTCAGTAGATAAGCTTATGGATGAAAAGGGAATGGTTTAGGTTAGAGGGTCACTGCTTTTTCTTAATTGGTTGGCGCAACATCTAGGGCCGAAGGGCCTGTTCTGCGCTGTAATGTTCTATGTTAACACTCTCGAAGCGCCATTAAGAACAGCATAAGGAACTAGGTGAATGCAGTGTGTTTCCATTAGTCTTTGATAACATTTGTACTCAGATAGGATAAATTGCTCAGGGGACTGTCTGTCTCTCTTCCATGCCCCTTCTCCCTTTCCTGTGGCCTCCTGAAGCCTGGTGCTTTGCCATTCCTATGGAAATTGTTATTCTTTAGTTTCAATGGTCTTCATTTCTGAAGGTAAAACATCCATTTCCAGCTGCATACTTCCTGGTGTTTAGGTGGAGTCCAAGCAGTCTTGTCCATTGCTCCAGTGGCCACATGATGCCAGGAGGCTGATGACCCTCTGAACTGGCAAATTCTTAATTTTTTTATTTTTTCATGTGTTGGGGGCATCACTGGCAAAATCAGTATTTTGTCTGTCCCAAAATTGGCCTATTGAGTGGCTTGCTAGGCCATTTCAAAGGGAAGTTAAGTACTGTGATCCTGCAGACCAGGTAAGGATGGCAGGTTTCCTTGCTGAGGGACATCAGTGAACAAGGTGTGCTTTTAGGACAATCAATGATAAGTGCCATGGTCACCATTACTGAGACGAGCTTCATATTCCAGATTTAATAACTGAATTTCAATTCCATCAACTGCCATGTTAGGATTTGAATCCATGTCCTCAGGGCGTTTGCCTGGATTTCTGAGTTACTAGTGCATTACATTACTCTATATCCATATGCTAGTTTATCCCCTAACCAGCAGTGGACTTCTGCCATCTTAAATTAAAATATGCAAGCTCTTTTAACTTATAAAAAGTATGAACGTGTCCCTTGCCTGCCTTCAGCTGGTGTAATGCATGTACCAGTTGCCCTCAGGAAAATTCAGAATGTTTGCAAAGGTGTCTCTTAGCAAGTCGTCAGCTAACTTTTATTGGCTTGTTTAAATGTGCAAGCAAGTTTGGAAACCTGCACTCGCAATAACCCCATCCCCACCCTCGCCCCTTCAACCCTCACAAAGATTAAGAAACTGCAAACAGAGGCTGGTCATTGTGCCACATGACATCGCTGTCATTTTATTTTAAACTACCCATCTCCTCTATGACCTGAATCATTCTCTGAAAATCTGATCAACTGTTGATGTGAAGTTCAAGTTGCCCTGTATCTTCCTTGGGGGACTTTGAAGTAAAAATTTATATTCCCAAAACGGGAAGTATCAATTCTACAGCACAAATCTCTTTGATAAATCCAAACACTATACAAGAAGAAAAATATGGAAAAGAAATTACTCAGCCAAGGACAACCTTGACAAAATTATCATTGAAGCATCAGTCAGCATTGTGACGAGACCAAGGTAAGAGTCCACAAGAACTTTCTGTCAGCTTTTCATGATCTCTTTTTATGACCCTTTTATGTACGAACACCATGATGTTAAATGTGAAAGTCGCTAAGATTTCAAATAATGGTCATTGTTCAGCCAGTGACCCCAGACATTTTTCAGACCCATAACTAAGGAGGGTTCGCATGGGAACACCACCATTTTCTAATTCATCTCCAAGTCATACACCATCTGATTTGAAAATACATTGCCATTTCCTCATTGTTCCTGAGTCAAAATCATAAAAGCCTCTTCAGAACAGCACCGTGGAAGCACTTTCAGAATAAGGAAGGCAGCAGTTCATAAAGTTGGATCTCCCCATCACTACGATGAGGGATGCATTATAAATGCCCACATCTCATTAACAAGTTTAAATAAACTGTCCCTGCTGACTCTAAGACTATGGAAATCATTAAAGTTAAGTTCAGTTCTGCCATTCCTTATGCATTTTCAAACAGGAATCATGGGTGGTGAACAGGAGTGGCAAGGATGACTGATATTTTTTGCCTCCCTGACACTGGGGTACTGACATTTAATTCAAGTGGATTTACAGCCATTGAACTGGGACTGCAATACATAGATATGGCACATTTTCCAGTGTATTCACCAATTGGACTATCATCAAGGGACTACTTCTTTACCTTATTTCTTTTATTAGAGCACAGGCTGAGGGAAGAAAGAAATGCAGAAAGTATTACAGCATGATATCTTGGTACACGATCTGCACAAGTTACGATTGACTCTCAAACCCAACCGGAAATAAAAGGTTAAAATTATTTTCAAAAAATGAAATATTTTACCTGGAAATACCAAATACAAAGAAGTAGGCTGCCAAATATACTTGACTGCTGCAGTGTGAATCTTATACGTGCTGAGTATGGAGTAACAGTTGTTCTTTGGCAGTTGAAGGACTAAAATATTTGGACAGCTTATTGGAATGGACCACTCATAGAGGTTAGAGCAATCTACTCTCTTCCCATTATTTATTAAAACGTGTTGCAAATGTGTTTGTTCATAAACAATTCTTCCTTTTCATCTACCACATTTGCTTCAATTCTGCCTCAGAACATTCACAATAAATTGCTCATCATACTGTTACAAAATTTCTCAAATAAGATTAGTTGGAGCTGATAATTTGACTTCAAAATCAGGAACCCAATTCTTGCTAATATATTCGTGAGGAAACAGCAAAGGGAAGAGACCGCTTTTAAGATATGAGCAATTATTCATCATTTTTAATCACTAATTTCCACCATTCATCATGATGCTTGTTCCTGAATTGTAGTAGCTGTGAAAGCAGCTGCAATACTCATTTAGTAGAAGAGCTCAGTTACTTTGGTTAAGCCTCTCCAATTTAGTTTGGGTGATTTATAAATGTCAACAGGATCTTCAGGGTTGATTTCCATCGTCAACTTCCTCCAGATCATCTGCTACTTTATTTAATGTCAATTGCAATGTGAACAGATTAAATCGGTCACACACACTATTACAACTGCCTTGTGGAGGAGGATGCTATTGACAGTTGGAAGAAGAGTTATGATAATATTCACTAATCCCTCCAAGCTAGTTCCACCGCTGGTACCCAGCACTTGCTGTTCAGTCAAAAAGAATTAAAATAACCTAAGTAAGCAGGGAAAAAAAAATGTTTCAGTTAACATGGGCCATCGTATGTTCTGCTTGAGCTCTCTGGGCTGAGATATGATGAAAGGATACAGTTTAATTAATTATTTTACAGGATATAAATGTTACTGGTTAGATCAGCATTTATTGCACATTTTTAATTGCCCTATCACCACTTTCTTGAACTGCTGCAGTCCATGCGGTGTACTGTTAGGAAGGGAGTTCCATGTAGGGTTTTAACTCAGTAAAGGTGTGTGGTTTGAAAGGGAACTTGCAGGAGGCAGTGTTGCCATCCATCTGCTGCCCTTGCCTTTCTAGGTGGTAGATGTCATGGATTTGGAAGGTATTGTTGAAGAAGCGTTAGTGAATTGCTGCAGTGCATCTTGTAGATGGTACATACTGCTGCTACTGAGAATTAGTAATGGAGGTAGTGAATGTCTAAGGTGGTGGATAGGATACCAGTCAAGTGGATCCTTGATGAGGTTGAGCTTCTTTGTTGTTGGAGCTGCACTTACTCAGGATCACTCCCAACTTGTACCTTGTAGATGGCTTACGAGCTTTGGGAGGTCAGGAGGTGAATTACTCATTGCAGAATTCCCAGCCGCTAATGTGTTAGTATTTGTATTGTTCATTTAGTTCAGTTTTTGTCAGTGGTAACCCCCCCAGGATGTTAATAGTTCGCCTGAATCATAGAATGGTACAACATAGAAACAGATTATCAAACCTTCACTGCAGCGTTCCTCCGTAACTGTTCCCCATCCAGGTGGAGATGGGTTGCCAATTATTATCTCATTGCATTTCTTAATTGTTTATACTGTTTAGTATTTATTTTAATTTTCTTCCAAAGGAATTTATGAAATTGCTTCAGTAATACATTGTAGCAGAGAATTTTACATTCCAACCACGCTGTGAATGAGGAAAGGGACTTGGCCGATCTCAGTGAATCGATCCCAAAAGACTTACCTCCTATTGCAGCATCCAATTATTTCCGAAACAGTGTGATCAAATCTTCCTCAGACTTACGAAAAGAAAGGATTTGAATTTACATTACATCTTTCATAAGCTCTAGGTATCCAAAGCACAGTCAGTGAAGTACTTTTAGAAGTAGTCACAGTAACAATGTAAGAGACCCAGCAGCCAATTTGCACATAAACCCTCAGAAGAAGCAATGTGATAATGAACAGACAATCAATTTTAACTATGTTGATTGAGAGAGAAAAATCCAATAAAATACCAAGAGTAATTCCTCTGTTCTTCTTCAAAAATAGTGGAATCTATTCCATCTACCTGCGAGAACAGGCCAGGCCATTGGTTTAACGTCTCCTCTGAAAATTGACACCTCTGACAATGATGCTTTCCCTCAGTAATACACTGGAGTGTCAACCCAGATTTTTGTGCTCAATTCTTGGAGTGAAACTTGCATCAAATTTCACCAAGAATTAAGACTCTGTAGGATAGAGGTCTGAAGGGATAAGGAGATTATTAGTAGTAGGAAGAAATGAAGCAAAATGGAGCTTATGAGCTGATGAGATCAACTGAGCTACAACTATCCTGTTTGGTTTTTCCGAGTTGCCTATGCATTCTGTTTGCTTGTTGATTGCTGTTATGTAATAGCTGCACATGATGGGCTGGATGTAGTGGAGCTGCTGGAGCAGGTTTGGTGGCAGGAGGGCTAGAAACATTGTGTGGGTGTATTGGCATGGATTCTTAACGCATGAAAAACTGTCTTCAGTTAAGTTGGGGGGCAATTATTATTAAGCATTAACAAACCAGTTAACTCCAACTATCCTTAAGCCTAACGGAATTTACTGGTGGCTCAGTGATCCACCCAAACTCTCTCAGCTTTTTGTTTTGATGTTTTACGTTTCCTTTGAGATTCTGTTTCCTTTACTACTTCAGGAGGTTGCCTTTTTAATTTATCCCCGAATTTATTGATTTAGTTTCTTCGTTACCTAAAAGAAGAAGTGTTCCTGTGCCTCTCAAAGGCTGCCCAGCAAACACCATTTGGGATTTGCCTGTAGCCTTATAGCCAGCAGGGTGATTCCTTGTTTCGGGACCTGACATTGGGAAGGTCCACCCTCTGTTCCTTTTTCTGATTCCACCGTACCACAATCCACATCCTGCTCTCAGTGTTCTGTGTCCTGGGCTCCAGTGCCAATTCTGAGATGGGTTTTGGCGCATTGCTGGCAATGAAAATCATGTGGGTGGTCCAATGATGGGCAGGCACATTATTGCGATAGCTTTCCTTCCAAAAGCAACAGCAGTTTCCAACTGGTTCTCCGCCTAGTAATGGAAACCCATGTGTCATTGGAATAAAATCCAGCCTGGTGTGCGGCGAATCCAGTGACATAAATGGATCTTTTTCAACTTCGTCCTCTGTATTTCCAACATATTGAAAGAGTCTGTGTGTAATCCATTTCTTTCGGTCTAATGCATTTGTCTATGTTGAACTTCCATTGCCATTCTTCTGCCAATATTTTACCCTCCTGAGCTCACGTTATCAAATCATTGCCTTTTCTTGTTTGACATCAGCTGACTAGAGTAGTCAGCTACTCTAGAGTAGTCAGTCAGCTGACTACTCTACGTCCTGAATAATCTTGAAGACTTCTATTTGGCAACCCTCAATTTGTTATAACCTGAACATCAACAATTTTAGCTTATGAAATTTTCCTTCAAACTCTAATCCTTCATATAATCACAGAAACCCTGCAGTGCAGAAAGAAGCCATCTGGCCCATTGAGTCTGCATCAATCACAATCCCACTCAGGCCCTATCCCCATATCCCGACACATTTACCCATTAATCCCTCTAATCTGCGCATCTCAGGACATTGAGGGGCAATTTTAGCATGGCCAATCAACCTAACTGAGACATCTTTGGACTGTGGCAGGAAATCAGAGCATCTGGAGGAAATCTATGCAGAGACGAGGAGAATGTGCCAACTCCACACAGACAAAGAACAACACAGCATGGGAAACAGGCCCTTCGGCCCAACGAGCCCGCGCCGCCGTCCTAACGTCTTAATGACAAATAGAGACCAATATAGGGACAATTTGTTACCCAATCAGCCTAAGAGCACATTTTTGGGATGTGGGAGGAAACCGGAGCACCCGGAGAAAACCCACGCAACCATGGGGAGAACGCGCAAACTCCCACAGACACCGGCCCAAATCCATGTGTCTGCACAGCAACAGCGATAGTCTCTGAGCTGTCATGTTACCCATCTGATGGTCCAGTTTAAGCATACACTAACGACATGAAGCACTAGGCCACTCCTGAAGTAACATCCAGGAGCAGCCCTCGCACGACCTGCCGAATGCTTGCACCTTGTTGGTCAACAAGGTGGACCGAACAGCCTGTGGAAACAATTAAAGTATTTAAACAGTCCTCCTATATCCCTCTATCTGCAGACCGCTCATGTGGCTGTCCAAGAAACCCTTAAACAACCCTAGCGTGCCTGCTCCCACTACCTTACTCGGTAGTGCATTCCACACCCCCACTACCCTTTGTGTGAAAAAATGCCCTCTAATATTAGTCTTATACATAGCCCCCCTCACCCTAAGGCCGTGACCCCTCATTCTATCCGCATCTAATGGTGGAAAAAGCTTACCACCATTTACTCTATCTATACCCCTCATAATCTTATATACCTCTAATAGATCCCCTCTCAGCCGACGTCTTTCAAGGGAAAACAACCCCAGTGCGTTCAATCTTTCCTCGTAAGACATCCCTTCCATACCAGGCAGCATCCTGGTAAATCTCCTCTGCACTCTCTCCAGGGACTCCACATCCTTCCGGTAGTACGGCGACCAGAACTGGACACAGTACTCCAAGTGAGGCCTAACCAACGTTCTATACACTTGCAACATCAGACTCCTACTCTTGTATTCTATACCCCTTCCTATGAAGGCTAACGTACCATATGCTTTCTTTATCACTTTCTCCACCTGTACTGACACCTTCAGAGACTTGTGAACCTGCAGCCCTAGGTCTCTCTGCGTCTCTATACTCTGGATAGTTTTACCTTTTATCCTATAACTCCCCTCTAAATTATTCCGGCCAAAATGCATCACCTCGCATTTATCCGGATTAAATTCCATTTGCCATCTATCTGTCCAATCTACCAGCCTATCTATGTCCTGTTGTATTGCCTGGCACTGCTCCTCAGTCCCTGCCAATCCAAGCATCTTAGTGTCATCAGCAAATTTGCTGATCACACCACCTACCCCCTCTTCCAAGTCATTTATATAAATCACAAATAGAAGAGGTCCTAGTACTGAGCCCTCTGGCACACCACTAGTGACTGACCTCCAGTTGGAAAAAGAGCAGACAGTGACCCAAGCTGGGAACGAACCCAGGTCACTAGACCTGTGAAATAGCAGTGCTAACCGCTGTTCTACCGTGCCACCCAGCATCCTTGATAAAATCCAGGCTGAGTCTCCAATGCTGTACTGCAAATGAAGTCTTTATCATTGCAAATGAAGTCTTTCAGATGAGATGTTGAACTGAGGCCCCATCTGTTACCCCAGTTGGATGTAAAAGATGCCACAGCATCTGAAGAAGAATGGAGGGGGTTCTGAATGATGACCTGGTAAACTTTAATCTCTCCACCAGCATTATAAAAACAGATTATCTAGTTATTAATTCAGTGCTGTCTGTGGGACTTTGCACAGATTCTGTGCCCCGTTTCCTGTGTAACAACAGTGACTGTGTTTCAAAAAAATATTTCATTGTAAAGAGCTTCGGGACTGCCTCATATCAACAAGGGAGTAGCATAAATGCTAATCTTTGTTATTTCAAACATTTTAGTCGAGTATATTAAACACCACAGCTGAAATGCATTACGACATTACACCCAGAGTTCGTTCTTAAGAAAAAAATAATACATAGGAGCAGCCTTATTAGGTACAATAGTTATTCAGTAGGCAGTGATAGGTCTTTGCACTGTAACTTTAAGAGCTAGACACACATTTTTCACAGTCTAAGATCTTTCATTCCAACTTAATTTGAATTACAGTCCTAGTCCTAGTCCTTTTCCTTCAGTGATTTAGTCTGTTGGATTGTCCTTTCTCATTTGCAAACCAAATGCCTGCACCCACTGATGTTGCAATGGTCAATTCACATTGTGACATTAATTTTGTTATTTATTATGATATGATTGGAAAATTGTCATCCTGTTATAATGGTCATCATAACAATTTCAGATCAACATGCTTGTTGTTTAAGACCATGTATTACTGTATAGAATTGACTAAAAGTTAGAAGTTAAGATATCTCTACCACTTCCATCTTCTTCTGAAAGTTAATGGAAAGTCATATTGACACCATTGGAAGAATTTAACACAGCTTTGCCAGTAGCAAGAAGTTCATGACTGGCTAAGAATACAGGAGTAAATTATATGGAAACTCTATAAATTATGGTGGTGTTCCCAAAGCTCACCAAGCATTGATCCAGCAGACAGCTGCAGCTGTACATCCCTGTGCTTTTACTGCTCACTAGCATGAGTGTGCCTGTTGATCTATAAGCCACCCACTAATGTTCACATACTGTCAAGTTACAAGTAGCTAGTATGCATCCTGTTCTATGAAAGCAATAATTGACAATCTGATATACCTTAAAAACAGCTACAATAAAGTAATTGACAAATTACTCTGTCATAAAAGACAGTGTGTAGCAGTGGAAGGGTGCATTTCTAAATGGAGGGCTATGGAGTGGAGTTCCTCAAGGATCAGTATTGGCATCTTTGCTGTTTATAAAATATATGAATGATTTAGAGGAAAATGTAACTGGTTTGATGAGTAAGTTTGTGGATGACACAAAGGTTGATGAATTTGCGGATAGCAATGAGGGCCATCAGAGGATATGGCAGGATGTAGATCGGTTGAAGACTTGTTGGGAGAGATGTCAGATGGAGTTTCATCCAAACAAATGTGAGTTAAATGTCAGAAGGTTGAATACAGCTAAGAAATATACAGTAACTGGCAGAGCCCTTAAGAGTATTGATAGGCAGAGGGATTTGAATGTATAGGTACACAGTTCACTGAAAGTGGCAACACAAGGGGAGAAGGTAGTCGAGAAGGGATGTGGCATGCTTGGCTTCATTAGCCAGGGCATTGAGTTTGAAAATTGGCAAGTTATGTTGCGGCTTTATAGAACCTTAGTTAGGCCACATTTGGAATATAGTATTCAATTCTGGTCGACACACTACCAAAAAAATGTGGAGGCTTTGGGGAAGGCACAGAAAAGATTTACCAGGTTGTTGCCTAGTATGGAGGGCATTAGCAATGAAGAGAGCTTGAAGAAACTTGGTTTGTTCTCACCGGAACGATAGAGGTTGAGAGGCGACCTCATAGAAATCTACAAGATTACAAGGGGGCATGGACAGAGTGGGTAGTCAGAAGCTTTTCCCAGGGTGGAAGTATCAATTTCTTGGGGACATAGTGAAAGGTGCAAGAGGCAAGGTTTAAAGGAGATGTACAACACAAGTCTTTTTACACAGAGGGTGGTGGGTGTCTGAAATTCACTGCCGGGAGAGGTTGTAGAAGCAAATACGATAGTGACTTTTAAGGGGCATTTTGACAAATGCATGAATAGGATGGGAATAGAGGAGTATGGTCCACAGAAGGGTTAGGGGTTTAGTTCAGTCGGGCAGCATAATCATTGTCAAGGGCAAAAGGGCTATTACTATGTTGTAATTTTCTTTGTTCTTTGTTCAAAAGAGCCTGATGTACAGACTAGTTATTTTCACTACACTCCCATACTGCAGTGAGACCCAGATTGTATATCAGCAATTCATAAGAATGCCAGAGAGATTCCATTAGCACTGCCTCTACTGCATCTTCCAGGGTCAATGGGACGGACCATTGAATAAATGCTAGTGTCCTCCTTGAACCCAGCTCCAAAAGCATTCAAGCAAATCTCCAACAAGATCAACTTTGATGGACTGGATGCCATGTTCTTATGGGAGAAAACTGTCCCCCTCACCAGGACCTTTTTTCTCAACTTCAAGAAGCCCAAAGTTCCAAGGAAGTACAGAGAATGCTTCAAATGCATCCTAAAGACCTTATTGAGTGGGATGATATTGACATTAATGTTTTGGAGAAACTTGCTATCAGTTGTTCGGAATGGCAACAACTTGCACCATTTCTTGAGTCACAATGTACTAATGATGAAGCAGGATGGTTGCAGAAAGAAAGAAAAGGAAACAAATCCTGTTTTCCATATTCTAGGACTTCATGGGATGTTCTGCCCTACGTGCCCAATAATCCGGGGCTCGAGGATGAGCCTGTTCAGTCACTGAAGACCTATGACAGAAATTTGTGAGCAAGTATGTGCCATGATTCAATGGACAGCCAAAAACAACCTTGCTGTTCATTTAATCACTCCTAAGAACATAGGACAAGAGTAGGCCATTTACCCTCTAAAACCTGGCTGATCTGGAACCCAACTCAATATACCTACCTTTGCCTAAATGCCTTAACTGGTCAACTAATCCCTTCTCGTGTACACAAGTGTTATGTCTTCTTACAGAATATTATTGGTCAGTTACAAAGTTCCATTTCACCTTTTTCATATCTAGGACTCTGTTTTTTTACATTTTGGCTTGTTTTATAGCATTTTAAAAGTTCATTCTTGAGTTTTAAGCATGCTGACAAGATTCTAGCATCTGTGCAAGGGCATCATAGTATTCCAGGAATAGTAACCAAAGCACATGACTTTCAACCATTTTACACTCTAGCTCCCTAGATATGAAGGCTAACATCTGCTTTGATTATTTTCTTCTCTTTCAAGTCTCTTATTGTTTCTAGCTTTTTATCATCTAGAAAGCACCTTGTTCTATCCATTTCAGGTCCAAAGTGAACTGCCTCTTGTTTGTACACATTGCAATCTATTTACTATAGTTTTTTTCCTTATTCATTTAATCTTAGCAAAATCTCTTTGTATTGTTGTGCTTCCATCTGCACTACTTATAATGCTGCCCATCTTTGAATCATCTACAGATTAGTATATATTGATTTCGATCCTATCGTTTAAATCATTATTAAATTTGGGGAATAGTTGACGCCCCAACACATCATCAATTAAGGGTATCCTTATTCTGTACCTCTTTCTTCTCATGATGAGGAGGTGCCAGCATTGGACTGGGGTAAACACAGTAAAAAGTCCCTCAACACCAGGTTAAAGTCCAACCTGTTTATTTGGTCATAAACCCACAATCTTTCGGAAATGTGTTCCTTTGTCAAGCATATGGAAGGTTCTGATCTGAAAAAGGCATATAAAGGCACACATAGTTTACAGAATACTGATTGGAATGCAAGTCTTTACAGCTAACCTGCTATTCAAGTCTTAAAGATGCAGATAATGTGAGTGGAGAGAACATTAGGCAGAAGTTAAAGGGATGTGTATTGTCTCCAGACAGGACAGTAAGTGAGATGTTACAATTTCAAGCAAGTCATGGGGGTTACAGATAATGTGACATGAACCCAAGATCCTGGTTGAGGCTGTCCTCGTGTGTGTGGAACTTGGCTATCAGTAGTACTATTAATTGTAAAGACTCACATTCTAATTAGTATTCTGTAAACTGTGTGTGCCTCTATATGCTGTTCTCTGATCAGAACCTTCCACAGACCTGATGAAGGAACAGTGTTTCCGAAAGCTTGTGGGTTTACTATCAAATAAACAGGTTGGACTTTAACCTGGTATTGTGAGACTTCTTACTCTTTCTCCTCAGTCAGTTGTCTAATCAGGGCATTCTCTCACTTGAAGGGAGATAATTGAAGATGATTTGATTCTTCTAGTCCAGAAAGCCACTTATGGAAGGAGCTACTTTTTATACACTTTTATAAGCATTTATTTAATCAAGCACCTCTTAACCCAACATTCACAGTTTACGTCAGTATATATTTATAGAGGCACCAGTGAATTCATTCATGGCAAAGCTTGCGTTTGATGCCTGTCAATAATTGCTTTGAACTGAACATTTCAGAGGGCAATCAGTTTCAACCACGTTGCTGTGAGTCTAGAGTCACATGTAAGCCAGACCAGATAAAGGCAACACATTTCCTTTCTTAAAAAGCATTAGTGAACCAAACGGATTTTTACAACAATTAATGATAATTTCATGGTTGCCATTACAGAGACAACTTTATGCAGTATTCCAGATTATTAATTGAATTTAACTTCCACCAGTTGCTCTGGTGGGATTTGAACCCATGTTCCCAAAGAAATAACTCCAATCTCTGGATTACTAGGCTAGTGACATACCACCATGCCACCATCTCTCCAAATTTCTACCACCTATCTGCAATGAAGATACAACTAACAATATTACAGTTTTTAAGATTTTAAAGGAATTAGATCATTATCACAATCACCCAGAATTGACCTAGCCTATCCTATCCATATAAATACTGCAAGGGCAAGTTGGAGGCTGGGGTTCTGCAGCAAGTAACATATCTCCTGATTCCCCAAAGCCTGTCCAACATCTATGATGCTCAAGTCAGGAGTGTAATGGGAATACTGCCTGGAAGAGTGCAGCTCCAACAGCACTAAAGAAACTCAACAATATCCAGGACAAAGTAACCATTTGAGTGGCATCCAATCCATCACTTTAAACATTCCCCCCCTCTAAATTCGATGCACAGTGGCATTAGTGTGTCATCTACAAAATGCATTGAAACAATTTACCAAGGATTTTTCAAGAGCACTTTCCAAATCCACAACCTCCACTACTTGGATGGGCAAGGCCAACTGATGAATGGGAACATCATCACCTGAAAGATTGCCTCCAAGCCATCTACCAATCCGAATTTGGAATTACTTTGCAGTTTCTTCAATCTCGGTGGATCAAAATTTTAGAACTCCCTCTCTAACGTCACTGTGAGCCTATCTAAGGTGGTGCACCATTACCTCTCCAAGGATAATTAGGGTTGGGCAAGAAATAGTAGTTAGCGATGTCACAGGAAATTGGAGGATAAAATATTTACAAGCAAATTCACCTTTTCCAGGACAGTACTTCTAATGCCTGCCCATAAGTTTCTCAATATGGATAATCTTGAAAAGAATTTTTACAGCACAGAAGGTAACCATTCAGCCCCTTGTGTCTGTGCTAGCTCTCCAAAGAAGCAATATACTGAGAGTCACATTGCTCCCCGCCACCCCCCCATCTATTCAATAGGCTGTCTGTGTCTATCATAATGAAGCACTTTCAAACCTTCAATGACAGCAAGCAGAATTGTCTGTTTGAGAATTCACTAGTTCTAATATGCCAGGCTGAGATTCCAGACTTCTGATCTTTTCTTATTATTGTTCAGAAGGATAATGGTATTTTCCTATTGCTTAGCTATGTACAATGCAACTTCTAACATCAAACATAATTTGCTTTTCCCTGCTCCGCTTTTTCCAAGGTGATATTTTTTGCTTTCTATCTTTTAAAGCCCTCAAGCTCACAGAACAGAGTTTGGTACCAAATTGAGGGCAGTCTGCAGCTGTGAAGCCACATCTAGCGGATCATAATTCATTTCACTCATGATCTTTAATAATAACAAGGGAGCCTTCATTTTCTGAACCGCTTCCTGAGTTGTATTCTTTTATTCACCTTGCAGGTTTAATCTTCGCATTACAATAACAACTAGGGTTACTGATGAACAGCCAGATATTTGACAGCATCAGTAATGTTGTTTAGCAGGGAAATGATTTAGAGCAGAAGATTGGGAATATAAGCAATATGTGTAATGCCTCTCTGACAAAAGTGAAGATTTGGCATGAAATTGGCCTTTCTTTTATCATTCTGTCACTGTGTACATGAGATTGAGAATTAGCTTCACTGAAAATGTCCATTTCCAAGTTTAATCAGTTGCAGATGTTCCAGAATTAGTTGATTTGTGTGTGCGTAATGTTTGGGGAGGGGTGGGGGGTGGTTGTGGGCCAAGGTAATTCAATTCGAACACAAACATTTCACAGGATTTCTGCATAAAGTTGTTTGATAGGTGATTACTTGTTTTGAACGTAATATGCAGTTATTTTAATTTGCCTGATAGTGGCAACTTTTGTGGAGATTTTCACAATCAATACTGTGACCTTGAAGAGAGATAATATAGCCTGATAACTTCAGTAGATGGTGAGTAAAAGAACAGTTCTGCTACAGGTGAATACCACTTAATAAATGGTTTGATACCATTGTTAGACCATAATATTTTATATTTAATGTGCTAGCTGATTTTAGCAATTACTGGCAAAAGATGTCAAGAGAGCTATTATAATTATTCACTTCTTTTAAAGGCTGGTGGTGTCATCTGAGCAAAAGTCTGGCAAAATGGTGGGAAACGAATCCGGCTGTTTAAAGTTCCCACTGAGTGCTCAGATTTCTGAGATGACCTGGTGAGAGTGGAGCCTCCACTCACCTCTTGAAAGATGATTATTGTCACCTAGACTTACCCAGATTAACCACTTTTTAAAAATTAATTCATGGGGAGATGTTGGCGTCATTGATTGGATCAACATTTATTGCCCATTTGTAATTGCCCCTTGAGCTCTGTGGCACAGAGGGCAGTTAAGAGCCAATCAGTCTCAAAGATGTGCTGGTCAAGTGCATTGGACATGCTAAATTCACTTTCAATGTGCCCGAATAGGTGCCAGAGTAGGGTGACTAGGGGATTTTCACAGTAACCTCATTGCAGTGTTAATGTTAAGCCTATGTGTGACACTCAGAAATAAACTTAAAACATTGCTGTGGATCTGGAGTCACATGTAGGCCTGACTAGGTAAGGATGGCAAATTTCCTTCCCTAAAAGAATCAGGGAACCAGATGGATTTTTATGGAATTGACAATGATTTTATGGTCATTATTGGACTTTTAATTTTAAAATGTTAATGAATTCAGATTTCACCATCTGCTATGGCAGGATTCGAAACCAGGTCCCCAGAGCATTACCCTGGATTTCTGGATTACTAGTCCAGTTACAATACCACAATGCCATTGCCTCTCAATTTATGGTTGGTGAGAGGTGGATAGTGATCAGGAACACCCAGTTGATCAACTGGCAGAAGTAACGCACACTGAGACCAAGGCAAAAATTGAATGTTAGGATCCCAAAGATCATTTTGTTGAGACATCACATGTTTCATACCAACCCTTTCCATCTAATCTTATCAATGTATCCTCTATTCCTTTCTCTCTCATTTCGTATATTTAGCTTCTCCATAAATATTACTTCACTATTCACCTCAGCTAGTGCATTAATATTTAATATTCTAACCACTGTCTGATTAAAAACGTTTCTTGTGAAATCCCTGCTGGAAATAGTCACGATTATCTTAGGGTGGCATTGTGGCACAGTGGTTAGCACTTCTGCCTCATAGTGCCAGGGATCTGGATTCAATTGCTGGTTCGGGTGACTGTTTGTGTGGAGTTTGCACATTTTCCTCGTGTCCACATGGGTTTCCTCCAGGCCCTCCAGTTTCTTTCCACAGTCCAAAGATGTGCAGGTTGGGTTGATTGATAAATTGTTCCTAAAGTCATGGGGACTGGGTGGGATTGTTGTTGGTGCAGGCTCAGTGAGCCGAATGGCCTCCTTCTGCACTGTAGGGATTCTATGATTCTACGCTATGATAACATTCCCCTTAGCTCCATCCATTAGAGGATATTATCTGTTTCTAGAGAAGTATTTCAGGCATCAGAAGAAAATGATGATCTATTTTTTTTAAAAAAAAGTGTGACACACAACTCTGCAGATGTGACAAAGTATTGCATCTAAGGTATGAAGCCAGAGCTTAGCAGATGTGTTCCAAAAAAGCATAGATTGTAGTTAGTTTGATGTGCTTGTCTGAGCTGAGGAGGGAAAGATCAGTAAAGATGTGCACTCTAAAACACATTCAGTGACTTGTGCTGGAAACATGTGTGATGATTAATCTCCATTGCAAAATATAGTCCCTATCTGCAACATCTCGTCCAAGTCAAATGACCTGTCTACAGCCCACCATCGAGGCTCACACAAGAAACCTGATCGCATTAGGCGCTTCCCATAGAGAAATACACTAATGTTTAAGAGAGAATGGAAAAGTATTTCTTAAAAGCTAAAGATTAAATAAAATTTGTGAAGCCCAGAATGATCAACAAAATTGAGGTATCATGTTGAACATCCTCATGACAATGCACACTTCATTTCTAAACATAGCTTAAGGCATCTTGTCATGGCAACAGTACCATTTGAAATTACTCTCTATATGCGCAGCATGAAGAGAATACCTCCCCAAAACATTTCATTCTCAGCCGTTTCTGGTTACCAAGTCACTGACTCACATTTGAATTCACCCACTCCATTTTGCTTTGACTAAAATTGATCACTGCTTTCAATATCTCTGAAATCAATATGAATTAACAGCCCCAGAGGAGAAGGCAAATGAAATAAATTCACAAGCCTTGCATTTGGGATCGGAGGCCTTGGCAAAAGTGTATGTCTTTGCGAGTGTGGTTGCGCCCTCACACAACATTAGTATTCTGGTGAGTGATGTATAATGAAAAACTGAGACTGCACTACCTGCATGCATGTCCCCATTTCAATATTTAAATAACCTATTTAAAGGTACACGGCAAATTTTATGTCTTCAGGCAAAACGTTTTTTTACGCAGTGAGTTGTTGTGATCTGGGATGAATTGCCTATACAGGTGGCAGTTTGAATAAATAATACCACGCACAAAAGAATTGTATAAATACTTGAAGGGGAAAAGAAAATTACAGCATTTTGGGAAACAGTAGGGGAGTGGGATTAATTGGACAGCTCTACCACAGAGTTTGCACAACTATGATGGGCTAAATGGGCTCTATCTCATCTGTATCAATCTGTGACTGTATGAAAACTCTGGTCACCTATGATGAACACAGAATTTTGCTTTGCTGAATTAGGTTTCTTAAAGTAGATGCATAAGCAAAATCTAAATGAAGGTTGGAAATCTGAAATAAAAACGGATAAGATTAGAAACATTCAGAACATCAGTTACCGTTTGTGCAGAGAGAAATAAAGCTAACATTTCACATTGACTTTTTTTAAAAATTATCCATTCCAGGTAAGTGGAGATTGCTGTCTAGACAGCATTTATTGCTTATTCTTAATTTCCCTTGAGAAGATGATGGTGAGCCTGTTCCTGAAATGCTGCAGTCTCTGTGCTGTAGGTACATCCACAGTTCTGTTGGAAGGAAGTTCGAGGGTTTTGGTCGTAAGACAGTGAAGCCACTGCAAAATATTTCCAAGTCTGGGTGGTGAGTGGCTTGGAGGGGAACTTCCAATTGGTGCTGCCCTTGTCTTCTACATAGTAGAAGTTGCAAATTTGGATGGTACTGTTGAAGTAGCCTTGGTGAATTCCTGTAATGCAGCTTGTATATGGTGCACATTGCTGCCACTGTGGAGGGAGTGAGTGTTTAATATGTAAATAGAATACCAGTCAAACCACCTTTTTTTTTTTCCCTGGATGGTGTTGAGCTTCATGAGTGTTATTGGAGCTGCACTCATCCAGGCAAGTGGAAAATATTCCACCACATTATTGACTTGTACCTTGTAGATGGTAGGCCGTACCTTGGGAAGTCAAGTGGTGAGTTATTCACCACAAGATTCCTAGCCTCTGACCAACTCTTGTAGCCACAGTATTTATATGGCAGATCAAATTGAGTTAATAGTAACCTTCCAAATGTGATAGTAGGGGAATTCGGTCATATTAATGCCATTGACTGTCAAGGGGAAATGATTAGATTTTCTCTTGTTGATGATTGTCATTGGCTGGCATTTGTGTGGTGCTATTGTTACATGCATTTATTAGCTCAAGCCTGGAGATTGTGTAGGTTTTGCTGCATGCTGGCATGAACTGCTTCATGGTGCCGAATGTTGTACAATCATTAGCAAACATTCCCACTTCTGACCTATAATGGAGGCAAGGTCATTGTTGAAACAGTTGAAGGTGATTGGGCCAAGTATTACCCTGAGAAACTCCTGGTACTAAGATGACTGATCTTCAACAAACACAAACATTCATTGTGCTAGTTATGACTCCAACCAGTGGAGAGTTTCTCTTTGATTCCCATTGACTGCACTTTTGCTCAGGTTCTTTAATGATACAGTTGATTAGGTGCTGTCTTAATGTACAAGACACACCAGGGCAAGTTTTCACTTTGCTGGATAGATGATATTTTCTAGCTATAGTGGAACAGCGTGGCGATGGGCACAATTAGTTACAAAGCACAAGTTCTCAATATTATTGCCACCATGCTGTTAAAGTCTTTATTGGGTTTCAGCCATTCCTTGATGTCACATGAAACTAACTATATTGGCTGAAGACTGGCATATGTGATGCTGGGATCCTTAGAAAAAGATCAAAATGGATCATCCACTCGATACTGCTCACTAAAGATTGTTCCACATGTTTCAGCCTTGTCTTTTGCACTGATGTAGTGGCCTCCCCAAGTTTGACGATGTGGATATTTGTGGATTCTCCTCCTCCAGTCAGTTGTTTAATTGTTCATTACCATTCACAACTGTGTACGGCACTGTAGAATTAGATCCAGGCTAGGATTCTGTAATGTCGTATGCCCTCCCCCTCCCCTCCCTCACCACCATCACTGCCAGCAAGCATGAAGAATTTGGCACTCAGCTAAATCTTCATTCACAGTAGCAGGACAGGAGAATCTCAGAGGTGAACTGGGATCCTGTTCATGATCTACTGGTTGTGGGATTGCTGAATTTTGTTTATCTTATTGTTTCTATTGTTTGGCTTGCAAGTAGTCCTGTATTGTAGTTGTTAGCATCTCATTGTTAAATATGCCTTACTCTACATTGAACCAATGCTGATCTCCCATCTTAATGGTAATGCCAGAGTTTGGGATATGCTGACCATGAGATTTCAGATTGTGGTTGAATACAATTCAGCTGCTGCTAATGGCCCACAGCATCTTGTGGATGTATTGTTTTGAGTTGCTGCATCTGTTCAAAACCTAAGCCATTTAGCATAGTGGATAACACAATGAAGAGTGTCTGCAACGTAAAAAAAAACTTTTGGAATGTTTTAGGGAATCAGTTTTTGTAAATAGCTATACGTTAAACTGCCTATTTAACTTCAAGGTAGAATAGAGTTGGAGGGCTAAAGGATAGCTAAATAGCAAAGGATAGCAAATCAAAGCATTAGCACTCTGACCCCACTATACTTAGTCTCAAACTGAGTTCTAAAAAATCATGAAGATCAGCATTGTTTTTTCAGACTTCTTGAACTTTGAATTCAGTTGTTTTTTTGCTCAGCAGATTTTGGCAATTGTTTTGCTGTTGCCACTGTTCAGCTCCTTTCCATCTGTTCTTTTTGTTTTTTCCCTTGTCATATTTGCCTTGCTCTATCATCCTTCTGTCATTTATCACTTCCACTTTCTACTCAATCCCAGATTTATATTTTCTTTTCTTTCCTTGGTTTGACTTGCTCAGAACCTCTTGAATCTTCCTTCTACAACAAACAGCAATTATCCTGTCACACTGGGCTAAATTGTATAGGCCACTGCAGCTCTATCCCTTCCTACTAAAAGTTTTTATATTGGGAAGAGCTGCCCCTCTGATATCTAATCCTGATATCTACCCACAATAAATTAATATTGAGTCTGCGACTTTAAGACAAAACTTTCACCCCTATCTCGGGAGGAAGATCTGCCTTATCCTCGCAACCAATCAGATGGCGCAATGCTGGGATAGCTAA
Source organism: Sphyrna mokarran (assembly GCA_024679065.1). Taxonomy (NCBI): domain Eukaryota; kingdom Metazoa; phylum Chordata; class Chondrichthyes; order Carcharhiniformes; family Carcharhinidae; genus Sphyrna; species Sphyrna mokarran. The sequence goes on from JAGIQG010000005.1 coordinate 103,172,905, forward strand.
ATAGCAAAAGATAGCAAATCAAAGCATTAGCGTTCTGACCCCACTGTACTTAGTCTCAAACTCTCTTCTAAAAAAATCATGAAGATCAGCATTGTTCTTTCAGACTTCTTGAACTATGTCAGTTACCCAATAAGCTCAGGATTGAGGGTCTCGGTAAGGAAAGTAGGGATGGATAGACATGTTCAGGAGGACAGCTGAAGAGTTAAAGGATGGGAGTAGTGACTTTGGGAAAGTTGCCTCCATTTGGCTCAGGTGTCTCCCGAAGTGGTTCTCATCATCTTTGCCAAACATCAGCCTGACTCTTGCTGTCTGCTCTTCATAGAAACCTGAGGGTATTAGCTAAATGACATTGTTATTCATATAATAGCTGAAGATAGCAATTTCAGTTGTTGTTATTCAGGAAGAATCCAGACTCCTTACCTTTTGGGGAATTTTACAGTGCATGCATTATTTTATTTGCAGCTTCTGTCCCACTAACCACCGCAACTCTCCTCCCTCACCAAGGGTAAAATACTAATGGGAAGATGTCCTTAAGGGGCTATTAATTGACTGCTTAAGGGCTATAATATGCCAGTGATGGGCAAGCTGACTAATGCCTTCCCCATGGTCCCTTTGTAAAATTTAGACAGGCCAGGACTAACCATATAGCTGGCTTGAAGACCACACTCTGGAGTTGTTGTTCTACCCCTCCTCATTCCACCCCCACCCCAAAACCTTCAAAGCCTTGCAGAGGAGTGTAAAATCCAGCCTCTGTTGCAAATAACTCTGTTTCATTCTCTCCACAGAGGCTGTCTGACCTGTTCAGTAATTCCAGCACTTTGTTTTATTCCTTAAGACAGATAATGGTTTCTCTTTTAGATTTTTTGTTTCCCATTTCCATTTAACTCAAGCGTTACTGAGAAGGACTAATGTTACTTCATTGAATGTTTGTGTTAAACCTGACCTGATTCTCTCTGCCCCACATCCTGACATACTTAGTTGAATTGGAGCTGCAGCGTTATCTTGTTAATACATTGATATAGTCTCTGGTATTGTGTTCAGAATCACCGCAATCATGTAGAATTATCCCATAAGACTTAATTATAATCTTTCATCAAGTTCCAATATAAGATGATTTAAGGTTTTGTACAGCCTGAAATCATGGCCATCACAGGAAGTTCAAACTGAAGGAGATTCCATCTTTGTTGCAGAGATCTCAATATTATGCTAATATTTTAGACTAGTCATTAATTGAAATATTTACTTCTTGCATTTTTTGAACAATAAGGACAATCTTTAATGCTGTAAAATTTCAAGCTGTAAGAAAATTTTGTATATTTGATGGCAGCTGCCATTGTTACATTTCATACAAGTCCGTGCCTTTCACATGAGTCCAGTGCAACCTTATTTAACATTATGATGTGTCAATATCATCCTTCTGAGCATAACTGAGGTGCCTTGTCATCTGGCTGCCAATGCGGTACGCATACAGTTGTAACATTTCAATCTGTAAAACCATTGCGAGTGACAGAAATCAGAATTCTACAGAGTCCTCTGATCTCAGTCTGATACCCTCTCCATTTATTTCACAGTCTTTTTTAAGAAAAGAATTAAACTTTCAGCAATTCTAATGAGAATTGAAACTGAAGAGCAAAATTAAATTAATAATTCTAGAGTGTGGAAAAGGGCTGTTTTATTCAGAACTAAGTACAAAATCTATTTTCAACTTGGTAATTTCCTTTAGCGATTTTTACGTGGCACAATTTCAGTTCTGTTGCAGACAAACCCTGGTGGTTCATGCATCGATACCCGAAACAATTCGTTATTCACCACACTGCCTCAGTTTTTTAATGTAAAATTAAATAAAATCCATTGTTTTCTCTTGCACAAATCTACAACTGTTACAATCCCAGCTGTTAGTAATACTAGACAAGTTTGGTCCCAAACTGAAACGTGGCTTGACAGATCCCAACTTTGTTTTTAGAAACCGTAGAAGAAATTTACTGCACAAATTCACAAGAGTCTGCTGATGAATTTTTAACACAAAGAATAAAATATTTGTTAAGCTAATAAATATTGCATTAAAGCAGTTGGAAAAAAATTCAATACAAACACAGCAGAATTATTCAAATATTCACTATTCCTTCACCCCAGCAACGTCTTCAAGGTAACATAAAACTTCAAAAAGATAAAACAGTTTTCATAACTATCCCATACGCTAATATTGAGAATAATGTTAAATGCATGTAAACTGTAGTCAGACACATCACACTCCAAACTAAACGATAGATGCAACCAAAGTGGATTCCATGGAATTTTCATCAAACCACCCACTTGTTTATGAGCGGAAATATTGCTTTTCACTCGAAGTTTTTCAATAACCACATTTGAGAATTTTACCTTAAAACTCCCTTCAAACATTACCCCCAACTGGGATAGCTTCAACAAGGATCCACCCCCAGGGTTTCAAACTCACCTTCCAAGATTTATTTACCCTGGATCTCCAAGTGCACTCATGCTTCAATTCCAAGCTCAATTTCAGATCTTTGATCGTACCAAACAGAATGCCACTGCTCAAAAAAAAACTTGCAGTAAGGAATCACCAACTTTCGGCCGCCTCCTCAGATCTTCAGGCTTTCTCTCAAGTCTGCTTTCTTTCCAGTCTGCTCCTTGTAGCTCTTTCCTTAAGTCAAAGTCTATTACTCTGTTCATTTCTTTTTATTTGAATCCTGGGACCTCTCACTGACCCCTGTCATTTTCCCTAAATGGGACTTTCTCTGGGACCTATCCTGCTCCTTGGGACCTCAGTAATGACACTCTGGCTCAGATCACCTGACCTGCTTTCTACACCATTTATTCTTCCTTGCTTCTGCATGGGTACACAGGACTGCTCCCTGGCCTGAAGACATGTAAACCCTGAATTGCTCAGATATCACCATTTCCTAGCTGGTATCTGCACAGCAGGCAGGTGACTCATCAGAAACTGGAGTTCCAGATCTCCAACTTCAGATTAAGGTAAGTATTTGAGTTTATTCACAGTAATATATATCATTGTGTTAGGAATAATCTTGGAAAGATGTGGCTTTACTTTGCAATGTTTTTATTTGTCTACGTTTGCCACTAACATATCCATTTGCAGAAATGTGTGTAGACGTCAGCTTGTGTTGGTAGGAGAGATGATGCTGTTACCCACTTGGAATAATAAAAATGACATGTATGAATGCAAGCCCACTTCTGTTAGAAATAAAGTTTTTGAATAACATTGAAGATACAGTTTATATGTAAAACTTCAATCCACTGTGAAATTATGATCAAACATGAACTTCCCTGAGAGTCAACTCATGATGAGGTTTTATTAACAGTAAAAATTCCTAATGGAGACAAGTTGCTTCTCCCAAAGATAGGGAAAAATCAGGACAGGCAAGTCATTATGTTGCTCTACCTCGCACCTAATGGTCAGCTGAGAAAAAGTTCTTGGTGGAAAGCTCAAGAACAATTTGGAGATCCATTTTCATGACCCAGCAATGGTTTGTTGGCATGAAGCGATCCAAAAGAGAGAAGAATATAACTTTAAGTAGCAAAGTAACATTGTATATTTTCTTAACAGCCATGAAATGAAAATAACCAAAATTATACTTTTTCTTTGGGTATGTAATTGCAGTGCTATCTTTCTTAATCCCAACTCCCCTGAGAACATGCAATCCCCGATTACTTTGTATCTCAAATGCCCACGCAAAGTACAGTAACTGAATCAGTCATGATGAAGATATACAGACATATCCATTGGCATCAGCCCAGCTTGTAGATTTTTCATGCTATACTATTGTCAGAACATGTGCCATCTCCACACTGTCAGTACGGTCCATTTGAGCTTCAGTGACTGTGTGAATGGGATGTCCTGCAGTGCATTCCTCTACAGGGTGTATGTTCAAAGGCAACATCACTGCTCTTTATCATGCTACCGGAGAGAGGAATAAAAATAACTTTGTATTTACAAACCGTTCGTAGCTAATTCGGAGTTTCGTTAGTAAACTTATTCTGTTTTGTGAAGGATGGAAATTAGTTTGTTGAAATTCTTTTGGAAAATATAGCACAAGATCTTAAAGTGGCAAAAGCATATTTTTCATTCTTAGCATGATCTAGATTTATTTGCAAAATCAACCACAGAGGCATAAATGTTTTATTATGTAAAAAGAAGATACGACAACAAGGAGAGATTTAAAACATTCTGACAAGTCCACCAGGAAACCAATATTAATAGAAAAGCTTCTTATCATATTCTGTGACTATGTTCTTCACAATAACATATAGAATCAATGTCATGGTTAGTTTACATCTCAATTAGTCCTTCCTGCCTGGTACAAAGTCCATTATTTTAAAATCTGAAGAAGGTGTGATTTAATTATTACTATACTCACCTTAACTCCTGTTGATCTTGTCAATATCTTGCACTGTAGATTATCACACTTGGTCAGTTTTTAATGAAGGAGAGTTGAGGAAGAAGCTTATGAGGAGCAGAAACACTAGTACACTCCAGCTTGGCTAAAGGGCCTGTTTCTATACTGTACATAATTTCATGTAAATAGAAGCATTTCCAATGTTCAACATTCTTGGCCTAACCCCTCAGGTTAATAAACAATGGATATTTTTCATGATTCTTATTTTAAATATGGATGTTTAATCCACTCATTTTAGCCACAGATTACATTGATTCACTCACAGCAAGGAACAGTTTCCAACCAATCAGGAACTGTTGAACCATATAGCTAAGTTTATAAAACATTTCAAAATGAGATGCAGGCATTAACCTTTAAAGCAAAAGTTCATTTTTTTTAATATTTCTAATCTTTGTCTAATGATCATCATATAGTAGTTTTTTTTAAATATCACATCACTTGGAATCTTCAAAAACCAGAACTCATTCCATAATTCTGACTCTTATTTATCTTACTTTAGGCAACTCTGATCAGGGTGTAGTGTTAACCTTTGCTAAAAACCGGACTCGATTCTCAATCAGAGAATAATGACTCTGTACCTTCTTATGTTCTTAAGGATTAAATAAGTGGAAATGAAAGTCTGTGACGTTGCACATAAACTGCATGTGGAATTGGCTTAATAGGCTAAATATTCATTTTGTATTATTGCAATGATTAAATCAAAGTAATCTGAATCAAGCTGATCATATGTTCTGCAGGTTACTTAGATTGAAGCATTTTAACATTAATTTGACAGAATTTTATGGGTTTTTTTTAACTTCTCAGAGGATATGTAGTGGATTTAACTAAGGAAATACTTCCAGTTACGTAGAATTATGTTGAACATTCAGTGCAGAGACAAGTTATTTGACCCATCTGGTCTGTACTGAAATGTATAGTCGTGTGAGTTTTCTTCCTTCCTCCATAGCTGCATGAATAGAGCTATTCATGCAGCTCTATTGGCATATCCATTCGTTCCTTTCTCCAGACAGTTATCTGACTTTCCCTTTTTTTCAACTACTCCAGTGGTAGCAAGTTCCACAATTTAATTGCTTCTTCACTAACTAGATTTCTCCTGAATTCTTTATTGAATTTCTTAGTGATAATTTTAGATTTATGAGCCTTATCTCCAACTCCTTCATAATTTGATTGTCGAAACCCCTTATGAACTTAAATAAATTCATGCTGCTGGAGTGGAAAGATCATTGGACTAATAATCCAGAGACCCAGGCTCATGCTCTAAAAACATGGATTCAAATCCCACCACTGCTGCTGGTGAATTTTAAATTCAATGATTAAGCCTGGAATATAAAGCTAATTTCAGTAATGGTGACCATGACAACTATCATCTGCTTCACTCATATCCTTTAGGGAAGGAAATCTGCCACCATTTCTTATCTTTCCTGACCTACGTGTGATTACAGAGACACAGTGATGTGACTGCTTTTTAACTGCCCTCTGACATGGCCTTAGCAAGTCACTCCAGGGCAATTAGGGATGGGCAACAAATGGTGGTTTTTGCCAGTGACACCCAAATCCCATGAAAGAATATATGTCTAAAAATTATTTATTGAAAGACACCAGCAGCATATTTTTAGGCAAACAGTTGATAATAGTTGAGAAATGGCTGGAGGACAAAATCCAGATACTTTGGCACTTGTGCTGATCTTTAACAGCTTAATGACTTTTTTGTCCATAAAAGCAGTTTAAAGGCAAAACCTTCCATATTTAGAGGCATTTTTCATCATTAATGGAGATTAATTCTTTGGCTAATTAGTCATTTTTGGTTTTCCAGATAAATATTCAATTGCATACTCTCCTGAGTCCAGTTCTTGAGCTTCAGTGTGAGACTCCCCTCCCTGCTGGCTAATGTTGCTCCAGCCACTGATCTCCCCATATAATCTGTGACCTCCTAATTGTCCATTTTGGACACCATAAACAATACAAGTGTCTGTAGAATGGTGTATTGTTTCCTCCATTTCTAGTTTGCTGGTGGATGAAGCAATCGGCTGGAAATATTCCAGCCATAAGAATCATCAGAATCAATTAGAATGTAAATAAGATAATGCAAAGAAGTAGCCACTAGGGTATTGTCAAAATGCACCATGGCTAACTATGTTGTGCCACAAGAAAAAGGAAGGGAACCAAAGTTCAATCCTTGGCCCCTTCATTTTCTTCATTTATATGTTATCCCAAGGAGAAATTGGATGTGGTTTTCAGGCTTCCATGCCTGTGTTTCTTGTAGCAGGAGATGGAGTGTTGTTTGCCAGCAATGGGATCTTCTGATCTGCTGTCAATAGGATTTCCCATTGAATGCACCCCACGCTGCTGGAAAGCCGATGATGGGAGTGCACTGTCAGTGGGACTGGAAGATCCTGCAGGCGTGAATAGCCAGAAAGTTTCATAGCATATGAAAATATCTCATTTATACAAAGCATTATGCCTCTATCACCACTTTGGATTGGATGTCTAAAACCATGTTGATGTACAGCCTGGATTGCAGAAAATTAAAAAAGATTGATGGCCTGGTAGTATTATTATTAGACTATTAATCCAGAAACTCAGCTCATGTTCTGGGAACCCTGGTTTGAATTCTACATGGCGATGGTGGAATTTGAATTTAATTAAATATATCTGGAATTAAGAATCAACTGATGACCATGAAATCACTGTCGATTGTCAGAAAAACCCACCTGGTTCATTAATGTCTTTTAGAGAAGGAAATTTGCCATCCATAAGTGGGCTGGCATACATGTGATTCCAGGACCACAGAAGTGTGGTTAACTCTCAACCACCCTAGCAAGTGATTCAGTTCAAGGACAACTAGGGATGGGCAATAAACGTTTGCTAGCCAGCGCCACCCATGTCCCACTAATGAATAAATGAAATAGTGAATGAGCCAGAACTTCTCAAAACAAAATCCATATCTGTCCTGTTCAATGCCTGCTGGAATTTGGTGTTCTTACCTTCTGTTTGATCCCATTTCCCAGTCAAACTTCATACAATGGTCAGCCACATTTGGGTCCTTCTAAAGCTGTGTTAGGCAATCTAAGTGAATGAGTGGCCTCTGGCTTTCTTTCATCCCAATGGGTCACAAGATTGGAATCAGGCTTGTTTCCTAAACGAGATTTCATGAATAAGATTAAGTATATTTAATACACAAAATATTTCAACATTTTTTAAAACGCTGATTCATTTACATTAATCGAACTGTTATCTTTAAAAACAAAAGAAATATTGACACCTGGATGCAGTGGGAATCAATGTTGTGTGCAATCAGCACTTTGCTTGCCCTTGCTTTACATGTATATCACTTCAAACAATTTAATCTCACTTCTGTGATTTGCAGCTAGTTCAATTGCAGGGTCAGAAACTAAGCCTGTGAGACTGCTGCAGTCAGCATCATATGGTGATAAATTTGCCCTGCCTGTTGGTAGAAGGTTGGGCACAGTTGCTTTGATGATATAAATGTGCCTTTAAGGGTACATGTCTTAAACTGCTGTCCCTGTCTGTCCACCATGAGGCAAGATATGATGAATGATCCCATGAACTCTGGAGACAGACCTCAGCATTAGTCCTACAAGGCAGGCACATCCACATAGCCTCTCAGTCACAATTTATATGTAGTCTCACCTTCAAATAGAGAAATCACATTACTGTCAAAAACAAACTACACAGACGGATGTCAATAGAATGTGTCAAACCTGTACAAGAGCAGCAAAATGTATTTTGGGCCGCACTCAGAACCCAGGTAGGTTGCACGTGGCATCTGACACATAGGTTACCCACTGCTGTCCGAAAGTGTTCCTCCTCCTCTCCCACTCTCCCTCCCTTTTTGCCCCACAAAGCTTCCGGTATTTTCTTTGCTCAACTCTTGGGATACACTCTCCATTTAACTTATAGATCGGTCCTCACAAAAAAGGTTATCATGTCACTTTCTGTGTGGTGACATATTAAAGGGGCATTATCATTCCAAAAAGGTGGTTCCAAAAAAAAACCTGTCTTTTGTATTAATATTAATTTCCTTCAAGAAAACTCATCAAATTAAGCAAAGTTTATCACATTTATTTGCACCAAAAATGTAATAATCATTACATGCAACTTGCAGTGTTTATCTCTGTAAAATGCTTCAATATTATTAGAACATTTACAAATACATAAAGGGCAAAAGAGTAACAAGGGAGAGAGTAAGGCCTCTTAAGGAGCAACAAGGTCATTTATGTGCAAATCCACAAGGGATGGGTGAGATCCTAAATGACTACTTCTCATCATTATTTCTGTTGAGAAAAGCATAGATGTTGGGGAACTTGGGGAATTAAATATTGATGTCTTCAGGAGTGTACATATTACAGAGAGGGAGAGGCTGGAAGTCTTAAAGCTCATCAAGGTAGATAAATCCCTGGGACCTGATGAGGTATATCCCAGGATGTTGTGGGAGGCTAGGAAGGAAATTGTGGTCCCCTAGCTGAGATATTTGAATCATCGATAGTCACGGTGAGGTGCCTGAAGATTGCAGAGTGGCAAATGTTGTGCCTTTGTTTAAAAAGGAATGCAGGGAAAAACCTGGGAACTACAGGCCAGTGGGCCTCACATCTGTGGTGGGTAAATTGTTGGAAGGTATTTTGAGAGACAGGGTTTACAGGCATTTAGAGATGCAAGGACTGATTAGGGACAGTCATTAGGGGCTTTGTGAATGGCAAATCATATCTCTCAAATCTAATTTAGTTTTTTGAAGGGGTAACCAAGAAAGTAGATGAGGGCAGTGCAGTTGGTGTTGTCTACATAGAAGTTCGCAAGGCGTTTGACAAGGTACCACACAGTAGGTTGTTGCATAAAGTTAAATCTCACAGGATCTAGAGTGAGGTATCTAAATGGATACAAAATTACCTTCTTGACAGAAGCCAGAGGGTGGTTGTGGAGAGTTGTTTTTCAAACTGGAGGTCTGTGACCAGCATTGTGCCTCAGGGATCAGTGCTGGGCCCACTGTTATTTGTCATTTATATTAATGATTTGCATGAGAATATACGGGACATGGTTAGTAAGTTTGCAGATGACACCATGGTGGCATGGTGGACAATAGGAAGATTATCTCCAATTGCAGTGGGATCTTGATCAATTGGGCCAGTGGGCTAATGAATGGCAGATGGAGTTTAATTCAGATAAATGTGAGGTGATGCATTTTAGTAGATCGAACCAAGGTAGGACTTACTCAGTTAATGGTAGGACACTGGGGAGAGTTACAGAACAAAGAGATCTAGGGATACATGTCCATAGCTCCTTGAAAGTGGAATCACAGGTGGACAGAGTGGTGAAGAAAGCATTTGGCATGCTTGGTTTCATTGGTCAGAACATTGAATACAGAAGTTGGGACATCCTGTTGAAGTTGTACAAGACATTGGTAAGGCCATACTTGGAACACTGTGTACAATATTGGTCATCTTATTATAGAAAGGATACTATTAAACTAGAAAGAATGCAGAAAAGATTTACTAGGATGCTCCAGGGACTTGATGGATTGAGTGATAAGGAGAGGCTGAATAGACTGGGATTTCTTTCTCTGGAGCATAGGAGGCTGAGGAGTGACCTTGTAGAGGTTCATAAAATAATGAGGAGCATAGACAAGGTAAATAGTCAATATCTTTTCCCAAAGGTAGGGGGGTCTAAAACTAGAGGGCACAGGTTTAAGGTGACAGAAGAGAGATACAAAAGTTTCTAGAGGGGCAATTTTTTCACACAGAGGCTGGTGAGTATCTAGAACAAGTTGCCAGAGGTAGTAGTAGAGGCTAATACAATTTTATCTTTTAAAAGGCATTTAGATAGTTACATGGGTACAGTGGTTATATGAGCCAAATGCGAGCAATTGGGGTTACCTTAGGGGTTTAAAAAAAATAAGGGCAGTTTGGACAAGTTGGGCCAAAGGGCCTGTTTCATGCTATACATCTCTGTGACTCTATGAACTGGGCTTATGAATTAAATGCTTGGTGTTGATATCATGCCAGATTAAGCATAAGCATTAAGCATTAGCAAACTCCATGCACTTTGTGACTTGGGATTGCTTTTACTTATTAGAATTCAGATATATGATGACACGATTTGGAGGCATAACAATGAGAATGCCTCGCTATATTTCTTAAGATTGAATACTACAAATCTCTGCAAATGTTCTCTCATACACTTTGCCAGTCTTTCAAAAAGTGAAGTGATTAATATTTGAATAAGATAAGGCCAGATATAGATCATTATGTTACTGCATTTTACAGTAAGTGCATAGAATTCACAAATTAAAATCAATTTAATCTTACTTCAAGTTAACTAGTCTCTCTTCTTTAATGAAGAATACAAAAACCACACACAATTATGTTAGTTAAAAGGTTAAGTAACACTTTTTCAGTGAATTTTGTCACTGAATGAAAGCAAGGTTTTTTCGAGGTCTGTTTTAGTTTTCCTATTCAAGTACCTGGGTGCTTCTTGCTTCTTTTCCTAAGCTCAAACTTCAGTTTTTCAGTGGTATTTATTTTTGGCTTTGTTCCTACAAGAAAAGTCTGAGAGTTTGTTCCAGGATTTCTTTCTTGTCCACAGGTTGACCAGCAGAGTGACTGATTGGGTTCACTGTATCATTGTTCCACGTGAACTTCTCAGAGCCTGCTTCTGGGAGCAGTGTTTCTGTTTAGGGAACAATTGACGAATTGTACTCGAGCTTGCACTCTTACCCAAATTGAAACTTCTGCTTAATTTTGGCTTAAACAAATTTGTATTTCATCGGAGATAACATCTTTCTCTAAGCAATTGGACCATACTTTAGAAGATAAAATTTACTTTCAAGAATAATCCTTAGTATATTTTAATGGTAACTTCAGCCATAAAACTAAAAAAAATTGACACAAGATAAGCATTTTGACCAGAGTGCCTAGTTTTCTAGCCAGTATTCAGTAACCCAATTTATGAACTAAAATTTACTTTATAAAAAACTACACAGACCCATTTACTAATTTTACTGGTGTACAGTAGTCAATTTCAGAAATCAGTAAATTAAATATTTATTAAGATTTTAAACATTTAAAAGTACCTATTTGTGTCTCAGCACCTGAAACAACTATATTTTAAGATTGCCTCTTCGAAGATCTTTGAGGTGACAGTTAGCCGAAACATGTAATCAAGTTGATGAGAGATGTTGTTAGTTTTGTGGCCAGAGCTGGATTTCTGCCCAGTGCTGTCTATAATATGATTAATTAATATAAAACATTTAGTGGGCATAATTTACACTTGTAATTCCTCAATCTCTGGTTCATGACATCTTAACATCATACCTGGTTTCTTCCATGATAAAATGGTTAGAAAACCCATTTCAAGGATCTTCAGCCAATGGTGGTCTGCCATCACCGCAAACATGCCATGAAGGGTGTGTGGCAAATTCCACCCATTGTGTCTATGAGCCATCTAACAGTTTCAGAATTGCCTGCAAAACCCCTGGACACAGGGTACTATGCAAATCCAACTTCTTCTGAAGTTTTTCACCTACGGCAACCCCTTCCTGTCCCATCCATGCATCCCCTGGGTTAAAGCAGTCACACCCAATGAATGGCTCATTCTGCATCCAGCAGAGAAGTGAACAAATGGCCTCCATTTCTATTAAAGCAACAGCTAAGTCATTTAAAATAATCACATCTTTAATGAAACATTATGGAAAAACTTCTTCCTGGCTATGACTTCCCTGTGATCAGATTATGACTATGATTAGTGGAATGCTGCCTGATCAGTGCCAGGCCCTCGCTACAATCTATATTAATAACTTAGGTGATAAACAGACTGAGAGTAATGGACCTAAGTTTGTTCATGGTAAAGATTGAGATGGGAATGTAATCTGTGAGGAGGACACAAGGAAGCTGCAAAGAGATACTAGTTGAGTGGGCAACAAGGTGGTAAATGGAGTATAATGTTAGGAATGTTAATGTTATTCACCTTGTAGAAAAGCAGAATTTTTTAAAAGGCATGAATCTTGTAAATGTTAATGTTCAGAGACACTTATGAGTACTCATAAGTAAATCAAAGTTAATGTGCAATTATAGCAAGGAATTAGGAAGACATATTGTCCTTTATTTCAATGGAAATGGAATACAAGAACACAGCTATGTTGATGAAAACACATCTTTGCAAAATTTGGTCTCCATATCTAAGATATACAGTCTTGGAGGTAATACACAGTAAACATTCAGTAAAATGGTTTCTGGGATGAGAGGATATTCCTATGATGTGAAGCTGTGTAAATGGACCTATTTTCTTTGAGATTCAGGAGAATGAGACAGGATCTAATCTGAAGAGCATTGATAGGGTAGACATTGAGAGGCTGTTTCCCCAGTCTAGAGAATTGAGCACATGGGGATGCCATCTCAGAAGAGGGTGTCAGCCATTTAGGACTGAGATTATTAGAAGCTTCTTCATTTAATATGTTGTGAATCTTTGGAATTCTCCAGCCTGCTAATCCCTCTAATTTACTCACCCCAGGACACTATTGGGCAATTTACCATGGCCAATTCACCTATGATGTGGAGATGCCATTGTTGGACTGCAGTAAGAATAGTGAAGTCTCACAACACCAGGTTAAAGTTCAACAGGTTCATTTGACAGCACTGGCTTTCAGAGCACTGCTGTTTCATCAAGTGATTGATGACTTGAGTTCACGAACAGGGCATATAAAGACACATATGCGATTTACAAGATAATAGTTGAAATGCGAGTTTTTACAGGTAATCAAATCTTAAAGTTACAGACAATGTGAGGTTAAAGAGGTATGTATTGTCTCCAGCCAGGACAGTTAGTGAGATTTTGCAAACCCTAGCTTGTAAAATTCATCTTTGCAATTTACCTAGCCCACACACCTTTGGACTATGAGAGGAAACCAGAGCACCTGGAGGAAACCCATACAGATACGGCGAGAATGTGCAAACTCCACACAGACAGTCATCCAAGCTGGGAATGTGTTAACCATTATACCACAGTGCTATCCTGATTTGTTTTAACTCAGCAACTATTCTGGCCTCCCTCACATCTGCCTGACCACTCCTCTCATCTTCAGTGTGTTTAGGCTCTGTTTAAAACGATGAGCATTCAAAGTAAATATTCAAGGTTGTAACTAGCAACATGGTGAGAGAAATAGTGCAACCTGCAAAGCTGCTGTTGCCAGGATGCAATGTGCATCTGCATGCCAATGAACTGACCTCGCTGGACAAAATGGGTCAGCCGTTTTATATAACTCTCTGACGTGACTCGCTCACAGTGAAGCAGAACCACAATGTCAGCCAACACTGGCCTTGAACAGTCATTAATGAACATTGAAGGAAAGCATGCAGTTAACATTAAAAATAATCTGGACAGTTCTTACCCCCACAAGACACTCAGATGAAATGGCAGAATCACACAGCATTAAAGCACACCATTTGGGCCCATTGTGCTGGCTCTTTGAAAATGCTACCCAAATTGCCCCACTCCTTTAATCTCTCTCTGTAGGTCTGCAATAAATGATGTGCCATTGGCTTCAGCTATCTGTATCCAATTTTCAGAAGTGGTGGTTTCCACAGTTGGATTGTTGGCCAATATATTGCAGGGTGGCTGCCTTAAGAGTGCCAGTGACCAGGGTTCAATTCCAGTCTTGGGTGATTATCTGTCTTTGTGGAATTTGCATATTCTTCATGTGTCTACATGGGTTTCTTCCAGATGCTTTAGTTTCTTCCAATAGTCCAAAGATGTACAAGTTTGGCCATGCTAAATTGCTCCTTAATGTCCAAAGATGTGCAGATTCGGTGGATTAACAATGCTAAATTGCCCCTTAGTATTCAAAGATGTGCAGGTTGGGTGGATTGGCCATGCTAAATACCTCTTAGATGTGTATAGGTTAGGTCGATTAGCCATGCATAGTGTTACGGGAATAAGGCGGCGGTGGTGGGGGGATGGGGGTGGTGGTCCTGAGTAGGACATTCTTTCTGAAAATCAGTGCAGACCTGATAGGCCGAATGACTTCTTTCTGCACTATAGGGATTCTAGGTTTTATATTTTAAAATTATACTACACAGTATTAGGGTCTGGTCTGCCCTTTGACCTCACTCTCAATCTCCCTCATGCCAACAGTTACTAGTCATGAAGATGCAGTGGCCAACATTTAGAAGAATATCACCTGTTGGTTTTTTCAGTTGGTATGATGCACTGTAAATGGAGGAGTGCCTAAAGTCAAGATATTGATATTTCACGAAAGACAAATGCTGTTTTATTTTTCAGAACTGATTTTGAGAAATCGCATGATCCAAGATACAACAACATTTTAAAATTGTGTCAAGTGAAAAACTAATGCACTGTAACCAGAAATGGCCTAACTTTTTTTTTGCAAAATTAGTTGAGTATTGAGAAGAATGTGGGTGCTGTAGAATGGAATATCAGGAGTAATTGTTGTTGCAGGATATGATGATCGATCATGGTGCCTGATCTTTCCATTGTTTTCTTCTTGCATTTAACCCACTACTATCCAAATGTTTAAACTGTGCTGTTCCTTTGAGGTTCCTGGTATTTTTTTCTGTGTTGTCCTGAATCTGTTCTGTTTCTGCAGGTAGTATTTCCTGTGCTGTTTCTGTTGCAGTACTATTTTGATCTGTGGTAAGTTTGTTTTGTTGTTATTGTGTTGTTGTGTTACTATTTCAAGTGTTTATTCAGCGTCTTCTTGTGGTAAGATTTGTGATTATTCAGCATGAGGGAGTGAGTGTTGTTTTGTGTTGTAAGTGCTTTAATGGTGTTTTGTTATCTTGTGTGTTTCTGGCACTAGATTTTGAATTATTTATTTGTTTTTGATGTTGTGTTGGGGCCCTTTCTTAATTTAGCATAGGGAGCATTGAAAACCTGTTTGGCTTTTGCATAGGCGTCTGACTGCACAGTGGCTACAGATGACATGTGAGGGGTGAAGTACTCGAGATACAAATGCTAATTACTGGGATTAACAATTGTTACAATGTATGTAAAAATGGTGAGATTGGAGTCAATAACTTTTATTACCACAGCTAGTGCATAGAGCTTGGTGAATTGGAACAAATTGCAAACAGAGTGAACACTTTAGAACATAGAAAAGCTACAGCACAAACAGGCTCTTTGGTCCACAAGTTGCGCCGAACATGTCCCTATCTACCAGGCTTACTTATAATCCTCTATCTTACTAAGTCTCTTGCACTTAGCCAAAAGTCTCCAAAAAGACCCTATCAAATCCGCTTTCACCACCACTTCCAGCTGCCGATTCCACTCGCCCTTCACCCTCTGAATGAAAAACTTACCCCTGACATCTCCTCTGTACCTACTTCCCAGCACTCTAAACCTGTATGCTCTTGTGGCAGCCATTTCAGCCCTGGGAAGTAGCTTCTGAGAATCCACTCGATCAACATCTTTCAACATCTTATGCACCTCTATCAGGTCACCTCTCATCCTTCTTCTCTCTAAGGAGAAAAGACTGAGCACTCTTGACCTATCTTTATAAGGCATGCCACCTAATCCAGACAACATCCTTATAAATCTGCACCCCTTCTATGGCTTCCACATCCTTCCTATAACGAGGCGACCAGAACTGAGCACAGTACTTTAAGTGGGGTCTGACCAGGATCTTATACAGCTGTAGCATTATCCCGCAACTCCTAAACTCAATTCCTCGATTGATGAAGGCCAGTATACACGTGCCTTCTTAACCACAACCTCTACCTGGAAACTGATTCAAACGTCCTATGAAACCGGACTCCAAGATCTTTCTGATCTTCCACATTGCCAACATTCTTAGCCTTAATATTATATTCCGTCATCCTGTTTGACCTGCCAAAATGAATCAACATGTACTTATCTGAGTTGAAGTCCATCTGCCACTTCTCTGCCCAGTCGTGCATCCTATCTGTGTCTCATTGCAACTTCTGACATTCCTCCACACTACCTACAACACCTCCAACCTTTGTGTCATTGGCAAACTTAACAACCCATCCTTCCACTTCCTAATTTATAAATATCACAAAGAACAACGGTCCCAGAACAGATCCTTGAGGCACTGTTGACTGACAGTGATGACCGACCTCCATGCAGAAAAAGACCCACCTACAACCATTCTTTGCCTTCTGTGGGCAAGCCAGTTCTGAATCCACAAAGCAATATCCCCTTGGATCCCATGCCACTCACTTTCTCAATAAGCCTTGCATGGGGGACCTTATCGACCGCCTTGCTGAAGTCTGTATATAGTATATCGACTGCTCTTCCTTTAAACAAAAATTTGGTGTGAATGGAAATCCAGTGTAGAGGAAACAAGTAAGGATAAATAATTCAAACCAAAAAGTCTAGAGTAAAACATAAATATTTTAAAAATCAGATTAATTATATTTAATAATATAAATTTATTATGTAGAGGTTAAGTTGAGTTGCCATGCTAAATTGACCATTAGTATTAGGGAGATCGGTAGCATAAATATATAGTGTTATAGGGATAGGGCGCAGGTGGGATTGTTGTTGGAGAATGCTTGATTGGCCGCATGGCCTCTTTCTGCACCGTAAGGATTCTATGATTTTAGGATATCAACGTTAAACTAAGTTGCATTAAATAAAAATACATAAATAACTAAATAATTATTATTAATAAAAACCAAAACTTCTTCATTTGTTCATGGAATGTGAACATCACTGGTTAGGCAGCATTTATTCACCATCCCTATACCTGACATAAGATACATATGTGTGCAGGAAAAGCCTTCAGCTGCTCAAAAGTCAAGTTCAAACTTTGGACTCTCTGCCAGATTTATGGAAGATGAAGCATCTCCTGGATTTCTCACAGATATTTAGAGACAAATACCTGCACAGAAGGCATCACTGTGTATAGAAATATTGCCATCCGAGGAAATTGACCAAGGAATAGGCAGGGTTTTCTGCAACCATCAATGTGAGCCCCATGATATGCTGCCTTCCTGGTGCCGAGGTGAAATACATCACTAATCAAGCGCAGAAAGTTTTATGCAGGGAAGGGCAGCAGCCAGAAGTAGAAGTCAAAGTGCATTTTAAAAACAGTGAAGGAAAAGAAAAAGGTTCAAATCTTTCATCCAAAGTTTTAAGAACTGTGAGAAGAATCATCTGAAAAGTTTTAACCTCTAGATCACCCCCGAGTGCCTCATATACTACTAAATAAAGGAGCAGTAAAAATAGACGGGATAACCTGTGTGTGGATAAATAGTACGGGAGGGAAGGCTGCAAATGCATGAGACATTGAGATTAACTGTGGAAGAGAAGGGACTGGTACTAGAGGGATATTTACACCATAAGATAGTTTTGGAGTTCATTTGTGTAGAAGTATGGAGTATGGTAAATAAAGTTGGAAAGCTACAATGTGATGGCAATATTGGAGATTTGCCTTAAAGAGGGAGGAATGGACACTTAATATTCTTGGCTACAATGTATTTAGGAAAGCTAGGGAAGGAAAAAAGGTGCATGTGAGTTTACAACAATGATACTGTTATAGCAGTTGAAGGGGGATGACATACTTGAGAGTTCAAATATATTTTGAATTTAATTCCAAAGCAATTTATATTGGATTGGAATTGAACAATAGAAGAATTAATGTGCTATTGTAGGTCATATGGGAAGGAAAAAAAGGAGGGAATTTCAGAGTAGTGAAATGGGAGACCTCAATTATCCTAATATTAACTTGGAAAATAACAACGTAAAGGAGTCGGTGGCATGGGGGGTGGGTGGAATGGAATTTATGAAATGTGTATGGGAGAACTCTCATGGTCAGTATGTTTCCAGCCCCGTGAGGAAGGAAGCAATGGTGGATCTAATTGTGGTAGAGCAAGTCTCAGTGATCTTGGGGAAACAGTAATCACAATATTATTGGATTTGGAATAGCTATGAAAAGGGAAAAGAAAACGTCAGACAGGAAAATATTGAACAGACATAGAGCTAATTTCAGTGAGTTGAAAAGATTTTTGTGGATTGGAATTAAAGATTATCAGATGAAACAATAAGTGAGCAATGCACATTCTCTAAGAGGAGATACCCAATTTCCATCATGGGAAAAAAAGCACATCCAAAGCTAGAGCGTCATGTCCTTAGATTAAAATGAAGCGAAAGAAAGGCATACGATAATTGAAAGTTTAATATTCCAGTTAACAACTAAACTGAGTAATAAAAAAAATACATGGAAGAACTGAAAAAGTACAAGACATGAGAGTATGAGATTAGATTAGTGCTCAACATAAAAGGGAATGAAATAATTTTAATAAGCATATAAATAATAAAACTCAGTTAATGGTAGGGCACTGGAGAGAGTTACAGAACAAAGAAATCTAGGGGTACATGTTTATAGCTCCTTGAAAATGGAGTCACGGGTGGACAGAGTGATGAAAAAGGCTTTTGGCATGCTTGATTTCATCAGAACTTCGAATACAGGAGTTGGGATATTTTGTTGAAGTTGTACAAGACATTGATAAGGCCACACTTGAAATACTGTGTGCAATTCTCGTTACCCTATTATAGAAAGGATATTATTAAACTAGAAAGAATGCAGAAAAGATTTCCTAGGATGCTACTGGGATTTGATGGATTGAGTTATAAGGAGAGACTGGATAGACTGGGATTTCTTTCTCTGGAACGTAGGAGGCTGAAGAGTGACCTTACAGAGGGCTATAAAATAATGAGGGGCATAGACAAGGTAGATAATCAATATCTTTTCCCAAGTGTAGGGGAATTTAAAATTAGAGGGCATAGGTTTAAGGTGAGAGAGGAGAGATACAAAAGTGTCCAGAAGGGCAGTTTTTTCACACACAGGGTGCTAAGTGTCTGGAACAAGCTGCCAGAGGTAGTAGTAGAGACGGGTACAATTTTGTCTTTTAAAAATCATTTAGATAGTTACATGGGTACGATGGATATTGAGGGATATGGGTCGATTGTGGGCAATTGGGATTAGCTGAGAGGATTTAAAAAAAAAGGGTGGCATGGACAAGTTGGTCTGAAGGGCATGTTTCCATGCTGTAAACTTCTAAAAGGGTAGTCAAAGGAAGGATCGGGCTAAATCGGGGTCAGAAAGGAGATCATGTGGAGGGGAGACCATGCTGAGGTTACTGATCTGTCTTCACTAAAGAAGAGGATGTGCATGGTGCCACAACAAAAGAAAAAGTAGTAGCAAAATTGGATGGGATAAAAATAAAGATGAAGCACTTAAATATTGGCAGGACACAAAGTAGAAAAGTCACTCTGTCCAGATGGAAGTATTCCTGGGTTGCTGAAGGAAGTAAGGATAGAGATAGCTGTGTGTCTCATCACAACATTACAAACATCTGAGATATGATAATGGTGCCAAAAGACTGGAAGACTGCAAGCTCTTTCTCTGCACTCTATCTGTGACTGCGACATTATATTCTCCACCCTCTCCTTTCCTTCTTTCCTATGTACTCTATGAACGATATGTTTTATCTGCATTGCATGCAAAAAAAATTTCACTTATCCCTGGACGTGTGACAATAACAAATTAAATCAAAAAAGGAAGAGTAATACAACCAACAACTACAGGCCATTCAGCCTAACGTCAATGATGGGGAAATGGTTAGACAATACCCTGGAACAAAAGTATTGCTACTTGGAAAGATATGAGTTAATGAACTAAAGCCAGTATAGATTAATTAAGGATGGGTCATCTTTATTCTGAGATCACTGAACTAATTTGTTGAGGTTCTTTGACGAAGCAGTGAAGAGGATTGATTAGAGTGTTAAGGTTGATTTTGTACATGTGGATTTTAAAAAGGTGTTAAATAATGTATTACGTAAGAAATTTATTAATAATTTTTTAATGGCATTAAATGGGCAGTGATGCCAGGGAAACTGTTTGTTGCTAGATGCCTCACCTGCTGAGTTTTCCCATCATTTTCTGTTTCGTATTTCAAATTTCCAGCATCCACAGTATTTTGCTGTTCGATGGAAAAAGAATTGGCTAGAGAACAGAAAGTAGAGAGTAGTGATAAATTATTACCCTCTTCAAACTGGAAGGAACTATGTAGTAAAAACAGAAAATGAAGGAAATGCTCAGCAGGTCAGGCAGCATCCATCATGAGAGAAACAGAATGAACATTTCAGGTCAATGATCGGTCACCAGGACCCTCTCAGATAGACAGGGATCAATGTAAATTAAGTCTGTTGTTCTTCTTCATGCACATTAATAGCACAAACTCAAACGTGGAGATGAAATGGGAAGGCAACATGGCAGATGAAATTTAAGGCAGAGGATTGTGAAGTAAGTTATTTTGATAGGACGAATGAGGAAAGATAATTTAAAGTAAATAGTGCAATTTTACTGATGATGCTAGGGAAGGAGACCTGAAGATGTAGATACACATGTTTTTGAAGATGGCATTTTGAGAAAGCTGTATAATACGATGGTTTGGATTCTTGGCTTTATAGAGATGGAAAGAGCTTGCAGTCAGGCCCTGTTGCACTAAATTTTGGATGCTGCAACACATCTTAAAACTAGAAAAATAAAATTAATAATATGCATGCACATATAATGAAAAGTATATTTTTTATATTATATATATATATACATATAATATGATATATCATACAAGCACCAAACAGCTATCAGGAGCACACAGAATAGGTAAATCATGATGTCAATCAACATTTTTATAAAAAGTCTTTTCACTCAATCTTTTAAGTATAATTAACTTCCAGCAGCATGCGGCCTTCTTTGAGGAGGATGCTGAGAGGCTGCAGGATGACTTGGACAGGCTGGTTGAGTAGCCAAAGACTTGACAAATGCAATATAATGTGAGGTTATCCACTTTTTGGCAGGAACAAGAAGAAAGATTATTATCTAAATGGATGGCAGCTTAGGAAAAGGGGAAGTGCAACATGGCGTGGGTGTCATGGTGAAGCAGTTGTTGAAGGTCAGCATATAAGTACAGCAGGTGGTGGGGAAAGCTAATGGTGTGCTGGCCTTCATCGCAAGCAGATTTGAGTATAGGAGTAAAGATGTCTTGCTGTAGTTATAGAGGTCCCTGGTGGGGCCACACTGGAGTATTGCATACAGTTTTGGTCTGTTATTCTGAGGAAGCACATAATTGCTATTAAGGAAGTCCAGCAAAGATTTGCCAGACTGATTGCTGGAATGGCAGGACCGATACAAAGAGAGACTGGATTGACTAGCTTGAGCTCACTGGAATTTAAAAGAATGAGAGGGGATCACATAGAAACATACAGCAATGTCTGCAAGTGCTGTCATGAAGTGAGTTCCAACTTCCAAGTTTGAAATGATATGCTCCAAATTCTGGGTGAAGTTTTCTGCCACATTGGAGCTGAATTCCATGCCATTATCACTAACACGAGGCAGGACTGCTACTGCATCAAGCACTTGGACGCGTATTCTCATTAGCATTCTCCTATATACTGCCTCTCATCAGAGTCATAGAACCACACAACCCTATAGTGCAGAAGATGAACATTCAGCCAATTTCATGGACAACAATCCCACTCAGGCCCTAGGACACTGGGTGACTTCTGCCTGTGTTGCTGTTGAAACAGTGTGACGTTAAAATTTGTGCTGCTAGTCGCCCTGATACTGAGGAGTAATTTTTTTAGCATGGCCAATCAACCTAACCCACACATCTTTGGACTATGAAATTGTGATCTCACTGGGAAAATGCTATGATCTATCTTTTTCCCCTGACCTTGCTGCAAGCAACTTGTGCCTTTCCCCTTATCAGTGACCCTGACTCTGTAGTAACCATAAAGCTGGCACAAAGCCACTGAATGTCATGTTTTTTGCTTCATGGCTAGTATGCTGCGACAAAACCAGAATCTAGGGTCACATCCTTTGAATTTGGGCAGGTAACAAAATTAGAGTTTGAGAAGAGGTTTAAGGCAGGAATACACCATTGTGCTGAATGCTTTTTGCAGCACTGGATGAAATGAGCCCTGTTGCAGCCAAACATTTCCTCCTCCATCAGGCTCAAGCAGCCTGTCTGCTGACTAGTTCTGTTTTACTCCCTTCTATTGTGAATGACCTTGTCCTGTAAGAGAGAGGGAAGAATGCCTATGCCTAAATAATTGGAGGTATGTGAGGACGGAGATGAAAGTGGGGCTGGCATCAGTGCATGGTGGGGGAGTATGAGTCCTGATAGCTAGATACTGTTGTTGATGCGTGATGGGGGTGTGCTGCATTGTGCAATGAGAGAGGCTGATCGAACAAATGTCATCTGAAGGTGTGTTCACTGACCTTGATTCGAAGGCTTTCCCATGTGATCGAGGAAGGGAACCACTCTACAGCAATGAAATGCTAGTGAGCCTTCTAAATCATGTGTAGTTGGGGCCTTAATTATAGAATCATACAGCACAAAAACATGCCTTCAGACCATTATGTCTGTGCTGGCCATCAAGCAATTTAATCCTATATTCCAGCACTTGGTCCTGAGCCTTGTATGCTATGGCATTTCAAGTGCTCATCTAAATGTTGTGAGAGTTCAGCCTCTATCACCTTTACAAATGGTGAGGTCCAGACACCCTCAAATTCCATCTACCTCTCCTGCCCATTACATTAAATCTAT
Source organism: Sphyrna mokarran (assembly GCA_024679065.1). Taxonomy (NCBI): domain Eukaryota; kingdom Metazoa; phylum Chordata; class Chondrichthyes; order Carcharhiniformes; family Carcharhinidae; genus Sphyrna; species Sphyrna mokarran. Next base: position 103,195,943 of record JAGIQG010000005.1, read on the forward strand.
GTTATATCTGATTATTGACCCATCTGCTAAGGGAAAACGTTTCTTCCTGTCTACATTATCTATGTCCCTTATAATTTTGTATGTCTCAATCAGGTCATCCCTCAGTCTTCTCTGGTCTAAGGAGAACAAACTCAGTCTCTCTTTATAGTTGAAAAGCTCCAGCCCAGGCCACATTCTGGTGAATCTCCTCCGCAGCATCTTTAGTGTAATCACATCCTTCCTATAGCCTGGTGACTAGAACTCCACACAGTACTGTTGATGTGACCTAATGAATATTTTACTCAGCTTCATCATAACCTCCTCACTTTTATATTCTATGCCTTGGCTAACATAGGCAAGAATCACATAATCCTTTTTAACCACCTTATTTCCCTGTACTGTATCTTTGTATATGACCCCAAGGCCCCTCTGCTCCTCTGTACTCCCTAGCAATTCATGGTGTATTCCTATGCCTTGTTAGTCCTTCCAAAATGTATCATCTCACATTTTTCATGGTTAAATTCCATTTTCCCTTGTTCTTCTCATCTGACTAGCCCATCTATAAAACTTTGTAATCTAAGGCTTTTTCCCTCACTATTTACCACGCCATCATTTTTTGTTATTACTGATCCTACTGCCAACATTAAATGAGTTGAAAGCACAAATCGCTGTGAATGAGTATGATTTAGCAATCATTACAGAGACATGGTTGCAGGTCGGTCACGACTGGGAGTTAAATATCCAGGGATATCAGACTATTCGGAGGGACAGACGGGAAGGTAAGGGAGGTGGTGTAGGCCTGATATTTAAGGATGACATCAGAGCAGTAGTGAGAGATGATATAGGTTCCCTGGAGAAAAACATTGAATTCATTTAGGTAGAAATTAGAAATAGTAAGGAGAAAACGTCACTGATAGGTGTAGTCTCAGGCCACCAAATAATAACATCACAGTGGGGCGGGCATTAAACAAAGAAATAACTGATGCATGTAAAGATGGTATGGCATTATCATGGAGGATTTTAATGTACATGTTGATTGATCGAATCAAGTCAGTTAGGCAGCCTTGAGGAGGAATTTATAGAATGTATCCGCAATAGTTTCCTCAAAAACTATGAAGTGAAACTTATGAGGGAACAAATTATTGTAGATCTGGTCCTGTGTAATAATAATTAATGATTTCATAGTTGGGAATCCTCTTAGAAGAAGTGATCACAGTATGGTTGAATTTAAAATGCAGATGGAAGGTGAGAAGATAAAATCCAATACCAGTATCTTGTGCTTAAAACAAAGACTACGATGGAATGAAAGAGAAGTTAGCTAAGGTGGACTGGGAGCAAAGACTTTATGATGGGACAATTGAGGAACAGTAGAAGACTTTCAAAGCAATTTTTCACAGTGCTCAGCAAAAGTATATACCTGTGATAAGGAAAGACTATAGAAAAAGGGATAATCAGGCAGAAATATCTAAGTAAATAAAGAAGAGTATCAAGTTGAAAGAAAATACACACAGAGTGACAAAAATTAATGGGAAACTGGAGGATTGGGGAATTATTAAAGGTCCACAAAAGTCATGAAAAATGCTATAAAGAGAAATAAGAAAGAATGCAAGAGTAAACCAGCTCAGAATATAAAAACAGATAGCAAAATTTTTACAAATTTATGAAACAAATGAGAGTGGCTAGGGAAAACATTGGTCCTTTAGAGGATGAGAAAGGGGATTTAATAATGGGAAATGAGGGAATGGCTAAGGCATTGAACAAGTATTTTGGGTCAGTCTTCACAGAGGAAGACAAAAATAACATGCCAGAAGTAGTTGTTAAGGAGGCTATGGCAGTTGAGAATCATTATCATTAAAGAGATAGTGTTGGGCAAACTAATGGGGCTAAAGATAGACAAGTCTTCTTGCCCTGGCAGAGTGCATCCCTGGATTTTAAAAAGATGGCAGAGGAAATAGCAAATGCACACATGCTAATTTAACAAAATTCGCTGGGCTTTTGGAGTGGTTCCGGCAGATTGGAAAACAGCAAATGTGATGTCACTATTTGAAATAGGAGAGAGACAAAAGGCGTGTAACTATAGGCTAGTTACCTTAACTGCTGGAGTAGAGAAAATGATTGAATCTATCATATAGGAAAATGTGCAGAGGGACCTGGGGGTCCTTACTGTACAGAGGGACTTGGGGGTCTTTGTGAATGAATCACAAAAACTCAGTTAGAGATGCTGCAGGTGATCAAAAAGGCAAATAGAATTTTGGCCTTTGTCGCGAGAGGGATGGAGTATAAAAGCAGAAAGGTCTTGCTGCAATTGTACAAGGTACTGATGAGGCCACACCAGGAGTACTGTGTACAATTTTGGTCCCCTTATTTAAGGAAGGATATATTAGCTTTGGAGGGAGTGCAGACTTCTCGGTTGATTCTGGAGATGAGGGGGTTAGCTTATGAGGAGAGATTGAGTAGACTGGGCCTGTACTCATTGGAGTTTAGAAGGTTGAGGGAGATCTTACAGAGACATATAAGATAATGAAAGAGCTAGACAGGGAGAAGCAGCGAGTATTTCCACATACAATGGAAACAAGAACTAGAGGGCACAGTCTCAAAATACAGGGGAGTCAAATTTAGAACAGAGTTGAGGAGGAACTTCTCCCAGAGGGTAGTGAATCTTTGGAATTCTATGCCCGTTGAAGCAGGAGAGGCTACCTTGTTAAATGTGTTTAAGTTACAGATAGATTTTTGGACAATAAGGGAATTAAGGGTTATTGGGAGCAGGCGGGTAAGTGGAACTGAACCACTATCCAATCAGCCATGATCTTACTGAATGGCAGAGTAGGCTCAAGGGGCTAGATGTCCTATTCCTGCTCCTATTTCTTACATTCTTACATAAATAGTGACACATTTGCCTAGAAATTGTCCCATTGGGCAGACATGGCGTGGGTGGCATGTTAGCACAGTGATTAGCACTGCTGCTTCACAGCTCCAGGGACCTGGGTTTGATTCCTGGCGCAGGTCACTGTCCGTGTGGAGTTTGCACGTTCTCCTCGTGTCTGTGTGGGTTTCCTCCAGGTGCTCTAGTTTCTCCCACAGTCCAAAGATGTGCGGGTTAGGTTGATCGGCAGTGCTAAAATTGCCCCCTAGTGTCCTATGATGCTTAAGTTAGAGGGAATTGCAGGTAATAATAGGTAGGGATATGGGATAAGACCTCGGTTCAATTGTGGTTGGTGCAGACTCTTTCTGCACTGTAGGGTTCTATGGTTCATGAAAGGCAGGTCATGTTTAGCTAACTTACTTGAATTCTTTGAGGACATTATGAGCCTGGTGGATGTAGTTATTTAAATTTCCAGAAGGCATTCGAGAGAAGGTGTTGCACTAAATGCCACTGCATAAGATAAAAGTGCATTGTGTTATGGGTAGTGTATTAGCATGGATAGAGGATCGGTTAATTAACAGAAAGCAAAGAGTGGGGATAAATGGGTGTTTTTTTTGGTTGGCAATCAATGACTAGTGCTGTACTTCAGCGTTGGGACCGCAATTGTTTACAATTTACATGGATGATTTGGAATTGAGAACTGAAGTGTAGTATGTCAAAGTTCGCAGATGACAGTAAGATAGAGCAAGATGTGCAGAGGACACCAAAAGTCTACAAAGGAATATAAATAGTTTAAATAAGTGAGCAAGAGTCTGCCAGTTGGAGTACAATGTTGGTAAATATGAGGTCATCTATTTTGGTAGGAATAACAGCAAAAGGGACAATTATTTAAACAGCAAAAAATTGCAACGTGCTGCTATGCAGTGGGACTGGGTGTCCTTATGCATGAATCACAAAAGGTTGGTTTGCAGATGCAGCGAGTAATTAAGAAGGCAAATGGAATTTTGCCCTTCATTGCTAGAGGAATGAAGTTTAAAAACAGTGAGGTTATGTTGTAGCTGTATAAGGTGCTGCTGAGGCCAAACCTGGAGTAATGTGTGCAGTTTTGGTCTCCTTCCTTAAGAAAGGATATGCTGGCACTGGAAGGAGTGCAGAGGAGATTCACTAGGTTGATTGCGGAGTTGAGAGAGTTGCTTTATGGGAGAGATTGAGTAGATTGGGACTATATTCATTTGAATTTAGAAGAATGAGGGGGATTTTATAGAAACATATAAAATTATGAAGGGAATAGATAAGATAGAAGCAAGAAGGTTGTTTCTACAGGCAGGTGAAACTAAAACTAGGGGGCATTACTGCAAAATAAGGGGAAGCAGATTTAAGACTGAGTTAAGGAGGAATTTCTTCACTCAATGGATGAACAGGCACTGGAGTGCAGTGACAAGGAATTTTAAAGTAACTTCATTGCAGTGTTAATGTAAGCCTTACTGTGACTAATAAATAAATTTTTAAAAATCTGACATTGACCAGGATTTTCTGGCCCTTACCGTCAGCAAGGGTTCCCCAACGGTGGGACGAGTGAGCCAGACAAAATACATGTGACGCACCCTCTGGAAAATCACACCTATTGTTTTCGTGCTGCAGTGCTGGTTCATCCTACTGAGTCCCCATGTTGTGCTTCCTAGATTTCCTGCTGCTGATTATTGTTGAATTGCGTGTTGCTACTCCCATCAGTGACATTGTTGTAATAATATTTAGTGCATTATCACTATGTTTCCAGTTTCCTTTACACTATACAGAAGAGCACTGCAAGCACTCTCAATGCTGTTTGAGTCCTGCCCATTCAGCATTCTGGTTCTGCCGTAGACTTCAGTGTGCTGTAATTGAATTCAGATACGAAGAATCATTATGAGCTGCAGATACTCTCTTGCAGCATCTATCGAAACCTTCATTATCGAAAACTTGTAACATTTCTTGAGTGCAGAAAGTATGAATCTCAAATATTCCCACTGAAACAGCATTCACTTGTATAATCTTGATTTAGGGGGTCACATCCCTAACAGCATTTTGAAGAAATAAATGGGGTGATGTTAATTGAATGAAGAGACCTAATGTGCCCCTACGTGCTCTTTTTACTTAGGTGAATAATGAAATTGCTGTATGGGGTTGAATCGCAACAAGAAGTTATTTGTTGAACCCAGCACATTACGAATTTAAGGCTGCAATTATCTTGACTGGCAATGCTTTGAAAGGCAACGCTAACTAAGGACTATCTGTGCGGCATGTCCTATGAGAATTGGCACAGATTGATAGTTTCAGCCTGTGCCTGATCCGCTCTGCTTTACATATAGAGCACTGCTGTTGGCCTGTATGCCTGGCCTGAAATGTAGCAATGTTGTTCAGATTGTTATTGTTCTGTAAAAGCCTTTGCCTGTTCTCTGCCCTCTGATGTTACAACAAATGTCCAGATCAGAACCGAGAGTGCTTTGGGCCAGAATTTGTCCTGGAATCACAGCTGCCGTTAGTGTTAGGAAAATTTCTGAGGGGAGTTAATAGTTTCTTACAGCACTAGAGGGACATCTGGAATTCCTGAAATACAAAAAGAGTCTGGGAAATCTGCCCCTCTTCATTCCAAAAGACATAGATCTTCTTTGGTCAACTCTAGTAAGCTTGAACTGAACTATCCCAGTGCCATCTTGATGTGTTCTTGTCTTTTAGTTCCCATTTGCTGTTGATAGTCCCATTTTAAACTTGAAAACATCAGAACCTCTGTTTAATTTTGCCTTGCTGTCTGGTACAGTAGAAGAACCGGATTGAATTGCTTCTTTACACATCATATCAGTGTCAGGTGCAGCTGTGAAATATGGCCCCTGGAATACTTATCCATATCATGTTAGATCCTAGCTATTGATAGATACTTATAGATAACATAACAATGTATAACAACCCTCTCTCTATAAAATGCAATGCCTCTTTCAAAGTAGCTATTCCAGTCATTAACTTCCAACACTAAAATGATTTGCAATCAACTTTTAGAAATACATTGAAACCCTTCTTAAAGAATACATGTGCCCCCACGTGCTCTTGTGATTCATGTGAATTACAGAATTGCTGCATGAGGCTTCAATTGCAATAAGTTGTTTCTTGAACCCAGCATATTTGGAATTTAAGGATGCAATTATCTTGACTGCAGCATTTGAAAGACAGTGCCTTTCAAAGTAATGTTCATGGCACTGTTTAGATGGTAAGGTGTTGTGCCTCCAGCTGGTAGATTTGCTATTTGTTGCTTTTAATGGTAAGTTGACGTGCTGCACAAGTGATTTTTAAATCTTCAAAGCATCCAACCGTCTCATTAAACACTCTGGGTACATTGGTATCAGGTCCTCTTTGCATCTGATCAGAGGATACGTTCGAACAGTACACGGTACTGTTTTCAATCCTCAGTATCGCCTCCTTTACTATATGGTTTTACCGAGACAACGTGTAGCCCTTCAGTAGCTGTTTAGCCCCAGGATAGCAGAACCACCTGCTTTGGTGATATAAAACATACGTTTTCTCCCAGCCCTCTGCACGGCTTTAACAGTGCAATAGGCCAGGAAACATCAGCGGACACTGTTTATTTGATGCTCCACTGGGCACCATGGCCTTAGTGCGTCTCTGGGGACAGGATTTCCAGAGTCATCAGCTCCAGAAATTGGCACAGTTCTGATTTAAATATTAAATCTGGATTTCAATGTCATTAAGGGACTGGGGGATTGGTTCACTCCAATGGGGTTTACAGCAGGGAATAGAGATTAAGGAGGCCCCACAAGGAGGTCGAGGTAAGAGCAAGGTGCCTACTGAGCATTGGCAGCCTGGGGTCAGGGCTATGGAGGGGGCATAACCAATAGGACTAATCAATGGGGTTGGGGAGTCCTACTGGCACTCTGCATTGGGATGAGTGGCATAAGGAGGGAGGACAGTGATCAGGCTGGTCATTGGGTGGGGGTAGTGGGGAAGGGATCAGGATGAATGGCATTGCTGAGGGGTGGGGGAGAATCAGAGCCAGGACTGCTAGCAGGGATGAGGAGAGAATGCAGTGTGTTCAGTATTGTTGGGGGGAGGTGGCTGGAAATCGGGAAAGGGTTGGGTGGGGAGGACATTGGTGCTGGCCCAGAGAGATCCAGGAGGGCAGTGATTGGGGGATGGGGAATCAGAGGTGTAGCATTGCAGATTCGCAGCGCTAGCCAGCATTCGAGATGCCAAGAGAACGGGACTACTGCACATGGGCCATTCTCCGTTCTGACAGATCAGGGCGTCATGATGTTGAGATGCAAGCGTTGGACTGGGGTAAATACAGCAACAAATCTCACAACACCTGGTTAAAGTCCAGCCGGTTTATTTGATAGTAAAGGTGAGAGGCCATGGGATCCAAGGGGCTTTGGCCTTGTGGATCCAGAACTGGCTTGCCTGCAGAAGGCAGAGGGTGGTTGTGGATGGCTCTTTTTCTGCATGGAGGTCGGTCACCAGTGGAGTGCCCCAGGGATCTGTTCTAGGACCCTTGCTGTTTGTCATTTTCATAAATGACCTGGATGAGGAAGTGGAGGGATGGGTGAGTAAGTTCGCCTATGACACGAAGGTCGGTGGTGTTGTGGATGGTCTGGAGGGATGTCAGAAGTTGCAGCATGACATCGACAGGATGCAAGACTGGGCGGAGAAGTGGCAGATGGACTTCAACGCGGATAAATGTGTTGTGGTCCATTTTGGCAGATCCAACGGGATGAATGAGTACACTATCAAAGGTAGGAGTCTTAGCTGTGTGGAAGAGCAGAGGGATCTTGGGTCCGGGTCCATAAGACTCTCAAATCGGCCTCCCAGGTGGAGGATGTGGTTAAGAAAGCTTACGGTGTACTGGCCTTCATTCATCGAGGGATTGAGTTCAGGAGTCAGGAGGTAATGCTGCAGCTTTATAGGACCCTTGTCAGACCACACTTGGAGTACTGTGCGCAGTTCTGGTCGCCTCACTATAGGAAGGACGTGGAAGCTATTGAAAGGGTGCAGAGGAGATTTACAAGGATGTTGCCTGGATTGGGAGGCATGCCTTATGAAGACAGGTTGAGGGAGCTGGGACTGTTCTCCCTGGAGAGACGAAGGTTGAGAGGCGACCTGATAGAGGTTTACAAGATGTTGAGAGGAATAGATAGGGTGGACTCTCAGAGACTATTTCCCAGGGCTGAAATGGTCGCGACGAGAGGGCACAGATTTAAGGTGCAGGGAAGCAAGTACAGAGGGGATGCTAGGGGAAAGTTTTTTCACTCAGAGGGTGGTGAGTGAATGGAATCGGCTGCCGTCGGTGGTGGTCGAGGCGAACTCTCTGGGGTCTTTTAAAAGACTTCTGGATGAGTATATGGGATCCAATGGGATTGGGGGTTATAGATAGGTCTACGGCTGGGTAGGTTTTGATGTGTTCGGCACAACTTGTGGGCCGAAGGGCCTGTTTGTGCTGTAGTGTTCTATGTTCTATGTTCTAAACCCGTAAGCTTTCAGAAATGCTGTTCCTTCATCAGGTGTGTGGAAAGTTCTGATCAGAGAGGATCAGTATGTGCATAGTGGCCCGCTCAGCGCTATGCTGCCGGCCCCTCCAGCGGGAATAACCCATACCCATAAATTTTTTATGTGAATCTCGCTAGGGCACTCTGCAGAGAATGGGAGATTCATTTTAAAAATCCAACTGAAAAAACCCATATGATTTACTTCAATGTTTATGCAAATTCGGCACTTACAATTTTTTCAGGAGAATAACCCCCACAATTTCCTTTGTGTGTCCCTCTGATTTGGATTTTTGTGAGCTGCTGGATCTCAGTCTCACTTATATATTGTTAGTTTGATGTCATAATTTCATCTTTCTTTGCGTAACCATTTTCTTCCAGATTTGCAGGGAAAGTATCCTGGTACAGTTTGAACAGAACAATGTTACTCTGCCCTCTGATATCAATCTTCACCTGCAAATTTATTATTGTGGACTTTTCTCTCCCCCTCTTCCTGATCGGAATAGTTGTGTGAATCTATTTTCTCTGGGAACTGTTGTATGTAGCCTTTACACACAGTTGCATGCTTCTTATATCCGTTGTTTTGTTGTCAGACTCACCATCATCTTTTAAGATATGGATGTTCTGGTTTTTTTTTTATCTGTTCTCCCTGTTGCTCTGGCTGTGGTGTCTTCTGTGCTTGTTCTGCACCTCCTTTGTCAGTAATTGACCTGTCCACAATTCTGCAGATTGATTCATAATGCAAACCATTTCCTTCTATCTGTGAATTTGTGTGGTCACACTGGCTCGTGTATGTGTACTCTTTTGTTCCTGCTTCCCTTCGTCAATCCTGCCAGCTCTCTCTTGACTGAACTGAAGACTAGCTGTTTGGAGTAGTCAGTGGCTTCATCTGTCTGTGCATCATCCCTTTATGTTCGCTAGTAGTGTTTACTGCCTACGATATTGTGAGCATGTTCTTCTCAGTTAGTGTATTCTGTATTTCTGGAAGCGCAGAGCCCCAAATTAGTTGATCAATCCACCTTTCATGTGTGTTCTAAACTTAGATTTTATAGCTGCATTTTTAATCTTGTTCTGAGGTTATCAAGAGGGTCACCTAATTCTTGTCTGAGGCCTTGAAATTCATACTCACAGTATCAGGGACCCGGGTACAATTCTTGGGTCACTGTCAGTGTGAAGTTTGCACTTTCTCCCCATGTCTGCGTACGTTTCCTCCAGGTGCCCCAGTTTCCTCCCACAGTCCAAAGAAGTGCATTTGGATTGATTGGCCATGCCACGTTGACTCTAGTGTCAGGAGGAATAGCAGAGTAGATGTGTGGGGCTACTGGAATTGGGCCTCGTGTGATGTGGTCAGTACAGATTCGATGGGCTAAATGACTTTCTTCTGTATTGTGGGGATTCTCTGATTCAATGATTCTAGGTATGATGATTCAATTTTGGCTGGCGACGGATGCTGAATCTTTCAAAAATTTGTTTCAGTATGTGCTGACCTGTTCAATAAGTATCCACCTGGTAAATAAGTTTAATCTTGCATCTCCTGCCCGCAGAAGGATATAACTGACTCCATCTTCATTGCTAGTGCCTTTGAAAAAACTATTGAATGTCAAGTTATACTCTTGTTTTTCGCAAATGTCTCTACGACACCATCAGCTTCGCGAGTCATTGCGTGTTGCAGCTGCGAATTCATTTGCTTTTTTGGCCTTTCGGTTTTGCATGATTCACTAAGTTTCTCTTTTGGCATGAATGTGAGTCAATTTTCCAAATTGGCAGTTAATTATATTTAGAATTCGGATTTCAACCACTTCAATGTTACTCACAGACACTGGCCACCACCATTCTGTATGTTCTTGTTTTTTTTGCTCCCCAGATGTTGTTAATAATCACGCTTTAAGCTTGAAAAGATCAAACCTCTTTCTCTTTAATTTTGCCCTGCTGCGTGGTGCAATAAAAGGACAAGTACAATTGACCTGATTGTTTACACGTCGCATCAGTCCCTAGTGCAGTTCGAAATAAGATCAGCTGGAACACCTTCACATAATGCATAAGTTCCTAGCTAAGTAGTTCTTAGCTATTGACAGATATTTGTAGACAATACAATAATATGTAACACGCTCCATGTTGAAGGGCACGTTTGGGCTACTCACACAATATAAGCAAACTTGCCTCTCAGTGCATCTAGGCCTCAGTCTGGTTTCCGATCATTCTAGAAAATGCCTGCCGATTAAAAAGGGCTTCTGCTGGAGAACCCACAGATTTTCAAGGACGCTGTTTACTCATTTTGGAAATATAATTAGTACGTCTCAGATGAGAAGTAGCCAGCAACGATAGAGAATTTATTGTGGCAAATGGAAGAGTGTATCTATCCGTTTTAGAACCCCAAGACCTTAATGAGCATCATTGAGCAATGATCATGAAATAATACTGTAAATTGGTCCTGATCAGATTTTCCCCTATGTACACTGAATAAGTGGAAAGCTGATGTTCCCCGCAGCCCCCCACAAACGTCTTTTTAATTGTCAACCGCTAGATGCAGAAATAAAACACAGTAAATATTCCTTACTAGAAATGAGTGTACAGTTAAAAATGATCAGGATACAATAATGCTTGCTTCATGCAGTGAATATATCTGAAACCAAGGGCAAAACCTCAACCAGGGTTTGACCTAGTGACACAAATGTAAAGCAATCCTGGTTAGTTATTAAAAATATTAAGACTTTTGGGGATGAATCATGTTGTTACCATCAAATATGAACGGCTTGCGATGGGTTTGAGGGCAAGTGCAGAACATCAAAATATTCAATCAGGTTGGTGTAAAATCATTAAAATCTGTGACTATTATATACCAACACAGCATCTGGCAGCAGTCTGATAAAATGGCTCAGACCAAACAAACTGAAGATAAATGATCTTTTGTTGTGCAGTCGTAATTATAACAAAAGAAAAATTATTGCAATGAGCAGGTGATTAATGTCAACCATGCTTTTATAAACAGTTCCACTATAATTGGCCAGTCTCTCCTGTAGTGATATATCATTAAATAGACCTCCATATAATCTAATGCACTGCTGCATCCAAACTGCAATAATTTTAAGGTAAACCTTCATGAAAAATAACACCACTAAGGGACCAAGATGAAGAACTTTCCATTACATTTTAATAATCTTTAAACTCAGCAGTAAATATACTTGGCAATAGTGACAAATGTACTCTGTACAGGAGAGACCATTGAACTTCCAGCTGTGCTATACACATTTGAATGTAACTTTTGACATAATTGCAACCCAGGTTTTTTTCCTAGAGGACAACAGTAGTTTAATTCAGATCATGTGTAACAAGGAACTGAACTGCTTGGGGCGTTTGGCTTCACACAACCATTTCTCTATTATTTTCACAGTTTATCTAAAGTAATGAAACGTAGATCTTTTTGATGTCCCTATTGGAAAAAAAATTGGTCTAATTTAGTGAGTGTAATCCTGGTGTGGAGATGCCAGTGTTGGACTGGATTGGGCAAAGTAAGAAGTCCCACCACACCAGGTTAATTCCAACAGGTTTATTTGGAATCACAAGCTTTCAGAGTGCTGTTCCTGCATCAGGTGAATGATTCAAAATAAACTATTTGGATTTTAACCTGGTGTTGTGAGACTTCTTACTGTAATCCCACTGTCTGTGACTGGGAAAGCGTCAAATTGGGCTGCGTTCCACCATTAGGTCAGAATTTGGTCCTTTGGAGCATCCTCTTCCTGATTTTCGACAATGCCATTAATGCAGGAGGGGACAGAGTCAAGGATTTCCGTGGCTGGGCATTCCAGTATCCACAACATCTGAGTGCCAGTGAAAAATGACGCTTAAGTGCACTTTTGTCTCATGACCAGTGGATCTTCTATTGGCACTGTGCATTGAAAATTGTAGTTACAGACCTGGGAACAAATAGGTACAGGGAATGTACCCTTAGTAATGTGGGTGCCAGACAATGGCAAACATCATCCCAAGAACTGCAACTTTCTTACTGCACTTTATCCTCAATTTATCAATATGTATTTAACTAGCTGGGAGAAAGTTCACTGGGGGCTGAGGACAAAAACATGTGACTGAATGGGGGATTCTTACAAGCTGCCCATCACTATTTTATATGCAGAGTTCCTTAGTCTGCAATCATTTCTGAAGTTTTTGTTAATGAGAAGTTTGAATTTAAAAGGCATTTTGCTCAGTATTGATTAGGTGAGCCAGGAAGGTACAAATGTGATGTCCTCTACTATGCCTCCTCTACAAGACGACTGAACTGTTTCAAAGAGACCAGGAAGACCAATTTTTTTTTTATCAAGCCTCCATCAAATGATAGTTATGGTAAGCTCTTGAAAACAACCCACAAAACCCATTCCCATGCAGTGCTGGCTACTGTGCCACCTCTTGCTCCCTTGTTGTGAATTCCCTCACCAGAGGAGATGTAACTAACCTCTTTGCACATACCTTATTGAACCCTTTAATAAGGTATTATTAAAGTACCTTAATAGTTTTATTAATTTTAAATCTCCCAATCCGATCACTTTCTACTTTCTAAACTCAGGGGGAGTTTAGAAAACAGGGTGATATGGGAAGATTGTCATTAAAGCAAAAACAGCATACATGTGTGATGTTGTGTGACACGTGATAGTGCATTGGTCCTTTATTAGCATGTAACAAACACATTGATTTTGCAGATTGTTTGGTACACATCTTTCACAGGGAACATATCAGAATGAACACTCAAGTTCTCCATGCCCACTTCCTTCATCTATAAGCTGAATAGTGTAAAGAAAAGGCACAAACTATTCATCATGAATAAAATATGAAACTGCTGAACTGCTAATTAATTGCTAACCTAAAGGAAAGCATTGAATCCATTATTCAATGATTGCTACTTACTTTACAGTGCTACCTAACCTCAGGTTAGTACTTGGGCTTTCCCTCTACAGTGCTACATGGTAATCACTGAGCTTGATGCATCAAGGTAAGGAGTACTGCTTTGTGAGTAAGTTGTAATTGGGCTTATCATTAGTGGAAGCCAATGTCTCAGTTTAATCACCAATGCCAATAATGTCAGGAGATTTGTATTAATTTTGCAGTAAGGCTCATGGTTGGGGGTAGCATTTCCTCTGAGCAATAAAATTCTACACTTGTTCCTCATAAATAGGTTTTCTATTTTGTTACATGGAACACAAGGAGAATATCTTACTCCATCAGCCCCATTCATCTGAAATTCAAAAGGAAGAGTTGAATCTAAAAAAGCTCAGCAGTTCACTTGTCGAATAGCAGATATATGGGGCTCAAGTCACGAGGCCTGCACAGCCGATCCTGTCAGAATCTCTGAAGAGAAAGGACAGGTCAATATTTTGGAAGGGACCCTCCGGCAGAACCTAAAAGTAGAAAATCAGCATTTTTTTGTGGCCTTGAGTGAAACAAAGGGGAGAAAACCAGTTCAAAGTCAAAAATCAGGATAACTGATTCAGGCTGGTAAGCAAGAGGTGAATATTTCAGCATATCAAGTTTTACTTTTACTTTTCCAAGTTTGTTTTTCATATTTGTTTTGTTAGCAAATTTCATTTAATATAATTCAAGCAGTCTGTATACATACTATAAGTTGGGGTTTAGGATTCAATTTTTGTATACTAATCCTTGTCTTGACATTCAGAATTGCCTGTGCAAAGATTAAATTCCACTGAAGGAATTGCTTGTCGAGAAAGGAATGTTGGCTGCTGTCTGTGTTTTCAGAATTTTAACTGAATTGATCCTGCAAGCTTTTTTAAAATGAAATTATTAACGACAATACCACATTACAGTTTAGTGGAGAACTCCAACATCCTTCTGTTGGAGTATTAATAAGAGAGTATTCACCTGCTTTATGATATTATTGCTGTTGTCCTGTCAGGAAATAAGTAACGATTACTGCACCGAAGTATTAAAAATAGCAGAGTTCAGAAGGTTAAATTATGAGGTTAGGTTGCATAAACTGGACTTGTTATCCCTTTTCTATTCTTTCACGGGCTGTGAACCTAACTGGCAATGTTAACATTTGTTGTCCATCCCTATTTGCCCTTGAACTGAGTTGTTGGCTAGGTCATTTTAGAGAGCAGTTAAGAGTCAACCACATTGCTGTTGGTTCAGGATCATGTAGGCCAGACGAGATAAGGATGGCACATTTCCTTTGTTAAAGGACAGTAATTAATTAGATAGGTTTTTATGATAATTACGCAGTCACCATTACTGATTATAAATTGCATATTCCAGATTATCCATTGAATTTAAATTCCACCAGCTGCAATGGTAGAATTTGAATCTGTGTCCCCAGAGTTACTATATCATGGTACCGTCATTGCCCTGTTTTCTAAACTCCCCCTGAGTTTAGAAAGTCGAAAGTGATCTGATTGGGAGATTTAAAATTACAAAAGCAAGATACGTGCAAAGAGGTTAGTTACATCCTCTAGTGAGGGAATTCACAACAAGGGAGAAAGAGATGACACAGTGGTCAGCACTGCTACCTCCACAGCAGCACCAGGAACGTGAGTTCAATTTCGGCCTTGGATAACTGTCTATGTGGCATTTACATGTTCTCCTTAAGTCTGCATGCATTTCCTCTAGGTGCTCCAGTTTTCTCTCATAGTCCAAAGATGTGCAAGTTAGTTGCAGTGGCCATGCTAAATCATCCCTTAGTGCCCAAAGATGTATAGGTTAAAGGAAATAGCAGGGTAAATATGTGGAATTACAGGCATAGAGCCTGAGAAAGATGCTCTATTGGAGAGTCAGTTCAGACTCAATGGCCACCTTCTGCTCAGTAGGGATTCTATGATTCTGCAATATGAAAACTAGGGCCACGCTATTCAGGTGCAGAATCTGGAACTCTTTCCCATAGGAAACTGCAGATGTCAAGTCAATTGAAGATTTAAAGACTGGAATATTAATGATTTTCACAGTAACTTTATAGCAATGTGAATGTAAGCAACTTGTGACTAATAAATAAACTTTATATCGGTTTTGAAGGATAAGAGTCAAAGATAAATGGAATCTTATTTATAATTGAAGAGATGCATCCTGTTGCCATTTATGGATTCAGCTGGTTGAATTTTCCGTTATTCCTGCTGGCGAAGGATGTGAACAGTGGGAAAATCTGTTCTCCAGGATGGGACCAGAAGATCCATCTGCCACCTCTGCTGCCAGATAATACATGGTTTTATGTATTAAACCATAATACATATGGTATTAATATGTATTAAATCATACATATGTTTTAATACATATTATTAAATATGTATTTTATAATATATATTAAATTATATAATATAATTTAACAAACAAGATCTGATTGATTGGCAAAACAGGCTCAGGGATCTTCCCTTCACGTATTCTTAAGTATTATGTGAAAGATACACTCATTATGCTGCACAATTAAACTAACTTAGTATGCGTTAAAACTCAGTGGAGGTAATATTGCATTTTACACTTTGCAGGTTGGGAAACGGTTGCCTATTTTATGGGCAGTGCAACACATGTATTTTGTAGGAAACTGAAGCTGCTATTGTGAAACCATTGGAGTTTGCTGAGCCAGAGCTCATTTTGACTCCTCTGGCATACAGAAGTCATAGTTTTCTGCTTCTTGTGACCTTTCGCTATTCCAGTCAATAACGTGACCTTTACTAAACCGAGAATTCACCTTTACGGTTATTCCCACTTGTGCTATTAATCAGTATTTCAGTAAAAAAAAAATAGCCTCCAGTGAATGATTTCAATCTTTTGCCTCGTGCTGACATATCAGAGAATGGTTGAAAAAGTTACTCACTGTGTTAAGATGTCAAGTTATCACATTGGACATTGGTAGCCCTATTATTTTGCAAATTATTCTGTTTCATCTCTGCATCCTGAGATGCTGGTGCTCTTTCAGATAATGTTCCTATCTTTTTCACTGTGACTTGAAACATGATTTTATTGTAATGTGTTATGACTTTTTGTGAAGACTGATAAGTTTTAAAAAGTGATTCAGACTTCCAGTTCCCAGCTGAGAGAGTGACACGGCAAAATTTTGCATTTTAACATTTGCATTTTAACACTTTTATACTAACAACTGACTAAAAACCCTTTTGACTAAGCTGTATTTTATTTTCATAGGCAACTTACACTTTAAATCACAGAGTGGAACATTCACCTTTTATACTTGGCATACGTTCCACAGTCTTAATAACAGTCTTTATATCAGACAGTCCATCGTAGTTATTCACAGCTTTAAATGACTTCTGGTATTCCTGGTTCACTTTGAGCAACCCGCTCTGAGCAGTTTTCCTCAGGTTTCTGAGAGCTCCTTAAATCCATCACCAGCATCAAGTCTATTCCAATTATTCTTTTACCCTGGGCCATGTGGGGAAGGAACTCGCACAGCGGGATTCTCCCATAATCTAGCCATGTATTATCTGACAGCAGAGGCGGCAGATGGATCTTCTGGTCCCATCCTGGAGAACAGATTTTCCCATTGTTCACATCCTTCGCCAGCAGGAATAGCGGAAAATTCAACCAGCTGAATCCATAAATGGCAACAGGATGCATCTCTTCAATTGGAGTTTATCTCTCTCTCTCTCTCTCCCTCATCTGGCTGTAGCAGCTCACAAAACTAAGCATCAGGAGTGGCACAATGGTTAGCACTGCTGTCTCTCAGTGCCTGGGACTCGAGTTCAATACCCAACTTAGATCGCTGCCATGCGGAGTCTGCACGTTCTCTCCGTATCTGCCTGGGTTTACTCTGGGTGCTCCTGTTTCCTCATATAGTCTGAAAAATGTGCTGGTTAGGTGCACTGGCTATGCTAAATTCTCCCTCAGTGTACCCGAACAGGTGCTGCAGTGTGGCAACTAGGGGATTCATAGTAACTTCATTGTAGTGTTAACATAAGCCTACTTGTGACACTAATAAATGCACTGTTTAAACTGTTTATCCTCTTGCCTCTGCCAAACACATTAAACTGCTGCCCAAATGAGATTTTCATTGATTTGTAAGGAAGCTTTGAAGCCAGATCTCAAAAATGGCTCCCTCTGCCCTTTTCCCCATGGCAATGTGAGACACATTAGCTTTATCTAGGTAAAAACGCTAATTAGGTACTCTTGACCCCCAATTCCCTTCATCATGGAAGTAAATGGACAGTATACAACACAACTGTTTGCAACCAGATAGCAAACATTGTCTAGAGGCATAAACACCTTGCATCATCATCTCAAGCACTCCAAGTCTTCCTTTGATGTCTGACAGTCAAACCATCTGTTCTTGCTGTGAGGGAAACTTAAGAACAGGCCACATTACGCCCTCATTTACTCCAAATTTAGTCACAAAACATATTAATCATTTAAACCTCATGTTTGTAACAGTTATTGTATTGTTCTTGAGCTCCTCATATTTAGAAAAACTGCAGAAACTGGTTAGCAAACTTGCTATACAAGTGGAGATCTCAAGCTAGAGTACTTATTCGCCTAGGTGCTGGAGTGAGCAAAATATTCCCAGGGCAATGAATGAGCATTGAGAAAACCTCAAATTATTTAGCAAAGCATGTTCAATTTTAAATTATCTCTGTTCCCTACTGGTCATGTACAAGCTGTTAGAAGAAATTTCCAGTTATCATAAAAAATCCTTTCACCACCTTCTCTGTGCATGAGAAAAATTAAGCATGCTTTTAGATGATTGAGTGTAAATAACATATGAATGTAGTGTTGACCAAGGGAGCTCATGGTCTGTCAGTCATTAAATGCAGCGGTCATTGTCATTCAGGGCTCCAGACTAAGAACGATCCCAGGGTCAATCTCTTGTCTGATGCATTTTGATAGATTGAACTAGGGCAGGATTTACTCAGCTAGAGTGTTGGGGAGAGTTACAGAACAAAGAGATCTAGGGGTGCATGTTCATAGCTCCTTGAAAGTGGAATCACAGATGGACAGAGTGGTGAAGAAGGCAATCAACATGCTTGGTTTCATTGGTCAGTACATTGAATACAGAAGTTGGGACATCTTGTTGAAGTTATACAAGAAATTGGTACGGTCGCACTTGGCATACTGTGTTTAGTTCTGGTCACCCTATTATAGAAAGGATATTATTAAACTAGAAAGAACGCAGAAAAGATTTACTAGGATGCTACCGGGATTGATGGTTTGAGTTATAAGGAAAGGACTTTCTTCTCTGGAGTGTGGAAGACTGAGGGGTGATCTTATAGAGGTCTATAAAATAACGAGGGGCACAGATCAACTAGATGGCCAATATCTTTTCCCAAAGCGGGAAGAGTCTAAAACTAGATTTAACGTGAGAGGGGAGAGATAGAAAAGGGCCCAGAGGGGCATTCTTTTCACACAGAGGGTGGTGTCAGAGGTAGCAATAGAGGCAAGTGCAATTTTGTCTTTTAAAAAGCATTTAGACAGTTAAGATGAGTATAGAGGGATATGGCCTAAAGGCAGGCAATTGGAACTGACTTAGGGTTTAAAAAATCGGACGGCATGGACAAATTCGTCCGAAGGGCCTATTTCCATGCTGTAAACCTCTATGACTATCTCAGCTTAAGTAGAAGTAATGCACTACAGTTGGTCCTAACGTCACTGGTTAGTGTAATGAGTACTTAAGTAGTGGCTCCATGACTGATTGCTGTTAAGTGCTTTGTACTGAAATTTTTTTTATAGATGTTTTGATATTTTGAATGATAAAATAGCTCCTGTGGAAAGTAAGATCTCACACAATGACTATGCATTTGTGAAAGATGTCACAGGGCTGCCATGTTGGTACTGTGGAACTGTGCAACAGTCTTCAATAGAAGGCGAGAGAAAGAAGTAGGAGAGCAGGAGAATACCAAGGAAGTTATCAATATCAACACAGAATCTATTGCAGAGTTGCAAATACACTTGAAATCCTTGACCCAATGTCCCTGCAGTAACTCCATTCACTCATCACATCCTCTCACTTGACAATTATCATGGGTTGCCAAAATCTGACTTTTATCTAAATGACAAAAGAAAGCTTATGAAATCATATGAATAGGAAAGAGATTGTGATGCATTAGAGCTCTGTCCCAATCCACATCATAAGAAAGTGCCCACTCACTTTACATGCAGTTGCTGTCAGTTTGTTTTCCACATTCTGTTACGATAGTGTGCACAAAGTTTCAGTTCAAAGGTATTATTTAAATTTTATATATATTAATATTCATTTGGTAGTACAGTATAAGTGTATTGCTGAAAAAATATATTCTATTGAAATTTTTCATCTTGCATTTATCAAGACAATTGCAAGAATACCAGCATCAGGGAAGACAACAGCTTGATACTGTATGTAAAAGAGAGTGCTGATTGGTTGACAAGGAGACTCTGATTAGTAAAGAGATGGCCAAAGAGAATGTACCAGTTGATGCTGACAGTTTGTAAGTGGTCTTGTACAAGTATTGTCAATGGTCAAGAGCTTCGAGTTTCTTGATGTCCAGATCACCAACAACCCGTTCTGGTTCTTCCACACTGATGCCATAGTTAAAAAAGCCCTGCAACACCTCTACTTGCTCAAGAGGCTAATGGAAATTTGGCATTTCACCAACATTTATAGATGCACTATAGAAAGCATCCTTGCTGGTTGTATCACAGCTTGGTATGGCTGTTCCTGTTCTGGAAAAGACTGCAAGAAACTACAAAACGTCATGAACGAAACCAGTCCTTCACGCAAACCAGTTTCTTATCCTTGACTCTGTCTACATTTCCTGCTGCTTAAGAAAAGCAGCAAAATCAAGGATCCCACATACCCTGAACATACTCTCTTACACCTTCTTCCATCAGGAAAAGATATCAAAGTCTGAGATCATGTACCAACTGACTCAAGAACAGCAACTTTCCTGCTGCCATCAGACTTTTGAATGGACCTACCTTATATTAAATTATCTTTCTCTACCTCCTAGCTATAACTGAAACATTACATTTTAAACCCTCCCCTTTCCTTTTCTATGAATGGCCTGCTTTGTATAGTGCACAAGAAACAATACTTCTTAGTGTATGGTAATCCATGACAATAAATCAAACTAAAAAAAAGGCAGCTTGACTCTGATCAAGGCATTGCCCTGTGCAGTGAACCAGTGAATACAACAGATATGATATGTGTACGATAATCAATGCAGTCTTTGTAGACAGACAGAATATGTAGCTTCCAGTGAATGCAAATATGTCATACTGCAAGCTCAGTTGACTATTCCAAATTGGTTGTAATCATAACTTCTAACATGCTGAGAATTATTTAGCATATTTGTCCAACTGCAAAATTGTTGAACACTGTTTTACATTTTGCAAATATTGGTTAGTTGGAAACAGTCTGTACTTTGCTATTGCAAACAGTGGAAGGACATGTTGCTTGATATGATCTGCCAGTCAGTGAAACTATGGCCTACATACCTAGTATAATACTGGCACTGAAATTCAGATACTACTTCACTCATTCGTATGATGAGCAGAATGTTCTTTTGGCTTGAAGGCAGCATTCCATTAGTGGTGAATACCACTCATGTAGCTACTGCATGGTAACAGTGTGAAACAGCTAGCCCTCATTTTTAAGATGCCTTGCCACTGCAGGATAATCTTTCAGGGTAGAAGTGACAATCTCAAGCCTGTTCATTACCTTGCATGACATGCACTGTGAAATGATCTGTTCAGGATAGCCATTATCCTTTGATGCACCTGATTTCAGTATCAAGCTTGCCTGGTGAGCAAATGGCCCAAAGCCTCACTTACAAGGTTTGATAAATGAGTAACATGGCATATGAATTTTAGTACCAGTGTGATGCTAGATATGTAGGCCAAATGTTCCATAAACTGGCAGATCATATCCAACAGCATGTCCCTTCTGCTGTTGGCAATAGGCGAGGTAAAAACCATACCCAACCAGCCTGTCTTTGCAAATGCAAAACAGTATCCAAAATTTGATGTGACTCTGCAATTGAACATTTACTAAATAATCCTCCTTATGCTCAAAATTATATTAACAGGCAATTTAACATTGTCATATTGGGCTCACGTTTTGCACATTTGCATGTAGTACAAGTTACTTATATTAATATACGGAGCCAAAAAGAACGTGAACACACACTGCTCCAGTTTCAACCACACTAAATAAATGATAGCTGTTCAATCGTTCATTCCATAAGGCAATACCTTGACCAATCAGTCAAACTGCTTGGTTTAAATTTCAAACAATGTGATGGTCACCATTAACTGGTGCATTCTTGATAATAACAGTTCCACCAATCAGAGTTCACTTGCCCAACAATCAGCATCCTCCCCTCATTGAGTATAAATTTGATGTTTCCTTTGACATTAGTAGTTTTGCATTCGCCTTGATGAGTGCAGGGCCAAAAACTTCAATAAAAAGTATACTTTTTTAGCATTGTTTTATGTGTATATTTTTTGCTGATGAAGCACTCAAAATCCCTTAACACACTATTTGCTTTGTGTGGAAAGTAAGAAACTAAGGTAAATATATTTGGTAGCAGATGAGTAAAGTTTAGGAAAATATTGCATTAATCTGACAAAAATGAGTTAATGATGAGAGATCCATCGCTTTCCTGTAGCTAAACTTTCAACTTTGAAGAATACAAAGGGTACATTTCAGGTAGTTCTTTTTTCCCCTAAAACATTGTTCCTTCTAATGGAATCTGCCGTTTGATTTCTTGCTACTTCTTTACTGTTGTTTTTAATTTATTCTGCAGTTCATTGCCCAATCAATTCATCTGTCCAAGGACTCTCACAATGTATCAAATTAGTGCATGATTTCTTTTTGACCCCTAAGTAACAGATGTTTGTAAATAAATTCACACTTCATTTCAGAAGGAGAAAGAATAGTTTATAGCAATGGTCTTTTGCCCAGTATATAAAAGATATACTTGAATGAAGACTGACTTGTAACAATGGCAGCTCAATCATCTTTGAAGGTGCAAAGCATTATTTATGTGATTTTTCAAATGATGTTTTGAAGACAATTTTCCACGCTAGATCCAAGAGGGTTCCAATTGTTTGAGGGCTCCTATGTTTCAAACATGCTAATTAAGGATAATTTTGACTCAGTAATGTAGAGAACCTTGAAGCATATGTGAGAAATTGAGGTGAGTGCTGCCCACAGTGTGATACTGTGACAGTGCTATCCAAATTCCCGATGTGTGGTATCAGTGGACAGTACCTCAATAGGTTTGGAGATTCATAAAAGGATCCTGATTGCATTTCACAATCAAATTGTTGGTGTTATCAACCTCCTTAAGCTTTTGAAATCTCTGTCTAAGAATAACTTTGAATAGAATGAGAGACATAAACTACAGAAAATTTCTCAATTCATAATTTAATTGTTTCCATTTCAAATACAGATCTCGATGTGGAATTTCTCCTGTTAATAATCTTAACCAAGAATAAGGCACTATGAACGGGCTACACAGTAACACAATGGTTAGCACCAGGAACCAGGGTTCAATCCTGTCCTATGTTGACTGCCCGTGTGGAGTTTGTACATCTTCTCCGTTTGGGTTTCCTCCAGGTGCTCCAGTTTTCTCCCACACTCCAAAGATATGTTAGTTAGGTTGATTGGCCATGCTAAGTTACCCGTTAATGTCAGGAGGGTAAGCAGGGTAAATAAATAAGTTTACAGGGATAGGGCCTGTGTAGAAGTGTTGTCAGTGCAGGTTTGATGGGACAAATGGTCTCTTTCTGCACTGTAGAAATTCTATTCTATCCTATAAATGTAAAACAGGAATTCCAATTCTATAGTAGCTCTTACCTTTTCCACAGTTTGATTTTTTTTGTGTGTTTAATTTCCCTTTCACTCCACTTCATTTGCTTTGACCCAGTAAGGAGATTTTGTCTTGTCCTCCAAAGGTTATAAAAAAATTAGAAATGCATCAATGCCTAGAAAATAAAGGTACCTGCAAAGCGTTAATTAAAAATAAAGAAATTGATGAAACCGCTATTAGTAAGAACACTGCAGTATCCATGACAATGGTTGGGTTCCTAGTGAGCACCTACAGCTTGGAGTGTACACAAGTGTCTTTCATAAAGTTGGAAAGAATTTTTTAAACAAATTCAACAATTATTTCAAATCTAATAGAAGACCTAATTGACCAATAAGCTTTTAAACTATTCATTATGTTTTATAAAAAAAAAATAAGTAGATTGAGTTGCCAAAGAAAAGTTTAAATCAGGAAACTGTTAACATAGCTTTTACTGTCACATGGGAATACAAAGCGATATTGCTACTCATTCCAAGATTTATAAAAAAATAGCACACTCAATTGACCTAATTGATTAATTGTGCTTATTACAGAAATTATTGATGTATGTGGTGCTTTACATTTGTATTTCAGCTTAAAATGATGCAAGTTTGCCCAGCTGAAATGTTCAGCCTGCCCCATGTTCCACATCATAATTGCATTTCAGACACTTGTCTGCAAAGCTGTGAAGCCTTTTAACAGTTACTCAGAAATGTTGTTTAACCTAGTATTTCTAGTAAACACGCCATGTTGATAGGCAGGCAATTTTATGTCAAATATACCCTCTGGTCAATATTCCTGAACCATCCTCATTCCTGCTCCACTGTTGGCCTTAAAATAACTTTAAGATTTTGGCATGCTGAGGAACAAAAAGGGAGAGACTCTTTCGAACAGCAGTACTTCTGTGCGATTGTATTTGCTTTGTGGGTAAGATCGCCACAGCTACTATTTATTAACAGCTATTAATCGGTTAAAAGCTTCCATAAGTGCTAAGCTGTAGTGACCTTGGTGACAGAACATTATTATCCACAAGAAACTCTTTGATTGTGACTGGTATGTACATACAACATGCCAGCTGCAGGACAGATGCCAAGACATCAGTGACTGGGTGGCATGTAAACATGCCTGAAGTTCCAAGAAGCTGTCTGATATGACAATAATTCACTTACATTGCTAATTTGTTTGGAAAATACATGTATCCATAGAAATTCTTGAACTGCAACATATCAACAAAGGATGTAGTTGCAGTTCAATCTCGTTGATGTTCATAAAGTCTGTCTGAAATTAGCAAATCCACTTCACAATAAAGAGATAAATAACATATTACAGTCAACTGTTGTAAAGAGCATGCAGACCTGTCAATTACTCACTTCAAAATTTTGTTTGCGGTAAGGGCACTGATTATTCATGGAATGAGGGATTCTTCCCCCTTTTTTAATACATTTGTAGGAACACTGGATTACTTGAAGGAAGGTTTTAATGTTAATTTGCTTATGCAGAAATTATTCCAGTTTTGAGATAGATCTTGGTGAAGGAAATTTATCCTGAAATTGCTGTGGAGCTCATTAGAGTAATACCAAGGCCAGTAAGAAATATGCAACAACGTAAAAGGGCATATAGTGCTTGTGCCAACACTGAGCATTAGTGGTTTTACGGTGATGCCATTACTATGACCAGCACTCTGTTATCCATGAAAACATTTGGATTCTGTATTAGTTTTGCTACAGAAGGTTCCGTGAAGTCACAATGTTCAAAATAGCTGATATTAAAATTAGTCGGAGCTATGCCTCAATTCACTATCTCATTTTTCCAATGTTAAAATTCATTTATTAGTCACTCATAAGTAAGGAATACATTAACATTGCAATGAAGTTGCTGTGAAATTTCTTTAGTCGCCACACTCGGGTGCCTGTTTGGGTCAATGTACCTAACTGCATGTCTTTCAGACTTTGGGAGGAAACCAAAACACTTGGAGGAAACCCATGCAGACACTGAGAAACTGTGCAGACTCTGCACAGACAGTAACCCAAGCTGGGAGTCAAACCCGGGTCCCTGGCACTATGAGGCAACAGTGTAAACCACTGTGTCACTCCAATGTGATTTGTGCACAGGAATTCAGGTCAGGACTTTTAGTGCATGTTCTTCAAAGGTATTCAAAAATGAACTTTTTCAATCTGGGTTTCAATAGGAGCTGCTGTCTTCTGCCTTTGTACCACATTCTCGGAACATTTTGCATCATCTAAGTTCCTTCTTCCATTATAATGTAGATTAAAGCTTCCTAATAGGAAATCTTTCCAGTTCTGTTGTTTGGGTGATTGTGTAAAGGGGCTAGAAAGAATCAATGGCCCAGACCTTGCCTCCAGCAAACTACCCACAGATGTAGAGATAATCTACAAAATTGATGGGAAACTGTTCAATCTACATCTCAATCTCAAAACCAACATCACTCCAACTCCATTTATATCACTTCAGTATGTAGATGGTACTTGTGTGCACTCATTCAGAAACTGAGCTCCAGATTACTGGTTCCAAGGCATTCCAAGACAAGAAAATGGGGCTTTTGATCAACCCAGACAACTAAAATCCTTGTCCAACCTGCTTTCACAGCACAATGCCTCCTCCTATTGATTAATATCAGCAGTGAGACTGTGGAAAATGTGAGCCATTTCCTGTATCTTGGGAGCCTTCTCATAACAAAGGCAAAAATAGATGACAAAAATAACCATTGCTTTCAATGAGCCAGTTCAGCCTTTATCTGACTGAGGAAAAGAGGATTTCAGAACCAAGATCTCAAAGCCAACTTTAAGTTTGTGGTTCACTGGCAACCTGTGCTTTTATATACTTCAAAGCAATGGAGAGGTACTAATAGCAAGGTCTTTCTTCAAAGATTTTCTTCAAATCACCCTTAAACCTCCTGCCCCCTCACCTTAAAATTATTTCCTCTCATTATTGACCCTTAACTAACCACTATTTCCTATCCACCCTGTCCATATCATTCATAATCTTCCACACCTCAATCATGTCCTCCCTTAAGCCTTCTCTGCCTCAAATCCAGTGGCGTGAACGGTATACAACAGGAGTGTTTTCTCCCAAGATAACATTTTTCATTCATGGGCTGCAGGCTTCGTCAGTGAAGCCAGCATTTATTACCCATGCCTAATTGCTCTTGAGAAGGTGGTGGTGACTTGCCATCTCAAATCATTGCAGTCGCTGATGTGTAAGTACATCCACAATGCTTTTAGGGAGGGTTTTTGATCCAGTGACAGTGAGGGGACGATGATATATTTCCCAGTCTGAGTGGCTTGGGGAGGAAACTTGCAATTGCTGGTGTTCCCAGGTATCAACTGCTTTTGGTTTAGAAAGTGGAAGCTAACTTGTCCAGCATCAAAGTGCTGATCACTCAAAGCCAGCTGAGCTGGGCAGTATGTGTTGTCTATTTCTGACACTAGACTCCCAAAGCAATTATTGTACTCAGTTGCAGCAGAAAACTACCAAGAAGTCAGTAGAAATGCTTTTGTAATGTTCTCAAAGGATCTCTGAAGAAATCAAGCAATCCATCGGCTCATGGCCTCTGACTGAGCAAAATGGAGAAGGTTCACTTGGGAAGGCACCGAACACATTTCATTGGAAACATACAGGCATAAGGTTGGGGAGAACACGCAAACCTCCAAGCAATTTGTCTGCTTGAAACTTCAAGCATGGCTGCCCCAAATGTGAAAGAGCCTGCAGATCGCACAATGCAATTCAGTTTAGGACTCATTGAACCGGAGTGAAAGCAAATCATCCTCCATCCTGATGAACAGCTCAAAGGGGAAGAGAAGATGGTCTGAAAATTTTGAATTACTGGGGCTGACAGAGCATTGATCAAATATAATGCAAGATAAATTTTATAAGTATCAGTTACAATATCAGGTAGCTTGTAGCTAATGGTTTTAAATTTTAGGGTATATATCTCAATCAGCACACCACTGGCCTAAATGCAGAATAGTAGTTTGAGCTGGTCTTTTGCATGGCTGTGGAGCTCCATAAATGACTAGCAGAGGATTTTAGTTGACGCCTGTTGGAGGCAGCGTTATGTACCAAAATGCACACATTAATGTGAAACAGGCAGAACTGAGAAAAGCAAAGTATCACGTGCTGTTGTTATGTTGTACCCGTGGTGAAGAGTTCCAGGAGATTCAAGACCATTATAACTGGGCTAATCTAATCCATTTGGTTTTACAAACCCTGTAAATGTGTATCATTGTAAAACCTTTTGTAGTGTGATCTGATATTTCTGAAGTGCTTTATCACCCAGATTGCAGCAAGTCTCCCAAACCTCATAGGAGAGAAAGTTTATTCTACATTGCAACTTCAACACTTGGAGATCTGTTTGCTGAAAATGTGCGTCTTGTGAGCATACCTGCATTAAGCATTAATCTGCAGTGCTGTTTTGCCAGTGGTCACATACCAAATCAAAAAATGTTAGCATAAGCTGCACAAGTAGTAATAGCATGAGACATGATATTCCAAGGTGAAGATTCTATGTTCATGCTTTGCTAATACCAATACAAAAGATTTCTCACACATGAGCTCTTTCACTAGATCTGAAATACCACAGAGGTTAGGGCATCTTGCCAATGCCTCACCTTCAAGTTCTATGTGTGATGCTTGTTGATGTTATCAATTATTTCACAATCTTGTGAGCAACAAAGCTATCTTACAATGCACCCAACATCTCTGTGTACACATTTTCCATTAGGAATAACTGGACAAGTGCCATTGGTGATTCCTTAATACATCCCTGACCTCGGCTGCAGATACCACCATTTGGTCTGGATGACTTAGTACCATATTGTGTATTTCATTATGAACTAAGTCATTAAGGACCTACAAAGGATATTTCTGACCAACTGTGTCAAATATGTTGTGTTTTAAACTCCCTGTCACCATCCCTGCAGAGTGTTGAATTTAAGGCAGTTCTACCTCACAGCTCTGAGTGTAGGATTTAATGAGCTAAACAAGTTGCATAAAGATGTTAGAAGTGCAAATGAATAATGAAACTTAACAGATTTATAATATTATCAGGTTGTGATGTCCCTTAACTGCAGAGAAAATCATTCTTCACTGTTATATATTTCACGACGTTCCTGTCAGTTTGAGTGTGTCTGCTGATTTCCTCCACCATCTTCTAAGAATAGTATCTGCTAATATATGAAGACAGGAAGCTTGTCAATAAGCCATTGTACAGTTTTTGTGCCCTCCGTTGACTTTACACCGAGATGAACCATGAACTACAGTTCAGAGATGGCGTACAAGGTCTTGTTTGGTTTATGCATGTGAGAGTGTAGATAGTTGAGAAACGGAAATTGGTCCACGTTCAATTTGTAATGTTAATACCTTTTATTCCAGTGTTTTTCTACATAACCAAACAAAGCTATTCGTCTCGGCCAACTGGGATTTAGTGCAGTGAATGCATTTCTGGGGCATTAAGTAACCAATGAAATAAAGCCTTGCATTTATATAGCATTTTCAAAACCACCATGTGTCTCAAAATGCTTTACAATGAAGCACCTTTTGAAGTGTAGTCAGGGTCATAATATAAGAAAAATGGCAGCCAATGTGTAGAAAGTAAACTCCCAGAATTGGCATCGTAATAATGATCATATGATCTATTTTTATGATGTTGTTTAGTGAATAAATATTAATGAGGAGACTGGGCCTAATGCTGCACTCTTCCTCAAAATAGTGCCAAGAGCTTTTTTGCTTCCATCTGAGCAAGCAGATGTGACCTCTGTTAAACATTTTATTCATAAGTCAGCCCCTCCAACAATGTAGCACAATCCCAGGCCTGCAGTGGTACGTCAGTTTTGATTTTTTTGTATGCAAGGAATGGAGTGGGGCTCGGAAGCAAGCATGCTCTGAATTAAGCATGATTGCCATCAATACTTTTTCTAACTGATTTGGAAGTATTAAATAATCACAATTAGAATACAATTGGTAAATGTTACATTCATGAAAATGGACAACCCCCAAAAAGATATGGCAATTACCCAGAGCGGGGGGGATTGGATTTTAATTCCAAGGAAACTGGAAAAATCAGGTGAACAAGGTAGCGTAGATGAGAAATTCATAGAATGTTTTGGGGATATTTTCTTAGAACAACATGTTCTGGAGCCCACCAGAGAGCAGTCTATATGAGCCCTGATATTGTACAATGAGTTGGTATGAATTATTTAAATTAGTGAAGGTGCCACTGGGTAGCAGTGAATGTAATATGATTGAATTTTACATTTAATTTGTGGGAGAGAAGAGGAACTCGAGTTCCATTAGATTGGAAAATAACAAATGTAACCCTTTTATTCAAAAAGGGATGGAGACAAAAAGTTGGAAACTACTGGCCAATTAGCTTTACATCTATCAGAGGGAAGATGCAAGAAGCTATTGTAAAGGCATTATAGCAGAAGTCATTGTAAAATTGAAAGTAATCAGGCAGAGTCAATATGGCTTTGTAAAAGGGGAATCACGTTTAATCAATTTATTGAGTTCTTTGAAGAAATAACTTGTGCTGTGGATAAAAGCTAACTGGTAGATGTACAGATTTCCAGAGTACTTGATGGTGACGTATCAAAATTTATTGCGGATAATAAAAGTTCATGCTGTGTGTGTGTGGAAGTGGGGGAGGTTACACATGGGCATGAGTAGAAAATTGGCCAACTAACAGAAAGCAGAGAGTTAGCATAAATGGGTTATTTTCTGCTTTGCAAGATGTAACAAATGGTGTGCCACAAGGATCAGTGCTGGGATCTCTAACATTTTGCAATTTATATAAATGACAGATGAAGGAGCTGAAGGTTTGTTTGCTAAATTTGCTGATGATACGAGGAAATAAAAGGCTGCAAAAGGATATGTACGGGTTAACTAAATGGGTAAAGATCTTACAAGTGGAGTAAAATGAGGGAAAATATGGCATTGTCCATTTTACCAAGAAGAATAAAAACCATGCATATTATCTAAATGGTGAAAGAGATTCAGAAGGATCTGGGTGTCCTTGTGCATGAATCGCAAAAGGTTAGTAAGCATGTACAGCATGTAATTAGGAAAGCTAATGGAATGTTATTGTATATTGTGAGAGGAATTGAATACAAAAGTAGGGAGGTTAAACTTCAAAGAGCATGAGTGAGGCCAGATCTAAGTGACTATGTACAGTATTTGTCTCCTTATTTAAGGAAAGATGCAAATTCACTGAAAGCAGTTTAGAGAAGATTTACCAGACTAATACCTGGATTGAGTGGGTTGTCTATCAAGGAAAGTTAGTCAGGCTAAGTTTATGCTGCTGGAATTTAGAAGAGTTAGAGGCAACAATACAGAAACATATAGGGTGAGATTTAGTGGGCCCATTCGCCGCAGGGGCAAATCCAGTCATGGCCACTAAATCTCACAAGAAGGCCATAACAGGATTTGCACTGCTGATATCTTGGTTTGAGATTTTCCCCAACCCCTGGCTGGCAATGTACTTGGGTATCAGATTCATTCTTGGGGGAGGTGTACAGGGGAAGAGTGCCTCCTTAATACTTCAGGGAAGGTCGCCCCAAAGATTTTTGGGGGAAAGCAGAAGATATGGTCCTTTATGGACATAGGATGGGAGGGAGTTTATTATTTTTGTAGCTGCGCTATGATCTCTGTGAACTTTCCTTGCCAGCTGTAGCAGGCCCCACCCCATCATAATGACAGTGCAAACCACATCTGCCCCGGTTATTTTATTGACAGAGTATTAGAAGATCTTGGCTTTGTTTCTGGAGAGAAACATGCCAGATTTCAGTCAGAACCTGACACAGGATGGATGTCTCCGACCTTGCCCATGACTGGGATTCTCTAATCTTACTGCAGTGAATGGAGTTTTGGCTGAGAGACAAATTCTGTCTTCTCGCTAGTGACAATGGTGGGGCGAATGAGATCAGCAAATCACGGCCATTGTCATTTTTTGGGAAAATTCCACCCTTAAGGTCCTGAGGAATCTTGACAGGGTGGATGTGTAAAGGATGTTTCCTCTTGTAGGAGAATCCAGAATTATTTTTAAGTAAGGAGTTGAGCCTTTAAGACGGCAATGAGAAAAATATTCTCTAAAGGTTGTGAATCTTTGGGACTTTTTTTCCTCCAAAGAAAGTGGAGGCAGGGCCTCTGAATATTTTTAAAGCAAAGATAGATCAATCCTTGATAAGCAAGGGGATAAAGGGTATTTGGGATAGGCAGAAATGTGGAGTTGAGATTCAAAATGGATTAGCCATGATTTTATTGAGTGGCAGCAAAGCAGACTTGAGGGCCAAGTGGTATGCTTGTATTGCTAATTCATACGCTCATGAAAGCAATAAGAATTTAATGAAGAAACAGATGAATATTGCACCTGAAGTTTGATAGTCAGTTCAGTAACAGTTGCCATGATTTGAAGTTGTTTTCTTATCATAGAATCATTGGGTGGAATCCTCCCAGTCCACTGAAATTTGGAGGCTGGTCTGGCAGTAAACTGAAAATGTTACTTTATCTTGCCTCCCCGCTCTGTCCGTTCCTTCAAGTGATCTTCTGAAGGCGAAATCAAACTGGTAATGGCTGTCAATATGGCAGCAGGAGTCATTAAGTGCTCATTTGGGAGCAAGTTGTTGAAGCTGCTGGGATCTGCCTGACATTGGACAAGCTCCCCACTGAGTCAGGCATGGCGCAGGTTCAAGATGGGCTTCCCTGACAGGCAGGAGGGCCATTGTGTCCTTCCCTATTTGCTGCAGCAATGCCTAACCCTCTGAGTAAAGCTGCTGCCTGCTCAGTGCTGGGGACTTCCACTTGGTTCTCCTAGTTTGGAGACCTACTAATCTGTAATGATAAATTGCTCTGTGTTTGATTACATGAATCTGTTTACTGATGATGCTCACCTGGGGCTTGATTGGTTAGGCCTAGGTGAAGACTCAGAGAATAAGGAACAAAGTTGTAAAAAGAAGCTAGAAATGAAACATACTGTAGACATTTTAAAACACTGTGAATCATGTTCCTACACACACAAGCTGGTGTGTCATCTCCACATGGATCTGAGGTATAAAATCTGCAATACTGCCATCTATTGTTGAACAGTGAATACACAAAGTCTGTGAAATGGTCCCAATGGAAGAGAACCAATTGACAGCAGGTGATTAAGATCAAAGATTACGGTAGGTTACCACACTGAAGGAGGTCATTTGGTTCCTCATGTCCATGCCAATTCTCTGTCAGAGCAACTCACCTGATCCCAATGACAATAAACAAACTAAAACAAGAGTTAAGGATTTCCATTGGCCCCCAGTGTGATTATTACCACCATCTGAGAGAACCAGACTAAATGTTTTGAGTCCAAGATCTGGATGGGTTGAGTGAGTGCGCAAGGACGTGGCAGATGGAGTATAATGTTAGCAAGTGTGAGGTTATCCACTTTGGTAGAAATAATAGCGGGAGGGATTATTATTTAAAAGGCGAAAAGCTGCAGCATGTTATGGTGGGACCTGGGGGTCCTTGTGCATGAATTGCAAAAACCCAGTCTGCAGGTGCAGCAGGTGATTAAGAAGGCGAATGCAATGTTGGCCTTTATAGCTAGGGGGATAGAATACAGAAGTAGGGAGGTCTTATTGCAGATGTACAGGGTGTTGGTGAGGTTGCAGCTGGAATACTGCGTGCAGTCTTGGTCGCCATATTTGCGAAAGGATATATCTTCCTTGGAGGGAGTACAGAGAAGGTTCACTCGGCTGATACTGGTGATGAGAGGGTTAGCCTGTGAGGAGAGATTGAGTAGACTGGGTTTGTACTCATTGGAGTTTAGAAGGTTGAGGGGGGATTTTATAGAGACATATAAGGTAATGAAGGGAATGGATGGGATAGTAGAGAGATTCTTCCCACTTAGAGAGGCTAGCAGAACTAGAGGGCACAGCCTCAAAATAACGGGGGGAGGGGGTGTGCGGTTTAGATCGGAGTTGAGGAGGAATTTCTTCACTCAAAGGGTGGTGAATCTTTAGAATTCTCTGCCCGTTGAAATGGTGGAGGCTACCTCGCTGAATATATTTAAGTCACTGGTAGATAGGTTTTTGATAGACAGGGGAATTAATGGGGAGAAAGCGGGAAAGTGGAACTGATCCACTTCAGATCAGCACGATCTTATTGAATGGTGGGGCAGGCTCAAAGGGCTAGATGGCCTACTCCTGCTCCTACTTCTTATGTTCTTGTGTTCTTAACTCTTGGATTATGAAGGAATCGTGTTATATTGGCCTCTCATCTCCTCTCCCCACCAATGCTACCCGATCAGCTGAGCTTTTCCTGCACTTGTTATTTCTATTTCAGATCTTCAGCCTCTGTAGTCATTCCCCAATTCTTTTCCCGTAACCCTGCAAATTTTTCCTCTTCAGATGCTTATCTAATTCCCTTTTGAAAGCCCTGCTTGAATCTATCTCCACCATACTCTCAGGCAATGCATTAGTAGCTCCTAACCATCGAGTCAGTAGAGGTTTACAGCATAGAAACAGATCCTTTTCTTTCTGACACCCCAAAGCCAATTGCCCACATTTGGCTCACTCACTATGTTATAAAAAAAAACTTTGCTTCCTATCTCCATTGATTCTTCCGACTATTGACTTTGGCCAATGGGAACAATGTTTTCTATTTCGCTCGGTCTAGACCTCTCAAGATTTTGAACACCCCTATCAAATCTCCTCCCAACCTTTTCTTCAAATCAAGATTGCCACTTTCATAGTTTCTTTGCTCTCCAAAACCAAATACAAATCAGTTTAAGTATAGAAAGTTAACTTTGTCTGTGCAACATTGATATGCAGCAATAATTCCATTCTGATTAACTTCAAGGTCGTGGAATAAGATAACAT
Organism: Sphyrna mokarran; assembly: GCA_024679065.1. Lineage (NCBI taxonomy): Eukaryota > Metazoa > Chordata > Chondrichthyes > Carcharhiniformes > Carcharhinidae > Sphyrna > Sphyrna mokarran. The sequence continues at coordinate 103,229,943 of JAGIQG010000005.1, forward strand.
TTTTAAAACACTTGAATCTTGCACTATAGCAATATTATTATGATTCATCTAATCAATATTCCTCTTCATTTTTGTCAGTTATACTGCTTTGGAAGAATTTAAATTACACCATCGTATTAGGGTCACTGTATGAAGGCTGTTCTATGTTATTCTTTAAAATGTCATTATTGAATAATTTACAACAGAGGTTAGAGTTCATTTATGCACCAGTCAATTGGCCATATGTTTGAAACAGGTTGAATTCTCACAATCTGTTTTGTTGGAGTCAGTTTTGTCACGCAAGTAATAATAAGATAAATATATTAAAAATTAGCTATTTTTAATTCACACTCACCAGGGAAAATCCTAATTCTCCTTGTACAGTGTTTTGAATATTGGAGTGTTGCCAGAGCAAATAGCATCCCTAAATTATCATAATATTGTAAATATAGCGCAAGGTTTCAAATAACTTACTTTGTGCATCATGGAATACCCCTATAAAAGCAAACAACTGCGGATACAGAGTTCTGAAATAAAACAGTGTTTTCGTTCTGCAGAAGAATCATATCAGCTCAAAACATTTACTCTGTTTCTCTCTTCACAAGTGCTGCCAGACCTGCTGAGTTTATTTCCAGAACTTTCTCTTTTTAGATATAATACTGTGTCTGTTGACATATGACAATGAAAGAATACACTCACAAAGCAAATAGAAGATATTGTACTGAAGCATCAAGGGTCAGATGGTGATAATAACTTTGGTTGCTAATGGAATTTGTTAACATTTTAAAGTTGCTGGTAAGACCACATTCATTGTATTCTTGGGGCTCTAGAGAGTAACAATGCCTTTATTTATTCATGGGATGTGGGTGTTACTGGCTGGGCCAGCATTTATTATCCATTACTAATTGCCCTTGAACTGAATGGTTTATTAGGTGAATTGAGGAGAAAATTGAGTCAACTACATTGCTGTAGATCTAGAGTCACATGTAGGCTAGATCTGGTAAGAACAGCAGATTTCCTTCGCTAAAGGATATTAGTGAACCATGTGGATTTTTACAATTGACAATAGTTTTATCTTAATTCCAGATTTTTACTGAATTTAAATTTCACCATCTGCCAGAGCAGGATTTGAACCTGGTTCCCCAGAGCATTATGCTGGGTTTCTGGATTACTACTGTAGTGGCAATTACCCTACACCATTGCATTAAAAATAAAACCATTGATGTGAACAGGACCTGAAATGGCTTTCAGATTCCCTTTCCGAAAAGACAGTAATGAGCCAATTATGTTTTTATAGCAGCTTTAATGGTCACTTTTCCCAGTGCTAACCTTCAGGCATCAGAATATTGAATTCAGTTTCACGATTTATCATAAAAACAAAATACTGTGGATGCTGAAATCTGAAACACAAACAGGAAATGCTGGAAAATCTCAGTAGGACAGTATTTTCTGCCATCCTAACTCACAATATTGGCTCTGCTCTCTCCACAGATGTTGTTAGATCCGCTGAGATTTTCCAGCATTTTGTGTCACAATTTATCATGTGACATTTGAATTCTCAAATTCTCATTACTACTTCATTAGGAGTAGTGCACCATGGTTAGCAGGACAGCATGGTAGCACAATGGTTAGCACTGCTGTTTCACAACTCCAGGATCCTGGGTTTGATTCCCAGCTCAGGTCACTGTCTGTGTGGAGTTTGCACGTTCTTGTATTGTCTGCGTGGGTCCCCTCTGGGTATTCTAGTTTCCTCCCACAGTTCAACAATGAGCAGGTTAGGTTGATTGGCCAGGCTAAGAAATTGCTCCTTAGTGTCCAGGGATGCAAAGGTTAGAAGGATTAGTGGGTATAATATTCAGGGATATGGGGGTAGAGCCTGGGTGGCATTGTTTTCGGTACAGATTTGATGGACCGAAGGGCTTCTTTTTGCACTGTAGGGTTTTATGATTATTATAAATGCAATGTTTAAGTGCCCACAAAAATGGCCACCCTCTCATGACAATCTTTGAATAGAAATAGGGATTTTTTTTGTATTATTTAATGAGATTTGAGCATTGCTGATAAGGCCAGTATTAAGTGTTTATCCCCAATTGCTCTTGAGAAGGTGTTGGTCTATGTTGCAGTCTATGTGACTTAGATACACCAACAATGCTGTTTGATTTTTCTGGAACTGTTTAATACAATTGAGTGGCTGGACCACTTTAAAGGGCAGTTAAGAGTCAACCACATTATATGTATTAAAATGACACATTATTTCTTGGTTGGAAATGGTTAAGTTATGATTCAGCTTAGAAACAATAGCACTGAAATTCCACGATGTTCATTGCACTAATGTTACACCAGAAAGTTATACTATTCACCAGCAGAGGGAAATGCACAAAGTTTCCAGAGTATGTTGATTTATATACGAAGAAGTGTGACTTCTTCACATATAAAAATGAAAGGCCTTTTGGCTAATATCAAGCATTGGATCAAGTCCAAGATGGGATGCAATGCCTCATCTCACCTGCTTGAATCTTGTTTGTTCCCCTTGAGGGGACCGTGACTTGGATTCAGTTGGATTTTGAATTTGGGTTTTGGAGCAAGGAATGGTTTTGGATTTGCCGGATCCACTCTGAGAATTGGCTTTGTAATTTTAAGCTTGGGATAAACAAAAATGAAAAGTGCAAGGAACAACTGCAGGAAATTCCAGTGCAAAAGTAGTCTTCAGACCGAGGTCAGTGTTCACTCAAGCTCTTAGAATCCCTACACTACAGAAGGAGTTCATTTGACTCATCGAACCTACACTGACAATAATCGTACCATAACTCCATGTATTTACCCTGTTAATCCCCCCGAAACTAGGATCAATTTAACATGGCCAATCAACCTAACCCGCGCATCTTTGGACTGTGGAAGGAAACCGAAGGAAACCCATGCAGACATGGGGAGAATGTGCAAACTCCACACAGCCAGGAATTGAACCCAGATCCCTGATGCTGTGAGGCAGCAGTGCTAACCACTGTGCCACCATTCTTTTGAAAACAGCAAAGGGAGGCTAGAGGTACTCTTTCTTCGAACAATTTGCATTTTATCTAATTCATCCTTCCCTCCAGAAGTTCAGCAGGCATAGGCCAGCTGTGTCAAATGGCTATAAGAGTGGAAAAGAGGAGATTGGTGCTGCACAGATCCACAGTGACATCTTTGCAAGGTGCTATTGAGGGAATCTGAGGAGCATGTAAGTGCTGTCGAGTGAGGTCTCAAGGGACTGCAGTACTGCAAAGTGGTATTTTTGGGGACTGCAGTGTTGTCAAGTGGGGTCTGTGGGGTCTGCAGTGTAGGGAAATGGGTTTATGCAAACTAAATTGCTAAACTGCCCTTTAGTGTCACAAAGATGTGTAGGTTAGTTGGACTAGCCATGGTAAATGTGCAGGATTACAGGGGTAGGGTAGGCCTGGGTACGGTGCTCTTTTGGAGAGTCAGTGCAGATTCGATAGGTCAAATGGCCTGTGTAGGATCTATGGTTCTCTGGCATTACAATGCAACATCCAGATGTTGGATCTGTGCAGCACCAACCTTCTCTTTTCCATTCTCATAGCCATTTGGCAAAGTTGGCCGATGCCTGCTGAAGGGTCTGGAGAGAAGGGTGGAAGAGATAAAATGCAAATTTGTCAAGGGAAGAAGTACCTGTAGCCTCCTTTCATTGTTTTCAATAGCACAGTGATTAGCACTGCTGCTTCATAGTGCCAGGGACCCAGGTTCGATTCCTGGCTTGGACCATGGCCACTGAGTCCTGAAGACACTGCAGTCCTGTTGGGTGAGGCCTGGAGACATTGCAGTGCTGTCGATTGGGCCTGGAAATTGCAGTGCTGTCGATTGGGGTCTGGAAATTGCAGTGCTGTCGAATGGGGTCTGGAAAGACTTCATCCCACTGATGAGTGGGATCAGAGTCAATACAATCTCAGTAAACAAACAGTAGAAAGAAAATAGTTTGAAATAATATCATTTCTGCCTGTTGTCAGCATGAACTCATGATGCTGTGTTCTATAGTGGTAAAGCAGACAACTGCAGTACTTCATTGATTAAGGAGAAGTGAATGCAGTGTTTTTGCATGGGGTCTGCCAGTGGCTAATCCCAACCAGAACACATTCGTATTGAAAAGAAACACAGCTTTGTACAGCTGGAAAGCTACCGTGTGCCCAACGAACTTCCTTTTCACATCTGTGATTCCCAAACTGAAGAGTGGTGAGGATGGCGGTGGAGAATCAGTAAGGAAAGAGAAGGCTGAAGGAGGAGGAAGGTCACCAATACAAGACTGTAAATCTTAGAAAGTCTAAATTCTGAATACTTTAAACTTCAAAGCAGTTAGATGAGCATTAGTTTTAAATTTATAGAATTAGTTTATTTGTACAGCCTTGCATAGTGTATTCTCATAGATGTTACAATTTGTTACTGTGCCCCAAAACTTGAGATATGTTCTTTAATTTAAGAATTGTTCTTTGAATTTGTGTTTAATGTTGAATCTGGTTCCTTAAACCATAAAGAAATTCCAATTTTTAATTCCCAATCCAACACAGGAAAGGAGGAAGGCTGCAGTGATGGCAGCTGCAGTCACCTCCCAGCTCAACCAGTGGCTTTCCAGAGTGTTAGATTTTGTTAACAATCCGTGGAACTGTAACATCCTTACAGTGCAGAAAGAGGCCATTCAGCCCATCAAGTCTGCACAACTCTCCAGAAAAACATTCTACCCAGACACTTCCTTCCCTTTTATCCCTGTAACCCCGCACGTTTAGCATGGCTAATCTACCTAATCCACAGATCTTTGGACTGTGGGAGGAAATCACAGCACCTGGAGGAAACCTATGTAGATACAGGGAAAACTTGCAAACTCTTCATCCCCAGTCATTGAACTCTGGTCTTTAGCGCTGTGAAGCAGCAATGCTAACCATTGTTTCACCATGCTGCCCAGATGATCTTTGCTTGATCTGGTATCTGTACTGATCTGCCAATTTAAGATGCAAGTAGTATTAACTCCCACATGCTGTACAACAGTTATAACAGATCTTTGGTGCTGGATAATTGTGAACTAATGGGCTTTTTCTTTCCACATGCAAAGTTGATCGTTTGGGAGGAAGAAGTAGATCAAGCAAAAGAAAATGACACAATACAGTCTTCTCCCATATCTGAGAATTTGGGCACACATTAACAAGTTCTGGCAAAAAAAAAATCAACCACAATGTGTTGTTTGTGCTGAAAATCTTACTCAGTGTCTTAAAAACAAAGCAAACTATAATGCCATTTAGAGACTAAAGGTTTGTCCTCAAAGATAAACCACTCAATTCTTTTTTTCCAAGCAACAGTTCATCCAGCCTAAGAGACAAAGGGTAATCAAATCCATTCAGTGGCTCTCCCATGTTAGAGCCTCAACAAAATCTGTGAGCCAATGGAGAATGTTGCTCTTAGAATCATTACTTCCAGACCATTGCTTGCAGCTTTTATTTATCTGGTTGACATGTTTGACAGGTTCAATGGACTTAACCTCTCTTGAAAGGTAAGTGCTGTTTGCATTTTCATCATGATGGAGAAATAGAGCTTGGCCGAAGAAAACTGTTGTTGTTGGTGAGCAGTGATGTGCTTTATGGCAGTGTAAGTTCAACATTGCCTTCTGTTAAAAAACAGAAAATGGTAGTAAAACCCAGCAGATCTGGCAGCATCTTGGCTCTCTCTTGAAGAGAGAAACAGAATTTTGATTCTGGTATTTTGGACTGTGAAATATTGGCCCTATAAGTGAAGGACGATCAGTTGTCTCAGCCCTGCACCAAGCTTTGTGAAAGAAAGGCAAATTAATAAAGGATTTCACTTCGCATTGAAATCCATTTCCATGGGACTTCATAGAAAAGATCAAAAATGCTGTGAGGTTAAAAGAAAATTTAATACACAGTGTGGTTCATTCTATTTTGACAAACATGTCTCTTGCTCCATTCTGGCTCTCAATTCAGTGTTCTTGATGTTGTCCCGAGGAGCTGTTCAACTCCATATCCGTTTTGTCACAGATATTTGTGAGAAGTGAGATTGTCTTCAGTTCTTTGCATCAAAGGCAACTATGGAAAGTACTTGAATAAATTTGTGATTGAAACACTCCAAAATCAAATCAAGACTCCAATAATTGTGTAGTAGCAGAAGGGCTCATCCTACTCACTGAGATAAGGGTGAGTCATCAAGTGTTCGTTTAGGTTCAAGTTTATTCAGTTGCTGAGTGCTGGTACTGTGCTATTTATGTTGCTTCCTGTCTTAAGTAACATGCTATATTAGCCAAGAAAATAAAATCTTTTAGTCTTATGCAAAAATACAGGGTAGAAATGGTCCTTAACAATAGTGAAGAACAGGCTTAGAACTAATCAGCAGTTCATAGTACACAATGCTGCCAATTTGTTATCACCATTTGTGCTGCTGGTGAATAATTATTTTGTCCCGACTATGGTACTTCAGAAGAGGGGTCACAGTAACACTGCAATGGAGTTATTGTGAAAATCTCCTTCACATTCCGGCACCTGTTTGGATACACTGAAGGAGAATTTAGCATGGCCAATGCATCTAACCAGCACAGCTTTTGGGCTATAGGAGGAAACCGGAGTACCCAGAGAAAACCCATGTAGACACAAGGAAAATGTGCAAACTCTACAGACAGTGACCCAAACTGGGAATCAAACCCAGGTCCCTAGTGTGAGGTAGCAGTTCTTGCCACTGTGCTGCCTACAGTGGAAGAGGGCTAGTTTTCTGAGTGTTTAGTGAAAGGCCCATTTTCTCTTTGCTTTGGCACTGTGATTTGCAGTGCTGCCTCACAGTGCCAGAAACCCAGGTTCAACTCCAGCCAAGAGTGACTGTGTGGCATTTGTACATTTTTTGTGCATGGGTTTCCTCCAGATACTCCAGTTTCCTCTCTCAGTCCAAAGATGTGCAGGCTAGGTTGATTGGCCACCTCAATTGTTCCTTAAGTGTCCAAAGATGTATATGTTTAAGGGAATTAGCCGGATCCATGAAGAAATCCCCATGTTCATTCAACTACTTTCAGCATCTTTTCATCTGGAAACTACAGACATAATGGTTGAGAGGAGATTTGACAGGGACTTGGGGTTCAGTTTCTGAGTCAGAGACACCGTGATCTGCATCCTGAAAGCTGAATGACTGAGGTTGGAGTTGAGTCACTTCAGTTTTGGATAGAAGGCAGTGTAGGTTGAACAGTTTGCCATCTGTTCTGTAGATTATCTCCACTGTGGGGATTTGCTTGAGGTGAAGGACACTGTTGCAGTGAGAAAATCGAAGAAAAACAGTAATTCACGAGGATGCCGAGTAGCAATCTGTTTCTCCCTTCTTAAAATTTGCAGTGGATTGTCTTTTCTGTACTCTTTTTCAATTGTTGGCCTCAGAACTAATGAGCCCTGAACATCGCTCAATCATATAATTTCTCTACTTACAGGATGCAAACAAGTCCGACATATTGTGAATCATTAATTAAAGTGAAATTTCTGATGAGTGCTAAATTCATCTCTCTTGCCAACTTTTTTTAGGGCTTTGATTCTCTGCTTTTATTGTCAGTTTATTTTTAAATCCTTGCTGTGGGATGGTTATGTGCTGCCTGTCAGGAAAATCAAAGAAAAACAGAATCAAAAAATATACAACAGCCTGAGAAATCTTGCGTTCAAAGTGCCTGTCCGATCCTCTGGGGCTTGCAGTGCTTTGGAATCTGTTTCATCTTTGTTGTGAGTCAAGTTTCCCAACTTGATTTTTTGGCTGCCAAATCTTCTGCAATATGTAGCAAAAGGGAATCTGCTGAGTATTTCTACGTGCCATCTCTAACCTTCTTTCTTCCTTCTTCCCTCAATGGAACAACTCGCTTCCATGGCCTTGCTTCTTCCAATTGCTCTGTTAGCAGCCAATGAAATGTCCAAAACCATTAAAAGTGCAGCTTTAGATTAATTATTATTTTATTGGATGGTTTGTTAGTAAATGTCCTGTGGTGAATAATGATCTGCTGCTTGAGGGATGTGGAGGCAGTGTAAAGAAGATGAGGATCATTGAGTTACAGCCATCAAATCAAATGCCATTTTCTAAGGATGATTTCTAGGATGTTTTTTACTATCTGATTTGGAAATTGAATTATACAACTCTGCCCATTATTGGAATTGAGTCTTGACTGTTTCAGTGATATCTTGGCTAGCTTCCCATCCTACATCTCCGTGAACGTCAACCCATTCAAAGCTCTGCTGCATCCTATCTTGTACTCCCTCCCAAGTCCTGTTAACTCAGCACATCTGCCCTTTCTGACATAAAGTAGTTTTGGGTGTCCCAACACTTCAGATTTAAATTCTTATCTCTTTAAATCCCTCCTTGCCTCAATGTGCTGAACCCTGAGCTCGAGGAATCTCTCCTTAAAATCTTCCTACTCTCCAGCTGTCTTTCCCCGTTTAAAGTGTTCCCCATTGAAATCCATCTCTTTGACAAAGCTTTGGTCCCCTCCTCCTAACAACACTTTTTCCTTGGCTTGAGAAGTTTTTTTTATTACTTTGTGAAGTGAGTTAGAACTTTAGTCTGTGTCAAAGATGCTACGTGAATACAATTTGTTATAGTTGAATTATCCTGTTAAATCAATAAATGAGTTTTTTTTAAATTTCATACATTCATTTGCCTACATACTTAATTTTTATCCTTTGCCATTTTTAAAGTTAAATTAATACAAGGTAAGTCGGGAAACAAATTGGGGCTGTCTAATACTTAGCTTCTGATTCTGTTTCCACTTGTCTGAAATCTGTGTGCACTGATTACTGACTCTTGGGCCATCAGATTTAATCTGTGAAAATTGTCACAATTTTGAATACCTCTATTAAATTTCCTTTTAATTGTCTTTGCTCTGAGGAGAGTGGTAATAATGAAAATAGGTAGGCTTTGATGCAATTGCAGAGGGGACAGTCCAGTGCTTGGGTAGTGGTGGAGCAATTCTGAAGTTTGATATTATTCAGAAATGATTCTAGGGTGTAACAGAATTGGTGACATTTGGAAACGCAGAGGCAAAAGGATCTTTAACCTGACGTGCTGAGGAAATTACCATACTACCAGAAGAATGTGGAAGCTTTGGAGAAAGTGCAAAGAAGGTTCACCAAGATGTTGCCTGGTCTCAAGGATGTTGGCTATGAGGAGAGGTTGAGTAAAACTAGGATTGTTTTCTGGAAAAACAAAGACTTAGGGGAAACCTGATAGAGATGTACAATATTAGAAGAGGCACAGATAGGGTGGATAGTCAGAGGCTTTTCTCAGAGTGGAAGTGTTAATTACAAGAAGGCACAGGCTCAAGGTGAGAAGGGGAAAGTTTAAGGGAGATGTGCAGGGGAAGTTTTTCACGCAGAGTGCAGTGAATGTCTAGAACACGCTGCTTGAGGAGGTGGTGAAAACAGGCACATTAGCAACATTAAAAAGGCATCTGGATGGATACATGAATAGAGAGGGAATAGAGTAAGGACTGAAGGTTTTTTTTAAGTTTAGTTAGGGTATCATGATCAGCACGGGCTTGGAGGGCCGAAGAACCTATTCCTGTGCTATACTTTTGTTCTTTCTTTGTCTCTTTGAAAGGAAATTGGACTTGGCACGGATTGGGTTGGATGTGAGTTTTGACTCATTGGAAGATCCCTTGGGGTCTGTCAGTGGGAAGAAAATTCTACCATTTATCAGTACTCAAAATTCAATTTGTTTGCTTTTAATTTGTGCAGAAAAATTAAATGAGGAAAAAGATTATTTGTTTGTTCCTGTTACAGTACCTGACAGCTCTTAGTAATTAGAATGTTTACATTTGTAACTGTCAACGTCACAGAGGATAACATGATATGATAATAAGAGGCTGTTTACTTCAAATTTTAATTTTATTTTGAAAAATAAGCTCAATCATAATGAGAAAAAAGGTTTTCTGAGTTTAATGTGCTTTTTGAAGTTTATGGCATGCAAAATAAAATGATGTGGAGGTGGTATAAACAATGAATGTGCAAGTGAAAAAGACAATGTCTCACTGCCTAAAAGTAATTCTCAATATAAATTTCACTTGAAGATTTTAACATTTATTCTCTATTTTTAATAGTTTTTGAAGAGAAACAGCTACAGTATCCTACCAGTCGGACTTCTGTTCAGTATTGATATACCCTGGGAATTCAGACGCAGACTGAATGCAGTGGGTTAGAAAATCCAAATTCAGCTCACAAATCTTAGTTCTGGGTAAAATTTTCAAGTCCAAGATTTCAGAAGCGGATGTTTATAGGAGCAAAGGAATTAGGAACAGAAGTAGACAAATTTTAGCCCTTTGAGCGTACTCCGCCATTAAATCAGATCGTGACTGATCTCTCCCTGGTCTCAAATCCACATCTGCATCTATTCCCCATCTCCCTTAATCCTTTTTTTTTATTAGAAATGTATATCTTTTCTAGCCTTGAAGAAAAACCTTCAATGACTTTTTAAATAATATCTGTTTGTGGGATTGTTGGCTAGGCCATCATTTATTGTCCACTCATAATTGCTCTTGAGAAGGTAGTGCTAACCCACCTTCTTGAGCCACTGCAGTTCATGTGTTGTAGGAACACCCAAGCGCTGTTGAGAAAGGAATTCCAGGACTTTGACTCAGTGACAATGAAAGAACGGCGATATAGTTGCAAGTCAGATGGTGTGTGGTTTGGAGAGGTACTTACAGGTGCTGGTGTTCCTGTGCATCTGCTGTCTTTGTCCTTCCAGATAATAGAACATAGAACATAGAACATTACAGCACAGAACAGGCCCTTCAGCCTTCGATGTTGCGCCGACCAATTATGAAAAAAGCAATGACCCTCCAAACTAAACCATTCCCTTCTCTTCCATAAACTTATCAACTAACCTCTTAAACGCCACCAAACTTGGCGCATCTACAACTGCTGCAGGCAGGGCATTCCACTCCCTAACCACCCTCTGGGTAAAGAACCTACCTCTGATATCCGTCCTATAACTATCACCCATTAATTTAAAGCTGTGTCCCCTCGTGCTAGCTTTCTCCATCCTAGGAAAAAGGCTATCACTGTCCACCCTATCTAAACCTCTAATCATCTTATATGTTTCGATAAGGTCCCCTCTTAGCCGCCTCCTTTCTAACGAAAACAACTCAAATCCCTCAGCCTCTCTTCATAAGACCTGCCCTCCATACCAGGCAACATCCTGGTAAACCTCCTCTGTACCCTCTCCAATGCCTCCACATCTTTCTTATAATGTGGGGACCAGAACTGCACACAATACTCCAAGTACGGCCGCACTAGAGTTTTGTACAGTTGCAACATGACGTTGCGGCTCCGAAATTCAATCCCCCTACCAATAAAAGCTAAGACTCCATATGCCTTCTTAACAACCTTATCGACTTGACTGCCTACTTTCAGGGATCTATGCACATACACACCAAGATCCCTCTGTTCATCAACACTACTAAGAATCCTACCATTAGCCCTATACTCTACACATTTATTATTCCTGCCAAAGTGCATTACCTCACACTTTTCCACATTTAAACTCCATTTGCCACCTCTCAGCCCAGCTCTGCAACTTGTCCAAGTCTCTCTGCAAACTATAACACCCCTCTTCACTATCTACCACTCCACCGACTTTAGTGTCATCTGCAAATTTACTAATCCATCCTTCAATACCCTCATCCAGATCATTTATAAAAATTACAAACAGCAGGGGCCCCAAAACAGACCCCTGAGGTACACCACTTGTAACCGAACTCCACGATGAATATCTCCCATCAACTACCACCCTCTGTTTTCTATCCGCTAGCCAATTCCTAATCCAATTAGCTAAATCACCCTCTATCCCATACATCTGCATTTTCTGCAGAAGCCGTCCATGGGACACCTTATCGAACGCCTTACTGAAGTCCATATATACCACATCAACCGCCTTACCCCCATAATAGAGGTCGTTGGTTTGGAATGTGATGTTAAAGTAGCCTTGCTGAGTTGCTGCATCTTGTAGATCAGTGTTTTCCAAATTGGAGATGGCCAGTGGTTCCACAGTAGTTCTGGCCATAGTAAATTTGGAAAATGCTATCCTCCAAGCTTGTCCAATTGGAAGCAGTTTTTACACATTGTTGCCTATGGATAGACGCACTAGTCAGGATATCAGTAGTCAATGCATTCAGACGCCAGCCTCTGTTTGGATTAGGTGGAAATAGTACAAAGTGAATATTCAAAGTCCTAGGCAAGGATGAGAGTGGAGGTGAGTGGATGGCAAAGCAACGTAGATAGCAGCCATAATGTTGCAACTGTACAAAACTCTAGTGCGGCCGCACTTGGAGTATTGTGTGTAATTCTGGTCCCCACATTATAAGAAAGATGTGGAGGCATTGGAGAGGGTACAGAGGAGGTTTACCAGGATGTTGCCTGGTATGGAGGGCAGGTCTTATGAAGAGAGGCTGAGGGATTTGAGGTTGTTTTCGTTAGAAAGAAGGCGGCTAAGAGGAGACCTTATTGAAGCATATAAGATGATTAGAGGTTTAGATAGGGTGGACAGTGATAGCCTTTTTCCTAGGATGGAGAAAGCTAGCACGAGGGGACACAGCTTTAAATTAAGGGGTATGAGTTATAGGACGGATATCAGAGGTAGGTTCTTTACCCAAAGGGTGGTTCGGGAGTGGAATGCCCTGCCTGCAGCAGTTGTAGATGCGCCAAGTTTGGTGGCGTTTAAGAGGTTAGTTGATAAGTATATGGAAGAGAAGGGAATGGTTTAGTTTGGAGGGGCATTGCTTTTTATATTGGTCGGCACAACACTGAAGGCCGAAGGGCCTGTTCTGTGCTGTAATGTTCTATGTTCTATAAAGCAAAATGAAGAGAAATAAGAGTGTGTGTGTGTGTGTGTGTGTGTGTATGCTGCAAAAGGTCAGGGTGCAGGGAGTTGGGGGTAAGATTTTAGCGTGGATGGAGGATTGGTTGTCTAATAGGAAGCAGAGAGTAGGAATCAATGGGTGCTATTCTGCTTGGCAGCTGGTGATTAGTGGAGTGCCCCAGGGATCGGTGCTGGGGCCTCAACTGTTTACCATTTACATAGATGATCTGGAAGAAGGGGTTGAGTATAGGGTCATGAAATTTGCTGATGACACGAAGATGATTGGAAAAGCAAATTGTGTGGAGGGTGTGGGAAGTCTGCAGAGAGATCTGGATGGGTTGAGTGAGTGGGCGAGGACCTGGCAGATGGAGTATAATGTTAGCAAGTGTGAGATTATCTACTTTAGTAGAAAAAATAGGATTATTATTTAAAAGGCGAAAAGCTGCAGAATGCTACGGTGCAGAGGGACCTGGGGGTTCTTGTGCACGAATTGCAAAAACCCAGTCTGCAGGTGCAGCAGGTGATCAAGAAGGTGAGTAGAATGTTGGCCTTTATAGCTAGGGGGATAGAATATAAAAGCAGGGAGGTCTTGTTGCAATTGTACAGGATGCTTATGAAGCTGCAGCTGGAATACTGTGTGCAGTTTTGGTTGCCGCATTTGCGGAAGGATATGTTGGTCTTGGAGGGAGTGCAGAAAAGATTCACTAGGCTGATACCAGAGATGAGAGGGTTAGCCTATGAGGAGAGATTGAAGTAGGCTAGGTTTGTACTCAGAGTTTAGAAGACTGAGGGGGGAATCTTATAGAGATATATAAGATAATGAAGGGGATGGATAGGGTAGAAGTAGAGAGATTCTTCCCGCTTAGAAAGGATAGCAGGATTAGAAGGTACAGCCTCAAAATAAGGAGGGAGCTGTTTAGATCAGAGTTGAGAAGGAACTTCTTCACTCAAACGGTGGTGAATCTTTGCAATTTTCTGCCCGTTGAAGTGATGGAGGCTACCTCGCTGAATATATTTAAGTCACGGATAGGTAGGTTTCTGATAGACAAGGGAATTAAGGGTTATGGGGAGAAAGTGGGAAAGTGGAACTGATCCACTTCAGATCAGCCGTGATCTTATTGAATGGCAGGGCAGGCTCGATGGGCCTAGTCCTCCAATTTCTTATGTTCTTATGCGACAGAGACAAGAATGTGTGTGACAGTGTGTATGTGACAGTAAGTGTATGCAAGTGTGTGTGTGAGATAGTGGAAGTTGGGTGTGTGTGTATGTGAGAGTGTGTGTATATGACAGTGAGAGTGTTTGTGTATGATTGTGTGACAGTGAGAGCGTGTGTGTGTGAGTGAGAGATGGGAATCTAATTCGCTCACAGCGCTTCTAATATTGGACAAAAATGAGCAAAAGAAGCAACATCACTCCTCCCATAAAAATGACAAAATGAAGGCAAGAGTTAAGTATTTTGTTGAATAAGAGAACTTTAAATTATGAGAAATGACAGATAGGAATAAAAATACTTTTATTTATTTTTGTATATAAACAATGAATCTCTTTGGTTTAACTCTTGAGCGTAGTAAGATTTTTCAGAGCTTCCTGTCTTGGGAAGTCAAAAGGATTCGATGGCTGGAAAAGCTGAGAAACCCTGTTTAAGTAGTGCACACTGCTGCCACCATGCATTGCTGGTGGAGAAAGTCATAAGTTTAATGTGATGGATGGAGTGCCTGTTAAGCAGGCTGCCTTATCCTGAGTGGTGTTGAGCTTCCTGAATGTTGTTGGAGCTGTGCCCACCGAGGTGTTACGAAGAGGAGAAAGAGAACCTGAATTTTTTTACCTTCTCTGTCTGGAAGCATAGGTGTTCTTCAATGGCAGTCACTCGCATCATTCTGGAGTTCAGCACTTTTGTCCATATTTGAATCAAGGTTTTAATGAGGTTAGGAACTGAACGACTCTGGCAGAACCTAAACTAAGCATCAGTGAGCATGTTTTTTCTTAGAATCATAGAATCTCTGCAGTGCAGAAGGAGACCATTTGGCCCATTGAGCCTGCACCCTAACAACCCCACCCAGGCCCTATCCCTGGATCCCAATTATTTAAACTGCTAATCTACCTGACAATTTAGCATGGCCAATTCACCTAACCCACAAATCTTTGAACTGAGAGAGGAAGCAGGTAAATATAGGGGAAACACAGGAACACACAGGGAGAATGTGCAAACTCCACACAGACATTCACCCAAGGCAAGAATTGACCCGGATTTCTGACGCTGTAAGGCAACAGTGCTAACCACTGTGCCGCCATACCAGCCCCGAGTAAATGCTGCTTGATAGCACTTTGCTGATGATTGATAGGAGACTAATAGGGCCGTATTGACAAGGAAAGGTCTGTCATATGTTTTGTAGAGAGGACGTACCTAGGCAAGTTTGCACATGCTGGGTCGATACCAACTTTGTCACTGTGCTGGAATAGCTATGCATATTGCTAGGTCCGTAGTTCAAGTCTTCACTACCATTTTCTTTGATTTGATTTATTATTGTCACTTGTATTGGGATACAGTGAAAAATATTGTTCATTGTATGCTATACAGACAAAAACATACCATTCATAGAATACTTAAAGGAGAAGGAAATGTGAGGTTTCAGAACATGGTGTTACAGTCACAGCTAGGGTGTAGAGAAATATCAGCTTAATATAGACTAGGTCCATTCAAAAGTCTGATGGCAGAAGGGAAGAAGCTGTTTTCAAGTTGGTTGGTATGTGATCTTAGACTTTTGTACCTTTTTCCCGGTGGAAGAAGCTATGTCGAGGGTGTGTGGTCTGTGATTACGCTGGCTGCTATTCCAAGGCAGCACGGAGTATAGATGGAAGCCAGAGTTTCCCTGCTCCACCAGCCATGGGAATTGTAGTGGGCTGGGGACAGACCAGGCAAAATTCCATTGACCTGCAGCAGGATTCTCTGTTTTTGAGGTGAATGTGGCTGGAGAATCCCACTGGAGTCAATGGATGGGCCATCACCTCCTGGTTTTGAGACTTTCCTTCTTTGTTCCAGCCCTTCTGTAGCCCTTCACACTGCCATAAACACTTCCTCTTCTCCTTGCATAAATGCATTGTTAGACATGCTCTGCATTTCTGAAATACATAATTGTTTTATATTAATTTGGTTTAAACTCATATTTTGAATGTGGCTCAGAAGGTAGTGGTAGATGAAGAAATGATTCAGGAAGCACTGTGAACAGTCCATGGGGATGAGTTGATTAGCTTGTTCAATTACAAGGTGATGCACTGACAGGGAAGCGTAGCATGTTAGACATTGAAAATCAACATCACCATAGCAGCTTTGGGGCCAACAGGTACTGCAAGTTCTTTTAATGAGTTTCTGATAAAAAAAAGTGTGCTCAAAATGTTTAATTCAGTATGTAATATACAGACAAATGGTGGATTAAATTTCTGCTTTTTGGCATCCATAGGTTTCTTTCCTGATTTCCAAATAAGTTTCCCCTACCAAATATTTGCTGGACTCTCTCCTTATTATTTTAAATGCCTTTTCCTCAGTACAACAAATGAGTGATAAGTCAAAAAAAAATTATTTTCTGTAATGTTACAAACTTATTTGATGTATGGGTGGGGGAGGAGTGGTGGCGAGGGGCCTTGATTAAAGTTTGAAATAACTTAATATTTAGAGACTTATTTCGAAATTTTTAAAAACTAACCAGGTATTTCTCCTCTGGCTTATTCTACAACTTACCCCTTTCCTCAGTGCTGGGAACTGTTCCATAACTATTGGTCTCCATCCTGCCTTGTCTCCAAAAGGCTGTGAGGTCAAATGGTGAATGTTGGCAATGATCAGTGATATTTCATTTTCCAACATGAGGCTTGGACCACACTGGGAATTTGTACTATTTTATCTTTGACTAAGTTGCGACAATCAGCCAAACATTTGTCCTGTTCTTTTTTCAGAGGACTAAACTGGCACACTTTTAACTGAAGTTAGTATATTGTCTCTATTTTAGACTTCTTCAGTACGGAAGACTTGGATTTAGGTTTTACCATTCACATCTTCAAAGTAGCATAGATTACAGTGACTGTTTTTTTTGAAATGTAGTGACTGCTGTTACATGGCAAATGCAGTCTCCATTTTATTCAGAACGAAACCCTGCAAACAACAAATGTGATTTAAGATTAACTAAATTAAATTAGTCAACAGATGAAGTTTGACCATAAGACAGGGAAAGCTATTCACTGTCCTAAAAATAGTGTCACAGATTCCAGTTTCCAGTGTCACTTGGTGGTACAGAAGTTGAATAATGCTGAAAAGGGAGAAGTATTGCCACTCATCAGGACAAGTGCAAGAATGCAAAATTTCAAGCAATCACCACTATTTATAGTAAAGGAGAAAAGGGTACTGATTGATCAGCAAAGCAACTCTGATTGTTATGGAGAAAGGAATGGAGAATGAGAGGCTCCACAATCTTTTGGGTAATTCAGAAAAGGAATATGTTCTTGCATCTTTTTGGCTTCAGATGCATGTTGTACCAGCAGCAGCCACCATTCTCTGGGAGGTTGGGGCTACCATTCTATAGTGCTGCCACCCTCTGACTGGCCAGCAGTTCTCGGCAAGTGGGTCCCTTGATCCCAGGGAAACACTACCACTTAAGTGCATAAGTAGAACAAGATGTGTGGGTCTTCACAAAAAGAGGCAGCATGAGACTCTTGCTGATTCTCCAGTCAGTGGCTGAGGTCTCCATCATCTCCACAGACTCTGCCCTTTGAGCACTACACTGGATTATGTGTTCAATTCTTAAAGTGAAAACTTGAATTCATAACCTTTTGACTCAGAGGCATGATGCTAATCATCTCACCTGATGTAGTTTAAATGATTTGGGCATTCCAACATTTACACTTGGCTCCAAGGAGTTTGAACACTTCAGTTGTGGAGAGAAAAAGAGAGTGAAAGTTTCAAGTTCAGTATGACTATTTTGGACCGTGGCTCAGTATTCAGAACTGGTGGAGACTGCGGAAGGGTAAGGTAAGCCTGGTAGTTCTATGTTCTAAAGAATAGTCATTCTGGATATAAAGTGTTAACCCTGATTCTCTTCCACAGATGCTGCCAGACCTGTTGAGTTTGCCTTTTCCATTTTTATTTTACATTTCCAGCATCCACAGTATTTTGCTATTGTAATGGATGGATGTTGCTTTGTGAATGGGGCCTTTTCAAATACTTCTTTCAAAAAAAAGTCCTCCACTAATATGAAGGCTGAATAGGCACATTGCAGGCAATGATGAGTTTTGATGAATCTAGACCTGCGTCCATCAAGAGATGGACCCTGAGATATGGAAGCAGTCTACATTTTCCAGCACATCATTGTTGATCTTAATCAATGGTGGACTTGTAAAAATGAGATGAAAACATAAAATTGTTTTTAAGAAGCTTAATTATTAAAATGGTCTTAATTAGCAACCCTAACTTTATGTGGTGAATTTAATGGGTGATTAAAAATAATGTTATTTAAAATGAAAGAGTAAGTTAAGGGTGAGTGAGGTCTTATTTGTGTGAAGCAATTGGCAGAGTATCTTAAATTAACCAGCAAGGTCTGGAGATACAATTAATGCCATATCTCTTAATCCCCTGAATTTGTTGGCTAATTTTAATGTGAATGATGCCATATGTCATTAACATATCCATTATTTGTCCAGCAAGTTTTGGTGCAATAGCAACAGAAGTTATTTGTATACTTGAAGCTTAATTTAGCATTGACATATGTTTTCTAAGCCACCATTTATGAGATTCATGTGTGTGTGCTATTCAAGGATATTATGAAAAAATCTAATTTCATTATTCTTATGTTTTATGAATATAACTTTTAGGTTAAGTACTTTGCGAGAGATGAGATGCTTCATAAAGTATTGTATCAAAACAAGATTTGGAAGTTAAAGCTAAGCAAGGAAAAGTATCCATGTACTTTCAGATCAAAGATCAAGTTTAAAATTTTAGTTATTTAGTTGAAATATCTAGCTAGGATATCACCAGTGTGCCATTCTGCCATTAAGACAGACTATAAGGAGATGGCCTTTTGCTTTGGTTTAATCACAGCTGCAAGCATGGAGAGAGAAAGCTGCCATGAGTTAGCTTGGAAGACTATGAGAATGTAATGATGTATCTTCCAGCATCCATAACAAGGAGCAGATATCCACAAGGGAGCAGGGAGGCTACCAGAAACCAGGCATGTTCCTGGATTGGGATTACTAGGTAGAAATTTTGAGTGGAACCCATGATCTGAAAAATAAATCAGAATTCATGAGGAATTAAAGTTGGCATATCTACCTGGTAAAGAAGAGATTGGCAGTGAAAATCCTCACAAAGGAGAGAGCACTGAAAATTTAAGTGGCAGACTGTGAACCTGAGAGGAATCCAAGTGAATTCCTGAGGGTTATGGCATATCTTGGTTTGTTCGTAGGAGTTGTGAAACTTCTAATTCCTGGAACGTATAGGGGAACTTGGGTGAAATTCAACACAGAATGGGAAATGGTCTGTTACAATGTTTGGGCTTAAATGATAAAAGTTTAGAAAATATCATTTCAAGTTAGTATTACTTGTTTTGTTTAATTCTTGGACAATAAAGTTTTTGTG
The DNA here is from genome assembly GCA_024679065.1 of Sphyrna mokarran. NCBI lineage: Eukaryota > Metazoa > Chordata > Chondrichthyes > Carcharhiniformes > Carcharhinidae > Sphyrna > Sphyrna mokarran. The sequence continues at coordinate 103,249,399 of JAGIQG010000005.1, forward strand.
TAAAAGGTAAAACCTTGTGGCATGAGTCTTTCGGGTATTAAGTGGTTGTTAACATTTTGATTCTTTTTAAGTTAATGGTCTTTCTCAAGTTCATAACAAAGGATAATCATCAGATTGTCATTCTGATTAGATACTGAATAATGAAGCATGTGTGATTTTATATACTTCTGTTGTGAAACTCTAGACAGTTTCTTCCCCAAGCTATGTACATGTAAAAGTTCAGGACTTATACTTCATTCTTTTAAAGTTAAGGAAAAAATGGTTTAATTTATTACATTTTGAGCAAAAGAACAAAAATGTATACATTCAGTGCGATGAGGAAACCTTTTCCCACCCAAAAGGTGAGTGGAGTCTGGAATGAATTTTCTAAGAGGGTAGTGGAGACAGGTTTGATCAAAATATTTGAAAGGGAATTGGATTTCCACATGGGAAGAAAATTGTGCAAGCTTACAGGGATAAGGCAGGGAAGTGGGACAAGTAGAATGCATTGTCAGTGCAGATTCACTCAGCTGAATGGCCTCCTTTAGGAATGTAAAGATTCTCTAGTCAACGTTTTCTGTGCAGTCTAGAAAACTAATAGAATGAGTGTCTATTGAGCTTTGAGATTATTCCTGCTGTAGCTGAGGTGAAAGCTCTGTCATGTTTTCTATGTCTGAAAGTTTTATAATACGGATTTGTGAATCCCTAACTCAAACATGGCAAAGTATAAATGGGTCAGTAGTACAGCTCATGATAGAAAAGAAACAAATCTGTAAACATTGACTTAAAGCTAGTGGCTTTCAAACTTATAGACTGTGTAGGGAATTTCCTGCAAATATTGGCACACTCCCAGCAATGCATCTATCATCATTCACTGCTGACAAGTCAAAAGAGGTGATAACTGTGCTGAGCATCCCATTATAGGTAATGCCTCACCAAGAAGACTGCATATTGGGTTCCAGGCTGAGATTATAATAAAGAGTGTTATTGGGGCACTTTGGCAACTGCCCAACCTACTCTTGCCTTGAGACTTTGCCAAAATCCCTCAAGTTCCTGACATATTGAGGGTGTCACCTGTCTCAGGTGCACCTAACTCAACATGTATAAATGGAGTAACTTCCCTTGCCTCCACAAACTCTATGTAACAGCATCAGCAATATGGATGTCTTTGAAAGTAGCCCAGCAATTAATCAGGCTGGTCTACTAACCAATCATGGTTTTCAGTCCCAGAATCAGATGCACATAACAAAACATTGTGAACATTGCAATGTATGATTTTTGTTTCTTTATTTGCAGTAGTGGTATGTTAGCAAAGCAAGGAAGAAAGGAATTGAACAAACTCAGAATTTTTTAAAAAACTATTTATTCTCAGGTGTAATTTTCTTCCACAAGTCCAGCATTTATTTCACATCCTTAGTTGTCACGGAGTAGATATTGGCAAGTTGCCACTGTTTGCAGTTTGTGTGGTGAAGAAACTCCCACAAACTATTTGGGTAGTGATTCTCACAGTTTTGACCAGTAATGATGACAGTGAAGTAGCAAATTATGTGTGAGCTAGGATGATGTGTGATTTTTGTGGTGAACTCTGAAACTATGTCATTCTAATTTAAAAGATTTCCTCCTTGTTTTGGATTTCTCACAAGAGGAAGTAGTTTTTCTCTAGCTAACCTGTGGTATCTCCTGATCATTTTAACAACCATGAGTAGATCAACCTTCTAAACTCAAAGGAGGCCACACTGGGTTATGGAATCTGTCCTCAAAATTTTGCCCATTAAGCCCCATTATTATTCTGGTGATTCTACACTCTCCCCCTTCCACGGCCAATGTATCTGTGCTGAGCTGGGGCTGAATTGAACACCATTCTGCTGTAGAGAGATTCTGATCAAGGCTGTCTTCAACTGAAATGCAAATTCTTCCCCTTTTGACTTATATGCCAACATCCAGTAGCCATTTAATTACTTTTTGAACCAGCTTTTAGCTGTACTTTATAATTTCACAAAACTAAGAATTTAATGTCAGAGAAGGTCTACTTATTTGCTGAAGTCTCCTGATTATAAACTTCTGCTCGTAATTCTGATCATCTCATGATGCTTTTAATTTACTGACAATTCAAACTTTTATCAACCCGTTCATTGTACATGTGGCATCCATGTCTTTTACTGTCAAACCTTATCTCCGATCTTGTCCCCACCAATCGACACCGCTACTTTAAGAGAGTCCCATTTATTCCTACTCTCTAGTTTTTGGCTGCCAACCAATTCACAATCCATGCCAGTATATTATTCCCAATCCCATGAATACCAATCTCCACTGGTTCACCTTTATCTATTGTACTAGATACATTCTCAAAAATCTCCAGTTGGTTTATCAAACACTATTTCCCTTTCAAAACTCCATGTTGACCTTGTTTAATCCCATTAATATTCTCTAAGTGCCTGGTTATCACATCCTTGTAATAGACTGTAACATTTTGCTACTGATGTAGTTACATTAACTGTTCTGTAATTCCTTGTTTTCTCGCTCCGTCTTTTTTTTATAATGGGGTTATGTTTGCCACCTTCCAATCTATTAGGCCTATACCAGAATCCACAGAATTTTGGAAGGTGTCAACCAGTGCATTCACAATTTTCATGGCTATCTTCAGGGTGTAGATTATTTAGTTCTTGGAATTTATCAGCTTTTGCTCCCATTTATTTTTATAGCTCTTTTTTCTAGTTATAATCATTTCCTTCAAATCCTCCTTCTTACGAGACCATTGGTTCCTTAGATTGCTGGGAAGTTGTTGGTGCCTCCTTCTATGAAAAGAGAACTAAAGTAGTTGCTTAATTGCTACTTTTCCTGGCAACTTCATATGACTCATCTTTGTATCTTAACACTATTCTTGATTTCTTTTGCTCTGCTTTTCTTATTGTGATTTTGCATGAAAGGAATGTATAATTGTTGCAATGCATGCCTTGATTCCTCAAATATTATCCATTGTCTATCCATCCTCATATCTTTTAATGAAGTTCCCAATCTATTTGAGCCAACTCAATACCCCATGCCTTTATAATTTCCTTTGTTTAGATTTAGGATCTTACTTTCAGATCAGACTTCTTCATTTTGCATCAAGATGTTGTAGTCACTGTTCCTGTGCAACAAGATTATTAGTTAACCCCTTCTCCTTGCAAAATACCTAATCTAGGATAACATTTTCACTAGTTGGTTCCTAGACTTAGTGGTCTAAAAAAAACTTGTACACTGTCCAGAAATTAATCTGCCACAGTATAATTGCTAATTTGGCTTGCCAAATCTTTATGTAGATTAAAGTCACCCATGATTACTTTAGCACTCTTATTGCAGGCATGTCTAATTTCCTGTTTAATGCCATCCCTTACAGTACTACTACTGTTTGGAGGCCTATAGACAAACCTATTAATGCTTTCTGTCTCTTATTGTTTCTTGCCTCTACCTAGCCTGCATCACTAGTGGCAACTGCATCTTTCCTTATGTGTAACATGGCATTCCCCTTAAAGTCACCAATTAGGCTAGCCCTATCCGCATAGAGCAGCTGCAGATCTCTAACTAACTCGAAGCATTCCATGCTGCAACCTTCTGCAAATTTTGATGCAGTGCTCATTTTATATATGATGATTATCCTTAAAGCTTGGCATATTGAAAGTTCTGCTACAGCTGTCCAACTGTGGCCACAATATAGAATATATGCACGTTGCAACTTCCCACAACTGGAGTCATTCCAATGTGCTTGAGAAGTAATCAGCCAGCTATGGTTGGCCATACCATAGATCCCCACTTTTCCACAAGTATATCCTTCAACAGAGGGAGAGGCAAGATAATTACCATTTGCTGCATATCAAGTTTGACTTGTGAATGTTTACTCTCTGCTGCAGCCATGCAGTCCTAATTATGACAAATGTGTCAGATTGCATAAAAAAATCAACATGCCAATCCACTTTAACAAGATGAAACAATTGTTCAAATGACACTTGAATATGGTTCTCATTCAGATCCTCTACATTTCCTGGTATAACTTCTTAATCTTGTGTAGTGTGTTGGCATATCTTTGATGTGAAGATGCCAGTATTGGACTTGGGTGGACGAGGTCACAAGGCACCAGGTTATAGTCCAACAGGTTTACTTCAAATCACAAGCTTTCAGAGTGCTGCTTGTCAGATGAAGTATGGAGCTTTTGTGTAACCTGTCAACATGTATTTGGCATACTACACCAACTGCCTTGCATGTTTTTTCCCCTGCACGTAGTTTGCCACTATTTTCAGATACATATTCTGAGCCCTAACCTCCTGCATTGTCTTGCGGATGCCACACACTTCACAAGTTCTGATAAGTCAGACAATCTGAATTATGTGAATATACTTGACATGCTTCTGTGCTTTGGTTATCACACCAATTGTCATAGCCACTTCAAATGCTTGTAACTATTGGAGCACAGTCATGATGGCTTCAAACTTCCTTCCATCGTTAAATAATGCAACAGTTCTGCACCCTTCCTTCACCTCTGGTAGATGTTTGCAAAAGACCTATTTTGAGGTTGATGCAGTGACTCCTTCCAAAATTTGCTCTGATAATTCATTAACTAAAAAGTCTCACTCCTGGGCTTTGTTTCAATACCTTGTCTCAAACAAGTTTTGGGCTCGGTTTGCCATTGGTGGTATGTCATCAATTCTAACCCTTGGTTCCAGGAATATCCATATCTTGCTGTGCTCTTATGATTCTCAATTATCAATTCTGACATGTTGATCCAGTACAATCCATCATTGCCAAATATGGTCTTTATTTTTACAGCCTGTTTGTCTGATTCACTCCTGTTCCAGGAAACAAGAGTTCCTTCCATTAGCAAAATTATTTAGATTCACGCACTGTAACGAATGTCTTCCAAGTTATGAATGTCATTTTCTTGATGTGCCAGCTTCTTTACAAATACCAGTTTTCCATTTAGAAAGTGTTCTCACAGGTTTGATTTTTTTTTAGCCTTTCAGGCTGCAGTTTGTTTTTAGAACCTGTGTTTCTTTGTCGGGTACCAGTTCTTTTTTAAGCTCCATTTTTTTAAAGCACCAGTTTTTTTAAAAGCTTTTTAAAGAAATGCTGTAGCCACACATCTAATGGATCTGTGGAGCCATTCTCACTTTCAGAAACGCCCATGAAGAGAGTTCCCACTGGAATCTATTGACAGCAACGGGAAATCCCTGATTCCTGCCAGTATATTCGACCATATCAGTTTCATGGCTATTCAGGTTGCCCTTTGACCTCCAATATGGCTACATTTTGGCCATGGTACTCACCAAGCTCCTCAACCTCCTGGGGGTCCTGTCTGTGGTGGGATCTTCTACAATGCTTACCTTCTGAGGTATGCTCAGCCAGTCCTATTGACTCCTCAATGTATTTGCTGTTCAGAATTTCTCCAGCACAATCACACTGTTGTTCATGAGTTCTTCAAAACTCCTCAAATGTTGCCATTATGTTACTTGTGTGTTTTTAGTGTGACAGATTGTGGAGTCATGGGAGCACACACAATATACAATGAACATGTAGGTTATTTATTGTAATTTGCACTGGAACAAGTATACATGGACAACACAGCGCCGTGACTAGCACTGCTGCCTTACAGCACCTGGTTCAATTCCGGGTTATTATCTGTGTAAGTTTGCACATTATTCCAGTGTAGGCATCAGTGACTGTACAGAATTTGCATGTTCTCCCCATATCTACATGGGTTTCTTCCAAGGGTTCCCGTTTCCTCCCAAAGTCCAAAGATGTGCACCTTAGATGGATTGGCTGTGCTAAATTTCTTATTACTGTCCCACGGTGTCAAGGTTAGATGGATAGCCACGGTAAATGTGCGGGGTTACAGGGATAGCATAGGGGAGAGAGTCTGGTAAGAAACTCCGTCAGAGAGTCGGTGCAAGTTTGATGGGCTGAATGGCCCTCCTTTTGCACTATCAGGATCCTAAAGGATATGCACCATAAGTAGAGAAGAGTGTTTATACATCTACATAATTGGCCTGTATGCACAACTCACAGGTCATATGAAATATAATTTTCTCCAGTGACTTTTCAGTAACAGTCACTTAAATTGATTTCACAACATTGCCATGAGCAAGTATTTCTTTTTGACCTTCTTGGATCTGAAGTTGATCATCTCACATTTTCCTACATTCTGCCACAGTTAGATTTTTTGATGTATTTATAACATGTATCTCATCTTTACGTTTTACTTTGCCTTCTAATTTAGTATCATTTGAAAACTAGAAAGTACAATATTATTTTCCTTCATCCAGTTCATTAGTATGTGATGCATAGTGAATAGCAGACCATTGACCATTCATTACATCCTGCCAATTACAATACATGCTGTTTACCCTGTCTGCTAACCATCAGTCCCTGTCACAAGTTATACAATCATAAAATTCTACAGTGCAGAAGGAGACTATTTGACCCATCGAGTCTGCACTGACCACAATCCCACCCAAGCCCTATCCTCATCATCTCATGCATTTATCCTAGCTAGTACCCCTGACATGAAGGAGAATTTAGCATGGCCAATCCATCTAACCTGCACGTCTTTGGAATGTGGGAGGAAACCAGAACACCCAGAGGAAACCCATGCAGATATGGGGAGAACATGCAAGCTCCACACAATGACGCATTCGGGAATCAAACCCAAGTCCCTGGCATTGTAAGACAGCAGTGCTAACCACTGTGCCACATGTCGCCTCTGGAAGTTATCTTCAATGGTATGGACATTTATATTTGCAAGTAATCTCCTGTGTGGACCCTTATCAAAAGCCTTACGTAAGTCGCCGTGGACTGTTTGAAATCCACTGTGTTAGGAAGCACTAAAAATTTAATTAAATTAACCATAAATTACTCTCTAGAAATCCATACTGATCTTTTGGTCAGTTCATATTCGTTCAAATGCTTGGTTCCAGTAAGTTACCCACTAATATTGAAGTGGCTGGCCTGGTATTTCCTAAATTCTCTCTCGATCCCTTCTTAAATAATGAAGTGACATTTGCAATTTTCAATGCAAAGGCCCATGTTCCCTTTTTTTTAACTATACAACATTAAGTCTAAATGTATCTGTCATTATTTTTAATATCCTGGCATGGGAATTATCAGGGCCTGAAGATTTGTCCTCCTTGAGCTGTATTATTTTCTCTTACCATTTATTTTACTTACAATAAATCCACAAAGTTCCTCTGCTGTGAAAAAGGATTCAAAGTATGCATTTATCAAGTTTGCTATTTCATTACAATCCAATGTATTTTCACCTGCATTTGTCTTTAACAGAAGCAGATCCACCCTACAACTATATTTTTCTGAATCCATTTAGAAAAAGCTCTGATGGATAGCTTTGAAAACTGTTGCAAATTGTTTTTACACCTCTTATTACTTTCTCTGGTATCTTTAATTGTTTTTGGTGACTCTGCCAGTCTGCTGGATTTCAGGCTTACTTGTTATTTGTGTAAGTTTTCTTTTAGCTTTATCCTGTCCCTTATCACATCTGTTCAGTGTCATTAATCATACAAGTGAAGCTTTTGTAAAATTTTGTGCAAGCTTTGCTTTGTACCAAAACCTTCTTTGAATATACACCATTTTCTGATCATAGATTCACCCATTAAAGTTTAGCCCAGCTTACAATACCTAATGTATCTATCATTCCTTTGAAAATTGCCTTACTTAATCTTAAAACTTGGCTTTGTCACTCTCCCTTCTCATTCTCAGATATAATGGAACGATTCTCTTGCACTGTATACTCAGGTGCAAATTGTGTTATGGCCAGAGACTTCAGCAAGAGGGGTCAAATGCCCAGAAAAGATGTGAATCAGATGAACATATTAAGTATATATTTCTTTGTTATTGCCGGATTCACCCGGGACCCGATATCCACTGAAGTACAGGTGCACCAGGAAGCCAGTGGGAATCACTACTGGCCTCCACAAACTGAGGATTAGGATTGCACCAACCACTCTGGTGGGAATAGCATTGCGTTTCTCATTGGAGGCGATGGTCTTTTTTCTGGAGAATTGCGCTCAATATAAAATTCAGGGGGCTAAATTCAATAGTGCCCAAAAAGAGGAGCAGAATCACAATGTGGCCGCATCCCAACTACTTGGTGCCTATGAATCTGCAAGATTTCAACATGCAGCCAACAGCAACATTGCCATTGAGCTGCTGCACACCTCAGCAACCCAAAATTATTCAAGGCCAACACCAGTTAAAGTTAGCCTCCAGAGCTTAAAAATAACCTGCAACTCATAGAGAAGGTACATTGAGTGATGGAAGTCGATGTGGAATTCATTCTAATGTGCAAAAGAAATGTAACAATGGCACAGCAGAAGACCATGCAGACTCCAAGATCCACTGGCTTTGTATTGGACACAGTAAGAAGTCTCACAACACCAGGTTTAAGTCCAACCAGTTTATTTGATAGTAATCCCACAAGCTTTTGGAAACGGTGTTCCTTCGTCAAGTGTATTGGACGCCATAGTCAAGGATGTAGAAAAGAGAAGAGCTGTGATTTGTTCATAGGGATCAGGACGTCTTCTGGATAATCTTCCATAATGATGTTGGACTAGATAGTTATAGGTAGTTAATGCCTTGAATCAAACCCAGAGGAGCTATGTTGCAACAATATCTATGATTGTGATCAAATTTAAAGAATGTATTTTAAATTGCCTTTTCCAACAACTATACCAGCTCTATCACTGTTCAACTGCACCATCGTCACTCACCATCCAATGATCTCCACCAATCAAGAGTCACACCTAGCATTCATAACTCCACATACCCTCATATACTCACTCTCATGCCATGCACACACTACCAATTAGTCAACCATGAGAGCCACATTATCCAACCATATTGTACCACTCTCACTGACAGGCTTTCTTTTCTCATTGATGAAAAGTTGGCACATAACCAGATATGGCTGGTACTAATCTGCAGGGAGCTATCATTATTATCAATGTTCCTTGGGAGCACTGTGGAGAGGCAGCGATTTGCGAGTGGAGAGCTTGTGAGTGAGTAGAGCGATTTTTAAGTCTAAATTTTACTAGTTTTTTAAACTTTTTAAACTTTTAAACCCGCAAGGTGTTGCAAAGCACCTTGGGTAGTGTAGTTTTTTTTCAACCTCACTATAAATTGGGGTGGTGTGGAATCCCGATACTCTACACAAGTAGAGTATCCCAACACCCCCTCCTCCTCTAACCTAAAAAAGAGAGAGAGAGGAGCTCTGAGAAGGAGCAGGTAAGTTTGTTTTTGTGTGAGCTGTAAGGTCCTTGGCTCACAGAGCCTAAGCAAAAAGGGGAGGCAAGGTAAGTTTTAATCTCTCTTACTTTTTTTTTTCTCTGGGTTACTAAAAAGGGGCAAGCATGGGTGTGAGGCCAACATGTTGTTGCCAGTGTAAGATGTGGAAGGTCTTGGAGGCTCCTGGTCTCCCAGATGTCCATACCTGTGATTGCTGTGTGGAGCTGCAATCCCTACGGGACCAGGTAAAAGAACTGAAAATGCAACTTGAGGACCTTCGACTCATTAGGGAGAATGAGGAGATTATTAATAGGAGCTACAGACAAGTAGTCACACCAGGGCAAAGGGGAGAAGGCACATGGGTAACTATTAGAAAGGGGAAACCTCAGGTGATGGAAAGTACACCGGTGGATGTCCCCCTTCAAAATAAGTACTCTTGCCTGAGTACTACTGTGGGGGACAGCTCATCCAAGGGAGGCAGCAGTGGCCAGCTCCCTGGAGCTAAACAAAAACAAAAACCTGAAAAACAGAGCAAAAAGGCAGTGCTTATAGGGGACTCCCTAGTGAGGGGGGCAGACAGGCGTTTTTGTGGACGCAGACAGGAGTCGCGGATGGTGGTATGTCTCCCTGGAGCTGGGATTCGGGATGTCTCTGGATGCGTCCCAGACATCCTGAAAGGGGAGGGTGAGGAACTGGAAGTTGTAGTACATATAGGTACTACTGACATAGGCAGGAAGAGGGAAGTGGACATGAAAAGGGATTATAGGGAACTGGGTAGGCAGCTGAGAAACAGGAAAGCGAAGGTCGTAATCTCAGGATTGCTGCCTGTGCCTCGGGAGAGTGAGAGCAGGAATAGTATGAGGTGGAGGTTGAATACGTGGCTGAGGGACTGGAGCAGGGGGCAGGGATTCCGGTTCCTGGATCATTGAGACCTCTTTAGGGGCAGGTGTGAACTGTACAGCAAAGACGGGTGGCACCTGAATCCCAGGGGGACTAATATCTTGGCGGGAAGACTGGCGAGGGCTACTGGGGGGACTTTAAACTAGAAAGGTTAGGGGGAGGGAATAGTGATGTGGAGACTGGGAGCAAGGAAGTTAGCTCCCATGTAGGGAAGGACTCTAGGCAGGATGAGAGGCAGGTTAGACCAGTGGGGGAGAAGGGAAATGTCCAGTCTGAGGGACTGAGCTGTGTCTATTTTAATGCCAGGAGTGTAGTAAATAAGTTGGATGAACTTAGGGTGTGGATTGCTGCTTGGGATTGTGACGTGGTGGCCATTACAGAGACTTGGATGTCTCAGGGACAGGACTGGGTACTACAGGTCCCGGGATTCAGATCCTTCAGGAAGGACAGGGAGGGAGGCAAAAGAGGTGGTGGAGTGGCAGTATTGATCAGGGACAGTGTCATGGCTGCAGAGAAGGTGGATACCGAGGAGGGAATGTCTACGGAGTCTCTGTGGGTGGAAGTTAGGAATAGCAACGGGTCGGTGACGTTGCTGGGTGTATTCTATAGGCCGCCCAATAGTGACAGGGAAGTTGAGGTGCAGATAGGGAAACAGATACTGGAGGGATGTAGAAATAACAGAGTTGTTGTGATGGGAGACTTCAATTTCCCAAACATCGACTGGAATATCCCAAGGGTAAGGGGTTTGGATGGGAAGGAGTTTGTTAGGTGTGTTCAGGAGGGTTTCCTGACACAGCACGTGGACAAGCCTACAAGAGGAGAGGCTGTACTGGACCTGGTACTAGCTAATGAACCAGGACAGGTGATGGATCTCTCGGTAGGAGAGCATCTTGGGGATGGAGCTCATAATTCTATCTCCTTCACCCTTGCATTGGAAAAGGATAGGATCAGGCAGGCTAGGAAGGTGTTTGTCTGGAATAAGGGGAAATATGAAGACATCAGGCAGATGTTGGAGCGAATAAACTGGAAGAAGGTGTTCTTGGGGAAAAGCACAGAAGGAAGGTGGCAGATATTCAAGGAATGCTTGCCTGGAGCTTTGCACGACAACGTTCCGGTGAGACAAGGAGGTTTTGGTAGGACGCGGGAACTGTGGTGCACGAAGGCTGTGGTGAACATAGTCAGGAAGAAAAGAAAGGTGAATAAAAGGTTCAAAGAGCTAGGAGATGTCAGGGATCTAGAGAAGTATAAGGCTTATAGAAGAGAGCTTAAAAAGGAAATTAGGAGAGCCAGAAGGGGTCATGAGAAGGCCTTGGCTGGTAGGATTAAGGAGAATCACAAGGCCTTCTACAAATATGTGAAAAGTAAAAGGATGAGAAGAGAAGGGATAGGACCTATAAAAGGGGAAGGGGGAAAAGTCTGTATGGAACTGGAAGAAATGGCAGAGGTGCTTAATGAGTACTTTGCCTCAGTATTCACGGTGGAAATTGATCTGGGAGGATGCACTACAAGTTTGCGGCAGACTGAAAAGATTGAGTATGTAGATATTAAGGAAGCGGATGCGTTAGAACTTTTAAATGCTATCAAGATAGACAAGTCTCCGGGACCAGATGGGATGTACCCCAGGTTATTGTGGGAGGTGAGGGATGTCATTGCAGAGCACCTGGCGATGATCTTTGCATCGTCGATGGAGACGGGAGAGGTTCTGGAGGATTGGAGGATTGTGGATGTGGTCCCTATTTTCAAGAAAGGGAACAGGGATAGTCCTGGAAATTACCGACCAGTGAGTCTGACCTCAGTGGTTGGTAAGCTGATGGAGAGGCTTCTGAGGGACAAGATTTACGAGCATTTGGAGAAGTTTAGGGTGATTAGAAATAGTCAGCATGGTTTTGTAAAAGGCAGGTCATGCCTTACAAGCTTAATTGAGTTCTTCGAAAATGTGACTGAACACATTGATGAAGGAAGAGCAGTGGATGTGGTGTACATGGACTTCAGCAAGGCATTTGACAAGGTCCCACATGCAAGACTTCTTGAGAAGGTGAGAGGGCATGGGATCCAAGGGGCTTTGGCCTTGTGGATCCAGAAATGGCTTGCCTGCAGAAGGCAGAGGGTGGTTGTGGATGGCTCTTTTTCTGCATGGAGGTCGGTCACCAGTGGAGTGCCCCAGGGATCTGTCCTAGGACCCTTGCGGTTTGTCATTTTCATAAATGACCTGGATGAGGAAGTGGAGGGATGGATGAGTAAGTTCACCGATGACACGAAGGTCGGTGGTGTTTTGGATGGTCTGGAGGGATGCCAGAAGTTGCAGCATGACATCGACAGGATGCAAGACTGGGCGGAGAAGTGGCAGATGGACTTCAACGCGGATAAATGTGTTGTGGTCCATTTTGGCAGATCCAACGGGATGAATGAGTACACTATCAAAAGGTAGGAGTCTTAGCTGTGTGGAAGAGCAGGGGGATCTTGGGGTACAGGTCCATAAGACTCTCAAATCGGCCTCCCAGGTGGAGGATGTGGTTAAGAAAGCTTACGGTGTACTGGCCTTCATTCATCGAGGGTTTGAGTTCAGGAGTCAGGAGGTAATGCTGCAGCTTTATAGGACCCTTGTCAGACCACACTTGGAGTACTGTGCGCAGTTCTGGTCGCCTCACTATAGGAAGGCCGTGGAAGCTATTGAAAGGGTGCAGAGGAGATTTACAAGGATGTTGCCTGGATTGGGAGGCATGCCTTATGAAGACAGGTTGAGGAAGCTGGGACTGTTCTCCCTGGACAGATGAAGGTTGAGAGGCGACCTGATAGAGGTTTACAAGATGTTGAGAGGAATAGATAGGGTGGACTCTCAGAGACTATTTCCCAGGGCTGAAATGGTCGTGACGAGAGGGCACATATTTAAGGTGCAGGGAAGCAAGTACAGAGGGGATGCTAGGGGAAAGTTTTTCACTCAGAGGGTGGTGAGTGAATGGAATCGGCTGCCGTCGGTGGTGGTCGAGGCGAACTCGCTGGGGTATTTTAAAAGACTTCTGGATGAGTATATGGGATCCAATGGGATTGGGGGTTATAGATAGGTCTACGGCTGGGTAGGTTTTGATGTGTTCGGCACAACTTAAGGGCCAAAGGGCCTGTTTGTGCTGTAGTGTTCTATGTTCTATGTTCTATCATCATTAGGTCACGATCATTAGGTTAGCCATTACTAAAGTTATAGCTGGAAGTGGGGCTGAAGTGATAAACGATGATAATATCTTAATACACACAAAGGTGAATGGAGGGTCAGGTGATTGGCAGAATATAAAAAACAGTAAGAAGGTTGATCAGGAGAAAGAAATTAGAATATGAGAGGAGGAAGATGGCTAGAAATATAAAAACAGATAACAAGAGATTCTACAGCTGTTGTAAAAGGAAAAGAGGAAATAAAGTGAATGTTGGTTCACTACAGAGTGACAGTGGAGAGCTAATAGCAGCTAGTAAGGTAATGATGGATGAAATGACCACGCATTTTGTTTCTGTAGAGAGTGCCATACCTGCATATTAACCTTTTTGTGAATTTTACTAAAACCTAGATCCCTCTGTACTTTGAAATTTTGCAATCATTCTCCATTTAAGTAATACCCTGCCTCTTTAATCTACCTGCCAAAGTAAGTAACTTCCAAGTAGAGGACACAAAATATTACACTAATAACTGTAAATCAAAAGGTGGAAGGGATGATGAAATTACAATTACGATACAAGTGGTAATGAGCAAACTGATGGAATGATCAATCCTGATGGACTTCATCCACGGACTTAAAAGAAGTGACTAATGAAATAGTAGATAATTTGGCATTAATTTTCCAAAGTTTGCTAGATTATGGAAAGATTCCCCCCTGCTGGAAAGTTGCAAGTGTGACTGCACTATTCAAAGAGGTTAGGAAGGAGAAACAGGAAACTGTGGACTAATTAGCTTGATGTCTGGGTTACAATTAATTATTCAATAGGTTATAGTTAGGCACTTAGAGAAACTCATCGTAATCAAGAAGAGTCAACATAGTTTTGTGAAAGAGAAATCAATTTATCAAAATAGTTTTGTTATTTGAAGGAGTACCATGCCCTATGGATAAAGGAGAAGATGTAATTGTACTGTATTTGGATTTCTAGAAGGCATTTGATAAGGTACCACATCAAAGTTTATTAAGGAAAATGAAAGCTGATGATGTAAGGTGTAACATATTAGTATGGATAGAAAATTGACTGGCTGGAACGGGGTCTGCATTACTGTGTCATTTTCTAATTGGCAAGATGTGACAAGTGGAGCCCTGCAAGGGTCTGTGGCGGACCCTCCACATTTTACTATTTATATCAATCACTTAGATGTGGGGAGTGAAGGTAAGGTAGCTAAATTTGCAACTGACACAAAGATAGATAGGAAAGAATGTTGTGAAGAGGTCACAGATGGATATAGAGAGGCTGAGTGAATGAGCAAAAATCTGGCAGCTGGAGTAAAATGTGGGAAAATATGAAGTTGTTCACTTCTAGCTATCTTCCTTCTCTCAAGGCAGGGTATTTTTTAAAGGAGAGTGGTTGCAGAATTTTGAAGTGCAGAGGGATCTAGGTGTTTCAGTATGCATTACAAAAAAGTTAGTATGCAGATACAGTAAGTAATTGAGATAGCCAATGAATGCTATCAATTATGAGACGAATTGAAAATAAAAGTAAGGATGTTATGCTTCATTTATACAAGACATTGGTGAGATCATATTTCAAAATGTGTGTGTAGTTCATTTCTCCTTACTTAAGGAAGGATGTAAATGAGATGGAGGTGGTTCAGAGGAAGTTTATTAGATTCAGAGGAAGTTTAATAGATTAACAACTGGAATAAGCAGGTTGTTTTATGAGGTAATGTTCGACAGATTTGTTTCCACTGGAATTTGGAATAATGAGGGATGATGTGATTGAAGTATTCTGAATGGTATTGACAAGATGGGTGCGAAAAGGATACATTTTGTGCATGAGTCTAAAACAAGAGGATAGTATTTTAAAATTATGGATGGCCCTTTAAGAACAGAAATGACAAGAAATGTTTTCTCTTAGAGGACTGTTGCTACTTTGGTACTCCCTATGTTAGCAGAAGGCAGTAGAAGTAGGGTCACTGAGTATATATAAGGCAGGGGCAGATAGATTCTTGTTTGGGATGACAATCAAAGGATATCAGAGTAGATGGCAATGTGAAACATGCAACACAAAAAGAACATGATCTTATTAAATGGTGGAAAAGGCTGAATAGCCTACTTCTATTTCGTTTGTTTGTACACTTAGATGTCAGGGGAGGAGGAAGAAAATAAATTTACTGCCAAACATAATCTGAATAATAACACAATTACATCAATATTTTGCTTTCGGAACCAATTGCAAAGATACAAGTTATGAAAGTTCTCTTCCCCTGCTCCTTGATATTGGCCAAGCTATTATGTTTATTGTATTGTATTGTCCAGAAATATATAATAGATAGAAAATGTAGAAAACCAATATTACCAAAGAGCAATCCACTTAACTAGGGGTCAGGTCATTAAACTCATCTCAATTTTTCCTGGAAATAAATGTGGAAATGCAGTTATTAGGTCCACAGTAGTGGGAAGACCCATTCATGGACAGTTATTGAACAGATTACTGTTTATAAACATCAACCCCAAAGGTTTTCACCATTGATTCTCCTCTCATTGTTTCTAAAAGAGAAAGGATTAGCCTGCTTGAGTCCCCTGGACTTGCTGGCTGCAGGTTTCAATTTGCACTCTTCTGAGTGTTCTTCAAAATAGGCATCTTTATGATGCTAAAGAGGTAAATGAGACAAAAAGGTTGCAGTCACCCCTCTCTCATCTCATTACCGTATCCACCTTTTGTTTGAATTAATAGAAAAATGGCCATTTTAATCAACCTCGTTAGGTTGGAAACTCCCCAAGTCAAGAGAAAAGCTAATTTTGCACCCCAGCCAATCCTGGCAGTTTGTCAATGAGCACATTATGTTTAAATTGCCCACAATATCAGAAAAAAATTCAGTAAATCCAGGGGCAATGTAAAATGAATGAAGACTTGCTATCACAAGTCACCAGGCCTTTCTCCTTGACTTTGCACCTCAGGACTGGGCATTCTCAGGACAACATTGACAGGACTGTCAGCTCTTATTAGCCTAAAGCTTTTCTATAGAATGCTGTCCCATCTAAATCAGGCTTCAGATAAAAGTATATGAATGAAAATCTTGCATTGTTCCCTACTATTCCATCTATAAATACTATTTTCATTTTCTTTTGCAATCTCTACCAATCCAGTCCTGATGTCAACCATAATGATATGACATTTGCTTTGCACTTACAGCTCCTTTTGCTTTTGATTGACTGGAGTAAAATTGTACTGTTACTGAACATTATTTAATAGCAAAATGATGGCTTCAGGCATTTAAGAGATGAATATTAGCAAGAGCACAAGGTGTTCCTCTAGATCTTTAGTAGTAGATGATCCACAGGGGAATTATTTCCCTGTTGCATTATTGCTGAGCCTATAATGGCAGAACTGTACAATATTATCATTCACTCGCATGGCAAATATACCACATGAGAGGAAAATATATAAATTTTCTCCACTCACTCATGCTAAAAGTATTTCTGCTACCTGTTGTACATTGCAAACTGAATTCCTACCATCCCAACTGCCCTCTTCATAAGGAATCACGTCTTTGAACTGAAATAATGCCAATCTCACAGATCTTCGTGTAGAATGTTACAGTCAAGTCCAGAGAGTGAATGAATTCCTGTTTTGCTCGCCTCCTGACAGAAGTTATGGCAGTTATCATTTTTAAAATGTTGTGCTTTTTTAATTGAGTATTGAGTTGATCATAAGTAAAGCTACATGAAGAAATAAGTTAAGAAATAGGCAGCACAGTGGCATGCTGCATCCCGGTGCGAGGGACCCTGGTTCAATTCCGGCCTTGGGTGACTGTCTCTATGGAGTTTGCACATTCTCATGTCTGCATCGGTGGCAAAGGCAGTCACTTTCATCTCACCTCAAATAAGCTGAAAATCCCACAGTGTCTTTGCAGTCTTTGCTGTTTCTTATCTATTTAAATCAATCCAAGCTATTGCACCAGCCAATGAAATTAATGATGAACATTCCACATGCCACACACACACACACACATCAAGAGCAAATGGAGGTGAATTTGATAGTGTTGGACCATGATCAATTGAGTTGCAGCTTTTCCAACCAGAATTTTCTGCCAAATTTATATTTACTGGACCTGGTTTTGGGGACCAGAGGCTTTGGGGTCATAGGAAGAGGTTGGAGGGTTGGAGAGAGGGAGTTTGGAGCGTTAGAGGGAGAGAATTTGAAGGTGGGTTGGAGGGTGTGGAAAGGAGTTGGGGTGGAATGGAGGGAGGGGGCTGCTGCTAAAAATTATCATTTTTTATAAAGCCTAGAATGTCTTCACGACTGCTTTCCTAACTTTAAACCACTGCTGTTCTAAATAATTGCCATCAGGATGCTGGCAACAGACACCCAATCCAGCATTTGTTAAGTAACCCCACAGTTGAAAGAAAGGGAGGGCCAGTACAATTTCCAGTGGTTCCCCTTGCCAGTTCCACTTCTTACAGCGCTGTCACTAAGAGGGTGGGGTTGTGCAGAGAAAGGTTTGGAGGCATTACATATACCAAAAAGTGAGAGAGAGGCTGAAGTCAGAGATTGTGAATGAGAGAGGCAGGAAGAGAGAAATAGAGACAGATGAGGAAGCTCTTTCACTACTGAATATCATTTCAAGTTTCAGATAGCACTAGCTGACCTCTTGTTTGACTGACAGAATAGGTGCAAGGTGAAAGATTTTTCACTTCAGAGAGATTCCAGCCTCAAACACAAGGGATGAGGAAGACAAAGTTGGGCTTTTTTTAAAAACCAAGATTTTAAAAGTAAATAAACAATCCTTAATGGAAACAGGAAAGAATGGGTGGATAACTGATTGTCAGAGTCCTGTGGCCTTTCATCACTTGCCCTTGAATGAACATCTTGAGTAGTGGGAAGACAAGTTGAGTAGGGGAAGTAATGTTAGTGAGGAATGAAAGAAGACAGGATTGCGTGTGGGAAGAGATGTGAAGATGGCTGTTAAGGATCACATTTTCTCTACAACCCAACCATAAATGCAGCCCTCAGACATGATTGGCACATATTAGTTACAATATGATACACAAGCCATTGTCTCCTATTCAAAAGAAAGAAGAAGGAAGTGTGACAAAAATGACAGAGAAGCAAAATGGACGGCATAGTGGTTAGCACTGTGGCCTCACAGCACCAGGGACCTGAGTTCAATTCCAGCCTTGGATGACTGTCTGTGTGAAGTTTGCATCTTCTTCCCATTTCTGCTTGGGTTTCCTCCAGGTGGTCAGAATTCCTCCCAGAGTTCAAAGATGTGCAGATTAGGTGGATTTCCCCTTTGTATTCCAAGATATATAGGTTAAGGGAGGTTGGTGAGCTTATAAGAATAGTACCTGGTAAGATGCTGTGTCAGAGTCAATGTAGACTCGATGGGTCAGATAGCTTCCTTCTGCACAGTAGGTTTCTTTGAAAAAGAATAACAACAAGAAATAAAATAATGTAAGACAGACATAATTCTCCAATTCTTCATGTGCAATGCCTCAGCAGGTTAACTAAATAAAAGATTTGCATTTATTTAATGTCATTCATAATCTCAGGGCATCCTAAAGCACTTTAGAGCCAATTAAGTACTTTTGAAGTGTAGTTATTAGTGTAATATAAGAAACGTAGCAGCCAAATTACACATAGCAAAATCCCACAACCAGTAATGAGATAATGACCTAATAATCTGTTTTAGTGATGTTGCTTGTAGCGAGTGAAAATTAAAGCCTTTGTAGGGACTTCAGTACAACTTTGAAGGGACACGTTTCTTTCTTTGCAAATCTAACCTCAGAAATATCATGCTACTGTGTAAAAGGGAATCTATTTTACAGGATAAGTACATGGGACTTAGTTAGACAGTTATAGGTAAACCTAGTAAGTAGGGATACGTTCAGCGCAACTTGCTGGCTGAAGGGCCTGTTTGTGCTGTAGTTTTTCCGTGTTCAATGCACCCACAATATTCTTAACTCGAAGAGTGGAGATAGGCAGGGTTTAATTGGCCTGGTGGGATGTTGACTTATTTTAATTTTTAAATAGCTTCAGAAGGAATAAGGGTTAGTCAGTCATTGAAAGAAAACTTTGGAACAGTATTCCAATCAGACCCAGATATTAACTTGTCCTGTCTGCCTTTGCATCCTTATCAAACAACGATGCATTTTCCCCACATTTTCTGCTTTTGTAGTTGATAGTAATTGAGGAGAAAATGCTTTGTGTCCATGTGACATTGCTCTGCCTATCTCTGTTCAAATAACAGATGGAACAGTAAAGAAAGATAAAGGAGCTTCTATTATTTATCACTTTTCATGACCTCGGAACATACCAAAGTGTTTCACAGACAATCAAATATTTTGCAGTGCGGTTATTGTTATAATGTAGGAGAAATCAGCAGGCTATTGTACGTTGCAAGAACCCACAGATGGGAAGGAAATAAATGACCAGAATTTTTTTTAAAACCAATATTGGTTGAAGAACATCCCATGCTGCTTCTCAAATAGGGGATCTCTAATACCCAGCTGAGAGGGCAGACTTATTATTGTCCTTGCCTTTTCACCGTCAAAAAAGATTGTTTTCTTATATCAGAAGTAAAAATCATTGACATTGCTATTACTTAAAAAAAACTGAAGTGTGATGTTTCTTTTAATTTCACCCATCCTTTCAGAGCCATGTGTGTCGGAGGGCTACAGCTCCTGTCCCATCATTCCTTTCATATTTATGTACGTACGTGCCTCCATCTGCATTCACCAAGTGTTCTAATGTATTGAGTTTCCACTCCTTCAATTCCGTGAGCTTAAATTTTGCCAGTGAGAAGCATTGTTTCTTGCACACTATACAGACAACTTATATCGACCATAGTGTATATCGTGGAGAAGGAGAGGAGAGGATATAAAATATAGTGTTACGATCATAGCTAGGGTGTAGAGAAAGATCCATTTAATCTGAGGTTGGTCCACTCAAAAGACATGGCAGCAGGGAAGAAGCTATTCTTGAGTCAGTTGATACAAAAGGCTAAGGTCACGTATCTTTTTCCTGACAAAAGAAGGTGGCAGAGAGTATTTCTGGGATGTGTGAAATCCTTGATTACGTTGGCTGCTTCACCGAGGCACTGGGAAATGTAGACAGAGTCAATGAATGAGAGGCTGGCTTAGTGATGGACTGGGCTATGTTTACAACCCTTTGTAGTTTCTTGCAGTCTTGGTCCGATCAGGAACCGTACCAAGCTATGATATAACCAGAAAGGATGCTTTCTGTGGTGCATCTGTAAAAATTGGTGGGTGTTGAATTTCCTTAGCCTCCTGAGAAAATAGAGGTTTTGATAGACTTTCTTCAGCATGGAAGGATCAGAAAAGGTTGTTGGTGATCTGAATACCCAGAAACTTGAAGCACTCAACTATTTCCACTTCATCTCCATTGATGTAGATAGGGCATGTCCTCCACTACGCTTCCTGAAGTCAATAACTATCTCCTTCATTTTGCTAACATTGAGGGACAGATTATTGTCATCATACCAATTCACTAGATTCTCCATCTCATCGTTGTTTGAGATGCAACACACTATGCTATTGTCATCAGCAAACTTGCAAATGGAGTTGGAGCAGAATTTAACCACACAGTCGTAAGTGTATAAGAGTGTGTAAATAATAGGCTGGGACACAACCTTACTGGGCACCAATGTTGAAGATAATCACGGAGGAAGTGTCGTTGCCTATCTTACTGATTGTAGTTTTGATGTCTAGGATCCAGTTGCAGAGGAAGGAGCCGAGCCCTAGGCCACAGAGTTTGGAGATTAATCTTGTAGGGATATTAATGTTGAAGACTGAACTGTAGTTGGGGGGTAAACAGGAATCTGACGTGCATGTACCTTGCCAGGCAGCTTCTGAAAGTCCAGATACACATTAACTAAACTTTTCTTATCCACCCTCCCCATTACTTTATCAAAGAACTGTATCTTTTCTAAGTTTCATTATACTCAGTGGGGGTGACTTTTCCAAACTAATTCTAAGTGTCCAACCGGCAGGAAAACAGGAGGTTTTCCCATCCCTTTCTTTTCAGCAAGTTGAATCTCGATTATTTTCGGCATTCTGTGTAATACAGAGGCAGCCAGGAGATTCACGCCAATGGGGATGGATGCCATCCAAAGAGACAGACAGCATAGTGCTCACGGAGGGGCATTGTGCATGCACCCAACCTCCCAGTATGCTGGAAGATTGGTTGACATCTCCCCACTTCCATGAACATGATTCCACTCCCCCACCACCGGACATTACTGGCTTCCTGATTGCACATTCACCCCTGCCCGCCAGCCCCAACTCCCCCTCCCAATTGCCAGCCCCAACTACCCTTCCCATTCACTGGTCCCCACTACTAAGCCCAGTCCTAATGCCAGAGTGCCCAGTGAGTGGTACCAGTGTACCACAACATATTAGAAAGTTTAAGATTGTTCACTCTGGAGAAAAGAAGGCTAAAATGAGATTTGACAGAGGTGTTTAAAATCTTGTGGGGGATTTTATAGAATGGATAGGGAGAAACTGTTCCCTCTTTTAAAAGGATCAAGAATGACAGGGCATGGATTTGTTAAAAATAAAATGTGATGTACGAAAGAACTCGTATGTTAAAAACTGATCACACGGTGAGTGGTTCAGAACTGAAATGCATTGCCTGGAAATGTGGTGGAGGCAGTTCAATTGAAGTATTCAAAGGGGTTTTGGAAGATTATTTGAACAAAAACAACTTGCAAGAATGCAGGGGAAAGGCGGAAGAATGGCACGAAATCAGAATGCTCATTTTGAGAGCTGGTGCCAACAAAATAGCAAAATAGTCTCTATGTCATAATACTTCGAGGATATTTTTGGATAATCAGTATTAGTCTGCTCTGGGAACTCCAGTAGCACTGATGCCAGTCTTCAACCAATTTGACTCATTCCATGTGGTATCTAGAAATACTGAAGGTATTGGATACAGGAAAGGCTATAGACCCTGATAATATTCTGGCAAGAGTCAAGAACATGCCGGATCTGCGATTTGAAAAAGTGACTGTCTATTAGGTCCAATTCTCAAATTCTATTTTGTTCATTGGTGAAGGTGTTTCAGAAAAGCCAGGAATACCTTCCAGGAATACCTAGGTAAAAGCAGAAAATTCAAATATGTGGTCAGTTATGGAACAACTTTAACTGCAACCTAGGAACATGCGTTTGCTGATCTTGAAGCCAGGGAATCTACCTATAAATCAATAATAGTTCAGTTATGTAGGTTGAAGTCAATTACTTTCTTTGACTATCACTGAGTGCTAGAGTTGGGAGACAGAAAAACACAAATCAGGAGCCAGAATGAACATATACGATTTACTTTCAACAACTTTATAGTCCTTGAGAAAGAAATGCTAGAATACTTGTGAGGGAACAAGTGCATTTGTTTTAGAACTGTCAATAAAAAGCATTTCACGACTGCTCAATATGGAAACACTGTTGATCAAGGCCAAATACACTGCAGCTCAGTAATCCTTATGATCCCATTGTGTCATGGCATTTCCTGTGGTGCAGCCACTTACAGAGAGAACTTTATGATAAATGGCCAAATTATTTTGCTGATAAACGCAGCAATTACTTTAGATGGATGTGATTGGATGCAACTGTCAAGAATACCTTCTGAACAGATGAATTATCATAAAAACTGATTTCCATGTGTAATTTGTTAGAATGATTGTTTCAGTCTAATTACTTCTAACAGCTGCCTTATCTGTCATAATCAGGTTTTGACCTTCAGACAGAAGTATTTGGAATGTCTCGTGTGACTATTATACTTCCCAAGAGTCTAACATAGAAGACAGTTAATCAACACTATAGGCGTAGAATATTCAAATAGCTTTTGTATGCATATTAAATGCACAACGTACACGTAATATGTAAACTGGCTTGTTCTTTTTATAACAGTCTGCTGTAAAAGCCTGCAGAGGCTTTTTTCTGGAAATAATTATGAATGAAATTCATGTTATGTTGGTGTAATTTTGAATTTGGTTTCTAATACATTACAGTTTTTAACTGTGATTGCACTTTTGCAACTATTCTGCTTGCAACTGGCAGGACACTGCAATCTAGTGTGCCGATTTATCCAAGGTCACTGTATATGCTGTTAGCAGTGCTGCCCATTCAACCAGAAATCCTCTTCTATGCTCCCTGCACCCCCACCCCCCATCAAAGGCTAGACTTTTACTGTAATGGGGTTCAACAAGTGCTAGCGACCCTGTGGTAGCTCCCCTATGTGTCTTTTCTCATATTCGGGTCTAAATAATATGTAACTAGAGGCCTTTCAACTATAAATTCACCTTTGCAAAATTCATCACATCTGATGCCCACGTTGCTTGGTGCTACATCTGAATGCGTGATCATGATCACTGAACTTCAAAAGAACTATTATGAGTTTTCTTTTCTTTGATTTAGTTTGCTTGCCCTTTAACCATCACAGGTTCCAAATCAGAAGGTCGCAACTGGCGTTAAATTTTGGTACGTTCTGAATGTCCTCCTGAAAGCTGCGATTATCCTTGTAATGCACAGTCTGATTCATTTGCCCTAAGGAACAACATAGATATGCCAGGGAGTGTGAACAAGGTGACCCTCCATTTAATTTTGGAATTTATTGCTCACCGTGTCTCAGCTGTCGTGCTTTTGAAATGCTTAGGGAATCACTTCAAAACCCAGCCATTCTGTCTCCTGACAAAGAGTTAAATTAAATGCCATTAGCAACTATCATCAACCTTTAGGGTGAGAGAAAAGAAGGCCTGTGATCATTTAGTTTTGCAGTATAAAAAATTGAACACTGTCGATGCATTGCCACATCAATTCTATCAAAGCTTTACAACAATGTCTTCAGTACTTCAAACCTTCCTGTTAAACTCACCATGATTTTGCATTAAAGGCATGTTTGATGTATGTCATTCTTCTTTTATGTCTGTGGCACTTTGTTTCCAACTAATGTTGCTGAGATTGATGGCATTATTTTGTAGTAATTTTAAGATATTTCTTGCACCAAATTTCTAAATCCTTGTGCAATGTCCTAGCTGCAGCTATAGGACAGTGCTGGAAATATGACCAAAGCAAGAGTTTTTGTCATCTCATTAATGGAAAGGGGATCGTTTATGCATTTATCATCAAAACTGATGCATTGTTCTTTTACGTTCATTTGAATTAGAAGGGGAATTTTCATACAAAGCCAAGCTCAAGCTTCTGATCCTGTAGTCAGCTTCTTATGGATGTTTGTTTTATTTGTGCCTTTCTGTCCATGTTTGTGCGTCACACCACAGAAGATACAATGATTTACATCAGAATGTCATGGGATTGACTGCAAGTTCATATTTCTGTTTTTGTAAACCTCACCTTTCTACATACGATTGGCCTAATTTTCACCCCAAGGCAGAGGCATTAACCACTAATTGACCACTTCCTTCATAATGAGCCTGAAATTATGAATGTAGAACACCATTTAAACCATTTTCATTCACCCATCCAGCAAAATCTTATTGTTTCTTAAAAGAATCCAGAGTTTTCACCTTTACCATTCTTTCCCAAAGTCTCATTGATCTGTTAATCATTCTGTGTGAAGGATTTTCTGACAAGTTCCATATTTACTATTACTGTCTTGAATTTGTTTTGACCTACTCTCTCAATTTAGTTCAAGTTCACATCCACAATTATCTTTTCCATTCATTAAACTACCTCACATTTATCAGGTTTTTCTCTTCCATACTGAGGAGCCCAAATCTCTGTGGTTTCATCTGATAACTTAAGACTCCCCTAGTAAGTCTTTGTACTGCAACCAAGTGCTTGAATGTCACCCTTGTGTCTCCATGACCAGAGCTAGATGCTATGATCAAGTTGCAGTCGAACCAGAACAATGGATGGTTTGTCGTATAGTCTTCTGATTAAGTTCTCGCTATCTAGTTCACCATTATATACGTTATGGCGCCCTTGTTGGTTCTAACTCTGCATTGGTTAGGTACACCAAGCATCAATGCCACCATGACTCCTTGTTCTCCTTTGGCTTTGTCATTGGTCAGTTCATTATCATTCATTATTTTTTCCTTGATTTGAGCAGTACTTTAAATTTGTCTGTGTTACATTTAATCTGCAATTGTTTTATAATTAACATTTTATCTTATTAATTATGTAATTTCTGAGCTGCCTCCTTTGAATCTGTTGCCGGTCTTATTACTTTCGTGTTTACTGCAAATCTGATGGCTTTAAGTTTTTGAATTGAGTCTGAGGCACTCCAATAAATAACTTCTGATTAGTTGTCTTCTTCCTATTAGTTGTCTTCTTTTTCCCCTCTATTTGCAGGATTCGTGCTGAATTCCTCCAAATTTATGTTGAATTATTAGACTTTATTGTGAACTTTGTCAAATGCTTTTTTGGAAATGAGTTCATCACCTTGTGAGAGTATGATCCACCACACCCTTCCCAACCTATCTGGAATCTGCAAAGGAGCAAAACTGAACCATCCTCCTTCAACATTTCTCTTGCAATATTCAACTAGGTTGGACTATGTTCATTGATCCATTATTCTTCATCCAATCATAACTGAGAATCACCAACAATGTTTTTTTCTCTATTTTGGATTCATTTCCTCTGTCATTCCACCCAGTTATCTACCCTTTCTTCGCATCTATATGCTGCCCCTTCGACAATATTCTCTGAAAACATCAACTTCCATCTGCATGCTGATTTACACCAACCTACTTTATCAGCACCTCTCTTGACCCCTCCACTGCTTCAATTTATCCTGCTGCTTGCTCCATAATCAATACAGGATGAACAGAAATTTCCTCCAACTAGATATTGGGAGGACCAAAGCCTTTGCCTTCAGGTCCTTTTCTCTGGTCAGTGCCTGAGTCTGAACCAGGATTTTCACAGCATTTTCATACTAAATTATTCTGAAATGAGCTTCCAACTTCATACCTGCTTCATCAGAATCATATTCTTCCATCTCCATAACTTCACAGAAGACCCTCCAGCCTCAATCAAAATTCTCATCCATTACTTTTCTTTTAAACTCTGGACTTGATTATTCCAACGTTCTTCATATACTTGAATCTATCCAAAACTCTTCTGTTTTTAATCCTAACACCAAGTCCTGTTCACCCATTTGTCCCGATACACATTTATCCACATTGACTCCAGGTCCAGAGACTCCTTGATTATATTTACGCACTAGTTTAAAAATCATTCCTTGTGCTTCTCTATCTATGTGGCTCCGTCTTTGCTATCTCTATCTGAGATCCCCAAGCTCCTCCAATTCTGGCCTTTTGTGCATCCCAGAATATAATTGCTCCATCATTTGATAGCTGTACAATCATCTGCCTAGCCTCAAAGCTCTGGAATTCATTTCTAAAATCTTCCTGTATCTCACTCTCTCTCTCTCTGTCCTCCTTTGAAACGGTCCTTAAATTACAACTCTTTGGCTAAGCTTTTAATCATCCATCCCAATATTTCCTTATGTGGTGTCAAATTTTCTTTGATAGTACACTTGTGAAGAGAATTTCAAATGCTTTTCTATGCTAAAGTTGTTATAGAAATGTGAATTGTTGTTCTATACTGAGGTATCACTTCAGAAGTAAAATCAAGTTGACTATAATTTACTAAATTATTGTTGCCCACATAATCTTAAATCTTACTTCTGATGATCTATTCCATTATTTTAGACACCAGCCATGGCTCACTGGCAGCCTCTGAGTCAAAAGGTTGTGTGTTCAAATCTCATTTCAGAGACTTAAGCACAAG
The DNA here is from genome assembly GCA_024679065.1 of Sphyrna mokarran. NCBI lineage: Eukaryota > Metazoa > Chordata > Chondrichthyes > Carcharhiniformes > Carcharhinidae > Sphyrna > Sphyrna mokarran. Next base: position 103,276,455 of record JAGIQG010000005.1, read on the forward strand.
ATAAAAGCTGACATTCCATTGCAATCCTGAGGGTGCATTGCATTGTCAGAGATTATGGATGGAATCTTGTCAAGGCAACTTGGGCCTTGATTATTGTCTGGAGAGATGACTCGAGTCTGTATTACCTCTTTTCTAGAAAAGCTCAATACCTGAGCCACTCAGCATTTAACAGGTCAAGAAGACATTCCCCCAGGATTAGGGACTCCAGGAACAGAAATCGTACCCACTGAGAGCTGCCAGCCAATCAGAGACCAGCAGCCCCCTCATCTTAGTAACATCACTGGTGAGGCAGTGGCTGCTACCAGTACTACATGCACCAGAGATCTCAGGTTGAAGAGGCACTTCGCGGCTTTGAAGGAGGGATATGCCTCTGGTAATCTGCAAGCAAACACAATATGGTCCTGCTGCTGGATTAATATGGGCTGGAATGTGATAAGAGCCCTAAATGGGAAGCCTACCCATGAGTTTAATACTTGCATGAGGTGGCAAGATATTGATGTCCCCATCCTCCTCTTTGATTGAATTCCCTCTGACAACCAAACTCGCCATGAGGCTAAGATTCCACTCTTTGTCTTCTGAATGAAACATTAAGGCTCACCTGACCTCTCATATGGATGTAAAAGACTCCATGGCGCTATTGTGAAAAAGATGTAAGGAGTTCGCCCCAGCAATCTGGTCAACCTTTGTCCCACAATCAACATTGCTGAAATTAATTATTTGATGATTATTAGTTTGCCATTTGTAGCAACTTGCTATATGCAAATTGGTGCTGTATTTCCTCTATTAGAACAGTGACTACAATTGTGTGAAAAACACTTTAGAAAATCCTGATGTCGTGAAAAGCACCTTGTATATGCAAATCATTTTTTTTTACATAGAATTGGAGTAAAACTATGTACATCTGTGACTGTTTTGACTGCCTTTGGAAAGAAGGCATATATTAACTAGTCTCCAGTCTGCTAGTCCCTCTGTAGTATCCCATAATAATTGTTAGTAACAATTGCCTTCTTATACTCTGTATCCCCCAAGATAAGTTTCCGTTGATCCCTGCTAACCTGCCTACGATTTTCATTTGATTCATGTCAAAGTCATTGCTTTCACTTTTGATATGGTTAACTTTGCAGAATGATGGTGTAATCTTTTAAGAGAAACAAAATCTTGAGTAATTTTACCTTGCGTAAAGAAAATGTCACCAAGTTCCTTGGCTTATAAGATTGAGTTTATTTAAAGTTACTGTGCTGTCTAAGTCAGACTGGAGTTAAAGAATATAGTGGAAAATCATATGGATGTGTGGAATACTTGCATGAGCATTAACACGGTGGTTTGGATAATCATATTGCCTCAGCTATTACAAGGAATCTGGCTGTAGATAATGGTTAACAATGACATTAAAATTAACCAAGCACAACTATCCTTAGAAGATTCATAGAATGATCATAGAATCCCTATGGTGCAGAAAGTGGCTGTTCAACCCATTGAGTCTGTACCAACCATATCCCACCCAGCCTCTATCCCTGCAATCAATCCTAAACATCTATTCTGCTGGTCCCCCTGACTAAGGGGCAATTTAGCATAGCCAGTCAATCTAATCCACGCATCTTTGGACTGTGGGAGGAAACCGGAGCACCCAGAGGAAACCTATGCAGACACGGGGAGAACATGCCGACTCCGCACATACAGTGACTCAAGCTACAAATCAAACCCGGTCCCTGGTGATGTGAGGCAGCAGTACTAACCGCTGTGCCACCCAAGTTGCACATATATTAAGTATAGTCTTCAGTTGAAGCTTGGCTTATGTTTTAAATTCATATATTCTGCCATTATTTTTACATAATAGATGAACCTTGTTTTTTTTCAGTTAAATAGAAATTTTATGACATTTTAAGAAGCAAAGAAAGAACAAACAAGTTTCTCGATAATGCAGCTGAGGAGGTGGAAAAGGCGTTATAGTGCCACCACTTAGAACATAGAACATTACAGCGCAGAACAGGCCCTTCAGCCTTCGATGTTGCGCCGACCAATTATGAAAAAAGCAATGCCCCTCCAAACTAAACCATTCCCTTCTCTTCCATATACTTATCAACTAACCTCTTAAACGCCACCAAACTTGGCGCATCTACAACTGCTGCAGGCAGGGCATTCCACTCCCGAACCACCCTTTGGGTAAAGAACCTACCTCTGATATCCGTCCTATAACTATCACCCCTTAATTTAAAGCTGTGTCCCCTCGTGCTAGCTTTCTCCATCCTAGGAAAAAGGCTATCACTGTCCACCCTATCTAAACCTCTAATCATCTTATATGTTTCGATTAGGTCCCCTCTTAGCCGCCTCCTTTCTAACGAAAACAACCTCAAATCCCTCAGCCTCTCCTCATAAGACCTGCCCTCCATACCAGGCAACATCCTGGTTCTCACCACTGGTGAGAAGATTTAATTACAGCATGACAGGTTTACATAGACACTTTCAAATAAAGATGGACAATTTGGGGAAAAATATGGTTCGAGAGGCTGCAGTCTATTTTCACCTACGGAAACTAAAGTTTTCAAACATAGTCAGGAGTCAGTCTTTGATTCTGAGTTTCATATTTGTCCTGAATCTGGTTCAGTAAATCAGATAGATCAACTGTAAGCAAATTTGTGACAGAAGCGAAACAAGGACTGAGAAAGTGTCTCATGACAACCTGCTGCCAGGAGTGAATGCAAGGATTGTTCCTTGCAGCTGAATGGATGCATGTCCTATTTTGGACTTCGGTTTATTACCAGAGGCCAGTTATAGCTGCAATGGATATCCCTGCTGGGTATCCTTTTTGGGTATCCTTAGATTTTAATTTCAAAACACAATATCACTCCATTACCCACCAACAGGTTCTAAGAGAGGTAAGTGAAATAGGAGATCAGTGGGGAGGGATTGATTGAGAGGGGGACTGGGAAGTATTGGAAGGGAGAGTACTGGGTGTAGAAGCTGGAGTATTTTGTTTTTAAAAACTCATGCTTTTGGTAGCCTTCAAAAATACATTTAGATTGTTGATAATCTAGATTTTCTTGAACATTGTTGACATTCAAGACAGCCCTGTTTTGCATATGCAAAGGATCAAAGCTCGGACTATGAATGCCTGTTTCTAGCTGTGCCAATATAGTGGATGCTGCACTTCTGCTGCTTAATGAGCATGTGTTCCCTGGCCCATATTGGATGCGACCATTCCCCACTTAAGAAAATGTGATATGTCAATGTGTAAATCATAAAAAGGCAGCTTTAATCAGCTTTATTTTGTAAGGTAAGGTACTTTAAATAAACAGTAAATACAGCTGTCTTTAGCAGAATAATTTTGAAATATTGGTTGTCTCTCCACAAGAGAATGTTCATCTGTGCAAAAATGAGAGCAAGTAATTAAAAAGCTGACCATTTTTTGGAGGAAGGAGTTGAAAAATTCTGTGCAACAAATAATGCCTTGTGCATCACCTCTGAATCAGATAACATCTGTGCTAGCCTGTGCTAGCTCTTTGAAAGAAGTAGCCAATTAATCATTTTGATAAGCGCTTGAAACTACTGTGTGCATTCAAAGATATTCACAAACGCTCAGCTATCCACATGGATTTAAAGCTATCAAATGCTCTCAAAGCTATGAAATGTTCTTAAAGCTATGAGAGCACAGTGTTTAGCACAGCTGCTTCACAGCGGCAGGGACCTGGGTTCGATTCCTGGCTTGGGTCACTGTCTGTGTGGAGTTTGCACATTTTCCCGTGTCTGTGTGGGTTTCCTTTAGTGGCTCTGGTTTCCCCCCACTTTCTGAAAGATGTGCTGGTTAGGTGCATTGATCCATGCAGGTGTCAGACTATGCGACTGAGGGAATTTCACAGTAACTTCATTGCAGTGTTAAGGTAAGCCTATTTGTGACTAATAAATAAACTTTACATATTAGAGTTAACAGCTGCATCAAGCTTTGTGCCTGTTAGCTGAGTGTCAATTTTGAAATCAATGCTTTAGGAATATAATTTGTCTTGAAAGTGCCTTTTGAAATTCACACAAATAATACTTATGAATGATAAAATATAGTGGTCTTCAAACTTGATTTGATTGTAGCTTTTAATGGGCATAACCAGGTCCAATTTTGAGGACCAATGTTCTATCATCAATGACCTCTGACATTATTATTTTGGGTGACCTGCCAAATCCAGAACTGCTGTCCAAAAACGGTGTTAGGTCCCTTGTGCATGTTAATGGAGACATTACACATGTTTTTGACAAATACTTCTAACACGTCATTATCTGTCAGTGCTTGCACATCAAGAAGAGAGATGAGAGTTCAAAGAAAAGTGAACGAACAGTAGGTTTTATGATTTAGCCTCCTGATGTGCAGTTTTATCTGATTCATGCACAACTTAAATTGAATACAATGATCTCCATGGTCTACTTCTCAAAGCCTCCCTATAAGTTTCTATATGTCTACAGCAAAGGGTTAGTACTTCTGAGTAGTTGGCTGATACCTAAAAAAAACCCTGCCACTTAGTCTTATTTTTTATGTTAAAAGTCCCATGAAGTAGTTTGTAATGTTTGTGCTCTTATATGTAAGATGGTAGTTTTATTCAGGGCCAGCGCAGCCTGGCAAATGGAAAGATATCGCTGCCTCCCTACAGTTATGGTGCACAAAATGATCAGCCAGCAATCATCGCTGTGTCAAATGATGTTAGCTGTAGTAGCAGTTGGGGAATTGCAGTTTGGTTCCAATTCAGGAAGTTATAATCAGCAAGGTTTGCCACTCCTGTTAATTCATTTCTCTTAGATTGAAAATATCAGTGAAATGTATCCCAAGACAGGATTTGCTTTGCTTGTGTTGTTAGGATGTTTTTAATGAACTTGATCATGTATTTCTGAAAATGCAGGTTAATTGTTTATACCAGATCCACACTCAAAAATATCTGATAGGTTTGTGAGAAAAGATCTATTCATGATGATTACAACGAAGACAACTCGCATTTATAAAGTGCCTTTGCTGTAATAAAACATCCTAAGCCACTTCACTGGAATATATCAAGAACAATTTGATACTTAATCACAGAATCATATAATTATTAAATGGTTACAAAACAGGAGGAGGCCATTTAGCCCATCCAGTCCCCATTGACTCTCTAACAAAGTGCTACTGATGTTTCAAATCTCCACTTTTTTTCATAGCCCTGCATTTTTTTTATTCATCTGAGCTCAAGTTTCCTTTTGAAAACTGCAATTGACTCTGTCTCAATCACCCTCTCAGGCAGTTCATTCAAGATCCTAACCACCTATTGATTTAAAATAATGTATTTACTTGTCAGTTCTTTTGCCAATTGTCTTCAATTAGGAAGGAGATATGTTAAAAGGAGATATTAGGGAAGATGACCAAAATCTTGGTAAAATAAGTAAATTTTAAGGAGAATAAGGAAGATTTCTTTTTCTTAAGTCATCTGTGAAAAAGGAGGTCTGACTCTCAAATCCACAAACTCCCCCATAGGTAAGCAAGTGGAAAGCCCCAGTTTTATCCCAAACGGAATAGGGATCAAACTCCACGCTGTTTGCATGCATCTGATCCAACCAACTGAGCCATTCGGCCCAGTGCCAAGGATACACATGTAGCCAGGAGCTGTGGATCATGACTGTAGAGATCCAATATTCTTTCTATCACATGATTGATCAAGAATCTCTCCTATTCTTACTGCTTGTCATTGGTGTAAGTTGGAAGGACTTACAAATTGAAACTCAAACTGGCCACATTATTAACGCATCTTCCTCAGCCATCAAGTCCTGGAGTGGGCCTTGGAACACAGACCTTTTGGCATGGAGGCAAGGATGCTACAAGTGAGCCACAAAATCTCCCTGTGGATTTAGAGAGGGAATTAGAGTTAAGGGCCCCAGTATTTGAAGGCACAGTGGCTAGTGTGGAGCAATTAAAATAGCAGATGCACAAAAGACTAATATTGGAAGAGCTCAGAGATTTTGAAGAGTTATAGGACTGAAGGTGGATATGGATATAGGGAAGGCTGAGGCCATGGAAGTATTTGAAAATAAAGATGGTCTGACAAACCTTAGCATAAAGATCATAGAATCTTAAAGTATAGAAGGAAGCCATTCGGCCAATCAAGTCTGCATTGACCACAATCCCACCCAGATCTTATCCTCATAATCCCATGTATTTACCCTGCAATTTTAGGGACAATTTAGCATTGCCAACCCACCTAACCCGCACATCTTTGGATGTTCCTAGATCTTCGCGTTATTCTCTTGGTGATGATCTTAAACTTATTCCTTAAAATTGCTGACACATAGACTAGTTTTTTCTTCCCCTAGGTAACATAACCTTCTATAATTTTGAACATTTCGACTAGATTTCCCCTTAACCTTCTGTTTTGAAATGAAATGAGCCACAATTTCTCCAATCTCTCCTCACTACAAAAGCCCGTTAGCTTTGATTTCATTTGTAGTGAACCTCTTGCATCCTTTTCTTGTTCTTGATATTTTTTAGATACCAAAGGAGGAAAAGGAAGGTTTCTTTTTCTTGAGTCCTCTGCGCAAACACAGGTCTGACCCAAAGCTCCACAACCTCAACCATGAGTAGGGCAAGGCGAAAGGTCCCGTTTTCACCACAGCCGGAATAGGGATCAAACCCCATGCTGTTTGCACCCGTCTGATCCAACAAAATAAGCCAGATTTTGCTGGATTAGGGCCTGTGCACATTCTTCTTTTTTTGCCTACAAAGTTGCAATAACTGTGAACTAAGTGCAGTAAGGGAAACAAAACTTCTGTGAACTTGGGGGAAAATGGGACAAACATTATGCCTCCCAAAGCAATGAGATTAAAGGGTTGATAAATAAATAGAGGAAGGACAGAAAAAGAGTGTCAATTAGAGTGAGTAAGGGAGAAAAATGAGAAAAGGAATAAGCAAAAAGGGCAAATAAAAAAAGTCAGATTTAGCAATTAAAAAAATCCTGAAATTTACAACCTGAAGAAATGAGATTCCACACTTACCGTCTGAGCAAGGGACATTGTTTGATAGTCATTAATAATTGTTGAAAGATTATTTGCCTGATTCATTACTTAAACTTTTATAGTGAGCTAAACGAACAATTAATGTGCAAATGTGGCAACTTCATGAAAATCACAGAGCAATGAAGCCTGAAATGCCTTTTTTGTGAAACTAACAGTGATATAAATCACCCAGAAACCTGTGGCAATTCATCGGGCACCTCCTCCTTGCCACCAGCTCCTGCCCATTTGAACATTAATAATATATTATTCATACACCATTATCTTTCCAGCAAAACATGACCCATTATCTGAGGCTTACCCAATCATATCGATATAGAAAGTCAGGATGCTTACATGCACAGAAGCTGGTGTGCATACAATGGGAGGCCAAAACTGCCATTAAATGCTGACTTGAGCTTTGATTGGGCTTCAGACCTCATTGTAATGAAAGGAGTCATCCATGTCTTAAAGCACAAATGCCTGCCCCAACTGTTATAATGCAGAGTTCCAATTTAGACCTTCTGCCTCAGTTGCCTCTCGTACATCCTACAAAGGAGAGGAAGGAATAAGGACGGAAGACAAAACTTAGAACATAAAACATTACAGCCCAATACAGGCCCTTCTGCCCTCAATGTTGCACTGATCAGTGAACGAATCTAACGACCCTCTACCTAAACTATTCCAGTATTATCCATATGCCTATCCAATGACCATTTGAATGCCCTTAAAGTTAGCAAGTCCACAACTGCTGCAGGCAGGACATTCCATGCCCTTACTACCCTCTGAGTAAAGAACCTATCTCTGACATCCATCCTATAATTATCACCCCTCAATTTAAAGCTATGTCCCCTCATGTTAGCCATCACCATCCGAGGAAAAAGGCTCTCACTGTCCACCCTATCTAATCCTCTAATCATCTTGTATGTCTCAATTAGGTCACCTCTTAACCTTCTCTCTAATGAAAGAAACCTCAAGTCCCTCAGCCTTTCCTCATAAGACCTTCCCACCATATCAGGTGACATCCTGGTAAACCTCCTCTGCGTCCTCTCCAGTGCTTCCACATCTTTCTTATAATGCAGTGACCAGAACTGTATGCAATACTCCAAGTGCGGCTGCACCAGAGTTTTGTAAATTGCAATTTGGTCTCACAGTTCCAAAATTCAAACGCTCTACCAATAAAAGCTAATGCACCGTATGCCTTCTTAACAACCTTATCAACCTGGTTGCTAACTTTCGGGGATTTATGCACATTTACACAGAGATCTCTCTGCTTGTCAACACTACTAAGAGTCTTCCTATTAGCCCTATATTCTGTAATCCTGTTACTCTTTCCAAAGTGAACCACCTCACACTTTTCCGCATTAAATCCCATTTGCCACCTCTCAGCCCAGCTTATACCATCCTCACTGTCTACAACTCTTCCAACTTTAGTGTCGTCTGCAAATTTACTAACCCATCCTTCTACACCCTCATCTATGTCATTTATGAAAATGACAAATAGCAGTGGCCCCAAAATAGATCTTTGCAGTACACCACTAGTAACTGAACTCCAGGTTGAATACTTCCCATCAACCATCACCCTCTGTCTTCTTTCAGCGAGCCAATTCCTGATCCAAACCACTAAATAATATCAATCCCATGCATCTGTATTTTCTGCAGTAGTCTACCATGGGGAACTTTATCAAACACTTTGCTAAAATCCATATGCACCATGTCAGTTGCTTTACCCTTATCCACCTCTTTGGTCACCTTTTCAAAGAACTCAATAAGTTTTGTAAGGCATAACTTACTCTTCACAAACCGTGTTGACTATCCTTGATCAATTTATTTCTCTCTAGATGGTTATAAATCCTATCTCTTATAATTCTTTCCAAAACTTTGCCCACAAAAGAAGTAAGGCTCACCGGCTTATAATTCTCAGGATGGTCTCTACTCCCCTTCTTGAACAATGGGACAACATTTGCTATCCTCCAGTCTTCTGGCACTCTACCGGTAGCCAATGACGCCATGAAGATCCAAGCAAAAGGCTCTGCAATCTCCTCCCTAGCCTCCCAGAGAATCCTAGGATAAATCCCATCTGGCCCAGGGGACTTATCTATTTTCATACTCTCAAAAATTGCTAACACTTCCTCCTTATGTACCTCAATCCTGTCTAGTCTAAAAGCCTGCATCTCAGTATTCTTCTTGACTGTGTTGACTTTTTCCTGCATGAATACTGACGAAAAATATTCATTTAGTGCCTCTCTTATCTCTTCAGGCTCCACACACAACTCCCCACAATTGTCCCTGACTGGCCCTAATCAATTTTTTATTTCTGACATAGCTATAGAAAGCTTTAGGGTTCTCCTTGATCCAACCAAAGGTTGACCACAGGTCAGTCTCATAAATGCAGTGGATGAAGGTTTCTCTCTTTTCTTCACGTCAAAAATCAAAGTACCTTTTTGTATCTGTTGCAGCAATTCCACTAAAATCTCAGCAAAACAGGTTGGGGTCCTGCTGCACCCATAGTTGGTGAATTTTAGCGTATACAAGAAGTCTAATGCACATTTCAGGCAACATTCTAAAATGCTTAGGTGAGTATGGAATGAAATTTTACGCAATACTCAGGAAAGACTTATCATAGAACCCTACAGTGCAGAAAGAGGCCCTTCAGCCTATTGAGTCTACACCGAATATAATCCCACCCAGGCCGTACCCCATATCCCTACATATTATACTCACTAATCCCTCTAATTTACACATTCCTAGACACTAAGGGGCAATTTCTTAGCATGGCCAATTAACCTAACCTGCACATCTTTGGAAAGGGCTGGAAGATGAGAATTGGGTAGTGAGTGAGATAAATCTAAGATCAGACGGTATGGCAGTGGTATTGTGACAGACACTATACTATCAGGTTTGTATTTTGTCAATGATGATGGTGCCATGTGTGGTTCATTCATCTGTGAATAGCTAAGACCAATAAATTGTCAATTAATGAGTTGCCACCTGCTATTGCTGGTATTTCCAGATGGATGCTTCCACCACCCCCCCAACCCCTGCCGTGACCCCCAACTGCCCTCTCCCCCCATACACAGAGACACTCTCAACAGAATCATCCTTCAGAATTTAGCAACTGAACTCTAGGTTGAATATTTCCCATCACAGTGGGGACTAAGCATTGTATCTCAAATGCTTTCAGGCTATGGAGTAAGGACCAATAACCATATTTTTGCTCAGCACTCCATCCACTTCTCATTCTTAACCAAACTCAATTGAAGGGTGCTGGGCAGGGGCTCCACCATCTTCTGTCCAGGAAGTGGATTAGTCACACCCAGCACCCATCGAATCACTCCCAAGAGACAGTACAAGAATGGAGAGGTTTACTTATGCTGTGAGCAGGCCAACTAAGCGCTCACAGTCAAATTTCACCAGCCATATGCAACAAGACCCTATTATTTACAAGTAAATGGAAAAAGAAGTTTTATAGAGTAAACAAGCAATTATTGGAGGTCAACTTCCAAAATTCAGCAATCAATGACTTATAGTGGAAGGATGTGTGACATGGTGATACAGTGGTTAACACTGCTCCCTCACAGTGCCAGGGACCCAGGTTTGATTCCCAGCTTGTGTCACTGTCTGTGGGGAGTTTGCATATTCTCCCCATGTCTGTATGGATTTCCTCCAGGTGCTCTGGTTTCCTCGCACACTCCAAAGATGTGCAACTTAGGTGGATTAGCCATGATAATTGCCCGTTAACGTCAGGGGGACTATCTAGGGTAAATGCATGGGTTATGTGGATAGGACCTGGGTGGGATTGTGGTTAGTGCAGACTCAATAGGCCAAATGGCTTCCTTCGGCACTAAAGGATTCTCTGAATCTGTGAATGTGTTTTGCATATCTGGATACGATAAGGATGCAAAACAGGAGAAAGAGCACCTCATGAGGCAGAAGAGAGGAAAATGAAGAGGAGTGCTCACTACAGTGCTAACAAAAATAGAGGCAGAGAATAAGAAAATTGAAGGCTAGGATGAAAGGGATATTACCTATCAAATGATAAATACTTTTCTTATCATCTGTCCAGAGAGGTGTTAGAAGAGCTAGTTAATGAGATTAGGTTTGGTGCACAGAAGGCAGACAGTTAATCTGCTGGATAGGAGCTATTCAGATATTGAAAGTACTTCAGGCTTGTAGGATAACAGTTACTGTGTGGAAAGGAAATGTTTGAATTTAAAGTGGAAAGTAACTTTTTTGAAATTTTTAGCTATTGAAGTAGTAGCTCTCTATTTTTAACACATTGATGTTTTCAAATTAGGTGATGTTTATTTATATGGTTATGTTTGTAAAAAAAACCTCCCATTTAATAAAACATACTCAAGATTGTCAGCAAAATAATCCTTTGACTGGCCTGCCTATTTTACAAACATGGCTAAAAATATTTATCATTATGAAAATTCATTTCTGTCAATCTTTTGAGCAAAGACTAACAATATTGCTTCTCAATGTTAGGCTTATCTTTTACTTCATTTCTACTCAAAGAATCCTTCATGTGGTTCTTGATCCTGATATTATTATAAGCTTAACGTTAGCACCTGTGTTTCTATGGAATTGTAGCTCCTATTGTTAAATATCTTACTGCAGGAGGAAACTTAAATCAGTATCAGATTGTCATTGACTTCAATTCAAATTGTTTCAAGATCGTTTTGTGATCCTTATGGCTGTAACTTCTGGCAGAGTGACAATTGAGTCAGATTGCACCTTAGCTCTTAATTACTTACCTTGAAATTCAGCCACTCCAACTTCCCCAATCTTCCGATTCAGTTGGATGTCAGGTTGGGGCGGGGAATGGTGCAGGGGAAGAGCGGTGGAGTCAGGAGTTGGAGAGTGGAGAGAATCCCATGAAGGTCTGGGGAGATCAGTACAATAGTTACCTATAAAAACCAGAAGTGGTTTTTATTTTTCTATTATTGACTAATGATAAGGCATCCAGATTAATCCAAAGTTTGTGATTTATTTCCCAATGCAACTCAATTGTCCAATGGAGTGAGAGTGTGTGTGTGTTTTCAATGCATGATCTGCCATATGCAGGCTAGATGGGCTGTTTAAATGTTTGTGCTTTCCATCCAAAGTCTCTGTATCTTCCCAACAATGTATCTGAATGTGTTTGGTGCCTTCCCTAGTGAACCTTCTCCATGTTGAAGTGTCATGAACCAGGGTCTTCTATGAGTTGATGTCTAAGTCTGACCTCTTCAGACTAGAGTGAAGTCAGTGAGTGTGATATCAGAAAGTATCTCTTCGCAGAAGGCATACTCCACCACCCACCCCCCTCTTCCAAACGTCATTGAGAATTTCAAATTGAGATTCCTAGATATTTGTGAATGTGGAATCATGTCCCACAGGTCAAATTAAGAAACAAATCACCCTGATCTAATTTAATCTTGGAACAGACTCAAGGGCTTGCTCCTGTTCCTATGAAATAATGGAGTTTGGCATAAGTTTTCTGTTGAAGATACTTGGAACTATCACATGAATGGTAGCATGCCACCCATGATCGTGGTGGCACAATGATCGTGGGGTGTTAAGAGAATGATGCAAGGTAAGTGGTGCTTGATACAGGGTATAAAGACTCATGGTCTTAAGGAATTTTGAAAGGGTTCTCCTGCATGGGAAATGCACCAAAAAAGGCACTTCAATCCTCACCTTGACATGTTTATGGTCTTCAATCCATGCACAGCAGCATGGGGACTCAACTGCAAAAAAGATATCTTGTTCGATGAACTGTCTTCAATTTTATTATTGCTTTAAATATGGATTTGAAGTCCACATGCAAGTAGAGTTTTTGAAAAATTACTTCCACATTTACTTCTTATGCTCCCACCTAGAGATGATCAATCTTGTAGTTGTCTGTATCCACCTACATTCTGAATTGTACATTGACAGCAAGTCTGCCAGACCTCTGCAGTATCAGCTGCTTAGGATTCAAAGTCAGGAGGAGAGGAATGTCTTGCAGTTCTAAGTTCATTCAGCTCATTGACAAAAGAGCAAAAGAGTTCAAACATTTAGCAGTGTCTTATTAATCCCGAGCTGCACTTCCTTACTAAGGGCAATGCACTTCTCCAGTTAATGCCAATCAAAACAAAAGGCTTGAATTCATATAGCATTTAAGAATTGCCAATTTAACACTCTTGCTCAACAAAACATGATAAAGGTAGCTCCAGCAATTACACATCAGTCATCTTAACAGCAGTAGCGGACAATTATTTAAGATGGAATCAGCTGTCATATTGAAAAATGTGGCTTGATTAGAGTCAGCATGGATTTCTTGAGGGAAATTGTATTTAACTAACTTACTGGAGTTTTTTTGAGGAGTTAACAAAAAGGGTCAGTGTGCATAATGGTGTTCATGCAGTGTGCATAGACTTTTACAAGCATTCAATACTGTGCCATGCAACAAACTTGTGAGAAAAGTTATAGCTCATGGAATGAAAGGGACAGTAGCAATGTAATTTTTGATTTGATTTATTATTGTCACATTTATTAGTATAGAATGAAAATTCTTTCTTGCATGATCTATAGACAAAGCATACCATGAATAGAGAAGGAAAGGAGAGAGTGCAGAGTTATAGCTAGAGTTATAGCTAGGACACAGCTTTAAATTAAGGGGTGATAGTTATAGGACGGATATCAGAGGTAGGTTCTTTACCCAAAGGGTGGTTCGGGAGTGGAATGCCCTGCCTGCAGCAGTTGTAGATGCGCCAAGTTTGGTGGCGTTTAAGAGGTTAGTTGATAAGTATATGGAAGAGAAGGGAATGGTTTAGTTTGGAGGGGCATTGCTTTTTATATTGGTCAGCGCAACATCGAAGGCCGAAGGGCCTGTTCTGTGCTGTAATGTAATGTAGGGAAAGATCAACTTAATAGCAGGTAGATCCATTCAAAAGTCTGACAGCAGCAAGGAAGAAACTGCTTTTGAGTCAGTTGGTATGTGACCTCAGACTTCTGCATCTTTTTCCTGACAGAAGAGTGTGTCCGAGGTGTGTGGCATCCTTGATTATGCTGGCTACTTCTCTGAGGCAACGGGAAGTCTAGACAGAGTCAGTGTATGGGAAACTGGTTTGCATGATGGTCTAAGCTTCATTCATGACTCTTTGTAGTTTCTTGTGGCCTTGGGCAGAACAAGAGCCATTCCAAGCTCTTTCCATCATGCATCTGTAAAAGTTGTTGAGAGTCGTAGCTGACATGCCAAATTTCCTTAGTCTTCTGAGAAAGTAGAGATGTTGGTGGGCTTTCTTAACTACAGTGTCAGCATGGGGATCGGGACAGGTTGGTGATCTGGACACCTAGAAACTTGAAGCTGTCAATCATTTCCACTTTTTCCCAGTTGAGGTAGGCAGGGGATGTCCTCACTACACTTTCTGAAGTCGATGACCATTTTTTTGACATTGAGGGAGAACATTGCTTCTTGTCGTACTAGTTCACCGGATTCTCTGTCTTTTTCCTTACTGTGTCTCATCATTGTTTTGAGATCTGACCTACTACGATGGTGTCATTAGCAAACTTGAAAATCAAGTTGGAAGGGAATTTGGCCACATAATCGTATAAGGAATATAATAAGGGGTTGAACGCACAGTCTTGTGGGCACTGGTGTTGAGGGTCATCGTGGAGGAAGCGGTGTTGCTTCTCCTTACTGATTGCGGTCTGTGGGTTAAGAAGTCTAGGATCCAGTCGCAAGAGAAGAGCCATGCTCCAAGCTACAGTGTTTGGAGATGAATTTTGTAGGAATAATGGTGTTGAAAGCTGAGCTGTAGTCAATAAATTGTTTTTTTTAGTTTATTTATTAGTGTTACCAGTAGGCATATATTAATACTGCAAATAAGTTACTGTAAAAATCCCCTAGTTGCCACATTCCAGCACCTGTTTGGGTATACGGAGGGACAGTGCATCTAACCAGCACATCATTTGGACTGTGTGAGGAAACCGGGACACCCAAAGAAAATCCATACAGAAATGGGGAGAATGTGCAGACTCCACACAGATAGTGACCCAAGCTGGGAATCGAACTCGAGTCCCTGGCGTTATGAGGCAGCAGTGCTAACCACTGTGCCACCATGCTGCCACAAATAGGAATCTGACATAAGTGTCCTTGTTATCTAGGTGTTCCAGGGTTGAGTGTAGGGCCAGGGAGATGGCACCTGCTGTGGCCCTGTTGTAGCGATAAGCAAACTGTACTCAATGCAGACAATCTGGAAGGCCAGAATTGATTCATGTAATGATGAACTTTTTGAAGCGCTTCATGATGATGGATGTCAGAGCCAGCAGACAGTAGTCATTAAGGCATGGTGCGTGGCTTTTCTTTGGTACTGTAATGATGGTTGTCTCCTTGAAACAAATTGGGATCTCAGATTGTTGTAAACAGAGGTTAAAGATGTCTGCAAATACACCCACCAGCTGGTCCATGCACAATCTGAGTACTCATCCGGATACCTCATGTGGGCCAGTTGCCTTCCATGGATTGACTTCTGACGGCTGCTCTAACATCTGCGATGGTGACCTCAAATACAGGTTCGTCCAAGCTTCCAAGGTGAAAGGCGTGCACTCGCTATACCAAAATGGGTATAGAATGCATTGAACTCATCGGCGAGGGGCACATTACAAAATTAACTGAATAATAAGAAGCAGAGCGTCACGGATATTTTTCAGGCTGGAAGAAGGCTTGTAGTAGTGTGCCACGTGGGTTGGTTTTGGAACTCTGCTTTTCCTGATATATATATATATATATATATATTAATGGTCTAGATCTTGGTTAAGGGGACAATTTCAAAATTTTTGGATGATACAGAACTTGGAAGTATTGAAAACTGTGAAGAGGACAGTTTAGAAAGTCAAAAGGATGCAGAGAAATTTGTGAAGTGGATGGATAGGTGCCAGATGAAGTTTAATACAGAGAAGGATGAAATAATTTTTCATAATAAAATGAAGAGACAATATAAAATACGGAATAAAATTTTTAAGGGAATGCAGGAGCAGAGGGGCCTGGGCATGTATGTATGGTTGGACAGATGGAGGGAGTAGTTAATTAAGCACATAGTAGTGTGCAAGAGCAAGGAGATTAGGCTGAACTTATACAAGTATTGTGTCCATTTCTGGAAATCACAGTACAGAAAGGATGTGAATGCATTGGAGAGAGTTCAGAAGAGGTTTACAAGAATGATTCCAGGGATGAGAAACTTTAATGATGTGGATAGATTGGAGATATTGGGACTGTTCTTCTTGCAGAGTAGAAGGTGAAGAGGAGATTTGATAGAAATATTTAAAATCATGAGAGGGTTGGACAGATAGATAGGGAGAAATTATTCCCACTCATGAAAGGATCAAGAATGAAAGGGCATAGATTTAAAGAATTTTGCAAAAGAAGCAAATCATTGAACTATAGAAACCCTACAGTGTAAAAAGAGGCCGTTTGGCTGGTCGAGTCTGCACCAACCACAATCCCACCCAAGTGCTACCCCCATATCCCTGCATATGTTAGCCACTAATCCCGCTAACCTACACATCTCAGGACACTAAGGGACAATCAATCTAACCCGCGCATCTTTGGACTGTGGGAGAAATCGGAGCACCCGGAGGAAACCCATGCAGACGTGAGGAGAATGTACAAATACCACACAGACAAATGTGATATGAAGAAAACTTATTCACACAGTGGATGTTTTGGTTGTGGAATGCACTGGCTGAAAGTGTGTTGGAGGCAGTTTCAATTGAGGCACAAGAAGATAGCAGATGATATTTTTAGTAGAAATAGTGTATAGGGATTATGGGGAAAAGACAGGGGAATAGTACTAAGTCATGATGCTTGTTTTGACAGCTGGTGCAGGCATATAGACCAAATGGCTGCCTCCTGCACTGTAACAATCCTGCACAGCTGCACAACACTTTACAGGCAATGAAGTATTTTTGAAGTGTAACTGTTACAAACCAAAGATAAAGTAAAATAAAAAGTATTTACCTTGGACATGATGGTCAGATCTTTGGAGCTGGGAACTATAATTCCAGTGGGCTAAGTGGTCTCTGTGTATACGCTGGCCCTGGAATGCATGCAGATACACGTTTTCATTCTTTTTATTTTACCATCTGCGAGTTCTGCACATGCACCAGCTGGAGAAAGACCACACGCACAGTTTGTGCTTGTTCTTGACATGACAGAAGATGATGCTGGGAAAAAAGTAGCAGGTTTGATAGCATTTGTGGAGAGTCTGTATGACTTTTCTTCAGAGTTAAAGACAAGGAAAAATATGATGGATTATACACTGTATAATTGGGGCTGGAGCAGAGTAAATGGTCAGTGATAAGCAGGAGCTCGGAGAGATTGCAATAAAGATACGTAGGGCACAAGGTAGAGGAAGTATTAATTCACAGTCCTGTGAAAGGCTACCAAAGATGCTGATAGTGGCATTAAAGTAAGACAGCAGAACAAAGAACAGATAAGACCTCAGAGCCAAGAACTGGTGACAGAAAAAGGACCCAAGATGACAGTCAAGAAAACAAGAACAGGAATCTAAAACCAGTCCTATTCAGTGAATTAAAAATAAGGAGCCTAAGAAAGACTGTAAATGAAGAAAGTGTGTGTGGCAGGAAGCAAACTTAAAACAAAATAGGCTCACAAAAATCCAGAAGATCTGGGGAGACAACCAAAGACTGCTTATTATTGTCTGTGAAGCAGTAATTTCCTGTTGGCATGGCTGAAACCTGAGAGTATATATGGAAGGTGAAGCTGGAAATCACAAACAGATCCAGAGGAAAGGAGCACTGGAGGAAGAGTTCAGAACCTAGGAGGTGGATCCTTGTTGAAAACTTCCAAGACAAAGTGTCATTTGGGAAAGATTACCAAAGCGAGTTCTTTGACAGTTTGGAAAGTTTGGAAACCCTCATGTAACTATTTGGGGGTCAGTGGGGGCTAGAGGGTGAGGTAGTACTTAGTTTTAGAATGGAATGTGTCCAACCATAATTCACTCATTAATTTACAGACTATATACTTACTTAAACATTAGAGTATCAGTTAGATTTTGTAACTTGTAATAAATTTATATATTTGTAAAGGTATATTTGGAAGCAAGAGTAATATAGTTAATCTTTCCTTAATAATAAATGTTCTGTTCTTGGGCTATACTTGCTTTGGTGTGGCAGTCAGTGTCGAATTGTCACTCTGAGTCCAGTATCTCGTGAAGTTTTTTCGATACTGTGTCATCTGACCTGGTAGTGGGAGATCAGGTCAGGTTTGTGGGGGGGATCGGGTCCAGTCAGGCTTGTGGGAAGATGGTGTTGGACCACAGAGGAGATGGGGGATTGGACGTTGGATTAGTCCAGTTGGTTCATGGGGTGGGGAGGGGGGGTTGCTGGTGGTGTGAGCAGAGGAATCCTGTGTGAAGTGGAGGAAATCCCATGGGGGTATCTGCACAATCCATGCAGCTGAGATCGTAGCACAATGAATGTTGGAATGCAAGAAACATGGCAGCCAATTACGCATAGCAAACCTCCACTAACAGTGATGTATTAATAACTGGCTCATGTATTTTTGTGATGTTGATTGAGCAATAAATATTGTCCAAACCAGCAGGAAAATTCCCCTTGTCTCCTTTGAAATAGTGCCACAGAATCTTTTGTGTCAATCTGAGAAAGCATCATCCAAAAGACAGCACCTCCAACAGTGCAGCACTCCCTTAGTACTACATTGAAATGTCAGTCTGGAGGATGGAAGGCAGAGACTTGAAGCCTATCCTATCAACTAGTGGCACAGTGCTTTGGCATATGCATTGATATAATCAGTCTGCCACACAGATAAGGCTTGTGCCATCCAAGAGAATATTTCAACTTTCCTAAATATTTAGAGTTGAAGAAGGCTAGTCTCTAGGTGATTACATTTTTATTGCCTGTTTGAAGCAAAGCTGCCAAGTATTTAATGCATCTTTTTAACATATTGATCGATTTATCAGGTAATTATATAATATAATATATTTTTATATAGTACAGAATAATCTTCATATTCATCATTTTAAAGAAAGAGGGGGTAGCTTTGGCACAGATGATTTCAAAAATCTTGACTTTTTGGAAAGCAATCATCCAATCTTTACTTAATAAAAGTTACTCTGTTCAGAATTAAATGTGGTCCTTTAAACATTTTGACAAAAGCAGAAAAATATGAAATTGAAATTAAAAGAATTAACTGTTCTGCAGAGAAAATCAGGTTTAGAAGTGAATGGAATCAAATAAACTAGGCGAGGAAGAAAACTACATGACAATGAAGAAGCAATTAACCAGGCTGCTAATTGTGCTTTTTACCGCGACGAACTTCAAAGGCACATTGTTAAAAAGAAATCATAAACCCAGGGGAAGAGCTGAGGCCCATAATGTAGGACATCGCCAAGGTTAAAAGAGCAGGATTATGTAACAGTTAAGCATTCAAAGGCTGGTTTTTAAAAGCCTGCAAATTATAGGGGAAGAGAGGATTGAAAGGTGGAGAGTTTAGCAGGGAAAGAATGAGATAAGAGCGCGAGATAGTATGCCGATTGTGGTGTCAGTTCAGGGTGAAAAGAATGGAAGGAAAAATGGATTATCCCTGAAAACAGGTTGATTTATTAACCTGTACCTGCTGGCTGAAACACAGACACCATGCCAACTTCGTACTGCCTGCCCATGACACTGATTGCTGTGTGATAACTACACTGCTCATTAAATGCCTGCACCAGTAGGGGGCCCAAAAATTGTAACCTCCTAGCTCCACAGAAAGCTTGCCTGTGCAGCTTCAAGTCAGCTGAAAGCATTGTGGATTGGCTCTGATGCAAAAGTTTGAATTTGACATGGAAACAGTGAAGAATGGCACAGCGTGAGAGTGTGGGGGTTCCAAAGTTTCTGGACATGTACTAAAGAGCTTGGTGAAGGAAGTGGAGAGTCGAAGAGATGTCCCGTATCCAATACGTTGCCAGCAGACCTACCAGATGCACGCAAAGGCAAATAGGAGCAGAAAGCCAATCTGAGGCTCTGAATAAAGTGTTACAAGAAATTTAATGACCTCACGAAAGTGGCAAAGGCCAGTGAATGGCATTTTCAAATGCCATTTCCTACCGAGGCTCAGATACGCCTCAGTTTGCCACATTTCCATCACTTGTAACATAAGATATGAAATAGAGGCAGAAGCAGGGGCCTGCTCAGTCATTCTCTAAGATTGTGACTGATCTTTGACCTTAACACCATTTTGCTATTTAATCCTAATTTTAATTGATTTCCTGAAAATCCAAAAATCTTCCCAAGCCTTGAATATATTCAATGACTTGAGCATCCATGGTCCACCCCATTTTTTGAGGCTACACATCTGATTCTAACCTTTTCATTCTTTACAGCTGCTGCCTGACCTCACTTCTAGAAAACATTAACAATGAAGATTTATTCCAAACATTCATGTCCGCATACTTTCACACTTAGCACAGCTTCAAGCTTCAACCAATTCCTCACAACTTGCACACACAACTAACTATTCAACCATGATAGCTGCATCATCCACACACACTACTTCACACTCACTGTCACCATTCCTTTTCTCTTGCAGGGTAAGAGAGCACACAGCCAAGACAACAGGAGCGGGGCAGGCACGTCTGCATGTCCTGACCACCATGGAGGAGATTGCACTGGCCATTATTGGAACAGCAGTTTAGGAGGCAGTGAATAATAGCAAGACTGATGAAGGTGGTAACATCCTCATACCTAATCTTCCTTCTCACACTCCTCAATCACTTCTGTCTTGAAAGTTGGAGATGGTGGAAGCGTGCAACCTGTACTACTCTTTGCTCCCTGGACCACATGCTTACCCTGCCACCTTTCTCCTTTCAGATACCTAAGAACTGCAACTTGGCTTTAACCAAGAAAGAAGAGAGAATGATGTTGAAGACACAGCACCATCGTTTGATTTCAAATGAGCGAGCAACAGCTCAGATACAGATATTGCACATAAATTTAGAGGATAGCGTAGCGGCAGAATCTGGATTTGGTGAGAGACTCAGAATGAGTGAGTTTGAGTCAGGACAGAAGGTAAGGTTAACACAGAGGCCAGCTTGCTGGAGTACAAGGTTGCACACAAATTCTGCTGCAGACGGTGGGAACTTTGATAGGCTAGCATACAGAAGAATGCTGATGAAAATGCACAAGAGAATACTTGTTTCCACGTCTGACAAAAAGCCCATGTTCAATGTCAAAGATCATGGAGCAGTCCAGCAGAGCTTGGAGCCCATCCTTTCCAGCACAGAAGTGATGGTCAACTTCAATAGCAGCTGTGTTGTCTAACTATTTGATGGCTTTCTTCAGAGTTCTTAAGTGCTGCAGTGGAAACTCAGACTGATGTAACATAAAGTCAGTTTGCTGCAAAACAAGTTATGACTGTAGGTGCCAGTGTTCAGGGGGACCTGCAGTGTCTCAGGAGAACAATCTAACAATCTGTTCTCCTGAGATGTTGCCCAGGGTAGATGATTCATTGTGGCTCCAATGAAGCACAATCCTGCTGATCTTGCTCAGGATGACAACATGTGGCGTCCTACCCTTGACACATTGTCAGTGCCCCTTTTGTTGCCTCTCAGCCAATCCGCTGTCTCCAAGGTTGAGATAGTGACAAATAAGAACAAGGAAAGAGCAGGGAAATCTGGCAGTAAAGGAATGCATTAGAATGATTCGTTGAAATCTTATGCAATATGATTGATAAATTTTGGTTTGGAATGTTTATTTGCTGGTGGCTTTTAATTTGCAGTCAGGCCAAGGCGACAATGCTATTCATTAGTGGCAGAGGAAAGGTAAGGAATGTAATGTGGACTTGGGATTGCAATTGCTGGTATCTCACTCAAAGTTGCTCCTCGTTTACAGCATGGAGAAAAAAAGAAGCTGTTGTGGCTGCCACCTCCCTTCTATTCCTTCTCCTCTCCCTTCCACTGGTTTGTGGCCTCTGTAAATTCTCTAAATCATTCTGTTTTTCAAGGGGAATGTCTACCAGAGTACCCATGTCGGGGAGCAGTGGTAAGTGCAGAAGAATTGAAGTCTGGCAAAGGCCAGACTACCAGGCCTTCACCACCTACCACGTTCCCTGGAGACTTGGAGAACTTGAAACAATTAGAGGAAATTGAAGAAACATTCTGTTGAAGAAACATCCAGACTCAAAACATTGGCTCTGTTCTCTCTCCACAGATGCTATCAGATCTTTGAGATTTTCTGGCATTTTCCATTTGTGTTTCAGATTCCAGCAGCAGTAGCAATTTGCTTTTATACTTGTAGAATTGTACCAACTGCCAGAAGGAATCAGCCAACAGTTAACCTGTAATTCCTCCTTTGAATAACGTTGGCAGGGGTCATTCCCTACATTCATCTATGCAGACAAAGTAGAGGGCACCAGGTGGAATGTTCTGCTCCAATATGGCAGCATTGGAATCAAATCACCAAATGGCATCATGATTTTCCAGATCTACATCAATCTGGAGGATGCTAGCTGTGTGCAAGATGATTCCTCCAAAGAATGGTGTCTGGCACATTTCACATCAGAAGTGTCCACAGTGCATCAGAAGCCATTTGGATCCCCAATTGTTTACCCAGTGCCCTGTTCGTGGACTGTAATCTGTAATTCAATGGGTAGCCTACCCACCCACCCTAGACTTATTTGGGAGAGTGAGGTGGGATGCTGGATGGCTCACTCACCCTTGTGCCTTCAATCATCATCAATAGCCACCGAAATGCCTCATCCTAACATGTCAGGTATTTTACATACAATCAGAGTTAGAGCCAAGCCACACAGGAAGCCTGACAGTTTTAGCTGCACGGGATGGTGTTGAGAAAGGAGGGGACCTGCGGTATACATCAAAGGCACCACACACCATCCCACCCCCTTCAGTCCTAGGTAATCTCCCCCTCCCGTCATCCTTTCCCTGGCCATCCACCCTCTCACCAAGACCCCTAACTAAGAACCTACCTGGGCTCCTTGGCATAATAGGACTGCCTGTGAACTACTCCTCCTGTGTGGGATAATAGAGGTGCTAGTCCTTTCATCAGAGGACAATACTCTGAGGTGGGATTTTCTGCAACAAAAGAAGTGGAATTCTCACTTTAAATTAACTTGTTGCAGAGCAACCACAGAGATCATGGGCAGGGTCTGTCCCACTACACATCCCCTGCCCCACACACACACGCGCATACACCATGGGGTATAATTTTCCCATTCCGCCTGCCATATGAATCGTAACAAGCAAGGGGCAGACCATGGAAAGCTTTGTTAACCTCAGGTGGGATTTTTCAGTTTTGGGGAGAGCGTGACCAGAAAATTCCTGCCACATGACTTATGCCAATGGTGGAGTGAATGGGAAATGCAATACCCAGTGAAATTCAGCCCAGTGTATGAATAGTATATTTGGAACTTGGTGGCTCAAGTGAGAAAGAAATCAGAAGTGCATGATCATAATAGTTTCAATAAATAAAAGAAGAATGGCATTGAGGTTGAGAATGTTGTTGAATTTGGAGTTGGACTTGTGACCCTTAACAAAATGTTCATGAGCATTGTTGATGTAGCAGGTCACAGCATAGTGGACAATTTAACAGGAAAGCAATGACAGGTCTTAGTTTATATAGAGAAGTTAAGTGGAATTAGTCTGCATTTCTTGCTAAAGCATAACTAAAACAGAGTTAGTCAGTTATAACATTGGCCTTACTACTGTTGGTTAAGATGTATCACTATGGCAACTTGAAAAGTCATGCTCTCTTATTTACAACAGAAATCTCTGAAGTTGAGCAATATTTTTGGTTTTGGTTGTGTAATTATTGGAAGGTTTGTCAACAGCAACTTCCACACATACGTTTCCACTGATGTAGTGAATTGACCCAAAGGCACCTCAAAGGTTGATGTCATTAGTATGATCATTTGAGAAATATTGTTGTTTATTATGTTTCACACACAGGCACAATGTAATGAAAAATACATTGTGTGTGTTTGTGTAAATACAATGGTGTAACGGGCTTGTTAATGGTTTAATAATCCAGAGATCTAGACCAGTAATCCAGAGAACACAAGTTCAAATCCAGCCAGCTTAAGAATTGGAATTCAGTTTAAAAATTCTGAAAAACTACAGCTGTGACAGTTTAGACCAAATTCAAGCTCTGTTCCTAAAAGTAACAGCTCTAATGACATAAGCTCCACTTCCACCCTTGCAAAGTGTCGTAATTTCAGTGTCCGCTTATCTATGACACAAATAAGCAATATCCAATTGATTGGATTTTGTATGTACACTAAATTAAGAAGCAATTTCAACAATCTGCAATTTACTCTCAAATGCTTCATTGTCAATCTGATATGCGTGAATTACTTTTGTTGTTATGTTTCAACATCTGTATGGTCAACTGGGGATATATTTCCACTGTGGATCATGTGTAACAAAATCACTTTTTAAATCATCATCCTTTTTTTGTAAGTAATGTAGCCCAAAGAGCCCACTCTGATAGTCTTTAAAATGTGTTTTAAATCTCAGTTCCATGCCCTTTCTCTATTTTATTTTGTACCTTTATACATAGGAATAAAGGACCACTCAAAACATGGAAAATGCACCCATTCCCCCATCCCCATACAGTTTACATATAGGTGAATGAAGAGAATGGGGAATGGGTGTGATTGTCATATAATATCAGGTTCTGTAAGTTGAACATGCATTTTCTGACTTGAGAGCCTGGAGGTAGAAAAATTATTTTTGTGCTTAGAAAATGACATTTCAAGGAACTTACAGAAATTGAGTTCTGGAACCATTACAGAGTGGTGAGAATATGGAACTCACTACCACATGGGGTGGTTAAGGTGATTAGCCTAAGTGCATTTAAAGAGAAGCTAAATAGGCACATGAGAGGAAAAAGGACTACCAGTTATGTTGATAAAGGTTAGATGAAGTGGTACATACCAGCAATAATTTTTTTAAAATTCTTTATTGCCCATTCCTGAGGACAATTTGAAAACACATTTCTGTGGGTCTGGAGTCATATGTAAGCCAGATCAGGTAAGGTCTTGCTCCCTTATCAGTGATCGAGATTGGTTTTTACAACAATCAACAGTGGTTTCATGGTCATCATTAGGCTTTTAATTCCGGATTTTTATTGAATTTAAATTTTACCATGTGCCATGGTGGGATTTGAACTCAGGTCCCTGGATCTTGCTGTGGCTCTGAATTAATAATCCAGCAACAATATCACGAAGCTCTGCCTCCCCAATCTTGAAGCACGTCAATGTGAAATCACATTGGCATCAAACCTGATTGCTAAGGGGTGGAGTGAACAAGATGACCCTCAGTTGGCAAGAGACTTAGATATGAGTGCAACAAACCTGTCTACCATAGTACTGTGCTGTTCCTGATGTGCTGTTCATAACTCTGCTAAGGCAGATCAGTTTCTACCCTCCATCTCAATGCCAAACTGATCTTCATGGATAGCATCAGGATGCATGGATCCTCCTTTGTCATAACCTCATATCAATACAGTGCCTGTGGTTGGGAGTATGGGGATCTCCTTCCATCTGATGCTACACACCAGAACTGTACTCTGCTGTGGGACTCAGGCAGCTGTCACAACAAAGGTCGGAAGTGCAATCAGGGTGAAGTGCATAGTTAGAAGAAGGAATGGAGATTGTGGTGGGCTGGCAGAGACAAGAGAAACAATGTGGGGTAGGCGAAGGCTCATGATGGCCAGTAGGGATCAAGGAAGTGGGTAAAGAAAATGAAAATGGGAGGCAGAGGGAAGACTGAGGAGAGAGAAGCTGGACTCCGACAAGGATGCATGAAAATTGCAGGCCAGCGAGCCTTCCTCACTGGTAGGGAAATTATTGGAAAGGATTCTTCAGGACAGGATTTACTCCCACTTGGAAACAAATGGAGCATTAGTGAAAGGCAATATGGTTTTGTGAAGGGGACTAACTTGATCGAGTTTTTCGAGAAAGTGACAAAGATGATGAGGATGGGGCAGTGGATGTTGTCTACATGGACTTCAGTAAGGCCTTTGACAAAGTTGCAAGGAATCAGAAGTGAGCTGGAAAGATGGATACAGAAATGGCTCATTATAGATGGTAGCAAAGTGTACGAATCTGAATGGAGGGCTGTGACAAGTGGAGCAATGCTGAGACCTTTGCTGATGGTAATATGTATAAATGATTTGGAGGAAAATGTAACTGGTTTGATTAGCAAGTTTATGGATGATGCAAAGGTTGGTGGATTTATGGATAGCAATGAGGACCATCAGAGAATACAGCAGAATATAGATCACTTGGAGACTTGGATGAAGAGATGGCAGGCAGAATTCAATCCTGACAAATGTGAGATGATGCATTTTGGAAAGTCAAATACAGATAGGAAATATACAGTAAATGGCAAAACCCTTATGAGTATTGATAGGCAGAGGGATCTGGGTATCATTGAAAGTGACAACGCAGGTTGGAAAAGTAGTCAAGAAGGCATATGGAATGCTTGCCTTCATAGATCGGGGCATTGAGTTTAAAAGCTGGCAAGTTATGTTGCAGCTTTATGGAATTTTAAGTTGCATTTGGAATATAATGTTCAATTCTGGTCGTCACACTACCAGAAGGAATTGGAGGCTTTGGAGAGGGTACAGAAAAGATTTACCAGAATATTGCCTGGTATGGAGGGCATTAGCTATGAGGAGAGATTGGAGAAACTTGGTTCATTCTCACTGGAACGACAGAGGTTGAGGGCGACCTGATAGAAGTTTATAAGGTTATGAGGGGGATAGACAGAATGGATAGTCAGAAGTTTTTTCTCAGGGTGGAAGAGTCAATTACTCGGGGGGCATAGGTTTAAGGTACGAGGGGCAAGTTTTAAAGGAGAAGTACAAGGCAGATTTTTTAAACACAGAGTGACGCGTACCTGGAACTCGCAGCCAGGGAAGGTGTAGAAGCAGATATAATAGTGACTTTTAAGAGGCATCTGGACAAATACATGAATAGAATGGAAATGGAGGGATATGGTCCCGAAAAGGGTGGGGGGGTTTAGTTCAGTCAGTCAGCGTGGTCATTGCAGGCTGTTCCTGTGCTGTAATTTTTTTTGTTCTTTGAAAAGCTCTGGCAGGGTGGTTAGCACTGCTGCTTCACAGTGCCAGCAACCTCGGTTCGATTTCTGGCTTGAGTCACTGTGTGGAGTTTGCATGTTCTTCATGCAAACTCTGCATGTGTTTCCTCTGGATATTCTGATTTCCTCTCACAGTCCAAAGATGTGCAGGTTAGGTGTATTGGCCATGTTAAATTCTCCCTCACGGTACCCAAACAGGTGCCAGAATGTGATGACTAGGGAATTTTCACTGTAACTTGGTTGCAGTGTGAACGTAAGCTGACTTGTGATTATTAAATAAACTTTTAAAGAAAAAGCTCACAAACAGGTGGGTGAGTGGAATACCACGTTGTTTACTTGAAGGGGATGGATGAAGATTACAGATGTGATGGGTAGAGGTCCAAGTGGGGCATGGGTGCCTTGCAGGTGAAGAGCTTGTGTGGGGACAAGGGAGGGGTGCGGCAGGTGAGGAAAGAGTGGTTGAGTTGTGGAATAGATGTCTTCTTGAGTCTCTTAGTTTTTTCCTCCGTGTTGCCAATATCCTGCATGTTCTGGTGAAGACAGGTGGCCTGGAAGAGTGATATGACTGTGCTGCATTGGTATTTAAATATGGTGCTGGGATCGTCAAACCTTGATGTGGAGATGCCAGCACTAGACTGGGGTAAGCACTGTAAGAAGCCTCACAACACCAGGTTAAAGTCTAATAGGTTTATTTGGTAGCACAAGGTTTCAAAGTATTGCTCCTTCATCAGGTGAGTGAAGAGTTGTGTTCACAAACAGGGTATATATAGACACAAACTCAGTTTACATGATAATGGTTGGAATGCGAGTCTTTACAAGTGGTGAGATGTTCGTAAATACTCATCTTCCAGAACTTCCCCTGAGCGAAGAAGCTACAACATCTTCTTTGGAGCCTTCAACAGGTCATCGCTGAAGATGAACATCTTGCCAAGGCCATCCCCGTACCCCCACTTCTTATCTTCAAACAACCACACAACTTCAAACAGACCATTGTCTGCAGCAAACTACCCAGCCTTCAGAAGATCTTCAAAGTAATAGTTTTAGGCAGTCAAGTGGATAAAGTTGTTAAGAAGGCATATGGAGTCTTAGCTTTTATTGGCAGGGGGATTGAATTTAGGAGCCGCAGCATCATGTTGCAACTGTACAAAACTCTAGTGCGGCCGCACTTGGAGTATTGTGTGCAGTTCTGGTCCCCACATTATAAGAAAGATGTGGAGGCATTGGAGAGGGTACAGAGGAGGTTTACCAGGATGTTGCCTGGTATGGAGGGCAGGTCCTATGAAGAGAGGTTGAAGGATTTGAGGTTGTTTTCGTTAGAAAGGAGGCGGCTAAGAGGGGATCTTATTGAAGCATATAAGATGATTAGAGGTTTAGATAGGGTGGACAGTGATAGCCTTTTTCCTAGGATGGAGAAAGCTAGCACGAGGGGACACAGCTTTAAATTAAGGGGTATGAGTTATAGGACGGATATCAGAGGTAGGTTCTTTACTCAAAGAGTGATTAGGGAGTGGAATGCCCTGCCTGCAGCTGTTGTAGATGCGCCAAGTTTGGTGGCGTTTAAGAGGTTAGTTGATAAGTATATGGAAGAGAAGGGAATGGTTTAGTTTGGAGGGGCATTGCTTTTTATTTTGGTCGGCACAACATCGAAGGCCGAAGGGCCTGTTCTGTGCTGTAATGTTCTATGTTCTATGACCCCGACACCACACAACCATCACACCATAGCAACCTCTGCAAGACATGCCGGATCATCAACACGGATGCCGTCATCTCATGTGAGAACACCATCCACTGTGTACGTGGTACGTACCCTTGCAACTTGGCCAATGTTGTCTACATGATATGCTGCAGGGAAGGATGTCCCGAAGCATGGTACACTGGGGAGACCTTGCAGACGCTACAACAATGGATGAATGAACACCGTTCAGCAATCACCAGGCAGGAATGTTCTCTTCCTGTTGGGGAATGCTCGTGACTGTTGAAGTATTCAGCCTCTGATCTTTGGGTAAGCATTCTCCAAGGCAGCCTTCACAACATACGACAATGCAGAATCACTCAGCAGAAACTGATAATATGAGGACAGCCTTGAGTTCTTGTCACATTATCTGTAATCCACACGACTTGACTGGACCTGTGAAATCTCACTGGCTGGAGACAATACTCACCTCTTTAACCTGTGCTTAATCTTCTCTCCACTCACGTCGTCTGTACATTTAAGACCTGGTTACTTGTGAAGACTTGCATTCCAATCATTATCATGTAAATTGAGTTTGTGTCTATATATGCGCTGCTTGTGAACACAACTCTTCACTCGCCTGAAGAAGGAGCAATACTCCAAAAGTTTGTGCTACTAAATTAAACCTGTTGGAATTTAATCTGGTGTTGTGAGACTTTTTACAATCTTCAAACACATCGGCTGAGGACCTGACAGAGGAGTTAGAGGAGGGCTTTCTTAGGAATAATGAATGAGGGTCCAAGTGTCGATTCTGGCGTGGGATCCCACCATTCTGGTTGACACTTGGTTTAAAAATGGGTGAGTTTTGCCTATTAAGTTTATCAAACATAATTTCCCTGTCATAAAATCATTGTGACTTTGATCATACTGCAGTTTTCTTTGTGCATTGTTACAACTTTCTTAATAATTCTTGATTATTCTTTCCACCGTTTTCCTGATGGCTGATGTTAGGCTAACAAGCCTGTAATTCCTTGTTTTCTCTTTCCCTCTTGCATTGCAATGTTACGGTAGCTGGGACCATTCTAGGACCTAAGGAAAAAATCATAGCCAGTGCAAGCACTATCTCTGCAGCAATCACTTTTAGAATCCTAGGATGTAGGCCCTAAAGCCCAAAGGATTCCCTTAAATTTTCGCAATGCGTTTTACTGGCTGAAGCTAACTACCTTAATTTCCTAACTCTTATTAGCCACTTAGGTACCTTCTATTTCTCGTATATAACTTGTGTTTTCTATTGTGAAAATAGGGCCAAAATATTTGTTCAACATTTCTTCCATTTCCAAAATTTCACATGTCCCTGCCTTCATGGGCCGGATGTTTATTTTAACCATCCTTTTTTTTGTATACCAATTAAACTTCTTATAATCCCTTTTCATATTCTCATTTTTTACTTTTTCCATTGTCATCTACTTTTTGGTCTACCCAAGAAACACCAGCATAAGTCAGTTGAATCTTTGGCCTGTTTCCAAGCTATAAATTTCTTTGACATATTAATTGTGATTTAGACTAAAAACGTTATGATACAATAGCAGTCGTCTTACATTTACAAACTGTAGAGCTGAAATTCCATCTGCCAATAATTTACAGTTTAGTACTAATTGAATTATTTGCGGATAAATGGGGCAGGATTTTAGAGGGGCAAAAAAATATTAGTCGGAAACAGACTGATGAGAAAGAAACCTGCCCTTTGCAGTAATATGTTACAGGTGACAACAACAAGGTAAGAGTGGGACTCCTGCCTTCACTGGAAATCCTGCTCTCAGGAACTGGTAGCCAATCAGATTGGTTAGCAACTCCTGCTGTTCCAACAACACCAGAGCCCAATAGGGGACTGCCAGGATTGCAAACAGTCCCATGATGAAGATCCCAATAGATCTCAGATTTAAGTAGGTGAGGGATATTGGACAAGGAGGAATTAGGGAGGGAAGTGGGGAGTAGGGCTTTACAGTGCATTGAAGGAAGGGGCAGGGATGTTCCATCTTTTGGGGCATGCCACCAATGCACAAAGGGCAGTCGCAATGAGGACAGTAACCTCTTTCCTTCCTGTCCTTTTAAAAGCTTGTTGAAAGAATAAATTGTCTGCTTCCATCTCCATGTCTATGTCAACCATTTCATGGCATGGGCTGCATGATATTGAGGGTCTACTGGCTTGTAAACAAGCTCAATTGACTCTTAATTTTGAGCTACTTATGGAGGTAGACTTTCCATTCCACGCCTGTCCATCCCTGTATTATGAGGACAACTTGGAGGTGATCAAGACGGTAGTGGGTAGTCCTCTGTCGAATACACACTTTGTGGGAATGGGGGGTGGTCTGTGAAATCCAGACCAGGGTATCTTAATCCCTATGTTCTTTAAGTAGATGATTTTCAGACACATAAAAAATTGGTTTGATTGTTATTTATGATATCAAAGATGTGCATATTTTGAGATCTGCTATTTACGAATTACAATCATTTGGATATTTATTAATAACAAGACCTTCTTTAAAATATCTAGGCCAATACTTTTGTTGAAACAAATGAGACATAATTCCCATGCTTCAATGAACTGCTGAAATAAAATTATGCATACAGCATGCATTAATTTTTATTAAGAGTATTGTAGGGTATTAAATTTGTCCAGGTTGCATTGATTTATTTGCATTCACTAGTATTTAATAAAGTGCAAGGCCATCAAATCATTTACTGTTCTTTATGTTAACTTGGTTTTTGTTGTCTTTTGTTGACAGACCAGCAGTTCTCATGGTCACCTTCACAGCACTTCAATGAAGACATATATTCTCCTTCATCAAGGACCATGAAAGGATTAACTAGTAGCCGTACTCATCCCCAGCTCAGCTCTGCACACACTTGTGGCCTGTTGTCTGATGACTGTGAGCATTCTCATGACCATATGCACCATGGCTTGGATTCTAGGCAGTCATACTTGCTCAGTCCAACTGACAGCTGCCAAATGGACCATCAGCGTTGTTCGCCTAGAAGTTCAATACATTCTGAATGTATGATCCCCATGATGGTAGGGGAGCACATGTCAAGCAGTACTTTCCCAAGAATGCACTACACCTCACATTACGATTCCAGGGACGACTGCACCAGTGTCTCGCACACGGGCAGCAAGATCAACCGCATTCCAGCTAACCTGCTGGACCAGTTTGAAAAGCAATTGCCTCTGCACCGTGATGGCTTTCATACACTGCAGTACCAACGAACATCCACTGCCACTGAACAGCGGAGTGAAAGTCCTGGCAGAATACGGCACCTCGTGCATTCTGTTCAAAAACTCTTCACCAAATCGCACTCTTTGGAAGGGACCTCGAAAGGAAACATGAATGGCACGAAAGGCGAAGGGCGCCATTCGGATGATCACCATCATTCCCATCATCCCAAACACGGCAAGAGGAGTAAAAGCAAGGAGCGGAAGCCAGAGCCCAAGCATAAGTCTTCGATGTCTGCCTGGTGGAGCTCAGATGATAACTTAGACAGTGATAGTACTTACCGTACGGCAAGTGCGATGAGCAGGCACCACATCGATCATATCTCTCAGTACTATCCAGAAAACATTCAGGGGGCCTTCAGCGATCTTACTTTGAAGACGTCAAAAAGCAACAATGACGTTAAGTGCTCTGCTTGTGAGGGATTGCCCATGACACCCGAGGGGAAATATATGAAAAGAAGCTCCTGGTCCACACTGACTGTCAGCCAGGCCAAAGAAGCTTACCGGAAGTCATCACTTAATTTGGAGAAACCTCTCATCCATCAGGAAATAAAATCATCTCTAAGGCCATGTCATTATCTGCAAGTAAGTAGCAGTCTTCTAATATTGGCAATATAGTTATAAATTCCATTATGTTATTAATGTCTCTGATAGGAAATTTTAGTGTATAATAGAAGTTAATTACTGCACCAATTTCATTACAAGTCACATATCTACTACACCAGAAATATTCAATGTACTTAATGGGCATTTTATTGATCCTAAAATACATTTTTGACTAGTAAGCTATTGTAACATCCAATTTTAATATTGAGTATCCAGCAGATCAAACCATGAAGTATAAAGAGATTGGCAATTCCATTCAAAAGGCACACACACACACACACACACACACACCAGAGATGCTAACCAATTCACTGAAAGCAGTGCACAGAATAAATTAGATTCCCAGGTTAGCACAAGAGATATTGGAACTTGAAGTTGTCAGTTGGCATTTACAGCATTACCCATGAGAGGTAAACAGTGTTCCTGTTAAAATTTGATGAGTTTTTGTTTAATGCTGTCACCATCACTCCCTGTTCCTCTGAAGGAATGCTGTACTTTTAGTAACAAAATGTACTTGAACAATGTCTTATACCCATAACGCTGGACTTCAATGAGCATGTTTGCTAAACAGTGCTGATCTGAGTGGTAGGTGGAGATGCAATGGATGGAACTCGCTGTTGGAGTTTAACAAAATACATGGCAGGTGCTGGCAGAGGTTTGCAATGGGATGGGATCAGTTCTGGAATAGTTATCAGTTAGAAAGAAAATGGTGGTGATGGAGATTGGGAGACGCTTGTGAAGTGAACCAGCAGTGACAACTCTAGAAGAGGAAAAGAGGGAAGCAGACTTGAAGGGAAATAATGCAAAGTAGCAATAACTCTGGGTCAAGCTTTTGAAACCTTGAATATTTATAATTGGGAAATGTATCTGGGGTGTGCTGAAGGTTGTTGCAGGGGAACAATGATTTATAGATGAAGATGAGAGTATTTAATGTGATGCTTAATGGGAGAGAAATCAAGTTGGGATTGGCAAGGACAGAAATGATTGTTGAATGGAACCTAACAAGATGCAAATGAAAAATGTTTAGATTGGTTGGGTGATGTTTGTGACAAGCAGCTTGCTGATTTGGAATTAACCTGTGCTGGGATTATAAATGGTTATAAATGCTTTGATGCCAACAGGGTATATTTGAGCAGTGGTCTTAAAGGAACAGAGGAGGCAAGAAGCTGAATGTCACATTCATCCAACAAAGTACCCAGGGATAATGCCAAAAGAAATAAGCTGATGATGAAAATGAATCAGATTTTTGTGTGTTATATGGCATCAATCTATGCTTATTGTTTGAAACGTTGAGTCATCCCTTCCAATTAACATGGGAAAGTGATAGTCCACAGGAATTACAGGAAGTAAATAATTACTTACCTGCCCTCTATTTGAGGTTAGAGGTCAGGAAGGTTAGCGAGTGGATAGTGGAGGTCAGAGGTCAGCTGTTGTCAGGTCAGACTGATGGATTAGGGCACATCGGGAGGGGAGGGGTGTTCGAGTCCACAACTGGATAAGGTGATGGCTGGGTCAACAGAGCGATTGGAGTTTTGAGGGAAGGGATGAGGTCCAAGGGAGGGTGCAGGCCCACACTGTCAGGATGGTGGATAGGGTAGAGTTGAGGGTAAAGTGGGAAACCCGTTGGTGTTTGTAATAGTTACCCAGAATGTAGAAGAGGTTTTAATTCTTTTAACTTTTTCTGGATAATAATTGGTGGAAGCCTGGTGGGACCATTTGAAATTTGCAATTTAAGTCATGGTTCTCGGCGTAGGACAGCTTTCCAGAGGAAGTCACAATTGCCAGTGCTTACCTAGGAACTTCCGAGGGGGATTCTCCAGTACGTTTTTGGGGTCCTCATCAAATCCAACATTGGGGAATTCGAAAGTTGCCACCAATTATTCTTTCAAATGCATATAGTTTTATTTATACCAACTGAAAAACATGGGGCCCGATTTTACCATCATGTTGCGTGCGTTTTCGAGTGCAAAAACTTGGTAAAATTAGGTGTGAGGCAAGTAGCGCTATCCTCGCCTGCCTCCGGCCCAGATCCCCCTTTACCAATGCCCGAAAATGGCCATTTAAATGCATTTGCACGCGTTTAAAATGGTTTTCCCCTTTACTACCGCATTCATCCATCTGGTATCGGTGTGAAACAGACGTGCTCCATATACATCTGATTTGGGCACTCCGTCAATGAGGGTTAGTGAGGAGGTAAATGCTTAGTGTCTGACAGCTCTCCGCTTGAAATTGTCGGGGTGGGGAGGGAAGGTGGGTCCACTGCTACTCCGCCTGTGATCAGTGAGCGGGGGGCGGTGTCCGCTACCACACTGCCTGCGATCAGTGGAGTTGACATGGGGTCTGCAGCCACTCTGCCGAAATGAGTCGGGGGTGGGGGGTGGAGAAAGGGTCCAGTGTGCCTGCGACACAGGGGGTCCGCTGCTACTCAGCCTGAGATCAGTGGAGGTGAAATGTGGTCCACTGCCACTCTAACTGTGATCAGTAGGGGGGAGGTCAGGTCTGTTGCCACTCTGCCTGAGATCAATGGGGGTGGGGGGATGGGGTGGTCTGCTGCCACTCTGCCTGTGATCAGTGGAGGGAGGGGGGATCCACTGCCACTCTGCCTGTGGTCATTGGAAGTGGGGAAGGGGGTCCACCACCATTCTGAGATCAGCTGGGGGGAGGGAGGGGCCATCTGCAGTCACTCAGCCTGTGATTAGTGGAGGTGAAAGGGGGTCTGCTGCAATTCTGGATGTGATCAAATGGGGGAAAAGGGGCAGTCGGTCTGGGTGGCAGGGGTGGGATGGATAAGGGGGTCATTAATGTTGGGGGGATGGGGCAATGTCTGTGGGAGCCAGGGGGAGGTATTATCCAGCCCAGAAGGGATGAAGCAGGAGATAAGCACTCTATGATGTTTTTTTTCTGCGCACGTGCTATTGGAGGCAGCAGTCGGAGCTGCAGGGTTTTGGGCATGTTAAGCTCTGCCCACAGGGCTTGTGCAGCGCAAATCAGACTTGCTGATATTTTTGCAGGCAGAGTGCGTATGGGGGCATCTTAGAATGGATCTAACAGTCAGATCCGAAACACTCCCAGTTTCAAGACCACCCAGCGCTTAGAATCAAAATGGTAAAATAGACCCCAAGTTGGGTAATTCACTGTTCCAAAAACCAAAACACTCTCACAAATCTATAATGATTTGAGTTTGTTCAGTAGCTCACAATATCAGTACCAGTCTTGAGTTGATTTGAAGAAAGTATTAACAAGCCAGGAGATAAATAGCAGTAAATATAAGAACTTAAGGAATAGAATCAGAACACAGCCCAGCAAAATGATGAGAATGCCACCTTGGTTCAGCTATTTATACCACTTGTTTACTTGGCACTTCAACACTTTCTAATATTCTCATAGCTCAGTCATTCTTTCTGATTCAAAGATGTTATCTTCTTTTGCATGGTTGGTCAATTTAAAGCACTTAATGATAAATATGCAGATTTATGACTAAATAGATGAGAGCAAAAAGTGTAAGTAAATATTTCAAATGGGTTCCATCCAATGTGTAAGATAGATTTGAGGAACAACTATAAAATAACTTCATAAAGTTACCTTGTCAATTGCCAAGTACAGTTTCAAGGTTTGTATGGATGCAGATGATAACGTGACAGTCATTGTCATTGAGCTCGGACACTGGTATGACTTTCATGCTGTTTCACAGCTGTTTGCTTTGCCATATGTCAAGAATACAATATTCCACTTGTACCTCTGATGACTCAACTGATGAAAATAGTGATGAACTTTTGAGACTAGAAAGATCTCGGGTTTGATCTCCTGGTATTTGCTGTCCTGGTTTGTCGCTGCCTCCTTAGCAGTGACCCGAACTACCTCATTGTACTTTGAAGTTGATCTTTCTCCTTCGCACATGATCTGGGACATAACCTCACAACTTCCTTCCAATGCCACTCACCTGATCTGCTGCCTCCTGGGACAGCTAGCACATTATTAGTCAACATCTGCTCTATATTTCCTTTCAGAATGTCCATTTGTATGTACGCAAGGCCCTAAATCACCCATGGTTGTATTTTGGATGATTGCATTGACATCCTAACTTTGACTGAAACATGACTCACAAAGGGGCAACATACTTGTCCTTACCAAGCATTTTATCTGGCTATCATTTCTGTCATTGCCCTGTAAAAAAATGCCACAATAGCATTGGGTGTGCCATAAAATCAATTATCTCCTCAACTTTGGTATCTTCTGCAGCCCCTCTACTTCTGCGTTCTGTCACGGGGAAGCCATCTCGAATCATATTCTTATACTCCTCACCTACCCACTTCATCTTGTATCTTTTTCAATGCCACTTTATTCTGCATCCACAGTTGGAAGGAACACTTCCCAAGTAACTTACAATTGCATAAATTAGCCTTCCATCATCAGTTCTGGTTGAACCACATGGGTGCTACTGAGCCTCAATTCCCTTTGTCGAAACCAACTATGTGCCCCAGGATCAGCCCAAAAAGCAAAGGAAATTCCAGATTTCTCTTTGTTAACAACCTTCTCAATAACCACTGCTTCCTCAAAAACCGAGCCAATACTTAAATATTCAACATTATTATATCCCATAAATTAAAAGATGAATATTAACAGTTTCTTCTTTGGCTTGACATCAAATTGTTCATCATTGCCTTGATATATATTTCAATAAATAATGGTTCCAATTTCTCACTGAGTGGCTTATTACATAATTGCATCAATCAGAATAAAACTGAGCTAGGAAGGAGTTCACTACCTGATATATAATGTAGTGGATCGCGGTTAGAGCAGCATGGTTGAGTGAAAAAGTCAGGAATGATAACCTGAATCACTATCCCATAAGGCCATCTGTAAAAAGCATGTGTGGATGAAGCTTCTTTCCAGTGTCTTCTTAAATTACAGTGTCCGTCCTCTCAAATAGCACCTTCTCAGATAAAATCTGTCGCACTGTCCATCTTCCCAAATAGCACACGCTGTTTAATTTCTAAAAGGACACATAGAGTCAATCTTATTGCATTAGTCTCAGGCACAGTGGCAGGACCGTGCTCTGGATACGAGCCTGACCTCCAATTACCGAGCCTTCCAGTTGCCCTTCTGATGAATTAATGGGGTGGGGGCAGGATGACATGATCATTCTGTCAGAAGAAGGGTTTAAAGGGACCATGGCATATTGCAGGTTGCAAAGCTGACAGAAATGGAGAGAAGAACTGAAAAGGCTGTTCCCTGAGTTTCTCATTCTAATCCTCTTATCTTCAAGTCCAGCTGAGAGACCCCAGTGGGTTCTCCCAAGGATAAGAATAAGGCAGGCTTTGTTGGAAGTGGCTGAGAAAGTCAGCAGCTGGAATATGCTCCCTCCAACCTGGAGACAGAACAATAAGAGGAGCCACAATGTCAGAAGGGCAGGAGGAGTGAGTGTCAATTTGATGTCAAGCCAAAGAAGGAACTGTTAGTACTGATTTTTTTTTTAATTTATGGGATGTAATAATGTTGACTATTTAAGCATTGGCTCGATATTCAAGGAAGCATTCGTTATTGAGATAGTTGTTAACAGAGAAATCTGGGATTTTCTTTGCTTTTTGGGATAATCCTGGGGCACATAGTTGGTTTCAGCAAAAGGAATTGAGGCTCAATAGCACCCGCGTGGTTCAACCAGAACTAATGATGGAAAGCTAATTTATGCAATTGTAAATTATTCCAGCCTGCGAGGTCACAGACACAGTGTGGGACTTTTGCACTATTTAGAAAGAGAATCCATGCACAAAATTGCTCCAATTGCCTTTTTAAGAATCTCATATGGTTTCATAGGTGACCCGAGGCATTCCTCACCCCTGAGGAAGTCAGAACGGGACAGAATCACATGAGTGTCATACACGCATAGAAACATACACAAAAAATAGAAGCAGGAATAGGTCATTCAGCCCTTTAAGCCTGCTCTGTTATTTATTGTGATCATGGCCGATCATCAAATTCAATACCTGACTCCATCTTTCCCCCTCCCCAATATTTCTTGATCGCTTTAGCCCCTACAGCTGTATCTAATTCCTCCTTGAATTCACACAATGTTTGGGCCTCAACTACTTGTTGTGGAAGTGAATTCTACAGGCTCACCACTCTCTGGGTGAAAAAATTTCCCCTCACTTCAGTCCTAACTAATAAGTTACCTTTTATCCTCAAGCTATGACCTATAGTTCTGGACTCCCCCATCATTAAGAACATTCTTTCTGAATCTATCCTGTCTAATCTTTTAGAATTTTATAAGTTTCTATGCCATCTCCTCTCACTGTTCTAAATTCTAGTGAATATAACCTAACCAACTTAGTCTCTCTTCATGTGATAGACCTGCCATTCCAACAATCAGCTTGTTAACCTTTACTGTAGTCTCTCTATAACAAGCACATCCTTCCTTAGATAAGGATACCAAAACGGCACACAACATTCCAAGTGTGGCCTCACCAGCACCCTATACAATTGCAGTAAAACATCCCTCTTGCTATGAGGGCCAAATCATCTTGCTATAAAGGCCAACATACCAGTTGCCTTCTTTACTGCCTGCTGTATGTGCGCACTTACTTTCAGCAACTGTTGCACGAGGACACTAAGGCTTTCCTGAGTATACACCTCTCTCAATTTACACACGTTCAAGTAATAATTTGCCTTCCAATTTTTGCTACCAAAGTGAATAACCTCACATTTATCCACATTATACTACATCTGCCATTTAAATGCCCACTCACTCTGTCAACAGTGTCAAAATCACACTGAAGCATTCCTGTCTGCGTCCTCCTCACACTCACTTTTCCATCATCTTTGTATTATCTGTAAATTTGGAGACAATACGTTTAGAACATAGAACATTACAGCACAGTACAGGCCCTTCAACCGTCAATATTGTGCCAATCTATGTCCAAACTCAAGATCCCATCTCTATAATTCTGGTGTGCTCCATGTGCCTATCCAATAACCTCTTGAAAGTTCCTGAAGTGTCTGACTCCACTATCACAGCAAGCAGTGTATCCCTCTCCCCAAACATTTTCTGAGTGAAGAATCTATCTCGGTCATCCCTCCTATATCTCCCACCATGTACCTTATAGTTATGTACCTTATAGTTATGTCCCCTAGTAACAGCTACATCCACCCGAGGAAATAATCTCTGAACATCCACTCTATCTAATCCTCTCATCATCTTATAAGCCTCTATTAAATCGCCTTTCATCCTCCTCTGCTCTAGAGAGAAAAGCCC
This sequence comes from Sphyrna mokarran, assembly GCA_024679065.1. NCBI lineage: Eukaryota > Metazoa > Chordata > Chondrichthyes > Carcharhiniformes > Carcharhinidae > Sphyrna > Sphyrna mokarran. The sequence goes on from JAGIQG010000005.1 coordinate 103,316,354, forward strand.
CATCTTCCACAACCTTTCCTCATAACCTTACCCTCCAAACCAGGCAGCATCTTTCTGCGCTCTTTTCAAATGTTTTTACATCCTTTTTATACTGAGGTGACCAGTACTGAACCCAATATTCCAAATGTGGTCTCACCAACATCTGGTATAGTTGCAACATAATCCAACGGCTCTTAAACTCTAACCCCCTGTTGGTAAATGCTAACACACTATAAGCCTTCTTTACTCTATCCACTTGAGTGGCAACCTTCAGAGATCTATAAATATGAGCCCCAAGATTTTTCTGTTCCTCCACATTCCTCAGAACTCTGCCATTGACCCTGTAATTCACATTCAAGTTTGTCCTACCAAAAAGAATCATCTCGTACTTATCAGGGTTAAACTCCATCTGCCACTTTCCAGCCCAGCTCTGCATCCTATCAATGTCCCTTTGCAGCCTACAAGAGCCCTCCACCTCATCTACTACTCCACCAATCTTGGTGTCATCAGCAAATTTACGAACCCACCCTTCAGCCTCCTTCCAAGTCATTGATAAAAATCATAAATAGCAGAGGACCCAGCACTGATCCCTGTGGTAAACCGCTGGTAACTGGCCTCCAGTCTGAAAATTTTCCCTTCACCACCGCTGTCATCTATGAGACAGCCAGTTACTTATCCAATTGGCCAAATTTCCTTCTATCCTACACCTCCTTATCTTCTTCATGAGCCTACCATGGGGAACCTTATCAAATTTAGTTCTATCATCTGGATCATTAATTTATAATGTGAATAGTTGGAGTCCTGAACTATCTTTTTTATTACTTTCTCAGTGTTTTGTTACCTTCTGCTTGTTGTCTGGTAAAATCCCACTCATTGTATCCATCTGATAAAAACACACAGACTTTCTATTCTCTCAACTGGCATTTACAATCCAGATTCTCAAACAAAATCCACCGTCCATCTTCTAAAATGGCACTTTCCTTCTTGTCAAATAACACTCACTGAGAATCTCCTCAAATGCCACCCACTGCTGATTTCTCAAGTGGCAAACACTATCCAATCGCTTAAGTAAACCACTTTGTTGATGCTTTCCAAAGATACTCACTGTCCAATTTCTGAAAGAACACACATGGTCCATCTCCTCATATAAGACACGTTGTGTAGCTTCTCAAAGATCACACACTTTCATGCATTCTTGGGATATGGGATCACTGGCTTGTATGTTGTAGTTGGTGGATAGGTTTTGAGGAGTCAGAAAAGAGTTATCCACCACATAATTCTCAAATTCTTTTGTAGCCACAGTATTCATATGACTGGTCTAGTTCAGTTTGTGATCAGTGACAAACCCCAGGATGTTGAAGCTTGGGGAGTCAGTGATGATCAAGTCATTGAATGTCAAAGAGAGGTGGTTAGATTCTGTCTTTTTGGAGCCAGTCACTGCCTTACACTTGTGTGGCACAAGCTGTATTTTGTCATATCACATCCCGATATTGTATGAAGTGCAGACTGCCTCAATATCTGAGGATAAGCAAGGAAACATGCCTATTAGGATTTCCATCCTTTCATCTAACGCGTACTGTCTGTGTCCTCAATTGGCACTTACTGCCCAATCTCAAATGATATTCATTGTCCATATACTGTAATATAACATACAGTATTCCTCCTCTAAGATTACACTCCCTGTACATTTTTTCCAATATAATATTCACTGTGCCTCATATCCGGTGACACTTACAGTGCAGCCCCACTGCACAAACTATAAAATGAACTAAAGCTGCTGGTGTGGAAGAACAGTCCTCCCTGTTTCAATCAGCTTCAGCAGAGGAAGGGAATAGAAGAGAAAAAAAGTCTCACTGCTATGTGTTTGGAAGCACTGTTGGGTAAATTGGAATCTAAAGAGACTCTTTGAGCAGTACATCTTTGATGTTATGTGGTTTCATCATGTTTTAGATTAAAAGTGTTTTAGATTGAAGTTGTTTACCTTTCAGAAATATTGTTTTCCTATGGTATATATCTATTCATTCAAATCATGTTTGAATTCAGTTCACAACATTAGATTGGATGTGGTCCACTTGCCAGGATAATCTGTAGATTCTGAGAATGTCTTTCAGTTTTGGCTATAATTTTACGTAAGAGTTACATCCTTTATTAGTAAACTACATACTGCATTACTTGCTTATCCAAAGAATGTACAGCATAAATCATGCCTTGCATTTATGAATACAATAATGCCACTTTAGATTGATTTTTAAAGCAAATAAATATTTAGTGAGGTGGTGGCGCTTCCTTTGATGTGTAATACCATGCTCCACAATGAACCACTGGATATATGCATGTTCTTTATCTTTGGAAGGTTTGCACAGAAGGCCAGCTGTCAAATCAAAATGATGTTGCATGGGTGCGGTAACCAATTTTTGTACATCAATTGGTTAAATTTTATTTAAATAATTAGTTGTTGCAACTTAACTTTCTCTTTTAAAATAAAGATTTGTTAATAGAAACATTTGCCACAATTTTGCACCTTTTGTAGCCAACAGCAACATGGGCACAAAATCTCGTGGGATGCAGAAAACAGAGTTTTAATATAATTAGCAGGCTTCCTCAACATATTGTACATTCAGAAATCCCCTATCAGGTCCTGCTTTTTAAAAATGTGAATAAGGCAAGGGGGAACCCACCAGGGTACACAGATAAATATAGTCCCTGGGAGAGAGGGGCACGGCTGGATTGTACCCTGGTACTGCCCCTCGCCCATTTGTGGGGGGAGAAGGAACCCTTATCAGTTGGGGCAGGATTCTCCTAGTGTAATGTGGGGGTGTAGTCCCTGTATCTGTGCAGGGGGGAGTGGAGGAAACAGTTTCTTAAATTGTGTGCATCCAGATCATGGAGGGGGTTTCTGTGCCAATAAAGAATGGGAGGGAGTGAGTGTCCATCTGCCTGGAGTAGGTGGGTATCCTGTGTTTTTTATTGCAGATCAGAAGGATGCCCAGATTTTAGGATTGTTGAGTTAATTCAGCCCCTACCCCATCAGTGTGTTTCAAGTTTTTTTTGTGCACAGTGCTTGTTCATCTGGAGAGAAAGCCTTCTGAGCTGCACACTGGTTTTCTCATCTCAGCCTGCACTCTGTGCTGAGAATGTAAAATTCTGCCCATTGACAAAAAAATCTACCCACACGCAAAAGTATCCCAACATACACGTTTCTCTGCATATTTATCTGTAATATTGTAAGGGCCAAGATTGAGAGAACAACATGTATTTTGGCATCATGACAAGCATGGGGTGGTATGGTAGCACAGTGGTTAGCATTGCTGCTTCACAGTGTCAGGGACCTGGGTTCGATTCCTGGCTTAGGTCACTGTCTATGTGGAGTTTGCATGTTCTCCTCTTGTCTTTTCTCTGGGTGCTCTGGTTTCCTCCCATGCTCTGAGAGACATGCCGGTTAGGTGAATTGACCTGAACAGGCGCTGGAGTGTGATGATTAGGGGAATTTCACTTCATTGCAGTGTTAACAGACTAATAAATAAATTTTAATTAAAAAAAATTTCAAACTCCAGAGTGGAGTCTTTAGTTTGAGATTCCATTTCCTAGACAGTGCTTGAATCGACATGTCTAAGACTCCACTCATGAAACAATTCTCGTCCCACACCCCCCATTTTGCCTCGACCCCAGTAATTTATTTTCTCTTCAGAGAAGTATCCAATTCTCTTTTAAATTTCACATTGAATCTGCCTCCATCACACTCTCAGGCAGAGCATCCGCGTCTGCATCTCAGGTCATGGTTACCTCATTTACCAATCACCTTAAATCAATGTACTCTGCTTCTCCACCCTTCAGAAAACAGGAACAGTTTCTCCCCTAATGACTCTAAAAAGCTCTATCAAATCAAGGAAAAACAGACAAACTTTTCCCCTCCCCCATGCCCCGCATTCTAGCCAATGTTTATTTTTCAACAGCTATCTCTGAAACAGAATTGCATTGATCATTTGACTTATTGCTGTTTCTAACATATTATTGTGCAAAAAATGACTATTTCTTTAACACTTCAAAAGTATCTCATTGGTTGTAAAGTTGTGACAAATGGGTGCTATATAAATGAAGGCATTCACTTTCTGTAATATTCTAATGGTTTATTACTGATTGCACATCCTGTTCAAAATATGCACTGATTTGCTTGTAAAAAATGACATAGCTCTATTTGACAAGTAAATCAAAATACAATGAAGCACAAAGCAATAAAAATCTATTAGGTACAAAAGAATCAGATCATTCACAGATTATATATAACCTATTCAAATCTATCTGTTTAATATTGATTTAAAAAAATTTCACTGCTCCTCAAATGTAATTGAGCACACCTGCAGACAAAACCTAGATTCATACTACAATAACTCTTATTGCATTAAAGATTTGATCCTCTCAATCTATACCTAATCCTTTATATTATTTTCAAAAGGAGTAGGCCATTACACCCTCAAGCATTCTTGTTGGATTCTGTTCCACAAGGAATAATTGTTACAGAAATCTCACGTAATACTGACTATGATTGTGTCTTATAACAAGTATCAGCAGTTTGAACACTGTCAGATGTGCTTTTTTTCATAATTGCCTTTACACTTATCCATTGTTGCCCCATTTAATACCTCTGGCAGTTCTGAGCATTGATCACATGATGAGAACCACATGAAAATTCCTCAAATATTCCCAAAGAAATTTGTTTTAATCTGTGTGAGTAGAATTTTTATCAGTCTATGTCAACAATCTATTTGATTGAGTAAATTCACATATTAAGCAACAAATTATTTACAAGTGAAAATTCAAGCTTCAAACAATCTAAATTGCAATAAAAATAAAACTCCACTGTTACAACAAAGATTTAATTTACTTAGAAACATAGGAACAATAATAGATTTGTTGAATAATAATAGCAATTAATCTCTGTCAATTAGCCTACAACAAACCTGGTATGAAATCAGAAAAGCCCTAGTGGTGAAAAGGTAGAGAGGCTTTACGTATATGTCCTCTATCAAATTGTTTGGGCGAGGATTTGGAGGAGATAGTACATTTAAAATATCAATATTGCCCAACTTTATCCCATTTCTGCCCACTGTAATTTTTGCTAGATGTGACAAACTCTAGTTAGGGTTCCAGTAAAAAACAGCAACAACCAACTTAAAATAGGCCAGTTACAACATGTGATGCAGTTTACTCCAACTACACAAGTCCGGAGTCTATCTGTGGCAGGAGACAGCAGCAACAGAGTGGGAGGAATCGATTAGTCAGGGAAGAGCCAGGTAATGTTTGTATTGTTGCCTGGTTTTAAGTTACTTGCAGAGCAGGAACACACTCCTCAATCATCATTAAGCTGTTTGCAGTCTCCCCACACCTGACATCCCCATCACTGCCACAACCTGCCACAGTTCCGTCCACTCGCATCCACTAACCATTGCCCACCCCCCCTCCACTCCCCTCCAGCCACTGATTCCCCCAAAACCTTCTTTCCATGCTTCTCACTCTGCCCTATCTTAATAGCAATTTGAGACTTGCTTCGACAACTGGGTTGAGTCCCACAGGTGTGCACAGGCTGTGCAGCCAGATAGTCACTGCAATTGGCCATCAGGAATCTGCACAGAATTAGTTCTGTGAGGCTCTGCTGTTAAGATACTAGATTCTTTGTCTTGCCTTCTCTGGGCTCTCCTATACGCTTTCCATTAACATTAGTACATTTTTGAAAATTAATTTTGAATTTACTCTCACCACTGTATCACATCCCAACCCACTCCCATTTTCAGTATAGGTCCTCTCATGCTGTTATTCGGGACAAGGTGAAAAAAATTGTTTAGCACTTAGGTGAAATATTTTCCAATCATCTTGAGATGCTACAATTCATAATAGGGTCTCTACATGAGCACCTCTGATAAATAAAAAATAATACATTATAAAAGTCATGAATCAACATGTTCTTTTTATTGTGTGATTAGTTATAGGTGTGCAATCTAGGAAATGAATTGGCTTGCAACCAAACTCATGGGTAGCACAGTGGTTATCATTGTTGCCTCACAGTGCTAGGGACCTGGGTTCAATTCCAGTCTCAGGTAACTGTGTGATGTTTGCATGTTCTCCCATGTGGATTTCTTCTGGGTGTTCCTGTTTCCTTCCACACTCCAGAGATACGTGGGTTAGGTTGATTAGCCATGCTAAATTGGCTCTTGGTATTAAAGGGATTTGGAGGGTAATTCGTGGGATTACGAGACTAGGGCCAAAGTGGGATTTTTTGTCTGTCAGGCTCAATGGGCTAAGTGGCCTGTTCTGTAGGGATTTTATGATTCATGCTAAACTCAAGCCAATGCTTAAGTTGTCTCCAACATGGTTTGTTTCTGTGCTGCATGAGTGACATGAGAAGAAATTGTACTCATTTTAGTGAAGATCTGAAGATATTGTACAGCCCTGCAAGAAGCAACAACAGAAATAGGGAAACAGTTATTGTATATTGGAGTTGTTCAAGTAGCCGTTCAATGCATGATTGGAAAATCTGCATCTTTTCTCTCTGGCCACGTTACGGCAAGTTTTCAACTCCTTTTTGTGCTTGATAACAAAAAAATGTTCTGAATGTCATTTACAGAGTGTGTTCATAAACTGCATTAAGGTACAATTGTCCATAACCCTTAATTCTGTACGGTAAGTCTAAATCAAGTCATACTTGAGTTGATTGGAATGATGCCTAATCCTCGAAACAGATTTAAAAGGCAATTTTTGCTATCTCCAATTCTAATGATGGGATCAACCTTTAGAAATATAAACATTTTTACTCCAATTTATTATAAATATTTTGAAAGGTTTGTACTTGGCTTTTAGTTCCTGCCTCCGATTTCAAAGCAGTTACGATATTTGCAGTTTAGAATATGCTTCTCCTCTGTACAAGCCCAGGCACAGGTCAAATCGTGCTTTCGAAAAATTGCTGATGCAGATACAATGGGAAGTTGAATAAGTAGAACTGCAATTTATAACCATGAGTTAATTGAGCATATAAATTACAATAGAACTTTAATTATTCACCATAAAGGAGGGACATAGATTTTCTCAGCAAATCATTGGCAATCAGTGAATCAAAGGTCCCCAATATTTTGTCTAAAACAAAATTTACCTTTGGTTTGATCTACTTAGATTCCTTGTTACCCTACACTCAGTCCCCTCCTCCAGATTGTCCATGTACAATATTTGAGGCCCCAGCACCATCCGCGCAGCACGCCACTAGTCACCAACTGCCTAAGGAGAAAACCAACGCACTAAGGAAAAATCTAGCATGGCCAGTCCATCTAACCAGCATGTCTTTCAGACTGTGGGAGGAAACGGAGCATTCAAAGGAAACCCACGCAGACATGGGGAAAATATGCAGAATCCGCATAGACAGTAACCCAAGTCGGAAATTGAACCCTGGTCTTTGTGAGACGACAATGCCAACCACTGGATATACATGGATAGTTAACCATTGGACATCTACACGATGACTGACCTATTACTGATTTCATCAATACCAGAGATTTAAGTAAAAACATTCAAAACATAAAAATAAAGGAAAAAAAGAGGATTGTTACTATATTTTTTTTAAAGTTCTTCATATTTTAAAAGCTACAGTGAAAGCTGTGCAGCCTGGCTGCATTGTAAACCAGAAAGTTTCCTTAGTGTCAAACCTCATCCATTGCTCAGTTCACTGTACACTCATCACCCACCTTCTCTGTGAATGTCTTGTCAGAGGCGTGGCTGAAAGTGAGGTTGCCTCCAATCACAGTAACGTGAAAGCATCATCTCACTGAAGGAAGCAGAACAAACTTCGTATCAATAAATAATGTCAAATTGCTGACATTGGGAAAAGTGAAGCTGAATGGAGCACACTAATTATTTATATCAAATGCGTGACTGGAGTAGTATTGCTGTATTCCCCGTGGTTCATTTTTCATTCAAGATTGTTTTCCGGGCAATTATTCACATTACTGAACCCATCAACGGTAGCAATGTGAGTGGAATCAAAGAGATTAATTCTCAGAAACGAGGATTTTAATCAGACTGAATAAGATCCAAGGTTTGAGCTGTGATTTACTGGCCAGGAGTCTCTTGCCACTGCATTATGCAAACTGCTGTCTTACTCTGTCTTCCTGCACTCACGTGATATCATTCTGGTCACTGATACGTTTGCTAGTTTTGAAATTACAGTCACATTGTAGTTATTGTTTGGTATGGATTTGTGAATTAGAAATTCAACTGAATTAACAGCATTCAAGCTGCTCTCCATAATTTTAGGCTGTTACTTGCACTCCTTCATTTGCACGATGATTAAGTAAAAATTTGTAATCATTAATTATTTTTTGTAGCCATTTTTTATGTATCTGCTACGTTACTTCCCCAATTTTTTTTAAAATGAAGGGCCATATTGTTTTGCTCTTGGTTTGGCGCTTCTGAGGTTTGTCCTACATTGTTCCTAAATATGGAAATGACTGTTAGCAAAAACCTTTGGACCATGCACGTTATTATACTCTCATTACTGATTATTGTTGTGAAGAGAATGGCTTCTTGGTCCACAGGAGTGTAATGGAAAGAAGCCACAGATCAATTCAAAGCAACAGTAAAAGGGTATGTTATTATTGCAGTGAATAATACTATATCAGAGGTTTCACACCAATGAGATTTGAGCAATTCAGGCTTGAATCCTAAACTCAATTTCAAGGTTTGTATTCTGGGTCCTTGTGCATTTTTAATCAGATCTGAGTACTGAACATTATAATCACCTAGTGTCAGCACTTGGCAGGTCTAAGTCAGGTAAAGCATAAGCTGTTCCAGTAATGAACATGGCAGATTACATCTACCGTATCTGCATTTCTTCACTTTCCCTGAGAACAGTGCTTTTTAGTTCGCCCCTGAATAATAATTTAACTTTTGTGCTAGGTTCACAATCATTTGGGACATGGGCTTGGCATTAACTCTCACACTCAATTCAAACGATCAATTGCATTAATAATATGTAAATGGAAGAAGAGTATACTATTACGATATGTCTTCAGGTGTCAGTTTTACACAATGTACTTCACCTCCTTTCATATTATCTGAAGAGGAAACAATGCAGCATTGAAAAGACAAGTAAAGAAAGTGACAGTCCTTTAATCAAAATACTGCGCAATACAAACAGTTAAAATACAACTCTGATTCAAGTAGTGGGTGATGTAAAGAACAAGACCTAGTGAGAAGAGCAGGGTATAAAAAGAGTGAGATTTCAGTGGGACTCTGGTAATTTGACATTATCATCACTGTGCTAAGCAAGACCCATCAGACAGGAGAAGGTCCGCTCAAGGAACAAGGTTGTGGTTACGCTTTCTCCACCACTCCAAGGGAATGGCCTCACCATTAAAGATGGGCGAATTGGCTGTCCTAGAGAGTGCCCTTCTAGGTTAAGTGGACACCTCATAATCCTTCAGCTCACCCTAACCCAGAACCAGTGTGCTACAGTCCTCAGTGCACGTGTCCCATCGCTGGAAACTGCGGATGATTCCGAAGAGGAACTTCAGCCTCGAACAGTGCTTGGCTCAAATCCGAATGGGCATCAAGCTGATCCAGATTTCAAGACCAGAGTTTGAAAGGACACAATTCTGGGGAGATGTAATCAACAGAAACAGGGTGAAGTAATCTAACATTTGTAACATGATTACAAATGCCACAATCATAACTGTCTTGACAAAATGTCTTGTCACAATCAACATCTTGTTCCATCAGACAGACAAGTACGCCCCATGGCAACACCCTCGCTCCAAGCACTGGTAACTGCTCAACTATGTCATCGTCAAGAGAGGAATCGCAAAGACATCGTATCAGCTGCTCGATGGCTGGAGGCCGCGCTTGCTGGGTGGATCATCTAATCTGTTCTGTGATCAGCAGTAATGCAGCTCTGAAGCAGTCATAGCAGCAGAAGCAAAGCACCAAAAAAATCCGCACTGAGGCACTGGACCCTGATAAGGGAAGTATATTCAGCTTGTGTCTTATTACCAACCTAATGACATCCAGTGACCCATAGATGCAGGATGTTCATTGCCTCGTCTAGTCTCAAGGCTTCCACAATGGATACCTGTGGAGAGACACTTGACCAGGAAACACCAAGGTTGGTTCAATAAGAATGACCAGATGATCCAGGACCTGATGAACTGCAGGCTCAAGGCTTTTTTGAAGCTGAAACAGCAAACCAACGTGAGCAAGAAGGCAGCTTTACAGATGGATGACAGCTCAGATTCTGAAAAAAAAACTCTGCAACCTAAACACCAGATATTGGGTGGTGGAAGTGCAGGAGTTCCAGCAATTAGCCACCAATCATGGTGCATAAGACTTCTTCAGCATGTGAAGACCACCCCATGCCCAAACATCCAAGGCCCCACCCCACTGTTGGCCAACAAAGGAAAAGTATTCATCAAGGACAGAGAGGCAGTCAGCATTCACTGAAAGGAGCATTTTGAAGAATCCTTAACAGAGATTCTGTTTTCAATACAAGTATGTTACCCACCACGAACTCAGCACAATGCCAACCTGGCATGAGGAAGAAAAGCCCATCAGCCCACTGGAAAAAACAAGGCATCAGTACCAGATAGAATCTCTGCTACAGCACCGAACGTGGCAGCACAGCACTACTGGTACAAATGCTTGACTTCATTTCCCTTTCTGGAAGAAGGACAACATGCCTGGAGATCTCAGAAATGCCATAATCATGACTGTCTTCAAGAAAAGTGACCAGTCCAACTGCAGTAACTGTAAAGGAAGTTTCCTGTCATAGGCCACAGGGAAGGTAATCACAAGTGTTCTCCTTAATTGTATTCCCCTGAGACTGAAGAGTCCAAGAGTCGCAATGTGGATTCTGCCCACTCAGCAGCACAACAGACATGATCTACCCTGTGCAGCAATCACAAAACCCCTCATTGACTCTGGTCTCCAATCTCTTTAAAGAGTCTGCAGGGTACAGGCACCACTTCAACAGCAGCATTAGATATTGTTCAATCCACAATCCTCTGTTCTTCCTGTCTTAAGTGCCTTGTCCTTTCCAACTGTAACACACACATACAGTAACACAGTGTCTTCTATCAGAGATCTCGTTCGACACCAGGTTCTGTGCAACATCTGCCATACAGAAACAGTTCCACTTGGAAAGAGCTTTGCATGTTTTCTCCATGCATAAATTCCCAGTGCTCTGAACTGCCAAACAGGAGAAGAAAACAGGCAGACTGCACCCCACTGCAATTAGCTCTCTATTTTACTCACTGCTTCTTAGTGGTTCATCCCCATGGCAACCTAAAGCGTGGTGTCATAATCAGGAAATCAATAGAACCTCCTTAAAATGTTCCCCAGCCTATTTGGCTCTTAAAGGGGAAATGGCACAAAAGAAAATCTAGGTTTTTTCCATCTGATGTGTGATTACATAATAATGAATATTGGATTAATCAAGTAATCAAAATTATCAGAAACACATGTAGATTGGATAATTAAAGCAAATACCTAAATTGAAAAGAGATGAGCCTTGGGAGTCCCTTGGAAGTTTGTAAATAGATGATGATATTGATGTACTTGTTTTTATCCTACACGTGCTTTGGTCCACCTTGTTGTCTAACGAGGGGCATACATGCGATGGGTCATGAGAGGGCTGCTCTTGGATTTTTTTTGAGAGTGCCCTAGTGCTTCACATCGTTAGTGTACGCTTGACCTGGACCATTTAATGGGCAACACGACAGCTCAGTGGCTATCGCTGTGCTGTGCAGATATATGGATTTCGGCCTGTGTCTGTGGAAGTTTGCGCATTCTCCCCATGCTTGCGTGGGTTTTCTCCGGGTGCTCCGGTTTCCTCCCACATCCCAAAGATGTGCTCTTAGGCTAATTGGCAAAACAAATTCTCCCTAAATTGTCTCAAATTTGGTTTTTAATCCATAGATCTATAAACATGGACAGGGATCGTGGGTAGGGGTGGGAACATCAGGGTGGCGGTGCTGGCTCATTGGGCCGAAGGGCCTGTTTCCCGTGCTGTTTTGTTCTTTGTTCTATCTCAAAGCCTCTTATTTTATGTTAAACGTTGATCAGGAAACATTATGCTTGCACTCAGAATGCACTATAAATTCTAAAAGGAATAGATGTCAAAAGTGTAGCTCGTTATTAAATTCAGATCCGAACCTTACTTTATCTTTAGCAATATAATACGTAAAAATAATATATGCTTTGTTGCTATAGCGACAACATTACTTTGAATGATACAGCTACCACCAGCAGCCTTGAGCTGCCTTGCCTTGATGGGTAATTAGCTCCTCAAGGTTGATACTGATTGCAGTGCCTTGAGAAAAAAAAATCATGTTGTCACTATTATTATCAATCAAAAGTTTGATAAATGCTGCAGTGTGGCATTCCCTGTGGTGCTCTTGTCAAAAGGTTTGGGACATTCCTATAAAGTTATCACCAGTCCAGTCATTATCTTTTTAGTGCTGAGTCATTTGTTCATGCATATCAGGTCTGAGGAACAAATGCATGGATGAACTTTGAGTTCATTTGGCAGCTTTTAACTGAATAGCTGGCTTTGTACTTTTTGTTCATGCCTGGATAAGCCTTCGTTTAGTCACATCGGATAATAATATATGTACTTTTTAGAATCTTCCTCTGCCAAGGCAATGACAGCTCCTTTTCCCTAGAGGTAAAATATGCAGGTATTCATAGTCTACAGTCAGAAGCCCAGCTATCTATAAATAATAACTTACATTCAAAGTAATGGATATTTCTAGCACCTTGTGTGAAAAGCCTTCTTGCTTGTCTCTGTTCGGATGTTCACCAATCAAAATATTGACTAGCTGATGGTTTCTGGGAGTTCAGAGGGTTGGACGGTGTGTTAGAGGGTCACGGAGGTTGAAAAGCCATGGGATTGAAGGAGAGTCAAGAGAATGGGGGAGTCATGGTGAGGATCAGGAGGATACAGTGAGCATTTGGGAGTGGAAGGGAAATCAGTTATGCAGTTACCCAGGAATTAGATGTCTTTTATTCCTGTTGAATATTTCCTGGGTAGCTGTGCATATATGTTGAGTCAGAACGCTCCAACATCTGCAACTTTGTGGCAGTCTTTTTAGGATGTCACACAAGCAAATTGTGCCCGTCAGAGGTTGATGGGTGGCATGGTGGCACAGTGGTTAGCACTGCTGCCTCACAGCGCCAAGAACCCAGGTTCAATTTTGGCTTCGGGCGACTATCTGTGGTGAGTTTGTTCTGCCTGTGTCTGCATGGATTTCCTCCAGGTGCTCCAGTTTCCTTCCACAATCCAATGATGTGCAGGTTAGGTTGATTGGGAATACTAAATTACCTATTACTGTCAGGGTAAATATGTGGGGTTAGAGGGGTCAGGACTGGATGGGATTATTGTTGGTGTAGACTCGATGGGTGAATGGCTTCCTTCTATACTGAGGGGACTTTATGGATTTTATTGAAATTTGGTTCAGTCCTTGCACTGGGACTTCTGAATGGTCCTATAGTGCAACTTATTGAGTACGACCATCCAGAGACCTGAAGATTTGGCTCACGTTTCAATTCAAATACCTTTCTTCAATAGTGAAATGGCACGTAACTAGATCACCAACCTTGATAGCCATGTTATAATGTTCACTTTATGTTCCACAGGCATTTAAACCACTTGCTGATTGGTTAGAAATGTAGAAGGCTTCATGAGTTTCTATGATATGTCCAGGAGAAAGCTTTTGATTGTTTGCTATCTAAATGTTGTATTCTCAATTTATAAATCAGTGGATATCTTGCAATGTTAGATGGTGTTGTAGAAAGCTGTAGTCATACTAATCAATATAATAATCAATTTCCATGATTTACAAATACCTTCCTTACATTACATAGCATTGATGTCTTTTTCAGGAGATACTTTTAAATGTTCTTGGCAAAATGACTAAGTATGTACAACATACTTAGTCATTTTAGTTATGAATAAATGAATTTCCATATCTAACAAATCACTATATTTTTATCTGGAAACGGAGGAGATACGTGCAGTGTATATTCAGTGGATAATTGTTTCATGTTTTAGACAAGTTGAGCCCAAACTTAATAGCTAGCTTGAAAATAATTGAACTGATTCTCGTAAATGCATGAACTTCACTAACAAGGCAGTGTTCTTATTTCTGGGACCGAAACTACAAAATCGATCCAAAGATCTGAAAGAGGCATGTTTGTGCTTATAAACTTTAAACTGCATATATTGCAAATCTCAAATACAGAAAGGCATTACAGAAATGCACAACAGACCTACATCTGTAAACAAATAATATAAATGATCATTATGGGTGTTGATAGATTATCGCCAAAGTCTTCCAACCTTTACTCTTTTCAGAATTGTTATGTATTCTCTCTATTCTCATTGTTCTCCATACCATAATAAGAAATCGATAATGGCCTACCAGCTACTTGATTTCTTATGAAGGGAGAAAGTTATTTTTAAAGTATCATTTAACTGATAATTATCTTGAATTTGGTGCCTCAAGCTAATCTTTTCTAAGCAAGTTTACTTATCTCTTAAGATTCATTGTTGGCTAAAGGTGAGTTGCTGAAGGTTGACTCAAGACTGAGCATAAATTGAGAAGTGGTCTACATTGGGTCAAAGAACAAAACAGCACGGGAAACAGGCCCTTCGGCCCAACGAGCCCGCACTGCCACCTCGATGTTCCCACCTCTACCCATGATCCGTTTTCCTTCCATATAATCCATCCTCAAATTATGCCTGTGCTATGGAAACTGTTATATGGCCAATATCTAAAATTATACCTTGACAGTCTAAAGGAACATTGCACAATAACTTTGTCCTAGAATAAGAACGTAAGAATTAGGAGCAGGAGTAGGTCATCTGGCTCCTCGAACCTTCATTGCCATTCAATAAGATCATTGCTGATTTTTTCGTGGACTCAGTTCCACTTATCCATCCATTCACCATAACGCTTAATTCCGTTACTGTTCAAAAATGTATCTATCCTTGCCTTAAAAACATTCAACAAGGTAGCTTCACTGGGCAAGGAATTCAGAGTTTTACAACCCTTTGGGTGAAGAAGTTCCTTTTCAGTTCAGTCTGAAATCTGATATATCTGCTTTCCCTTATTTTGAGGCCATGCCCTCTGGTTCTAATTTCACCAACCAGTGGAAACAATGTCTCATCTTCTATCTTATCAATTCCCTCCATAATCTTTTGTTTCTATAAGATCTCCCCTCAGAAGGCAGCCTTCTCAACTCCAGAATCAACCTAGTGAATCTCTTCTGCACCCCCTCCAGTGCCAGTATATCCTTTCTTAAGTAAGGAGACCACAAATGTATGCAGTACTCCAGGTGTGGTCACACCAGAACCTTATACAGCTGCAACATAAACTGTCTGTTTTTAAACTCCATCCCTCTAGCAATGAAGGACAAAATCCTATTTGCCTTCTTAATTACTACTGCATCTGTAAACCAACATTTTGTGATTCATGCAAAAGGGTACCCAGGTTTCTCTGCACAGCAGCACACTGCAATTTTTTAACCATTTAAATGTTTTGCTGTTATTCCTACCAAAATGGATTACCTAATATTTACTAACATTATACTCCATCTGCCAGATTATTGTCCACCCAGTTAGATTATCTGTATCTCTTTGCAGACTTTCACTGTCCTCTGCACTGTTTGCCCTGCCATACATCTTAGTGTAATTTGCAAATTTTGACACTACACTTAGTCCCCAACTCCAAATCATCTATGTAAATTGTAGAATGTCTCCCAGCCCTGTGATTCTCATGATATGTTTTCTATATCAGCAATCTTCTTTGACTTTAATGGAGTTTAGAGATCATATATGATGGTTCATCACAGTTTATGCAATTTGGTTTTTCCACTTTTTCAGGTTGTGGGCCAGTAATCAGTTGTTTCTGAACAAAAATGCTCAATCCAGTTCTGTAATTGAGTTTAAACAATGGCCAGTGCAGCAATCCATTTGTTAATGTGAATTGTTGCTTTAAAAACTTGTAATTTAAAAATATCACTTACGTTCTTAGAGTTTAATAAGATGTTTTTGTTTGCCTTAAGTCAAATATCACTTATAAATATGACCTCATTCCCTCTGAACTGGATTGTGACCAGTGTACCAGTGACCAGTGTAATGTTGAATCATGTACAAAATAGATAGTCGGAAGCTTTCTCCCAGGGTGGAAGAGTCAATTACGAGGGGCATAGGTTTAAAGTTTGAGGGACAACGTTTAAAGGAGATGTGCAAGGCAGATTTTTTACGCAGAGCATTATGGGTGCCTGGAACTCATTGCCAGGAGAGGGTGGTGGAAGCGAATACGGCAGTGACTTTTACAGGGCGTCTTGATAAGTACGTGAATAGGATGAGAATAGAAGAATATGGTCCCTGGAAGGTAAGGAGTTCTAGTTAAGTCAGGCAGCATGGTCGGTGCAGGTGTGGAGGGTCGAAGGGCCTGTTCCTATGCTGTAATTTTCTTTGTTCTTTATATACCCGAATCAAACATACTGGACAAGGTATCAATCTTCAGGAGAAGTAAAGTTAACATTCTATCTCTTGGCTTGGGCTACAAAATATGAAAAAGTTTTATTCAAAGTACAGTACTAATTACAGAGTACTGTGGTCTGCATAACTTAATTATTCTAGTTTTGATTTAGGAAGTAACATGGCAATGCTTTACTAATTCTGTCACTCAATACTTAGACAATAGCTTCCTTTAACAATAGTGTACAAAGTTTGTGTTGAGCATGATTGCAAGAGTAATGCAGCTCAAAGGTAGAAAGGATTGAGTGCAAAGGTGGAGAAGAGTTAAATTGGTAAATTGGTGAAGAGGGCAGATACAAATTTGTGGCCAGCATGAATAGATTTGACTGGATTATCTCCTTAGGTTCTGACAGATTTTGACCCAAATCAAACTCACTATCAGAAAATTTTCCAGACAGTTTTCTGCTATATTGATTGGAACTGAGTTAACAGCAGAATCTAGTTGACATAAGGTTTAAAAATATTCAAGTGCAACAGCGAAAGGAATAAATAGTGACGGAGAACACAAAAACTCCATGCACAAAATCAGGTTCCTTGCTTTCTAACAATTTTGTAATACAATTGTAAAACAACAATACTCAAAAATTACAGAGTATGAAACAAATAAAATGTGCCATTGATTTCTACTTACAGATGTTATTACATTTTCTTTAAATTGGCAATTTGACTCATGTCTAATTTCGAACTATTACTGTGTACAGAATGTATTTTTCTTCCTTTCAGCTGTTGACACATCTGTGGTTTCTGAAGTTTACTGTTTGTTCTTTAAATTTCCAACAATCACAGTTCTTTTACAAATCATGTGTATCACTAACTGGTGCCACATAAGATAATTTAGGGTTTATATAATATTTTGGGTAGTAATCCAGATGGTCTTTTTTAGAACTTTACAGCACAAAAGGAATCCCTTCAGTGCATTGTGTCTGCCCTGGCCTCGAGCGCGTATGCAGTCCAATCCCATTTTCCAGCACTTGGTCTGCAGCCTTGTCTGCTGCGGTGTTTCAAATGCTCGTCTAAATGCTTCTTAAATGTTAAAAGTGTTTCCAAGTTTCCCAACCTTTCAAGCAGTGAGTGCCAGCTTCCCACTATTCTCTGGGTGAAAATGTTTTCCCTCCAATCCCCTCCAAATCTCCTGCTCCTTACTCACATCCGTGTCCCTGATTATTGACCTTCCCACTAAGAGGAAAAGTTCCTTCATATCTAGCCTTTCTATGTCCTTCATAATGATGTGCACCTCTATTAGGTCCCCCCTCCAACTCCTCTGCTCAAAGGAAAACAGCCCCCACTTAGCCAGAAAATTGTTAAATATTTTGTCTCGCTTTGCAGCAGTTTAGCTTCTTTAAGTTTCATGTTAATATAGTGTCTCATTTCCTCTTCACGTCGCAACATTAAGGACCATTTTCTACTTTGAATTTATTGATGCTTGAACTGTCAAACCTCTGATGAAGGGTCATGATGAGCGATGAGCTGTTCTGTTGGAAATGACCAGGGAGGTCCCAAGTTCAAAGGATCCTGCATCCAAATGAATATACAGCCATTATTAACTGTTGAAATTGCATTTTTAATGTTCCAGGTCCCCCAGGATGAATGGGGAGGATATCCACTGGGAAGCAAAGATGAGGAGATCCCTTGCCGAAGGATGAGAAGTGGCAGCTATATCAAAGCAATGGGAGATGAAGAAAGTGGCGAATCTGACACCAGCCCCAAAGGTTCCCCCAAAGCTACTAGTCTGCATGAAACGCTAATGAAAGCTGCTGGTCAGAAAATAGATCATCAGAAGTAAGCATTCCTTTCATTCTCAGTTGCGTGTGCGTGCGTGTGTGCGTATGTGTAAGTAATTATTGCACCCCCTGCTCCTTGTTACGTTGTATCACTGAAGTACCCTATGTGCAATATACATAATTTAGAAGGTAGAGTGAGGAAAAAAAGCTTTGAAATTTACATGATGTTATAAAATTGCAACACAAAAAGGATCAGAATACAAACTGGACTAATTGTAGCTGAACACACTTTGTGTATGGTTGTGAACAGCAATGTACTGTATTCAGTTGTGGGCAGCCTGCCTCCGGAATAAAAATATTGGACTTGGAGAGGTTGCAGCCGACATTCACCAGAATATTAAAACTAACAATTAAGTTATGAAGGCAGATTGCATAGACTGTCCTGATTTATTTGACTGTTCAAGGTTTAAGGTTGCAACCTCTCCAAAGTGTTCATGCTGATGAAAGATTTAAAAGGGTAAATAGAAACTATTTTCCTGGATGAATTAGTCCAGGATAAGTAGGCATAACCTGTAAATTAGAGCTAGTCTGTTTGGGGTGATGTGCCAGGTGGAAATCAAGAATATTCTTCCCCAAAATGCTACTAAGGCTAAGTCAGGATTGAAAATTTTGAAGCTGAAATCAATGGCTTTTTCTTCAGCAGTGGTGTTAAGCAATATGGAGCTAATGCATATAAATAGAGTTCTGATACAAATCTGCCATAATCAAATTGAGTGACCAAGCAGGCTCAACAGCATAATAGCTTATTGCTGTTCTTACATTCCAGTGTTCCTGTTTATTAGTGGAGCTGAGTATTGGATTTACTGATGTAGACACTTGAAACCATCACATGATTCATAAAATACTACATGAAGGAGGGTGTGTGGCACATGGTCTATTAAATGTTGCATTTGGTGGGCGGAATGTGGTGCTGCTGAATGATAGGTGGTATATGGTACACAGTGACTGGAGGGAAAACGATAACAAATGATAATGCTGAAAATGATTTTGTTTGTCAAATCCAGTACTTTTTTCCCATTTTCCTGAAGTGTTACTTAGTTTGTGAAAGAGGGTGAGTGACAGCAATAACTGATCCGAAGCTAAAATAAATCCACTTCCACCCAGATTGCCAAATGAATAGTCTAAGCAAAATGTCAATTGTGGACATCCTGATATTTCTGCCGAACACTGAAACAATGAGCACAGGATATAAGATCCAATTAATATTTCAGTGTTGCAAACCTGAACTACAACGGTGCAGTGATTGAATTTTTTGAGTTGTCCTTATTTAACACTTCAGTGAGTTCAACATGGCATATAATTAGTGAGGGAAAATGTGGTGTTTATTTTAATGAAAATATGTGATAAATACTCCATGTATATTTATGCAATTTGTCAAAAACAGTAACAACTTGAGTATAGAAACAAGAATTAGAGGCAATGCACATCAGTATTTGAAAGGAGAAGCGCAAGTTTTGGGTAGGATCTGTTAAACAAGTTAACCTGCTGTACATTTTGGACTCGCTTTTTATTTGAGACTGAATTTACACAAGATATGTTTAACACGCTGAAAAATGCTAATGTTAAACTTTGCTGTTATTGCATCCAAAGATACCAAGAAATCATAGTTTTTTTTCCTGATATCTGCAAGAGCCAATGCGCAATGCTTATCTGCTATCAAAAGATTCAATATCATCCATTTATTTGTTTTTCATAGAGAAGATATGTCATAGAACTGAAAGATGCTAAATATCTCAAGACAGCAGCTCACCAGAAAATTCAGCAACAACAATAGTTGTAAGTTAGTTACGGGCAGTATTTAAGTGGTGCAGTTCACTATTAGATGCAAGTTGTTAGCCTAGAAATTGGTCCACAATTTCCAGGATGTTACTGTGGTGGGTGGGAATTTCATGTGTGCAGTCCTAACCAGAAATTGTCAGACCACAAGTTTGGATAAAGACAGTTATGTGGCCTTTATTCAAACCAGAAGCAAGTATTATTCCTACTGCCCCAGGCAGTGAAGTTCCTTAAAAGTTATTGATTTGGGTGATGCACCGTGATTTGTCACTATTCAGTAAGGCCGCGCACCTCCGCCCAAGTTTTACAAACCTAGACGTAGAGGGAAGACTAGCTGCACGTCTTTATTCAACCTACCCGCTGTTGATAGCAACAAAGATTTAATCTAATAAGGTTCCCTTTCTCTTGGATAGTTTCATACTCAATAGTCACGTTTAAAAAGGAACCAATTTAACCATGCCTTCTTAAGACGTGTGTATATCTATAATTAACTATTAAAAGAGAAGGAGAAATGATAAAACACTTGTCTGCACTCATACAGATTAGAGATAAGAATTGTGTTCAATAGTAAGTACATATTAAAAAAAGTTGCAACGAACAATTCTTGCGTTGCCAGGAATAGATGATCATATGCTGCGGCTGTTATGATTATTTTCAGGAATTGTTTATTTCTATTGATGAACAGTTAATTATTTGGTTCAGATATCCTGTTGTTCAGTAAAGATTTCAGTTCTTTTCCCACTGCAACACTTCTGTTGGCTTGTCAGATTTCATAGAAAGAAAGTTTTAGATGTTACTGCAAAAGCTGGTTATCTTTGCAGGGGCCCTGCCTCTGTTATTGTATTCCCTTTAGTGTTATGAACTTTCAACAGCTTTTCTCACATCAGAGACATGAGTCAACAGACAGACAGAGAGAGCCATGTAGGCTGGTAAAAGGTAGACTTTTAACCCCCAGATATGTATATTCCAAGAGCAGTCAATTGTTCTAACCTGTCTAGGCCATTAGACCCATGGTCTTGGAGATGAGGGGCTATTATGAATCTTTATCCTTACTGAAGATGGATGGTTTTACCCATACCTTGTTTGAAAGCACAGAGATGGGGTCCAATGTTCCAAAGAGAAACCTCTGGAGCCATTCATGTCAGTGACTAATTATACATTGTTAGCCATTTTCGGTGCCAATGTCCATTTTTAAAAATAGAAACTCGGGTCTTTTGTTTTAAAGTCCAGTATTTCCTGTATAATTCTAGGGATTTCACCCATCGTTGGAACAAATGTATTGGAAAAAGGGGCCTGTCACCGTATGCATTCTTAAATAAAAATGTTAAAAGCATTGGTGTAAAAATGGAAATTATTCATTTGCTTCTCAGCAATCGTCATGCACATGAAATGGGTCTTTTTATTGTAAGGTAGAAGAACCCCTCACACATTGCTTTGAGAATGTTTGGAGAGCTTTTGTCTTCTGAATATTTTGTTATTTGAAAGAAGTGTTGTTGAACCAGTGGAATCAGATGCGAACATTGCCAGTCAGTGCGAGCAGATGCAAAAACCACTAAGTGATAACTGCGACCTCCTTTGGCCCAGAAGTGGTACTGCAGCACTATTATAGAACCATAAAATATCACAGCACAGAAACAGGTCTTTTGGCCCTGCTTGGCTGTGCTGAACCATTTTCCTGCCTAGTCCCACTGACCTGTACCTGGACAATATCCCTCCACCTGGACCATATCCCTCCACATTCCTCTCATCCATGTGTCTGTCCAAATTTTTCTTTAATGTTAAAAGGGAACCTGCATTTATCACTTCATCTGGCAACTCATCCCACACTCCCACCACTCTCTGTGTGAAGAAGCCTCTTCTGCACTTTTGAAGTCTCTCTCACTATGGAGGAGTGAAACATCAATGTGGGAGCAGACCCCTCAAGACTATTCTTCGTGAGATCATGACTGACCTTCATCCTAACTCCTAGCAGCTGCATGGTTCCATATCTTTGAATACCCCTGGGCTAAGAAAAGTCCATCAATCTCAGATTTAAACATTTAAAAAGCTATCATTTATTGTTTTTTGTCAGAGAGACTCTGCCACTTCTACCAAAACTCTCTCCTGAATGGTGTGGCCCTGACTTTAAGGTTCTAATCCTCTGATCATAGAACCAGAGTTTTTCGCTCTTTTTTAAAAATTTCTTGCAAGATCTTTTGATTTGATCTGATTTATCATTGTCACATGTGTTGGGATACAAAGTGTATACTTTGCAGACAAAACATACTGTTCATAGAGTACATAGGGGAGAAGGAAAGGAAAGAGTGCAGCATATAGTGTTATCGTTACATATAAGGTGTAGAGAAAGATCGGCATAATAAATGGTAAATGTATTCAAAACTTTGATGGCAACAGGAAAGAAGCTGTTCTTGAGTCAGTTGGTACATGCTGTCAGATCTTTGTATCTTTCTTCTGGCAGAAGAAGGTGGAAGAGATTGTCCGGATACTTGATTATACTGGCTGCTTTTTCAAGACAGCGGGAAGTGTAGACAGAGTCAATGGATGGGAGGTTGTTTGTGTGACGGACTGGGCTACATTTACAACCCTTTATAGTTTCTTGCAGTCTTGGTCAGAGCAGGAGCTATATCAAGCTATGATGTATCTGGAAAGAATGCTTTTTATGGTGCATCTATAAAAATTGGTGAGAGTCATAGCAGATATGTCAAATTTCCATAGCCTCCTGAGAAAGTAGAGGCATTGATGGGCCTTTTTACTATAGTGTTGGCGTGGAGGGACCAGGACAGCTTGTTGGTTATCTGGACACTGAGAAATTTGAAGATTTCGACCATTTGGACTTCAGCATTGTTGATGTAGACAAGGGCATGTCATAGAATCATAGAAACCTTACAGTGCAGAAAGACACCATTCAACCCATCGAGTCTGCATTGATAAACAATTCCACCCGAGCCCTATCCCTGTAACCCCACATATTGGCCCTGCTAATCCCTCTTTATGCATCCTAAGAGGCAATTTGGCCGATGCATCTAACCCGCACATCTTTGGACTGTGGGAGGAAACTGGAGCACCCGGCACAAACCCACGTAGATATGGGTAGAACATGCAGACTCCACACAGACAGTGACCCAAGCTGGGAATCGAACCCAGATCTTGGAGCTGTGAGGCGGCAGTACTAACCACTGTCCCACCTCGCCGCCCCACTACGTCCTCCACTATATTTTCTGAAGTCGATGACTATCTCCTTCATTTTACTGACTGAGGGAGAAATTATTGCTATCGCACCATTTCATCAGATTCTTTATATCTTTCCTGTTCTCTGTCTCATCATTGTTTGAGATCTGACCCACAATAGTGGTATTATCAGCAAACTTGAAAACTGAGTTTTTCCATGCAGTCATGAGTATATAAGGAGCATAGTAAGGGACTGAGGAACACAGCCTTTGAGGCACCAGCTGAGAATAATTATGGAGGATATGTTGGTGTCTATCCTTACTGGTTGTTGTCTGTGGGTTAAGAAGTCTAGGGATCCAGTCACACAGGGAGGAGCCAAATCCTGGGCCACGGAGTTTGGAGATGAGTTTAGTTGGGATAATGGTGTTGAAGGATGAGCTGTCATCAATAAATAGGAGTCCAACATAGGTGTCTTTGTTATCCAGATGTTCCAGGATTGAGGGCAGCTGATCTATGCAATGAAATCAATACTGGGTCCCATGCCTCCCTACCAAAAACACTCTTGATAAATTCTAGAGAAACTAATTAGACCCAGTTATTGTGAGGGTGGGAGAGTACTCTTGCCCCTGTGGAATCCTGAAGTGTTTTTTTGTTAAAACTTCATAAATTATTTATTTTTCCCTTGGCAGCTGCAGGGAATTCAGAATGGAGCAGATTCATCAGTGACTAATTTCTGAATGGGATCCTTCATTAGGCACCTAATTTCTATATTTAAGGGGGCTATTGCTTGTTTTCAGGAGCAGTTGAGCTCATTTGACTAAATGGCAACATCAGAATAACATCAAAAGCAATGGTTCGATTTCCATTCTAGCTGAGGTAGATTTGGCACCTGCCTCCCAGCCCTGCCCCTGATAATGAAAGACACTGACACACCACCACTGACAAAAGCAGCCAAGAAAACAACTCGGGCTGAAACATTGGAGGGCAACAGGCCTGAAGCTACGTAATCATGAAATTGGTGCTACATGAATTTGCGAATCTGGAAGTTAAAAAAAAATTCTTCCTTTCTTCGTGATCACATATGAACATTTGTTTTAGTTGTCCACAAAAGCCAGACACAATATACACCTATTTTTGTCCTACTGCATCGTAATCCATCTCCACTGTATAACAAAAATAGAGTTGTGCCTTTGTTAAATTAGCTGGTAAAAGAATTCTTAACAGATCTGCTAACCCACTTGTTACTAATGCTATGCCGCCCCACTTCAACTCAATTATATCATCTTGATTTACAGAATTTCTTTACAACAGATTACAGCTAATTTTTTTATTGTAGCTTCAGCGTTAAAATAATAATGCTTAATTGACTTACAATTTAGAAGGAATATCAGTGCTCATCAGATTGAGGCCCAGTGAAGCAGGCATGTTTTGAAATTGTTTTTGAATCTCATTGTGGTAGTTGGAGAAGGCAGGTAGAGGTTACTGAATTGGTTGAGCAGCCAAATCGTAATGAATGGCAGAGCAGGCTCCAAGTGTCAAGTGACCCTCTCCTGCTCCTGTTTTTAATGTTTGGATGTTTTAGTCCACTGTTATTTTTCTATATTTCTCTAATTCAATTCAATTTAAAGTTAAGATGTCTTCTCGTGTTGTTATTGTCAAGTAATGCCTGAAGTTACCAAATAATGAATTTGGTGCAAACAAAACAGTTAAAACATTATGAATTTGTGAATCTCAAACCTTTCTCCGTGACTTCACTTTCTCTGTAATAGTACTTTCTCTCTTCCTCATGTGTGTTCTCACCAGAAAGCTCTTGGGAAATTAGAATAAAAGCTACCCATGTGATAGGTCAATGTGATTTATTCTTACAGATGTTCTGAATCAGATACTACCTGTTACATATCTTTGTGCCATTTGTGAGTGGCTGTAACAATAGCCCAGAATTTGTAGGCTTTAGCATACAAGAGGTTAGGACATCAGTAAAGGACAATCCCAGCTTTGGAATTTAGGCAACTAATTGATAAAGCTGAAAGGATAAAGAGAAAAGCCAAAAGAGAAGTAACCACTCAATTGTCTTGAGAACAAAATTCTAATTTAAATAAACATTTACAGTATTAATCTCTCCCAAACATCCATTAAATCTCATTGGAAATTGCATTCTGAAGAAAGGACAGCTAAGGACCATATGATAGATAGGACGGCATTAATTTTGTGCTGGTGATGCTCCTCTTTTTGGCCATTTAGAACAGAAAAGTAAAATGCTTTTAAAAAGCATGAAACGTATAAATGATGTTGAGAGAAAGTTGGATATGCTCATACAAGGAACACAAAGTTAGGATGCAGGTACAGCAAGCAATTAGGAAAGCAAACTTCTGGTCACCCATATTATAAAAAAATTATTAAACTAGAGAGAGTGCAGAAAAGATTTACAATGATGCTACAAGGACTTGATGGTTTGAGTTATAAGGAAACGTTGGATAGACTGAGACTTTTTCCTTTGGGGCATACAAGGCTGAGGGATGATCTTATAAAGATCTATAAAATAATGTGTGGCACAGATCAGCTGGATAGTTTAATTTCTTTTCCCAAAGGTAGGGGAATCTATAAAACTAGAGGGCATAGGTTTAACTTGAGAAGGGAGAAATACAAAAGGGTCCAGAGGAGCAATTTTTTTCACACATAGGCTCATGAGTGTCTGGAACAAGCTGCCAGAGATAGTAGTAGAGGTGGATACAATTTGGTCTTTTAAAAAGTATTTGGTTACATAGGTAAGATGGGTATAAAGGAATATGGGCCAAATACGGGTAATTGAGATTACCTTAGTAATTTAAAAAAAGGCAGCATGGACAAATTGGGCTGAAGGGCTTATTTGCATCCTATAACTCTGTGTTGAATGTTATTGTGAGGTGATTGGAATACAAAAATAAAAAAGTATTGTTACAGTGTTTGTGGCTTTGGTAAGAACACAGCAGAAATACTGCACAATTTTGATCTTTATATTCAATAATTAATTAGCAGTAGTAAAAATAAGGTTTATTAGATTGGTCCCTGGGAAAAGAAGGCTGTTCTATCATGAAAGGTTGAAAAAATTAGGTCTCTGTTCTCTAGAGTTTAGAAGAACGAAAGGTGATTTCATTGAAACATTCACGATTATGAAGAGGCTTGGCAAGGTAGATGCTGAGACATTGGGTGGAATCTTTTTCCAGCGAATGAGACCTGTGCATCAGCTCTTTCTGGTAAGATCCACGTGGGAGAACTTTCCCTGGAATCAGAACCCGATGGCAAATGATATAGGCTGATTTCCTGGATACTTGTAGTTGGCAGTTACCTCATTGTCCGCACCATAAATTCTCTCAGGAATAATTTCATTAAAAGATGTTTTTTTTTCCAGAATCAGCAACTGGTTATCATATGTTATTTTTGTCCAGTTTGAGAATTGTGATCACACTATTTTACAAATTTCATTGCTGAGTTCCTACCGTTTACTTTGGTATTCCTTATAAGATCCACAAGCACCATATCATCAGCATACTTCTGGATCATGAAGTCATGTGTTCTGATTGATAATTATCTGTATAGAGAGTGAAAAGTAAAGATGAAAGTACACAGTCCTGAGGAGCTCATTAACATGAGCTCCGTGTAAATCCCAGAGGAAAACCCTCTTTAGATCCTGTTGAGAGGAAATCACTGATCCAGAGTGATCAGTGGGAGATTGATGTCAGGGTTCTCAACTTCTCAATAAGTTTGAATAATTGCATGGCATTAAAAGCTGAAGAGAAATCAACAAAGTTATCATGAGCAGAATTGCCTAAACTGTTACATCAAATGAAGGCCAGAACAGCTTCAGACACTGACTTACGAGATTAAGAGGCAAAGTGTACCATTAATATGAGGAAGAAAAGGATCACCAAGATACTTTGACACAATGTTGTCAAAATATTTTGATTATTGATGGGAGAACAATTGGTCGGCAATCATACAGCTCAGCAGGCCACGGCTTCACACGACTAGAATGATATTGGTTGATTTCTAGCAGTCAAGTACAGTAAACATGTCAATTTCTCAAACACCAGAGAGAAGAGAACTGTCAACTGATCAGCACATTCCTTAAGAATTTTCCACTGGGCCGTGTACCTTCTGTGGATTCACTCGCTTGAATTGCATCTGTTTCCCATTTGTTGATGATAACACAAGATCCTTCTCATTCACCAAGCGAAGCCTGCTGTCGAATCACACGTTCCTCAAAGTTGTCATTTTCAAACCAACCAAAAACTCAGAATGCACTTACAACATCACGAGGATTATCTGCAGACATATATGATTCATTTACCTATTTTGAGATGAAGTCTGACATTTTTCACACATGCTTTCATGCACCTCTAGGATTCAAGGATGTGTGCCACCAATAGAAATTCATGGCCAATCCTCAGTATTACCTGACAATATCTCAGATGGTATCACCTACTGGACCACTATCTATTCTTCATGACAGATAAATGAAGAATTTTATTTTCTCATCAAAGCCTCATCCTTTAAATAACTGGCTCTCTAAACTTCCTAAGCTTCAGCTTCCGTCTAAGACATCAGTACTAATTTTTTTAACTCTGGGTCAGCTTGCTGAACCTTAACCAATGAAGATCTGCTTAACATTTCCTTTGCCCTCATCTGAATTATGAGGGCAGTTTTGGATAGCCAGGCTGGAGTTATCCATCTGCATCTTGTTCAACCTCCTCTGACCGAGGCTATTTTTAGCCAGGAAATGACCCAAATGCCAGCAACCTTCTCTTTTAATTGCTTTGTTTCCTTGGCCTCATTTGGCTTCTCTGAAACCACTGGGATCCTAGCTGCCACCTGGTCAGTATGTAAGACCAGGTTGATTCTTTCCACAGGCTACCTTAGGGACAACTCCTAGAGTGACTGGAGTCCTGAAATAAAGTTTCACTTGAGTGCATATGATATCAAGTGACAACATGTATCCTTTCAGTATCTTATTACAACTCTTGCATTCACAATTCACTTGGGTGAGATTTTTTTCCCAGTAGGAGTGATTGGATGGGCTCCTTATCTCTAAGTAGGAAACAAAGGCTTCCTTATCTCATTTGAGTGGTATGGAGCCACTTATTCTGGCAACCTTGAAGAATACTGTACTCACAGCAGT
Source organism: Sphyrna mokarran (assembly GCA_024679065.1). Taxonomy (NCBI): domain Eukaryota; kingdom Metazoa; phylum Chordata; class Chondrichthyes; order Carcharhiniformes; family Carcharhinidae; genus Sphyrna; species Sphyrna mokarran. The sequence goes on from JAGIQG010000005.1 coordinate 103,344,792, forward strand.
ACATTTCAGGGGTTAACTGCTGTAATTAGAGGCACAAAATCGATAGATTTATCCTTGATTTTCCAACTGTCAGCTTGGAGATGACTTCCTTTGTTTCAGTGAAAAGACGTAGGTTTTTGGACATCACTCTGGTTCTCAGCAACTGCCTCTTTCATCTGAGAAGGGTTGCTCGAGCTTATATTTTTACTTTCCCACCCACGATTGTTTACTCTCACTCTGATCTATGATGGTGCTAACCTCGGATGTGAACATATTAAATATTCAAGGATCATAAGCCAAAAAAAATCCTAAATGAAAGTTTTAAATAATAATTCTTGGGATGAATTGCACACTTCAATTTTTTTTGCTGTCTTAGGGTCCTACCTCAGAGCTGAGCCTCCAGATTTCTGTTACAACCATGTGAAGTTGGGAAAATTGATTCCTTTCTCTTTCCACCTCGGTTTAAATGCTGTGTTGTAAAAGGCACACACAGACAGCTTTTCTTATAGATTGTACTTCACACCTTGCCTATAAAAAAAAACTATTTTTAAAAATTCTCCAATTCTCACTCACATATGCTTTCAAAAGAGTCACATGCACACACACACACACACACATATAGACTATGTTACACAGAGTTAAATTGTATAAATATCCAAAAAAAATTAATCATACACGGATTTTACAGGTTGACATGTTTTAGGCTTTGTTTAATGATTTCTTTTCCAGATTCTGCACAAGACAGTTTAAAGGCTTGATGGATGAGTCACTAGCTACTTGGTTTACATTGAAGATGCTGCCTGTGGTGCTTTGGCTGGTTACGTGCAGGCAGAGCATAGGCTTGCAGTATGGCTGGAGAGAGAGAGAGACAGGGATTGTGAGTTCTTGGCTTGCTGTCATCAACTCATGGGCTTTTTGGCCCTGATTCACTGACCCTGGAAAAACCGTTTCTTTAAACAGAAAGTGTTAGCTTGCTCATCACGTGACTTTCATTCACAAATGGCCAGTTACCAAATATAGTTGCAGCAAGCTGGGGAACCCTCATTCCAACTCCATCATTTAAAGTAATTGGATTATGTAGCCAGTGGAGTCCCCCTTCTCAGCCAAGATCCATCATCCAAAGTAATTGAATCTAATGGCTTGGTCCACACCCACCGGAATAACAGATTATGTCTGGATGACTGAATGGTTCAGGAAAGGACCATTTACAGTTGTTTAAATTGATTGTCTCTGGTGGATTATTTCTGGACAGCCCAGCACTGTTCTGATAGCTTTGTAATTTGCAGGATGAAGTTATGTAAAAATTTGTTGTTTTGTGGTTGCTTAAAATGTTGTTGGCAGACTTTTTAAACTTGTCCTGGGGTTTCAGCTCTCTCAATAAATAAAGCCATTTTCAACATAAAACATAATTTTATAACAATAGGATTTTATTGTAAAGGAATTATTAAGTGTAAAGTTTACATTTTTGGTATTTTCAATTATTTATTGGGCCATATGGCCTGAATATACACATTTCATGTATTGAGAGGAGTTATGATGCGTACTGTTTAAGATCACACAAGACTCACTGATTCAACATGATAGATAGTTATATGTACCATGACTCATTTAAATGTGCAAAGTAAATACACTTCAGTGAGTAGGTCATAGAGGTGAACAGTATGGATTTAACATCATTTGGTCACAGGGTATACTTTTCCCTTCAAGATGACACCATGAGGAGGAGGATCATGTAAGCAGTTTTGAACACAGTGCAAGTTGTTTGTGGTTGTACCTTTTAGTTCCATTATCGTGAACATTATTACAGATATTCAGGCATATCTCATACTGCATCAACAGACCTTGGGAATGAATCCATGAGAGGTGATCACCACTGAACAGATGTCACAGGAGAAGCTCTCACAAGAAGAAGGTTCACTCTGTGGCAACAATATGCTGTGGGCAGCAACAATAAGAAAAGTGTGGGATTTCGACTTCTCACAGGGAGATCCTATCTTTAGGAGATACCTGCTAATCAGATTGATTGGCACCTCTTGCAGTCCCAACAGTGTCAAGGCTCATTATTGGGCACTACGGAACTGCAAGCAGGCCAAAGATGAAGGGCCCAATGGACTCCGCATTTTGGTAAGTCAGGGTATTGTAAACAAGTTCAAATGACCTTTAACTGTGGGATTGTGTTTGGTGTAGACTTGATAGGCTGAAGGGCCTCTTTCTGCACTGTAAAGTTCTATGAATCTATTTCTTTATATATAATGAGGCAAACTGCCAATTTCAGTTTCCTTGCCCTTCCCCTACATATTATGAGGACAGTTTGGACTGGGCAAGAAGTTGATGGATGTGCCCACCTCCATACCAAATGGTGCATGGTGTAAAATCCAAGTTCAAGGTGGAAAGGCAAGGAATGGGACATAGAATGTCTGCACTTCAGATTCCCATGAATCCTGTTTTGACCCTAACTTAGGCAGAAGACAATTGCAACAAAATTTTTGCTGACCAAATTGGAGAGGGAGTCACTGTTCTATAACCTTTGTTTAGCTAATTATAATAAAGACTCTGTGGATCCAGAGCCAGAAAACCTAATCTCATGAAGAAGGATAAAGGGAATATTTCACAAGATGTAGCCACTTATAGGTAAGTGTTTCTGAGTCTTGGAGTTGGATTTACCCACCCTGACACAAGACCAAATTGCAGATTGGTCTGGATTTTAAAATTGCACATGGGACCGGTTTTGCAATTCTTGTCCCCATTCCCAACATCTGCAGTTTTCACAGACGTGGGAAAGGGGGCTGGTCACGAGCTACAGCCAAATGTCTTGGCATTGCCAGCTACATAGTAGAAGTGGATGTTTCAGACCTTCTATAATTTTCAAGGTCTTGGGTATGTTTCCAAAGATGAGTGGGTGGGATTTTGTGGCGGCATGCACCCCAAAATTGGAACATCCCACCTGAGGTCAATGCACCTTACCCGCTAAAAATCCCGCAGCAGGCAGAATGGGAAAATTCACCCCAATGTTTTTCACACCAACCTAAAGGTATCCTGAACCATCTGAAAAATAAGTTTGAATGATATTGTCAACTTCACATGTCATAATGAAGTACTGTGTCATAAGCTAGCAAGTGATGATACAGACAAATGACTAATAAATGGAATAGCATTGTGGCGAAGTCTTCAGATGCATTCGAATATATTATTAATTGACTGAAAGGTTATTCTGCATTTTATGATAGGGAAATTTGGATTTGATTGTGCAAAATGTACCCCTTGTTTTCGTGGTTTCCTTGAAGTTCAACTTAGTCATCTGCTTGTCTGTTTCGAAGCTTTAACCAGTGATTGAGCTTTCACTATCCTTGAAGTTCAGCTCAGCCATCCAATTTACTGTTCCATCAAAGGCTTTAATGTTTTCAATTTGGGAGAGTTTGTTAACACAATTGTTAATGGAAGCTTATTATGAATGCTGAGTTACAAACCTATTAATGATTCATTTCAGCAAGGAATGTTGGCAAGGGCAATGTGAGCTGTTGTTGACAGATTTATGGCTGGCGTGACTAAAATCAGGGATGCGCAAGAGACCCACATTGGAGGAACACAGAAATTTTGGACAGGTGGAGATGCTCACAGAAATTGGGAGGAGTCAGGCCAAGAAAGAATTTGAAAAAAAGAGAATTTTAGTTATTACTGTCAATTATAGCCAGATTATAATGGCCTAACAGTGTGATGAGAATTTCAGGGTGGGATTTTCTGGCTTTTTCTGTTGGTTGAATTTTTTGGTTCCGCTAAAGTTGATCCCTATCTTGAGTATTCTGTGCAGTGGTGGGACTGATGAGACATTGTTAACTGCAGCAGGACAAGAAAATCCTTCTATCAGCTAATGGTGAATCACCTCTACTACCAGGAAACTGTGCTGTAGAGGTGGGCGGTGAGGTGCTGGTAAATTCTGGCCAAATTGCTGAAGTTATCAACTCAGAGCTTCATTTCCTGCCCAGGGATGTTTTCTCCAATATCATACATTTGTGCTTGCCACCATGGCAAGTTTATGCTGCAGCTAGCCTGCTACATCTCTCCACATACAAACTCTGAATGTGGTTATTCTTCATTTGAATAACTTCTGTTATTACATTTAACTTTGTAAATAATGGAATTATGTCAATAATGATCATTCAAAAGAAACAAGCAGATGCAATCAGAGTAATTGGTAATGGTTTAATTTTTACAGAGGATGTTGATGCATCCAAAAATGGTGTAATGATTTCTTAAAGCAACAAAATAAAGGAAATAAGCATTTTATTAATTAGTTAATATAATATTTAAGGCAGAGAAAACGTAAAGAAAATGAACAGATCCAATATAACTGTTTTTTTAATATAAAACTACATAAACCTGCAAACCAAGAAATCTGATGGTGATTTTATTTTTTCACTTTGAGTTTGAATCTGGATTTATTGAGATTATTGTTTTCATTCAGTATTATATTACATTACAATCCTGCATTACCAATATGACTACATTTCAGAAGTCATTGGCTGTAAAGTGCTTTGAAGCTTATTGCAGAGGTCGAGAAAAATGTGATGCCAATGCAAATCTCTCTTTTTCTTTTTTCTTTCTCTGACTTTGCGGTTCTATATGTTTTCTTTTCACTTGCAGCCAGAACTATCTACAATCTGCAATTGAAGTGACCATCAACCATAGTTTAGATCCTTCTGGCAACGAGAACTCTCCTAAATTCCGCTCAAGAAATCAGAGCTATATGCGAGCTGTGAGCACGCTGAGCCAAGCTAGCTGTGTCAGTCAGGTGAGATCCAGTCCTTGGAGAAAAAAATAAATCCTCCCATTCTCAACATCTTTACGTGAGTAATGTCGGAAGTAATTTTCTGTGCTGATCTGTTTCAAAAAACACTAAACGTGGACAGAATTAACACTGTGAAGGGAAAGCTTTGAACAACAATACAACAATATGTAATTGTGCGCATTCAAAATCAGCTATTACCAGCAAAGTGAAAGTTATCATCTGTCATTTTAAAATGCGTCAGTGCTTCCTCATCTAAGTAGTTGTAAGCAAAAATCCATTTATTACCACTTGTAATTACATACTGTTGCATTAACCTCTACTCTTGTACTAAAAGAATCTGCAGCTTCTAACGAGGAATGAGCTCAGACCCAGACTGATTTCAATTAATCCGGATTAGCTAATTTTGTTGAATTAAATTCAAACCATGTTTTGATTTTAATAAGTCAGTTTTGTCCCTTTTTTAAAAAAATACTAAAAACCTTGTAAGACCTTTTGTACTTTATTAACTAAATAGTGAAATCTGAAAAGAATCCCTTTTATTCTGAGTGATTGTAGAAATGAGAACATTATATTATCCACCTGGAAGAAAATGGCAGTCAAGAAGAATAAAGAAAATTGATTATCTGTCAGGCCCACAGGACAACCAACAAGATTGGAAAGCTTTTAGCCCATTCAATAAATCCAGAGGCTGGACTGCCAGCGAATTTCTTCATTATTTCGAGAAGCCTAGATTAGATTTGAGATAACTTTCAGTTTTCTCATGAAGCTCAAAATCATTCTCAGAGGTGTGCTATCAAATATTCATCTTATTACCTTTCAATGAAATAAAGGCCCAAATCTGCCAGTCTCCAAATCGCTGGAGACTGGACAGACTATCCAAGATGCCATTCAGACCCATTGGAGTCACATTATGCTGACTTCCATGGGAATTAGCCAGGAAGTTTGAACTTCTGCCTAGAAGTTCTCCTGCTCCCGGAGTTCCCCAAGACTATCTATGACTCTGACTGAATTGGAGCTGATGAAGAGTTCTGTGGGGCTTGCCCAAATAGTCACCCAGGAAATGTTAGACAGAAAAATCCTAGTTTAATCCATGTGTAATTATAGATATAGCGCCCAATCACTCATACTGACCCCTTGATTTGCCCAAGCCAACTCAACTGCCCACCTGACAACTCCCAGTCCTCCCAAAGAATGCTGCCAAACCCCTGACTACTTCCAACCAGACATGATTACGCCCCACTGCTTGACTACACCCAAACCCAACCTGATGAGTCCCTGACCTTACTACCTATTCAAACCTGACTACCCACTGAACCATTTGCCCATCCACTCATCATACCCATCAACAATCCTACTCACCTGCCACATTATCCTTCTTATCTGCCACCCTATCCAGTTACCCCACCCACTCTAGCCATGCACCTATTTATCTCAACCACTCTACCCACACTAGCCGTTTATCCATTCACTGACTCACATACACACTGGGGCCAGGATTCTTCCCAAAAAATTCTAAGTGTCAAATTCGTGTGAAAACTGAGGTAAATCATGTTTTTTTCAATGAGAGTTTCAAAAAGTATCTCCCACACCCTGCACACTACAGCGTGTACTAGCATGAATCCCATTGAAAATCAGTAGGAAGAGCCTATTCCCCATGGGAGAGGCCGGCAGCTGAGCACTGAGCGCGCTGCTACGCTTGCACTGATTTGTCAATGTCGAGATCAGCGCACTTGCAGTGGTCCCATACTTGCCGGCTTCTTGATTGTTGGCCAGCCCCACAACTCCCAACCTGGCAACATCAGCTCGCTGACTGCACCCAGCCCATTGCTGGCCCCTTGACCATATTCAGGCCCAGCCACGACCCACCTGCCCCCATCCCAGGTGGCTCCAATTTAACAGCAGCCCGCCGTGACAATTCTGCCACAGCCCCTGCAATGCCAACTGTCCCAACTCACCCAGCAGGCTGATTGCCCTTGAAGGTCTCAATTCAGGAAGACTGGCAATTTTAGTCTGTCTGAGACCCTATCAATGTTGATCAGAAAAGATGTCTATAACTAAAGCCCACTATGTGTGAGGAATCATTGACATGAGACATTTCGGGTGCAAATGTCAAGTGAAGTTTACCCAGATGCCCTGTCATAGAGGTTAACAACTTGGAATTAGGCCCTTCAACTCAACTTGTCTATGCCGCTCATTTTTTTTGAAAACCCCTCAGCTAACGCCAATTGCCCATATTTGGCCCACATTCCTTTATACCCATCGTACCCATGTAATTATCTAAATGTTTTTTAAAAGATAAAACTGTACCTGTCTCTACTACTACCTCTGGCAGCTTGTTCCAGACGCTCACCATCCTCTGTGTGAAAAAATTTCCCTTCTGGACTCTTTTCTATCTCTCCCTCTCACCTTAAACCTATGCCTTCTAATTTTAAACTCCACTACCTTTGGGAAAAGCTATTGACTACCTAGCTGATCTGTGCCCCTCATTATTTTATAAACCTGTATAAGATCACCCCTCAGCCTCTTACGCTCAGAGAAAAAGTCCCAGTCTATCCAGTCTCTCCTTGTAACTCAATCCATCAAGTCCCAGTAGCATCTTAATAAATCTTTCCTGCATTCTTTCTAGTTTAATAATATCCTTTCTATAATAGGCAACCAGAATTGTGCGCAATATTCCAAGTGTGGTCTTGTACAACTTCAACAAGACATTCCAAATCCTGTATTCAATGTTCTGACCAATGAAACCAAGCATGCCAAGTGCCTTCTTCACCACTCTGTCCATTTGTGATTCCACTTTCAAGGAGCTATGAACATGTACCCCTAGAACTCTTTGTTCTGTAACTCTCCCCAGTTCTTTACCATTAACTGAGTAAGTCCTGCTCTGGTTCCATCTACCAAAATGCATTACCTCGCATTTGTCAGCCCACTGGCCCAGTTGATCAAAATCCCGTTGCAATAGGAGATAATTTTCTTCACTGTCCACTATGCCACCAATCTTAGTGTCATCTGCAAACTTACTAACTATGCCCTCTATATTCTCATCCAAATCATTAATATAAATGGCAAATAACTATGGACCTAGCACTGATCCCTGAGGCACACTGCTGGTCTCACAGGCTTCCAGTTTGAAAAATAACCCTCTAATCACCTCTGGCTTCTGTTAAGAAGCCAATTTTGTATCCATTTGGATGCCTCATCCTGGATCCCGAGATTTAACCTTATGCAACAAGCTACCATGTAGTACTTTGTCAAAATACAGATGCCCTGTGTTGGTAGTAACTGCAGATAGTGGGACCATTCCAGGGAGAGTTGTACCTCAAATATCTAGTGTGTTTTATAGTTTAAGTTGGTTTCAAGCTATACCAAACTAAGTCATCCAATAAATCACAGCCACCATAACTAATGCTACAATGTGTGGTGTTATGGGGATAGGGTAAGATATTCTCTCAAAAATTGGTGCAGAATTGATGGGCTGAATGGCCTCCTTCTGCACTGTGGTGATGTTTCTGTGATCAGTTTGAAGCACAAACCAGTCAGAGTTTTATCTGGTGAAAAAGCAAGTTGAATTTTCTTTTAAATTAAGATGTTACAGTGAACTCTGTTGGAGCAAATATTTTCCTTTACCGTGACACAATGGTTAATAGAGGACTTTAAACTTTCAGGAAATTAAACCATTGAAAATAATTTCCTCTATCACCTTGAGTTTCTGCTAATGAGGTTGACTTCAGCTGTGAAAACATAATGAATGATTATTGCATAATGCAATCTGACTTAAGGATCATGTGGTTGATGTTGTTAATGTGGACTATCAAAAGATGTTTCACAAAACGCTACATAATAGATTTATTAGCAGAGTTAAAGTCTACGGTGTTAAAAAGACAGCGGTGTCATGGATACAAAGCTGGCTAAATGACAGGACAGAACAAACTGGAAATACTCAGCAGGTCAGGCAGCATGTGTGGAGAGTGGAACAGACTTAAAGGGCAGATCATGCAAAGGTCTGTTGACCTCAGGTGGGATTTTCCAGTCTTGGGGTGAGTGTGGCCAGAAAAATCCCACTCAAAGTTTCAGATCTATGCCATCGTCGTGAAATATTGGGCAAAGTTTTCCTAGTTTTGTGTCAATTTGGACAGCAAAAGTGGTGTGTAGCCAACCAGATATGCGGCTGGCTTTTCTCACCAAACATCAAAACACTCTGGGAAAGAAAAACAGAAGGCAAATCACGATACCATGTTGGTGGGGCAGGTCCAACTTAAGCTCCCCAGATATCAGATGTAAAAAAAAAGAAATGAATCACCCCATGGACATGGATTCCTCCCCCCACCTAATTCCACAGACACGGAACCTCCAATATAGTCTCCAGGCACTGGTCTCTGCCGGTTTCCCCTCACACTGTCCCCAACACCAGTTCCTGATGCAGCCCAGGTACTAGAACCTAGCATGACCCCCCCATATTGCATGATAGGAACCCCATTTTTTCTTGGGATGGGCAGGGACAATTGAGCGGGGGAATTCCTGTCAGCACAACAGCTATTTCAGGATTCCGCTCTCGATTCTCTCCCCGACACTATTCCCACCCACCAAAAATGGGGGTGTAAAATCTTCGCCCGCTAATTCCACAGATGCTTCCTGACCTGCAGAATATTTCCAGTTTTTTCTGCTTTTATTTCAGGTTTTGAGCATCCACAGCTTTTCTGCTTTTTGAATAGTGGGTTTGTTTGTTTGTCAGGCTGCAGGGAAGTATACATTTTTATTCCCCAGGGGTTGGCTTTAGGACCACTGTGCTGCTTGACATATAGTAATGATCTCGAACTGGATGTGTGTTAGGAATGGGTGATCTGCAACCTTTACTTTCGACCTAATCCGTACGTTAAATGTTTAATAGTACTGGGATATATAAATGGGTTACAGGTGGCACTAGGCGTTGGCTGTGTATGTGGAGTTGTAATAGAGAATGAAGTGAGTTTATGAAGAAGCCAGACTTGCATCATTTTTTATTACTGGACTGCAGCTGACAGGCTTAACATTATACTAAGCATTGTAACAATGATAAAAAACTTAGAAAAGCATTAAGCAATGAGAAGGTTAACCACAAATGCTGGAATGCATAGACAAATAGAAGTTGAAATTACTGCCTGAAGAATTAGTTCAGCCAGATTAAGAAAAGATAATTGAATAAACATGTGAAAGGAAGAAAAGACTAAGGATTGGCGGCTGGGGTGGGGAAGAGGTCAGGTTGATTGGAAAGTCAGCATCAGTACAATGGGCCAAATGGCCTCAATCTGTACCACATCATTTTATTGATTCCAATGGATCAATTCTCATTGAACTGAAATGGTATTGTCTTCAACTAATGAAATTCTTTTTCCCTTCTCTAATTAAATATCAGAATAAAACATCCAAATTTTCATTTTGCTGTGGAAGAAGGAACTTTGAAACCAAATGCAGTAACTTTGAACCTAATGAAGCATCTTTGACTCAATTCGGTTAAGCCAACCATATCAAAATAAAACCAAGTTTGTGCTGCATTTCTCGGCCTGTCAGAATGTGCATGCACTTGTAGAAGTACATTTGGTGGAACATTTTACCCTGGAATTTTACCCTACACTTTAAAACTAGAAAAAGTTAGCAAAGGGTTTTTCTGTCCAGGTTTCCACTACCTCTTCCCCCGCCCCTTTAGCCAGCCCACCTTCTCAAGCATGCAATTAACTATTACAGTTCCACCCGCCATCAGAATTGTCGGAGGTGGGATGGAAAATTTGATGGACCATTTAAAGGTCTATTGATTTCAAGCAGGTATTTACAGTCTTGGAGCAGGCAAGAATGGATAATGGTTTGAGGCTTGAAATCACGTGGATAATTGTCACATATTCAGCATCTTACTAATGAGGCAGTTAGTTTTCTCAAATTTTAACAGAAATTCCCTCATCATCTTTTTCATTGCGTCATCAATCAGTAATGCCCAAGTGTCTTGTGACAGCAAATTAATTGCAACAGTCGCATGTTTAGTAATCATCTTGATTGAAATTGAATAAGCACTCACACTTTAGGGCCACTAGGAAGTTAAATCTTTAATTTAAAGCTGTTTAATGTTCATTAGCATGTTAGCAATAAGAACTGTGAAATGTCTGAAGAGGCATTGGGGATAGAGATATGAGGTAGAACAGAAGTTCCCAATGTCCACACTGCAGAGAAAACTAATGCAAATGCCAAGGTCAAAAAAGTTTAAAGCTTATGTATTATTCACAAGTAAGGATGACGCCACAATAAAGTTGTTGTGAAATTCTCTTAGTCGTCACACTTTGGTGTTCGTTCAGGTCGATGCGTCTAACCAGCATGTTTTTCAGATCATGGGAGGAAACCAAAGTACCCTGAGGAAACCCATGCAGATGCAGGGAGAATGTGCAAACTCCATACAGACACTGACTCGAGGTTGGGAATCAAACTCGGGGCCCTGGCGCTGTGAGGCAGCAGTGCTAACCACTGTGTCACCCCCTACTGCTTAGAGTGGGATTTTCCAGCCTTCCCATCAGTGGGATTTTCTTGTCCCACCAGAAATGATTCTCTGCGGTGAGTTCCTCACTGGTGGGACAGGGGAGCCATGCAAAAGGCCGTAGACATTGGCGGGATTGGAAGATCCCAATGGCGGCCAATAACAAACTGCCTCTGATGCCAGAAAACATATCAGGGAGAGCAGAAAATCCCAGGCTCGCATAACTTGAACAGACACCTGTTCTGTCTCTGATACAACTAGGTGGAAGGAAGAGTTTCACTGTAGCATCTTGTTGCAACATCAGTACTCCCCAGAGTTTGACTTTTGTTTTAGGAAGTAGACATACTGCTTGTAGTGCTTTTTGCCTGTTAAACAGTTCTGTCGACTGCAGAGCAGACTCAACCTGGAAATTTCAGAATTCCACTGGATCACCTAGCAACACTCAATTACAGGGACTCAAAGATATCCGTTGCTGCTGTGGAAATAAATAAGTACATTGATAAAGCAATTTTCTCTTTGCCTTCTGTTTAGAGGTGGAAAATAAACTTATCCGTAACTTGATTATCCTCAAAAGTGCTGAGCTTTAAGTTGGCACTAAAGAGGACAGAACCTCGGCAAACACAGGCAGGATTTCCTGGCCTTGCTCATCCCAAAACCAGAAAATTCTGCCCAAGATCAAGGGACCTTTCCATAGTCTGTCTCTCACCGGCTCCGATTCCCATGGTGGGAGGGACAGTAAAATTCATCCTGATATCAAGTATCTATTAAAATCCATTTAATGTAGTGGGAAACAGCATAGCTTTCATTGAACCAAGGAAGGTATTTAACTGGGGTAATAGTGGTCCTGATGTCCACCTTGTACATTTCCAAAGCAAAGAGAAGAGGCTTTGAATTGATGGCTTCTATTTCATCATCGATTTTGTTTCTCAGGTCAGTGAAGCAGAGGTCAATGGACAGTTTGAATCAGTCTGCGAGTCTGTTTTCGGAGAAATTGAATCACAGGCAGTGGATGCCTTGGACCTTCCTGGCTGCTTTCGCACACGAAGTCATAGTTACCTGCGTGCAATTCAAGCTGGCTACTCACAGGATGATGACTGCATTCCTGCGATGTCGTCTGCAATAATGGCCTCATCCATCAGATCCACGACAGGTAACTCAAATCATCTTTCCAACTTCTGTTGCGCCTGATTTTATTTCCTCGTTTTAGAAGGGAAGATCTTAGTCATTCCACCCAACAACAAGATTGCATACTCAGCTAAGATACATTTTTATGCTAGGTCCAATCTTTAGGTAGAGTTTTATGTATGGTCTGGGAACAGAGCCTCTACCGATCTCTACAAGGCCATTGTTGTCAGGGGACAAGTTATCCCTAAGTTAGCAATTTGTGTGCCCCAGCTCTAGATTAAGTTTGAATTGTGGGCATTTTTATGTCACCTTGCATAGACCCAATTGACCTGCGTCCCACCTGCTGGTTCAGGCTGGAGGTGGGAAATGTCCAGAGGTCTTTTCCCAGATTTAGGAAAGGGCAGAATTTTTTTTTTAAATTTAAAACAACTCTGTTTGTAATGAGGGAAGAAAGCAGGGGGAAATGGGGGAATCCTGCACCAAGCCTGCCAGCCAGCTGGCTTCGAGTGGCATTTCCAGTGTCTTCAGCAGAAGGTCACACCCAATACCAGTGAAGGTACAAACCAGAGACTTAACTCCTCCTTCTTCTTCTGAGCAGGTCCATGGCTTAATTCTAAAACAGATAATATGCGGAATTGTGCCTTTCGGAATTTATTCACCTATTTTCTGTGATAGCTGTGATTAAGAAACATGACCACACTGGTTCTTCTTTCTGTTCTGTGTTTAGTTAGCTTTCTTGGTGATATTTTTAGCAAATTATGACCCAAGGAATTGTATATAACACAAATTTTGGGAGATTTACTTTAGGTCTAGGTCTTTGTTAAACTAGGAAATCTGAATTAAAACCCATGCACCCCCCACCATTTCTGGTTGGTTACTTTTCCGATGAAAAGTTATGAGCCTGATACGTTGGATGGAATTTTTCCATTCTGCCCACCATGGGAATCGTATAGGGTGGGATAGGACCATGCAAAGATCCATTGACCTCAGATTTTCCAGCCTTGGCATAAGCACAGTTAGAAAATCCCACCTAATGACTCTGTTTCTCTCTGCTCGGATCCTGCCAGACTGGCTGAGTATTTCCAACTTTTTCAGTTTGTCTATTAAAAGATTACTTTATTCACTTGTAGTAATATATTGAGCTAACAACTATAACTTTCCTATTTATTAAAATCCTTACCTCTTGTGTTACAAACTGCATTCTGTGTCAACTAATAACTATAATTACATAAATAGATAGTTTTATTGTTTGAGATTTTTGTACTCCATTCGAGTCCTCTCTTGTAAGTGATCTTTTGCTCTCTATATCTGAGTTATTTTCTAATTATCTGGAATCTAGGTAAATATTGCAAACTTCACTGTACTCCATATACCAGGATGTTTCCTCCTCAGCTTTGGAAAAGTTGACGAGAAAACTGACTTTGGGCTACAATTACATCAACCTGTGATGATGACAATCTTAATGAGTGAATGCTCATAGCTCATTGACAGCACAAGTATGGCAGATAACGCACACATAAGATATCTCCAGAGTGTTCATCAACTCTATCAAAGTGCAGCTGGTGTACAACTATGTAAAGATCTGAATGCAAGTATACTTAGAATTCTTGGGCAGCTGCCAAGACACTTTCACCCTGCAGCAGTGCATCTTCCCAACCATCTTTGCACCTGGAATCAGAGTTACTGGCTCACCGGGGACAAGAGACACCCATTCAAAACATGACTGATGGCACTTCTCTGAAAACTGTTGTCTGAGGCATATTGGTGCTACAATAAATTCCACATTTTCACTGGATGCATCATGGAACAAGCTATTTGCCTGTTGAAAATGAGTTTTTTTAATGTGAAAGGGATTAGAATAAATATTTGATGGCTGGCACAGACACAATGGGCTGAAGGGCCTTTTTTGTGCTATAAAATTTATGACTCTCTGGTCTTTTAGTTATTTGAATACAAGTGTGGAAGAAGACTATCATTGCACTGGCTTGTGACAGGGTGCCAGTCATGTTGGAGGTAGATTCTGCCAATCTCTTTGTGTCAGGACGTTGCACAATCTCTGCTGTTGCTTAATGACTCTGCTCTTTATAGAGAGTCCTCAGTTACAGTATCTACATCCAGATAAATGGAACTCAGAGAGTCCTGTGTGCTTTATGCAGACCATCCACTACTGTCATTGACTCTACCATCTGCTTCTTCTCCCGTGTAATGTGTGAGACACCAAATGAAAGCCCATCTCTCTCTGTAACTGGTTCCACTGGAGTAGTATTATCTGAATTGGTGCATGCATTATATAGGTCTTATGATGATGCATTCTTATCATCTCAGCAACATTGAGCAACCCCTACTGGACATGAGAGAACCTTGCAGGACCTCAAAATATTTGAATGACTGTTGGCAGACCCGGATGTTGGAAGATATCATTCTGAAATGATAGCAAGCTAACATGACTGCTGCATGTTGTATGCCATCTAGCTGGACAATATTTGATTCTGTCATCAGATAATTGGAGCACTCCAAATCTTCCCACCTCTGATTACCAGGCTTGCTGAGCCACCATTGGCCTGCTGTGCCTCCTTCTCTGCAGCTGTTAATTTCAAAATGGTTGGAGAGACGAGTCCAGTATTCTGTATCTCTTGGTGTTCCAGCATCACGATCTGCAAAAAGGGAAAGAAGAGAAGTACAAAGGAGGGAAAAGGATTGTGTTCCCTGATCGATGGAGACCATTTGTTGAGAGTGACAATGATGGCGGGGCATAATGTTAAGTGTGCGTGTCAGCAGTGGGAGGATAGATGGAGATTGTGGAAGTATGTAGAAGGATGGTTGAGTGGGTGTGAGGAGTGATAAGCTGGAGATAGCTTCAGATTCTGAGATGCTGGAGTGAGCTTGGGAGGGCATTTGAAGGGGATTGGGATAACATGAGGAGATAGGTGAATGTGCCTGTTGCTCTCCTCCTTTCTGGCCTACTTTGGTCATTGAATTGCTTCTTGCATTAAATCCAGCCACCTGGCATCGTGCTCCTGCTGCAGACCTCCTCAGCAACATCCATCATCTTAATTTCTCCAGTGGGTTTCTTCCTCCTGTTGCTAGAGAACAGTACTTTCTTCTCAGTCTTCACAGCCCACAGCAACACATCAAGAGGAGTATCTATGAAATGGGATACAGACTTTGATCATCTATCTTCCATAGCAACATTTCTTTCTCTCAATTACTAAGCTTCAATTGCTTCAACTTGCATGTTTGGAGCGTTCGATGAAATTTGAAAGTTGAGACCTTCTGATGCAACTGGGTAGAAAATCTGGAATCAAACAATAATATATAGTTGCATTAAAAATTTACTGACAGACACAATTAATGTATTTCCATCTTCCCTGCACTAATACAGTACCAATCTCCCCACTCCGACCCAACTCCCCCAACCCAACCTGACCCCCTCCCCATTCCAATCAGAGCCCCTCAACCCACCCTCCCAACCCAACCCATCTGCCCCAACAGGACCCATCCTCCCCAACCCAACTACCACCCAATCCGACCATCCCCCTCAACCCAACCCATCCTCTAACCCGACCATCCCCCAACCTGACCCATCTGCCCCAACAGAACCCACCATCTCCCAACCCGACCCATTCCCCCCAACCCGACCCATCCACCCCAACCCAACCCATCTGCCCTAACAGGACCCACCCTCCCCAGCTCAACTCATCCGCTCCAACCCGACCATCCCCCCAAACCCAAACCACCCCCCCCCCCCCCCCCCACCTGACCATCCCCACCCCCACCCATCCATCCCAACCTGACCCATCTGCCCTAACACGACTCACCCTCCCCAACTCAATTCATCCATCCCAACCTCACCCATCCACCCCAACCTGACTCATCGTCCCCAACCCGACCATCCCTCAACGCAACCCATCCCCCCCAACCCAATCCATCTGCCCCAGTCTGACCATCCCCCAACCCAAACGTCCCCAACCTGACCATCCCAGTTTGACTCATTCAGCCCAACCTGACCGTCCTTTAGCCTGACCCAACCCCACCCATCCCCCCCCCAACCCAACTCATTCCCCTGCAGTCCAACCCATTCCCCCCCAACAACTCGACCCATCCCTCCTCAATCCGACCCACCTTGTTCTGTCCCTAGCTCTCATCTGTCAACTCATCAAACCCCAGGCCAACATTTCAGGGTGGTGACTTTTCTAACAATTGCAGCTTGTTGTGATCCTTACAAACAGCATGATGTAAACAAGTGGCAGTTCATCACTCGCATACCTAACAGAATACAGCTGTTTTACAGTGAAATACTGGGTTATTTACTCATCATGTTATGATTCAGTTTTTGCTCTATTTTTTATTATCCCTGAAATAGATCAGTATGAACCTTTGTGAAAATAGATGTAAGGGTTTCGATTTATTTTCTACTTATCACTGAAGTAACAGGTTTTATTGATGAGGTTGACTGGTGAGTGTTGAGAACTAAATTGATAAATGTGACAGGCTGAAAATAACACAGTCTACTTAACAAAATCCCCCAATTGTTCCTTAGATCTGTTTGTTGGGGGAAACCAATCGTCAGACAAAATGGGTTTTTTTTCAATATTGGAGAACCCTGCAGATTTTGAAGTAAGCAGCTAATTCCATTCCATGCTTGGTGTTCACTTCGTCTTCTCAGAAGCCATTTCTTGCCATAAATTAAACCTGCTGCTTTATTATTGTTTCATCCTCTAAAATTGTCAGAATAAAACAAAATGAATCAGAAGATACAGTGTTATAAACTGCCTGGACAATTATGTGAATAGAGTAGGGAGGAGGCAGAACAATTTTAACATGTGAATTCACTTGCAATCTGCTTCTATCTGACCATCCAAAGCTGAAGTGGATGACAGACATTATTAAACATTGAAAATCAAAATCTGATTTCTATCTTAAATGGTCAGGGAAATGACCCGATATTATTCTTAAATACAGCCAGGTTGAATACATTTAGGTTGTAGTAGAGATAATCAAATTCCTGTAGTGCAGACTATAGATGCGAGAATCAATGCCATTGTTTTCTGCAGATTACAATCACAGTTGGCAATTAAGACAATTAGCTCACTTGATGACAAGGTTAACTTCGACAAACACAATGTTTTCTACTCTTGAAGGTTTCAGCAGTTCCTCTGCAGCAGCGTTTCCACTCGATTGTGTTGTTTGACACAATTCGCTCAAAACCGAATGAGTATGTTTAGGAGATTTCAGAAGTTGAAACACAAATTGCATTCAGCACAAATTGAGTTTCCACGATTTTCTGCACTAGCCTCAAAGAATATTGTGCTGGAAGCCCATTGGGCTGTGGGCCAGGTGCTGGGAAGTGGGATTAGTAAGGATGACTGTGTGTCCTAGGGCTGGCAAAGACAAGGTGGGCTGAATGGTCTCCTCCTTTCTATGGTTCTAAGTCAGTTCGTAAACCTAGATGAAACCACAAATTGAATTAATCACCATTGGAAGTTTCCATTAATAGTGTCTACTTGCAAGCCTCCCCACCCCAGGAGGCTCATAACATACAAACTGTTCTTTGGGACACATTTTACAAGGTTTTGATTTTTTATTTACTTTACTGAGAAACTGATTGCTGTATACCAATGTAACTAGCAATTGTCCAGTATAGTCTTTAAAAGCCATTGTCAGTCATTTCAAATCAAATTGGTGAATTGGTGCTGTGACTGAACATGAGGTATATTCATTTTCAGCTACATTAGTCAAACTGGACAAAGTTATTATTCGTAAGTATATCAAGGAATATTTTTAAAGATAACTCTATTTTTAAGTTTCAAAAAAAACTTTGCCCAGAAGGAACAAAACAGTAAAAATGGGGAAATCTGTTATTTGTTTGAGAGTTACAGTTGTCATTGGCTAGCCAGCATTTATTGCCCATCTAGTTGCTTGAGGACAGTTGAAAGTCAACCACATTGCTGTAACTCTGAAGGCACATGTAGGCCAGACCAGGTAAGGACAGGAGATTTCCTTCCCTAAGGGACATTAGTGAACTTGATGGGTTTTTCCTGACAATCAACAATGGTTTCATGGTCATCAGTAGATTCTTATTTCCAGATTTTTTTTTATTGTATTCAAATTCCACCATCTGTCATTATGGGATTCAAACCCAGATGCCCAGAATATTAGCTGAGTTTCTGGATTAATATTCTAGCGATTATACCACTAGGCCATTGCCTTGTCCTGGTCTGAACTGTTCCTGTATGCCCTAAAATACAATCTGGAAAATAAGAGCACTATTCACTAGTCTGAACTATTTTTCCTACTGGATGGTTCATTTGTTTTTGGTGCTCCATAAATGAGTTTGAGCAGAAATATGGGAGGCGAAAAAAGCATTTCTCCGAAATGGTGCGAATTTAGACTCAATTTGCACCCAATTGTCAGTCACACTTAAGATGGAAACTATCCCCATATTCTTATGTTCCCAGTTCATCTGCAGAGAGCACCTGTCATGATGCAGTGCTGTGCCAAAGAACTGGTGTGGAGATGCCAGTGTTAGCCTGGGATAAATTCCTTACTGTCAGACTTCTTAATGTGTTTACCAAACAACTGGACCAGTGGGCTGTCCAAAATGGCCATGATCACAGATTAAATTAATCATCCTTGGAAACTTCTATGAATTTGGCCACTTTGTAGACCTTTGAGGAGATTCACAAAATCAAGTTGGTCTTTAAGGGGGCGAGAGATTGAAAGGTACATTTAAAAAGATTCTGATTTTTTTAAATTTACTAAGGAACTGTTAAATAGTATAACCAACAAATAGTATGCTCGCCTGCATAACGTTCTGCATGTGGGAATACCCAAAGGAGGTCACTGGGAGAGACAGTGGAATAGAAGTAAAAGTGTGAGAGAATGCTCCGTGCCAGCACTGCAAAAGTTACTTATAGGAAAATGCAGCTGATCTTTCAATGCGCCAGTTTTCATTTGTTCTTTGACTTGGAAACTATTTTAATTTTTAATTTCAAGCCAAGGTGACAATGTGACTTGGGAATGAGTCTCCAAAAAAAAGGTTTGAAGTGTAGTTATATGAAGTTCAGTAAAGAAAAGATCAGGCTTGTTTAAAAAAAAATCTACTAACCATTTCATACTGTTGGAATAGACCAATTTCAGCCCTCTCATTCCTGTGTTTAATCAACTTCAGACAATACCTTATTTAGCTGCTGCCTAGCAATGTATTTTTTGTATATATTAATTGATGACAGCAGGCCAGAGAGGGGAAAGCATTCCTAAGTTAACAGAATGAGTAAGCTGGCAAAATGCCCAATTCCAATGTTTGAAGGGAAACATTTTTTTGTTTTCAATCAATTGGAATATGCTATCTAGAATGATCCAATCTGAAAACATTGGCCAGCAAAATCGATAACTTGTTTCGCATGGGAATTAATTAGATAGATTGGCTGGGTGGGAAAGTTGCTGATGAACAGTTAAAGCACAAGATGATGCATGTTGTCAGGTCAAAGAACACAGAATAGGTTGTGAAACAACAATCAATATTAAATTGAAGGAATGCATAGGAGGATATGAATTAATTCTGCCAGATTATCTTCTCAATTTCAGAAATGTGAACTTTATGTTCTTTAATTCAATGACTTCCTGCAGTGTGTTTTATTTAATTTGATCCCCTTGTTAAAAAAATGACTTTTTTCCCCTTCATTTAGCATTTCCCCTCTACGGCATGCAGTATTCCTCGCCGAGAAATCGGGAACTCAGCGCGTGGGGAGTTTCAGGCATGGCAACACGTCCTAACACTCCGCAGCATATTGGTACACCAGCACTGAGCACTAGCTCAGTGCTTTATTCTCTCTCTGTCTTCGTCTGTCAAATCGTGACGTGATTTATTTCTGTCTCTGGGTGTTAGTGATGTGGTTCTGTGTCGTTTCCCTAATCAGACAGGAAAAAGGTGTGAAAATGAAACTGAAACCAGGTTGGGCAGATCATAGATTAGAATAGGAGACTCTGGGGAAATAACAACAACAACAACAACTTGCATTATATAGCACCTATAATGTAGGAAAGCATCCTTCACAGGAGTGCAACCAGAGAAGAATTCACACTGAAACAAAGAAGGAGATATTAAAAGAGATAGAGAAAAAAAGGTTTGAAGGAGAGGTGAGCATCTAAGTGGCTAAGAAGGTGACAGAATCTGTGATAAGGGAACAGAGTTTATGGCAATGGCCAAACACAATGCTTCAGCCTTTCCAATAGTGAATTGGAGGAAAACTGGCTTTGTGAAGACTGCATTAAGCAAGTAGGCTGACATCTCCATGGCAGCTCCTACAGGGGTAAAGAGCTGCATTGCTGAGTGTTGAGTGATTGTGTAAGATGGTAGTTTTGAAGGCACTGAAAAAGAATCATGAACTTAAAGTGAACAAACATAAACATATCACATTTGGAGGATGGGAATACTATTAATAAGGAATAATGTAAGCTAGGTAGGTAAAGGCAAGTATGTGACCACCATGCAAATACAGATTGAAACGGAAAACTACAAATAATTATGTTAGGTAGGAATGGAATAAAGCACAGAGAGAGAATGAACTCCATATAAAGGAACATCATTTGTCAGCATTGTCACAGACATTAGTGCCAATATCAAAATTCATTATGCACCACAGCACAAGATATTTACCAGCTGGGCTATTGCATACAACTACCCTTATCTTTCACATTCATAGAGTCTTGTTTGAATTTACTTCCCTTACTATTTCAGCTTATGTTGGTGTCATGCAATGAGGGGGCCACAGAACAATACCGGCTATAGAACAAGTTCAAAAATAATTAAAAGATAGCGCTTGCTCACTTTATCTTCCATACATGATCTTTCTGATCGTTCACTTCACAAATCCTTGTCAAACTACCTCCTCATTTCCTCAATTTCCACCCACAATTTCTTAAATGTGTCTTCAATGTAGTTTATCCATATATTCAACAACCTTTGCTGAAGTTCTGTGAATTTTCATTGAATGTAAGACTGACTTTTCTCGTGCTTAATTTGGTGCCTGATATGAGTTTGAAAAGGGATTGCTGGATATGGGGATTTACAGGTTTGAAATCTATGATCTGAGATTTGAATCCACGTGAGTACCAACATGCAGTTCTTACTGTATTTACTGTAGATGTGTTTTTTTTTCTTAATGTTCTCAATTCAGAAACTACTAACCCTGATTTGATCAATTTCTTGGTTGAAAAGTTGGCACTTGTTTTAACAAAAAGAGACAAAATGCATTTAAAGTTATTCAAAGTACTTATGCTGAATATATTAAAATAAAACAGTTCAGTGTCACTGGGTATAATACAGAAGAAGAAGGATGCCAACAGAGATATAATGAAGTTTAACACACTTTTTTCATAGCAAGAGGTAACTCTTGCAGCTAAAACAGATCTTTTTTGAGGAATCCCACAGCTAGCAAAGTGGAAATGCTTAGTAAGAGACTGAAGAGCAGAGAATAAGCTGGCACACAATATAAGATTGCAAAGCTGTTAAATACTGTATCGGTGTTACAGATGATCTGCTATTGAAAGTTCTTGAATCACTGAGATTTCATAGCTGTTACACTGTTAGACAGAAAAGCTTTTCGGGACTCAGAGAGTTTCGGGACTCAGAGAGTTCCAGGACTTTGGTTCGCATTGTGGTCTCATGGAAATATTACAAAATAAAACATTTGAATCTCAGAAGCAACATAATAGAAGAGAAATGATTATGAGCTCATTTACCCTCTGGTTTGTTGGGCTTTGTGCTCATAATGACATCAAAACTTACATTGGCGAATCTGTGTGCCCATCAAGACAATGGTTAACGTTGCTAGGAGCTGGAACTTTTGCTGCCATCCAGCTTTTACATCAAGCATTCTGAGGTCAGATGCAGCACTGTCAGAGGGTATTCACATTGCAGTTACTGGTCTTGAGGCCGAAAGCAGGAGTTCAAATTCCAACACAGCACATCTCTGTTGACATGGCTTGTAATTTTCCTATCTGGTGCTCTGGGCTGAATTCTGTCAGCCCTCGGATGGTAGGAATGGAACCAGTGAGGGTTCCAGTAAAACAGTGAGGAGCTGTGCCAGGACGGCACCCCAGTTCTCTCCCACCACCAGGATGTTTACCAGCTGCAGGCTGTGAGGAGGATCCATTACCCACTCCACAGAGACAGACAGCTGATTTTTAGAATTTAATGCCTCAGTTAAAGGCCATTACGTGAGGTCGCTAGCACCTTGCCAATCCTGAGGCTGTCTCACATGCCCCCTCACTCACATAGAGATGGTCTCCTTGTGACAGCCCAGGGGGCAACACAAAGGTAGGACTGCAGGAAAAGTTAGCCACCTCAATGGCCCCATGGGGTTTTCTCTCCATTCTTCAGGGCCTCTCGCCCTGCAAATTGTAATTGTACACAACTGTCTGAGGGTGTCTCACTGGTGGATATTTATTAGGAAGCTACTGGTGGTTAAATCACTGAACTAGCTCCATTGTCAACAAGTGCAACCTTAGGACCTTATTTCCAGGTCTCAGAGCCAATTGTAAAATTCTATCTCTTAACTTCCTATTCGATGAAGTTGGAAGCATGTAATTTTGCAGCATGAAATTGGAATGTGCATCATTGATGCAAAAGAAGAACTTTTATTCCATAATATCTAAGTTCCTTCCTTTCCAAAAAGAAAATTAGAAATAATAGACTGCAATAACGCAGGACTCTGACAAAGGATTATCCAGATTCCAAACATTAGCTCTGTTCTTTCTGTTCAGATGCTGAGATTTTCTGTGTTTCGTTCAGATTCCAATGTATATCCTTACGTGAGACCCAAAGTGCTGGTCCAGGTAGACTGCATTGGTCACTGGATGGGTCCTAAATTTAAATAATTGGGTGGACACTTGTAACACAGGATGCATCTGGCTTCTCCCAAAGGAGACCTGGAACCTCAATTGAGGTAACTGGGTTTGAATGGGGAAGGAGTTGCAGGGCACCCAACCTGTGAAGATAGAACAAGCAGACATAAATCTTTTATCCTTTGGAGGTTTGTGCTTCAACTACATTGCATGGTGGGATTCATTTATTTCTCATGGCTGTTAATACCCCTAATCTTACTCAGTGTAATACCTAGTCACCAGTGCTGCTTCTGGTGTATCCCTGACCAGGCCACAACATCCTCTGATCTCAACTGACAACCCTGAGCCACCAACTTCCATTCATGCCAATGGGTCCTGTTTGGAGTGGACAGGGGCTCCATCCTCAGTAAAGTAAATGTTTACTGGAAATGTTATAGCAGGAGCAGGGTGTGGTGTATCCAGAACCCCGCCTAATTTCCAACTAATTTGCCATAAATGTATCAGAGATACATCTGGAGATTGTGAAAAGAACTGCAAAATTTGTCTTCTAGGGTAAATACATTAAATAAAAAATACATGAAAGTTTTGAGTATGACTTCTATGAATAGTTACATATTATTGAGATAAGTAACTTTTCACTTTTAACTGAAGTATTTAATGTACTGCCAGCATAACACACACCTTCCATTGTAATATTTTATAGTTTGATGAAGATGCAGAAGTTTTTGGGTATCCTAGTTCATGAATCAGAAAAGGCTAGTATGCAGATACAGCAAATAATTGGGAAAGCCACTAGAAGTTATCACTTATTGCAACGGGAATTGAATGCAAAAGTCAGGAGCATATACTTCAGTTATACATTGGTAAGACCACATCTGGCGTATTGTATACAGTTTGGTTCCCTTATTAAGGAAGATGCATATGCATTGGAAACAGTTCAGTGGAAGTTTATCAGACAAATACCTGGAACAGATGGATTTTCTTATAAAAAAGGTTGAAAGGCTAGGGTTCAGTGGAATTTAGAACACTAAGGGGCAACTTGATTAAAACAAAATTCTGAGGGGTCGTGACAGGATGGATTTGGAGAAAATTTCCTCTTGTCAGGAATTTAGAATGGGGGCCATTTTTTTAAAACGAGGATTGCCTATTTAGGACAAAGATGAAGAGAATTTTGTTTTCTCAAAGGGTTGAGTCTTTGGAGTTCTCTTCCTCAAATGCTGATGAAAGCAGAGTCTTTGAGTATTTTAAGGCAGAAGTAGATCGATCCTTGATAAGCAGCAGGTGAAAAGTTATTAGATTTCAATGTTTATGTTTCACATGGGTGGAGCAGATAAATCAGCTGAAGATATTAAGTCTTAATTGTCAGAAAATTTTGAGTACATTTTGTGTAATATCATGATTAATTTAAAGAGATAAAAAATTGAGCATGCTCTGTAAGAGGCAAACAATCTTTCTAGTGCAATTGTGTAAAAATGCACTTGTCAGCAATAACTGTATATCGACACACCAAATGTCCTCTTGAGCATAGCATACGTATGCTCCTTGTAACATTGGTTTCCTCTAATTTCTAAAATATTTAAGGAGAGCCTATATGAACTATATTGTAGCCCATACAAATTAGTTAGGAATAATGCTAATTATTAGAACTTTAAGTAGTAGATCAGTGCTATGAATCCATTTCACTGCAATCTATAAGTGCAGTTACATTGATCCCAGAAAATGTAGTCATTGAGCTCAAGGGTGCATTTACATTGATAGGTGAGAGGGAATAAATGGCTGTGCCAAAGGAGAGATGACTTGGCCACAAAATGACTGCTTCTTTGACCTTACAAATTGCAACACTACAGGAGATGGTATCTTGCGCCTGTTAATATCTAGTGGTAATGCAGATGAAAGTGCTTTTATTGCTACCAATTACGCAGCTGACCTCTTAATATATCTTTGGACAGCATGTTAACTGGCACTGCAGATGATTGCAATGCTGGTTTGGAAGGATTTGGAAAATGATGCATTTGAGAATGACAGAAGCCTTCAATGATTTATAACACCTCTATGTTGCAGGTATTCTTGCAACAGGTAATACATTTCTGAAGCTTGCGCTCTGTGTTGTGGAATTTTAAGAGGAAATTAGTTAATTTTGTCAAGAATATGTGCTAAGATCTGGCAACATATTGATTAATGTGGGCATTCAAGCTCCAGAGTTAAATGAACACTTTGGCTGGTATCCTATTACCTTGTACCACATCAGCCATCAAATAGTGAAGATAATTTTAAGTTTTGGTAATAATTTAAAACGGGTGATATATCAGATCAGACACTGATTAAGCAATGCTTAATTAATGCAATGAAGGGAAAGGAAAGTGGTGGAAATGTATGATCAATCTCATTTTGTCCATTGTGTACAACGCTGAAAAATTGAAGTTGATCAATCACCTCTGCACCTTCTTCAACACTGTCTATGACCACAGATTCTATGGCTTGCAATTCTTTGTTTGAGTGCCCAAGCTACCACAGAAATTATATTCTGAGAAATCCATCATGATAAACCCTTTCCTTTAACAATCTTCCTGTCCTGTCCATCTGTGCCAGTTATTCCACTTGATCTTTCAATGATTTTTCAGCAAATATTTTTATCGCACTTAATTCTACGTAACAATCTTTCAACATATTCTAGTGTTAAAAACGTACATTAAAAAACCTTTGGAAGAAAAATGAAATGATATTCTTTGCCCTTTTATTTTCTTATTTGAACGGTATATATCCTTGGGCTTTCTCTAGACGGTTGAACGAAATATAATTTCATCTAACCTATACCACTGTGCAGTGTTAGTGCTGATCTTACCAGCTAGAAAATGCATAATAATACATCAATTAACTTAAAACTTCAGTTAAGCTTCATTGAGGCATTTGTACTGCACAATGCTTACTGATGAAGATCTTTTAACATTCCCTTCATTCGAATGTCCTAATGCAATAAATTGTTTTCTCAGCATCTGAGTGAACATAATTGCTGCAGAGATTCATTGCAACCTCTCAAATACTTCTTGGAAATTTACTTTGGTAAGCTGCTCATTTGCACCTGGTGACCCCAACTTGATGAATGGAGCCACTATCACTCCAGAGCCAATGTGTCTTTGTCTCCCTTTTCTGCTTTTTAATATTTAATATTGTGGCTCTTCATTTTTAATCGCTGGCCTCTTCTAATGGCTCCTGCATGCAATCAGTTTACTTCTGTCAAGCTAGATAACAGTCCGCTCCCCTCGGGCAATTCCAAACAGAGATGCATTGATTTATATAAAAAAAGCCATTGCTTTTTGAGATTAGATCAACACCTATAGTCGATTCAGAACTCTGGTTAACAATGCGAAAGATATGAAAAAGCAAAAGTATATATATTTGTCTCATCAGCTCATTGTCCTTGTATTGATCGAAAGGTGAAATTTGTCTTTCGTAGAACCATAAATCTGAGGTGCCTAATTGGTTGTATATTGAAAAAATTATAACAACGGTTGATTTTGGTGCATGACCAGTTACTTCAATCACTATTTTGTTTAGAACAAAGCATAGCGGGAGCTGTGCAGCAGAATATCGCCACTCTATTACGTTTACAACCTGGAATGAGATTGTTAAACTTGGCAAGAAAACCATTCATTATAATAACAATTCATATCATTTCACAACTCGGCACTCCCAGCAGGAAGCCGAGCATGTGGGGAGGGCATCTCAGGAAATCATGAGCATCATTTCCTGCTGTGAGTGCCAGGTCATGGAATCAACCCTGTAACGACCTCTATCATCAGAAAATTACAATACACATTTTCTCCCCCCTTTCATTGTTTCTCATTTTATCTCACATTTTCCAGCTCAAAGCACTTCAGTTAGGCAGCATGACAGCTCATTTATATCACAGAGCTTTTGCCAGTAGAATTCTGTAATATAAAACTTGTTGCCAAATTTGTGCTGCCAACACTGCAGGGCAGATTTAGTAACGAGAGATGACTGCTTATGTACTTAATGGACTTATGCAATATTAGAAGGAGAGAACAAAATGCCTGGAATTACATAGCACTTGTCACTATATCAGGATGTCCCAAGATGGCACTGCTGCCTCACATTGCCAGAGACCCAGGTTCAATCCCCGGCTTGGGTTGTTGCCTGTGTGGATTTTGCACAGGTTTACGGGCATTATGGGGAATACTGTGCCACTGTTAATGTCCTGGGAAAAATGTAAGGCGGCCTCCTGATAATGCAAACGTGTGACCAAATTTTTGTCTTTGAGGCAGAAATCAAAATGGGGAATTTTCTTCACTTTGCAACCCTGCCTCTGGCTAATATTTCTATCCTGCCTGCCATATTTCTATCCAGAGGAGCAGACCCAGGCTTGACTCAGATTGTGGGCAGCACAGTAGCACACAGTGGTTAGCACTGCTGCTTCACAGCTCCAGGGACCTGGGTTCAATTCCTGGCTTTGGTCACTGTCTGTGGAGTTTGCATATTCTTCTCGTGTCTACGTGGGTTTCCCTCAGGTACTCTGGTTTCTTCCCACAGTCCAAAGATGTGCGGGTGAGGTTGATTGGCCATGCTAAAATTGCCCCTTAGTGTCTTGAGATGCATAGGTTTGTAGGATTGGCAGGTAAATGTGTGAGGATATGAGGGTAGGGCCTAGGTGGCATTGTGGTCGGCGCAGACTCGATGGGGCAGATGGCCTCTTCCTGCACTGTAAGATTTCTATGATCTGCCAACTCCCAGAGCAGGCTA
Source organism: Sphyrna mokarran (assembly GCA_024679065.1). Classification (NCBI taxonomy): domain Eukaryota; kingdom Metazoa; phylum Chordata; class Chondrichthyes; order Carcharhiniformes; family Carcharhinidae; genus Sphyrna; species Sphyrna mokarran. The sequence goes on from JAGIQG010000005.1 coordinate 103,372,781, forward strand.
GAGGTGGTAAACAAATGTCCCGAATGAAATGTCTACTCATGAGCATGCTAAGAGTTACACAAACAATCAATTTATCAATTAGCTTCACAATATGATTCACTTATGCTGGCTAGAAGCTACATTTATTCACATGTATAGCCTGTACACTGCAGGCAAAAGGAATATGTCTAGGCACTGCACCATTTTTTTGAATAGAACTAAAGCTTGGAGGATTATAGTTTCCTAGTCATTCTCCATTGCACCACCCTGTGAGGGTTTCCTCTCACAGTCCAAAGGACATGCTGATTAAGTTCATTGGCCATGCTACATTCTTTTCCCGTTGTATCTGAATAAGGCACCAGAGTTTGGTGACTAGTGGATTTTCACAGTAACTTCATTGCAGTGTTAATGTAAGCCTACTTGTGACACTAATAAATAAGTTTATAATTTAAGATGCCTTAGACCCAATGTGGTAGTATATTTGAGGTGTAGTCACTATTATAATGCAGGGAGTGTGACAGGCAATTTATGCAAAGTATGCTTTGACAAAAGCTAATGAGGAAAACAATCCATTAAAATAGTTTAACTTCTGCTGAAGAAAGAGTCATGCTGTCAAAGCTTTTCATCTTGTGCTCACCAGGACAGATGCAATAATGCCAAATTTCAAAGGGAGCAACAATTTATATTGCATGATAAAAGGGTGCTGATTGGTTGGCATGTTGATTTTAATTGGGTTGTTGTAATGGAGGATGCACCAGGGAATTATTGTTCCCCAAGCTGCAGTTCAGTTCAAAAAATAGTGCAGTGCCTAGAAATATTCCTTTTGCCCGCATCGGCCATGCATACGAATAAATGTAGCTTTTAGCCAGTATGACTGAACCACATTGTGAACTTAACTGATAAATTGGTTGTTTGTGTAACTCTTAGCATGCATCAGTAACCTCGAGCCTCCTCTGGGAATGGACAAATCTGAGTCAAACCTGGATCAGCCTTCTCTAGATAGAAATATGGTGGGCAGGCATTGTCCAGACAGAGGCAGAATTGCAAAGTGAAAAAAATTTCCTACTCTGATTTCCACCTCAGAGATAAAAATCTGATTCCACGATTGCATTAAAAGAAGGTCGCCTTACATTTTTCCGAGGACAGTGTTCCTCACAGAACCCAGAAGAGAATCTGGGTTCAACTCCTGCCTTAGATGACTGTGCAAACTCCACGGAGACATTCTCCCTGTGACTGCCTGGCTTTCCCCAGGGTATTCCAGTTTCTTCCCACTGTCTAAAGATATGTAGATTAGGTGGATTGGCCATGCTATAATTGCCCCTAAGTGTTAGAGGGATTAGTGGGGTAAATATGTGGGGTGACAGAGATAGGGCCTGGGTGGGATTGTTATTGGTGCAGGCTCGCTGGACCAGATGGCCTCCTTCTGCACGATAGGTTTCTATGAATGTAATACTCCCCCCTTAGAGGCAAGTTTAGAGGTGGAATCCTCCTGATCAAGCTTTGGCAGGAAAAATGGTTGGCCACCCTCTTGTCTGGAACCAGTTGAGGCCCATAAGATACTCCAGGGCCTCCCCCTGCTTGTGGCCTACTGGGTGATGAGGAGTCATCTCCTGAGCTCTTGTTCAATTGAGGGACCTTCCATCAAAAAGAGTAGATCCCCTGGGAAGGCACCTCTATTGCCCTTGCTGTCCACCTCTCAATCCTTGCTGGCTGGAACTGTCCTCTGTCTTTCATATCCCCTTTCCACCCCAGTTATCCATATCCAGGGATCCAGCAGCAAATCCTGGCTAAGGCCCAGTGATGGTACCAGTTGGCTGCTAGTCTCTGGTCGAGAGCCCTGGAGCTCTAGGAGTGGTGGGGTGAGAGGGAGTGATTACAGCCTTGTGTAGAGCTGAATCTGATTGATGCCCCGACGGTGTCAATTTTTTTTTTAAATATAGTATCCCGAAAATATTTGCCAACCACTGTGCCACCATACAGTCCCGAAAGTGATAGTGGCCAGATAAGCTGTTCTAGTGATGAATAGTGGCCAGGACACAGAGATAAGCTGCCATGCTGAAATTTCAAAAGGTCTGTAGCATTCATCAAAGAAAGAAGGTGAGGTTACAGTCCAGCTTGTCATCCGAAAGATGTTGGGAGTGGTTCTCCCAAGAAAATTCTGAGTGTCGAACTTGTATAAAAACTGGAATAAATCAGGCAGTTGTTTTTTTTTAATGAGAGTTTCAAAATGAATCTCCCACACTCTGTGCATTGCAGAGCGCACTTGCATGAATCCCCCTAAAACTCAGTGTGCAGGCCCTATTTCCGCTGGAAAGACTGGCAGCATAGTACTGAGCAGGCCATTGCACGTGCACTGATTTGTCAGTGCCGAGACTGATGCATGTGCAGTGGCCCCTGTGTGCCAGCCTCTTTCTGCAGGGGTATTGGAAGAGGGGTGGTTTGGGATTGCTGGCTGCTGCTGGTAGGTGATGGAAACACTATTTCCATGTAATGAATGCTCATTGTAAACATTTCTCACTAGGAGCCTGTCAGGCATTTTAATCTTATGTGACACCAGTGAGAATTCATGTCCGTGTCTAACCCGATTGCTGCTGCGTCTCATGCACAAGATGGTCTCGCTTCACCAGAGACTTTGGGGTGAGTGTAACAAGTTTCTGAAATAGTGCAGCATGGCTACTGTTGCACTGTTCATGCTTCCCACACCTGTCTCCAAGCTGGTCTTCATGGACAGCACTGTGCTACTGGACCCATGGACCTTCCTGTGTCACCAACTTGGTAAAGTTTTACAACACCAATTTTAAATCCAACCAATTTATTTGATAGTAAATCCGCGAGCTTTCGACTTTACAGCCTTCGTCAGGCAAATGCAGTGTTCTGATCTGCAGAGGCACTCATATCCACACAGACAGTTAAAGTCACCAACTTGGACCAGTATTGAGAGAGGCACAGGGGTCTTTCTTGCCTCTGGTGCCACACAGCAGTGTTTGAATTTCCACCAAGAGTGGAGTGCGAGGGGTGGTGTGCCTAATGAAGTCAAGGGGAGGGTGCAGTATGGAAGGAGAGCTATGTAAGGGATAGGGGGCAGAGGATATGCAGAGGGACAAAGAGGTAGATGAAAAAGATGAACAATGGCAGGCAGAAGGAAGACTGAGGTAAACTGAACCCAATAAAGCTGCATTAAAAGTTCACAAACAAGGCGGTCAAAAATATATCTCATTGTTTACTGGAAGAAGATATGGAAGGTCCCATGCCATGTGAGCGTGGGACCGTACCGTGCAAGTGCGGGGACTCCGTGTGAATCCAAATGAGAAAATGCTGGAAAATCTCAGCAGGTCTGGCAGTATCTGTAAGGAGAAAAAAAGTTGACATTTCGAGTCCAGATGAACCTTTGTCAAAATGCTGTGTAAATGTTGGCTATTGCGTTTCCCTCAGCTGCGACAGAGATAAAACTTCAAAAGTACTTAATGGGTTATGAACTGGTTTGGGACATTCTAGCTCTTTGAAAACCATTATTATAAATGCAACTACATTCTTTCTTTGAAAGTCAAACAAAGAGATTAATATCTCAAAAATAGTGGCAACAGGACTATCACTGCAATGTGTGAGGCACATATCAAGCAGTCTGCAATCATAAATCAATCAGCAATACCAGAATGTTCTCATCATCTGAACTTGGATATTCTTTTGTGATTTGTTATCAATGTAATTATCTGTCAAATCAGGATTGCTAAATCTGTGTTCTGCTAACTGCAATTGACTTAAATGCTCAAGGTACAGCTTTGCATTTTTGTTAGGCACTAAGAGAATTGTCAAAGTTTGATAAATCTATATGGCAAAAAAAATTGAAATGAGAATGTGTCTGGTTCAATCTTTATTAGATCTGATCATTGTCTCTGTATAAAACTGAGGAAAGCTTCTTACACATATGGAATCTGCTATTTAGGTCCTAGCGTTTAGAAATGATCATTTACTATTATGGGGTACATGTGCCTTACTCATTTCCACATTATTGCTGTTTTTAGTACTTTGAGGCATTCATTTGACTTTCAAGAAAGAACAAATATGCATTTATATAACGCCTTTAATGACCAAAGGTAGTCTCAAATCACTTTATACGTATTAGGTATGTTTCATGTTTAATTACTGCCGCTGTGTGGGGAGCACAGCAGCCAATATGCACATAAAGGTCCCACAAGCAAAACTAAAATTAATGAGCAAGTCATCTATCTAACTGATAGAGGTTAAGGGATGAATGTGGAGCAGAACAATTCCCTTGCTGTGCATTGAAATGAGTTGCAGGATCTTTCCACGAGCACATTTTCTCTCAGTTTCTGTCTCATTCAATAGACAGCACCCCCTCAATGCTGCTGTCGAATGCCAGCTGAGATTATGTGCTGAAGCCTGTGGAGTGGGTCTTAAACTCACAACCTTCTGACTCAGAAGCCAAGATTGACAGAGTGACTTTAAATGGCTGTTTGTAGCAAGGTGGTTGATGTAGAAGTGATGATCAGACACCAATGTGGAGAAATGCATTTGGTCACAGACCCCAGACTTCAGATTCTCCAACCTTGGATGGCACAGTGATTAGGGACCTGAGTTCGATTGCCGGCTTGGATCACTGTCTATGTAGAGTTTGCATGTTCTCCTCATATCTATGTGGGTTTCCTCTGGGTGCTCCGGGTTCGGTGGGTTGTTAAAAATAAGTTCCACTTATTGTCAGGGGGACTAGCTAGGGTAAATACAAAGGGTTAAAGGGATATGGCTTGAGTGGGATTGTAATTGCTGCAGGCTCAATGAGCCAAATGGTTTCCTTCTGCATTGTAGGACTCTATGTTCTGTGAACTCACTCACAGCCAAGGTCCTATCATCTCGCTGCAGCGACAAGAGATTTAGTTGAGCATGAAATTCTCTGTCCTCGCTGAGAATTCCAGCCTATGTTATTGGCCTTGGAGAGGTTACAGTGCAAATTCATTACTTTGTTACCACAGTTAAATTATGAGGACAGGCTCCAAAAAAATTGGTTTCTATTCCCTTGTGTTTAGAAGGATGAAAAGTGACTGAATTTAGATAATTAAAATGAGAAAGGAATTCAGTTGAGAAGGTACAATTGAGCTATTTCCACTACAGGGGGAATCCAGAACAACTGCCACACTCATAAAATTACTGCCCGGCCTTTTAGGAACAAAGTCAGGTTTCACTTTTTCACCGAGTGGTTGACGGTAATCTGGGACTCATGCATCTAGTCGATGCTGGGCCAGGGGAGATTTTCAAAACTGAGGCTGATAGATTTTTGTTCAATAGGAGTATCATGGAATGTGAACCAATGGCAGATAGGTGAAGGAAAATTATAAATCAGCTAACTGAATGACAAAACAAACTTGTTTAAATTTTAAGTTTATTTATTAGTATAATAAGTTGGCTTACATTAACACTGCAATGAAATTACTGTGAAAATCCTCTTGTCTCCACACTCCAGCACCTGTTCGCATACACTGTGGGAAAACTTAGCATGGGCAATGCACCTAACCATCACTTCTTTTGGCAGAAATCCACACAGACACGGGGAGAATGTGCAGACTCTGCGCAGACAGCAACCCAAGCCAGGAATCGAACCCAGATCTCCGGTGCTGTGAGACAGCAGTGCTCACTATTGTGCCACCATGCTGCCTGAGGGCTAAATAGGCTTTCCAAGAACCTATGAGATCCTATATTGACTTTATATTTAAAAAATAAATTCAGCACATCTGGAATAAATAGTGCAACAAAGTGATCCTGATGTAAAAGTTGGTCAGGTGGTTCAGTGAATAAATGCAAACCTGGAAGCTCTCAGATTTAATGGTTGATCAGTCTTGAATTAGTTGTTGTAAGCTGGGCTCAGTAGAAGTGAAAAAAATTGTCCTGAGCCTCGATAGAGGAATGATTAAGAGTTGTCATTGCCGTCTTTGGGAATGAATTAAATCAGCCATGTCCTTAATTGACTAAGAATCTTTGAGATGTCTGAAATGGTTGAAGGAAATTGCAGCTTGAAGCGCCACTCATCTTCCCTCATGATTTAGCAACTTTATCAATTAGCATGGTGAGCATTACAGAACGCAGACATGTCATGATTCAATTGCAATCTGTACCAAGTAACTTGATCTCAGTACTGGGGGGTTTCAACAATTAACCTCGTTGACCATAAGGATAGAATAAAGTTCATCCGGCATTTTCCTCATGGGAGACAACGTGTGCATGTCTGATGGGGGCACCCCTACAGCATTCAATGTCCTAGCAGATTCATAAAGGATGATCACTGTCAAGGGTTACCGGTGCTATCAATATTGGGAGCTGAAATAAGAAACAACAGTATTGTTTGCAATAAGTTCACAGCAGATAACACAGAAAACCAAAGTAATGAAAAAGGTGGGAGAAACTGTGTGATTATACAGTCTCCTGTCTGTGACACTCCAATTGAATCTGGAAGTAACTGTAACATCTCAAGTTTAAAAAATGCCACTAAATCTAAGTCGTAAATAATTGTGAAACTGAAATTGAAGTGCACTGCAAAATTTGAGAGTGCTGTTAGGTACGAAAATATCGTCACTGATACTCTTAGTGAATAACTCCACATTATTTTCATACTTTACCAACATAAAAGCAGTACGATGGCACAGTGGTTAGCATTACTGCCTCACAGCACCAAGGACCTGGGTTTGATTCCTGGCTTGGGTGTCTGTCTGAGTGGAGTTTGCACATTCTCTGTATGTCTGCTTGGCTTTCCTCTAAGTGCTTCAGGTTCCTTCCACAGTCCAAAGATATGCGGGTAAGGTGGATTGGCCATGCTAATTTGCCCCTTAGTATCGGGGGGACTAACTAGGGTCAATGGGTTGTGGGTCTAGAGCCTGGGTGGGATTGTGGTTGGTGCAGTCTCAGTGGGCCAAATGGCCTCCTTCTGCACTGTAAGATTCTATGATACTATGAAACACTCAGATGAAATTGCAGAAGGAGGTTTTCCTCAGTCTTCAAGGTGAAGGAAAATTAATCCAGTGAATGTTAGAAGAATGTCAGACTGTATGATTGTGGCTAGGAATGATTTTGCTAAAATGAGGCAAGACTGATGTGGGAAGAATGATCAGTTTATTATTTAATATCACATTGCAAGAAAGCGGTGTATACATTGAACTCAATGAGGCTCACCATAACTATAGCTGTATAGGTTTACTCATGATGAAATAAAGCAGCTTAGTGAATCGTACCTAACCTCACTTTGCCAGATGTTTTTTCAGAAAACCACACCTGCATAAGACACAAATATTCAGTTATTATCACAAGAGATATTGTGGTTATACAGCTGAGTTAAAGAAGTAGAGGTACACCCTGAATAGAAGATGCTCAAACTGCTTACGAGAATCACTAACACCACTGTACCCACTGAATCTTGTAACAACTGTTTTAATTGCAATTATAAAGATCTTCAGATAAACTAATAATGCTTTACGTAGTTGTGCTAGAATGCTGATGCTTCACTTCATTGAATGATTGCATTAGAAGAGTTGAAGAATGCATTCTCACACAGAATCTGAAATTAAGATTGGTGACCAAAGTGTCAGGGGTATAACATACCGCACCCATGAAGAGTGGAGTACAAGATTTGCCTCCAGTGAGTCCTAAATTCAGGCAGATTGTAAGAGAGGTGGAAAAGCTAAAACTGTCCAAAGAGATTGAAATTCAAATCTGAGGACACTGGCAGCATGAATGCATTTCCACAGGCAGTTTTGAACTGCTGATGAAATGGCAAGATGTCCATGGATCATTAAGAAATTCAGGATGCAATTTGCTTTCTGCTCCCAGAATGGGAGGAGAGAATTGGAATGTTGTGGGTAGATGCAAATAGTCATATGCAAGAGTCCGTAATACAGCAAGTGCTGTTTCCATAGTGACAGGTTTTGTGTGTTGATAGGAGGTAGGACTTGAGTTGAGTGTTTCAAATAAGAGCAGTGCAACAGTATAATTAAAACCAAAGAAAGAGGAATAAATGACACCAGCAGTCTGTGCCAAGAGACCAGCAGGTAGATAGCTCATTTTAACAATACTATGGACGTTTTGGTGCAAAGAATGGTATAAGACAATTAGAAATTTCATGAGATCCACCAGGTTAAGCCAAAACATAATAGATAGGAATTTATTTTGAGTGACAGTGTACAATGGATGTTATCACACTGGTCACCTGTTAGCCCCACTCCATTTTCAATTCTGTTATGCCCCGGTTTTGTTTTGAACTTTCGTCTCTCTTCTGTCATTAACAATCTGATGCTACCAGCAGAATGCATAGCTTAGATTGTGGAGGGAAGAAAACATTTTGAGGATTCACATCAATATGTTGAAGCACACAGGAGAAAACAATTGACTCTCCTGTGCTAAACATAAGCTGGCACAAACTGATAGAGGATCATAAAGTGACAAACTATTCCTCTTGTTGCTAATCAGGTCTTGATAAATCGGTGAGACAACTTGCATTGCTGCGTGTCCTTCGCTTTTATCTACAGTATTTATCTACAATATTTCACTCTATTGGCCCCAAAGCCGGTAGACAACTGTTACTGAATTCACCCTAACCGTTATTTCCCACACCAACTTTCAGCTTTTTTGAAAGCATGAACATCGTGATACTATGATATGCAAAATTATGGAGTCTCTCCCTACAGCACTGTGGGTGTACCTACACCACAGGGACTGCAGTGGTTCAAGAAGGCAGCTCATCATCACCTATTTGAGTTCCGTAAGTGGTGCATAACTAATGCTGGCCCTCCCATTGAGATTCAGATCACCTGGATGAATATTTTTTAAAAATATCCCTTTCTAAAATTTAGATGATATTAATGTGACGTAATTCACTCCATTTTAGATTTTTATCTTTCATACCAAAAATAATTCATCCCAGAAGAATTAGGAAAGTTCTAAATATTTTTTTAAAAAGTTCAGGCATTCAATATAACATGACAGGATCCGTTGTTTCATTGTGACTTTAATCTAAGATACAGCTGGATGATTTGTGAACTGAATTACTTGATTTGTGAACCAGTGTGATCTACCTTTAAGAACCCCTGTAGCTGCCTCTGTTCTAAAATCCACTGTGACCAAAGACAAGCAAACATTACTTGGACTGAGGTTGTTTAAATTTTCAAATAATAATTGTTTTTATTAAATAAAATTTATCATACCTTCAGGAATAAGGTCAAGTCAAATCTCGGGAATTGCCCAGTGATGGAAGTGATCAAAGCAATCTATTAATAGTCACACCAATTGTCACTGTGTAAGTTAAACAATATTGCAACTAATGTTGAAGAAAAGAAACCTTTGTGTGGGGGATGGTCCTTTGAGAAAACAATGAAAGCGGTACCTTAGAACCTCATTTGCTGTGTGTAATCTTTTTTGTGAACCAAATGTGAAAGAGTTTGGAGTTGCGAAATCCATTTGTAAATTACTGTGGGGGAAATTAAACACTAATAGGCAAGGTAGCAAACTCATTGAGGCAATGGTTTAAGAACTTAGTTCAGGTTTTAAATTGAAGATAGACAGCAAACTTCAGAACAAATACGAGATGGTCTCAAGTGATGCACCTGAGGCTTCGAAACACTGCAACATGTAATTTTCCTAAAGTGCAACTTGTTTTATTAATCCCGTGGAGTTTACTGGTTTTCTGTCTACACTTAACACAGTTTGGATTTTTTTTAAGTGTTCCTTTTAATGCGAGTTACATTTCAGTTGAACCACTCAGGCTTTGTACCGATACTTTCTCGCTCCCCATTGAAAGCAGTGGGAAGCCTCATGAGCTTCCAAAGATCATTCTTCCCAGAGGCACGATGCTGTTTTCCCATCCTCCTGAGATTGCATCGTTTTCTTAATGGGCCCAAACTGACTGATGTGCTGCACCTTCTTAACCATAGAATTTTACAAACATTTCTCCCTTGAGAGCTGTAAACTGACAAATGATTCTCATATTGCATTTGACACTCTATAATAGAAAGGAGTTGATCTACAAGAGTTCACATGGCATTACTAATGCTTCCAACTCTCCTACTTTCCCTGAATCAGTTACATTTCTCTTCAGCTCTGCTTCTGGCAACCGATGAGATCAACTATTTTACTTTCACACCACAGTGCTCCCAACACCCCCACCGCTCAAAGCTCCCAACCTCTTTCCATTATAGCAGTACTGGATGTCATAAAAGCTTCAAGCCTTGCTAATGTCAATAGGTTTCCCACCCATTTTAGTTGGAATAGGAAGCCACTGGAATGGGGGGAAATGATCTATCAAGTGCTGCCTCCAGTGATACTGAGGAAACGGTTCTGTAAGGGCAGTTCTCTGCATTGGTGGCTTGCAAGGAAATTGTGTTGTCTGAGCCTTGCATGATCTCCCTCTATTTGAAAAACGCATTGCCCTCACTGGTTGTGAGAGTAATAGCGTCAGAGACAAGAAAAATCACTTGGACACCCACAGAATCCTGAGAAAGGCAGAAATCAGGAAATAAACGTGGGGGGAGGATAAGTTAGAAACACAAATTTGGGAGGCAGAGAGCAGCAACAAATGAGGAAAGGGAGGGAGAGCTCAAAGAAGTAAAATACTGCAGATGCAGGAATCTAAAACAATATCAGAAATACTGGGAAATCTCAGCAGGTTTGACAGCATTTGTGGGGAGAGAAGAGAGCCAACATTTTTGAGTCATGATGATGCTTTGTCAGAGCTCTCACTCATCTAGATTCAAGACATTGGTTCTATTCTCTCCCCACAGATGCTGTCAGACCTACTGAGATTTTCCAGCATTTTCTGGTTTTGTGTGAGGGAGAGTTCATGGTGTCGTTTGCTGTTTCAGAATATGTTTTATTCCAGCAGTCACACAATTTACAATTTACTCATTTAGGGCTGAATCTCACCTCGCTAAAGCTGAGTTTCCAGCGTGAGAATCAACGTATTGAACTAAGTTTGATTTTTGGTTTTGTTTTATTCTTTTATAACCCACTGTGTCTAATAAAATGTTATAAAATTGCATGTGAACTGTAGATGTATTTAACTATGAATTATGCTTTTTATTGCACAGTGAGTGCTTCTCATTTTTTCCTCTGGAGCTGAGGGATGACTTTGTAGAAGACTATAAAATAATGAGGGGTATAGATCAGCTAGATAGTCAATATCTTTTCCCAAAGATAGTGGGATCCAGAACTAGAGGCATAGATTTAAGGTGAGAGGGGAGAGATGCAAAAGGATCTAGAAGGGTAATTTTTACACACAGAGGGTGGTGAATATATGGAACAAGCTGCCAGAGGTGGTAGTAGACGCGGTTACAATTTTGTCTTTTAAAAAGCATTTAGACAATTACATGGTAAGAAGGGTATAGAGGCATAGGGCCCAATGTGAGAAACTGGGACAAGTTTAGGAATTTAAAAAAAAAAGGTGGCATGGACAAGTTGGGCTGAAGGTCTGTTTCCATACTGTAAACCTCTATGACTCTAACTATTGTTTAGCCTTAAAATCTTTCTATTCCTCTCTATCTTTTTGTTAAATATGAATATTAACAGAAACAAAATGTCAAACTTTTATTCTAGGATTGCTAGTTGTTTAACATTCAACCAATGTAAATGCAATGGGGAAACATGATTAACCATCATATGATCAGTATCATGTGGTGGAATATCATGTAATCAAAAATCACATGATCTAAACTCCAGGAAAACATCAAACTAAATTTGACAAATCCAGATCAGACCCAGATTTGCTTCATTATTAAGCCTCTTTTGTTTATGCTTCAAAATAAAAAGAACTAATGTGTTCCCAGCCTTCCACGTGATGCTATTTGTGTTGTGACACAAGATGCACAAAGTGGCTTTTCATCAACTTTCTGGCAAACCTCGCATGTGCTTATGACTTGGTATAATGAAACATCTGAACACTCGCTTTGTTGTGATTAAAAATATGTAGTTTAAAAACATAGCCAATGAAGTCTTCAGACTATGGCCTTGAAGTTTAGCAGCATTATCATCCTCCCACAGGAGACCACCAGCAGCACCAATTCCTCAGGCTACATTTTAAAGGTGGAAGTGTTTTATTTAGGTTTTTAACACTTTGCCATTTTTTCCAGAGCTGGAAGAATTATTCAGTTTGTGTGAATTAATGCCTAGTACTATCACTCTGCTGTACAGTTCATTTTTTTTCCTCACTCCCTGCTAAGCTTATGGAGAGTGAAATCAGATATCAGTGCTGAGAATGAATCCAGGTGGGGTGAGACCATCTCGTCCACAGTGTAACATTCCTCTTTCCTCCGGTGTTTTGGTCTGACTTCAGGTTAAGGCTTCATTTGAACTTTGTACCAATGTTGCATTTGCAGTGTGCAGTTCACAGTTACCTCTCTGATTTTTATGTGAATCAATTCAGCATCTGTTGATAAGAGTTGTCTTGTTAGCATAAGGGAGTTGAAAAGGATAATCATAAATAGCAAACTCTTTGGGAGATTTGGGGTTGAACTTCTTTGCCATGTAAATGGGAACAGGAACTGAGTTTAAATTAGGGTCAGGAAACCATCTAAAGTCATGGAGGAATCATAGAAACGTGGAATCCTACAGTGCTGAAGGAGGCCATTCGGCCTATCGAGTCTGCACCGACCACAATCCCACTTAGGCCCTATCCTCGTAACCCCATGCATTTACCCCAGCTAATTCCATTAAAACTAAGGGGCATGACCAATCCACTTGACTTGCACATATTTGGACTGTGGGAAGAAACCAGAGCACCCGAAGGAAATCCATACAGACAATGGGAGAATGTGCAGACTCCACATAGACAGTGACCCAAAGCTGGAATTGAACACAAACCCCTGGAGCTGTGAGGCAGCAATGCTAATCACTATGCCTCCACGCTGCCCACCCTAGTGGGAGCTTACTAAAGTTCTGATTTTCATAGGATGAGCCCTTAATTAATAAAGAGATTATTTTCCTGCCCACTGAGAGCCAGGGGAACTAAGAAAGGAAGTAAGTGACACTTCATGGCAGCCTTCACTAGTGTAGGGTTTTTTCAGAGGTTAAGTATTGAGCTCAGTTTTAGCTCATACAAAGACTCACAATCACAGTATCCTGGTGAAAGACATTCTTTATTGAACAACATATGCTGGGAGGGAAATATTAGGCAGTCCAACTCTTCTCTGAAATTACATTACAGTGGCAATACAATTATACATCTTCCAAAAGACATTTTACCCATCCTGTGACTCATCCCACTTGGAAATGAACCAATCATCATTTGTACAAGTCAATCATTATTAGTAAATTTCATACACCTTGGTCAATTATAGATATTCTTTGACAACTTGGGAACAATAAGTTCTCGCGTTTTCTGCCTTATTTTCCCATTGCTACCTGTGGCCAGTTCCAGGCTCTCTTATCCTAGTTGAAGGCATTATCTATTCATTGGGCCGTCTGAGTTCACTAGCTTTGTCCTTAGCTTATGAATTTTATATTCATAAGGACTGTCTAGAGTCCATTCCTAGAGAGCTATGCTTCTATGGGTATATTGTTATAAAGAATGTAATTCACTTTACTGGCCTATTTCCCATGATGCCTTAGAACTCTGCTTTTAGCCACACTGTAACACACTTTTCAGAAATACATGTTTAAAATCTCTAACTGTGGTTATATGTGTTTCTATGCAGCCAGTACTTCTGTAAATTATATGTGTAAGGTAGCCTGTGATTCTTAGCCTAAATTAATCCACTCTGTTTTAATATCTTTGTTAGTGTTTTAATCCCAAGGTATTTCGAATTCCTCTAACATCTGTTTCACCCACCATTCCCAACCCTGCAACATGTAATAGTAATCACTGCTGACACCAGATCAGCCGCTGACACACTGTCTGATGGTAGTATCCCACTTCCATCCCTGGTAGCCTGAAAATTCATTTGTCAGTTATTAGCATTTGGTTGTGTTAAGATATCAGACCAGGTTTTCTGCATAGAGATGGCAAGTTATCTGATTTATATTTCAGTTTTAATTAGTAGCCCAAGTTCAAAATCAGCATTTGGTTGTCTTAAATCCATTTATCAGAATATCCTGACAGATCATTAAGCACTTCATATATCTTTTGATTAAAGAATCAATCACGCTGATTGAATTCTAATTATCCAGAACTTTGTCCTTCAGAATTAAACTGTATTGTAACTTAGGGATTTTCAACATGAGCAGCTATCAATGTCTGAACTCCAGACATTGCCACTACTTGAAACAAATTTTCAATGTTAGAAGTTTTGTTTTCTGTTCAAAGCTACTTATTTGTGATGCCATTGCAACAAAGAAAAGGTCCATTTCGTTTCAAAGGCTAATGTTATCATTCAGATTAGAAACTCCAGAGTGAGATCTCTTTGAGCCTCCTCCTCTAAAAACTGTACAGGTTAAATTTCTCCAATAGTTCATTGATATGGCATTCAAAATGCTCCACTGTCAAAGATATTCATTGCATACATGTCTCTTTTGCTGAAACCAGAATTGTTAGCAATACTCCATATTTATTTTGAATATTACTTTATTAAGCTTCTGCTTAACATCAGAACCTTTTACTCCAATCTTCTGTCAATATATCCTGACATTCTACTTGTGTTTTAAACTGCTATTACAAAATTTTCTCAAGGAAAGTAATAAGTTTACCTCCAACCTTCAACTCCTTTTCAGTTACTCACTTTTCCTAGTTTTGCATGTCCTCCTTATTCCTTCGGAATCAAATAAACCTGGTGGATATTAACCTGATTTTGTGAGACATCTTACTGTGCCATCCCAGTCCAATGCCAGCATCGCCATCTCTTTGTCCCTTACTCTTCTGTTGAATAACCAATATTTTGTGTTTATCAACAAATGAGTACATGTATGCATGTCCAATCAGCCCATGACAAGAGCACATCACAAACACAGATGAGAAAGGCCATTAACTCAGTCAGAGTAGGCAAATGCATCAATAATTCCATCTGATCATTTAACTGCAGCCTCTAGAACATTGGTTCCCAATCACTGAGCCACAGAACAGTACTGAGAAGAATCACCAAAAAAAGATTCAGAATGATTCAAAATTCATGTAATTAACCTTTATCTTCGCTGTATGGTCCAAAACGAAATGAATCTTGGGCCTCACGAGCATGTGTTCATTGAGAAAGAGCTGCACATGCGTAGTTTAATTTTTTTACGATGGTCAGGCCTATGCACATGACCCATGGGACTTGACTGAAGACAAAGGTCCCATGTGCCTGCATAAAAAGTGAAACTTTAAAAGGGTGCATAAACCATGGGGGATGCAAGAGAGAGGTTAAGAAGAACAAGGAAGAGGATAAGAAGAAATTAAAAATGAAATTCCAAGTTTGGGAAGAAGACAGAGAAAATGCCTCAAGTATTTTTAAACTATAGAAGCGTACCATGGCATTTAAAAGATTGGGAATCACTGGTCTGACTTCAGGTTAAGACTGCATTTGAACTTTGTACCAACGTTGCATTTGCAGCATTCAGAAGATTTTGTCTTTATCCAATCTAGAAAATCATTCAAATTTGGCTGGCAAAAGCTTTTCCTGGCATTCTTTATTTTAACCTGTGACCTCTTGTCCTAGTATCCAGAAATGTTCTGTGTTTACCTGATCTGTGCTGAATAATTCAAACATTGCTTGAATTCGCCCTTTGTGTTTTGGTGGCCATTCTTTGATATGGATTGCCCAAAGTACTATACAACTTTGGCATAATATCTTCTGGTTTTTACTCAGCTAACATGACAATATAATTTAGGATTCTACTTATTGTATGCTATTTGAAGTTATTTGACAGGCTTGGTTTCAAATCTATAATCAACCCAGGTCTGTTTCCAGTTTATCTTCATGTATTTTTGCAACCTTCCATTTTCCTTCCAAAGTATACTTATCAATAATTGATTTTCATCTACCATGGATTATTCCACTTCCAAATTTTATATACCTCCTGCTGACGGTGTTTAGCTGCTGCTTCTGACTTCACTGCCCCTATTTTAACAGTATTTGTAAATTTGATCTGTTTGCTTTGGAATTCCTGATCTAGGAAATCAATACAGATTAAGAGCACTGATCACCATACTACCCTACCCCAACCATCAAAACATCATTCCCTTGACAAGATCCCCCTACGTCCTCTCCTTCAGCCAATTCCTATCTCCGTACAAATTTTATTTTGAAAAGGACTTAAATTTAGATAGCACATTCATGATCTTAGGATGTCCAAAACAATTTATAACTAATTGCTTTTGAATTGTGATCACTGTTGTAGAGATGCACGTTCCCATGAAGAGCAATGTGATTTCTTTTAGTGACATTCAGTAAGGGATATATTTTGGCCACAACACTGGAGCTCTGCTTGAGAAGGTCCATAGGATCTGTGACATTCACCTGAGGGGTAGATGTGGGTGTTTAAAGACTCATTCAAAAGACAGCAACTCCAACAGTGTATTGTCCTGCAGTACTAACCTGGATCTTTTTTTATTATTCATGCATGCAGACATTGCTGGCTGGTCTGTATTTATTACCCACCTCTAATTGCCCAAAAGAAGGTGATGGTTTGCTGTCTTCTTTAGCCATTCACTTTAGCAGGAAGAATGAAAAGTACAACATTACTTAAACAAATGGCCTACTTCTCCAATTTCTTCTGTTTATGTACATGTTCATATGCTAATTGGAACCAGTGTGTCATAGGAACAGTTGCAGTTCTGTTAGGAAGGAAGTTCCAGAATTGTTAACGTGTGATATGAAGGCACACAAATATAGTTCCAAGTCAGGATGGTGTGCAGCTTGGAGAGCTACTTACAGGTGTTCCTATACATCTGCTGCTCTTGCCCTTACATGGTAGAAGTCACAAAGTTTGGGAGCTACTGACAAAGGCGTTTTGGTGAGTTTCTACAGAGCATCTTGCAGATGGTAGACACTGCTGCCCCCATGCATCGGTGATAGAGGGAATGAATGTTTAGGTTGATGGATGGCATTCCAATCAAGTGTGTTACTTTGTCCCGCATGCTGTAGCTCTTCTTGAGTGTTGTTGGAGCTGAACTCATCCAGGCAAGTGGAGAGTATTCCATCACACCTCTGACCTGCGTCATGTAGGTAGTGGAGTGGCTTTGGGAATTCAGGGGTTGAGTTACAACCACAGAATTCCTTGCGTATAATCTATTCTAATAGTCACGGTATTTGGCTGATCCAGTTCAGTTTCTGGCGAATGACACTACCTGGGATGTTTATGTGGGTTTCAATGGTATTCAATTAATACCATTAAATGTCACTGGGAGATGGTTAAATTCACACTTGGATATGGTCATTACTTGACATTTGTGTGGTGTGAATGGTACTTACAACTCATCAACCCAAGCTTGAATTTGTTCAGATCTTTCTACATATGGACACAGGCTGTTTCAATACCTGAGGAGTCACAAGTGCTGCTGAACATTGTGCAGTCCTCAGTGAACATCCCCATTTCTGACTTTATGCTGTAAGTAAGGTTTTTGATGTAACAGCTAAAGATGGTTGAGTCAAGGACACTACCCTGAGGAATTCCTACAGCAATGTCCCAGAGTTAAGATTATTGACTTCCAACAGCCACAACCAATCTTCTTTTGTGCCAGTTTACGATTCAAACCCATGGAGTGTTTTCTCATGATACTCATTAACTTCAGTTTTGCTAGGGCTCCTTGATGCCACGCTCAATCAAATGGCGCTTGATGACGGTACTTGATGTCAAGGGCATTCATTCTTTCCTCACTTAAGTTTAGCTTTTCTGTCCATGTTTCACCCAAGGCTGTAATGGGCTCAGGACTTGAGTAACCCCAGCAAAATCCAAACTGATGATCAGTGAGTTAAGTAAGTGCTGCTTAATAGCACTGTCAATGACACTTCCCAGTGCTTTGCTACTTGAGAGTAGACTGATAGGATGATAACTGATCAAATTGTCCTGCTTTTTATGAACAGAGTAAGAAGTCCCACAACACCAGGTTAAAGTCAAAGAACGAACAAAGAACAAAACAGCATGGGAAACAGGCCCTTCGGCCCAACAAGACCGCACCGCCACCCCGATGTTCCCACCTCTATCCGCGATCCCTGTCCATGTTTATAGATCTATGGATTAAAAACCAAATTTGAGACAATTTAGGGAGAATTTGTTTTGCCAATTAGCCTAAGTGCACATCTTTGAGATGTGGGAGAAAACCGGAGCGCCCGGAGAAAACCCACGCAAGCACGGGGAGAATGCGCAAACTCCCACAGACACAGGCCCAAATCTATGTATCTGCACAGCACAGCGATAGTCACTGAGCTGTCGTGTTGCCCATCAGATGGTCCAGGTCAAGCATACACTAACAACGTGAAGCACTAGGATAGTCTCGAAAAAGATCCAAGAGCAGTCCTCTCACGACCCATCGTGTGTATGCCCCTCGTTAGACAACAAGGTGGACCAAAGCATCTGTAGGATAAAAACAAGTACATCAATATCATCATCTATTTACACACTTCCCAGGGACTCCCAAGGCTCATGATCCCTATTTTAAATCAGTTTTCTATACCCCTCCATTCCCATTCTGTTCATGTGCCCATCTAAGTATTTCTTCTCAGAAATACTTAGTCCAATCAATTTATTTGATGGTAAACCCACAAGCTTTCGGAAATGCTGTTTCTTCGTCAGGTGTATGGAAAGTTGTGAACAGGACATAGCTGGGTAATTTTCCACATTGCCAGGTAGATGCCAGTGTAATGTTTGTACTGGAACAGCTTTCCTAGATGTGTAGCTAGTTCTCAAGCACAAGTCAGTACTATTTGAATGTAGACAGGGACCATAGGTTTTGCACTATGCAGTGCCTTCAGCTGTTTTTTGATATCAAGCAAAATGAATCAAATAGGCTGAAAATTGGGATTTGTAATGCTGGGGATCTCAGGAGGAGGCCTGGATGGATCATCCACTCAGCACTTCTGGCAAAAGATGGCTGCAAATGCTTCAGCTTTTCTTTGCACTGGGGTCTCCATAATTGAAGATAGTGATATTTGAGGACTTTTCTTCCCCTACTAGTGCTCAAGTCTCTGGAGTGGAATGTCAGACCTTCCTGCCCAGAGGCAAAAATGCTACCAACTGAACCATGGCTGACATATAATTTGCACTATTTTCAGTCTCAGTTATTACCCTTCCTAAACGTGCTTATCAAAAGCTTTTTGGAACTCTGAGTGCATTAAGCCAAATGATTTTTCATTGTCATTTGGATGTCACTTTTTTCAGAAGGCAAGGAGGTTAGGAATGATTTTCCTTGTCTAGAGCCATTTAACTGCTATTGACAAAGCTTTGACAAAGGATGATCTGGACTCGAAACATCAGCTTCATTTCTCTCCTTACAGATGCCACCTGAGATTTTCTAGTATTTTCTTTTTTGGCTTCAGATTTCAACATCTGCAGTAATTTTGCTTTTATGGAAAAGGGAACTCTGTTAGCTTGGCTCCCATTTTCTGATAACCTCCAACAATTTTTAAATCAACTTGCAAGCGCACAAACCAAACCTTTCCATCAAATCCCATTGGAATATTCTCAACTGCACACAACTTCGAATGTTACTTAAATTAAATCCCTTAGGCTTTCTTAAGAGCTGTTGACAATATGTCTAACTGACATGTAGACAACACAAAAAAGGAATTGCAGAAATGGATACCAGAAATGTAAAGAACAACTTGCTGAATTTTTACCTTTCACTCTTTGAGCCTGAATACTAGATTGCCAGAGCTGATGAAGTTGTGTTTTTAAGACAAGATTTTAAGACAAAATTCTCTTTCACAAGATTCTCTATGAAAGAGAATTTTATATTTGCTTTCAGATACCAATATGTCTAATTTTCTATTCATTGTTAGCTCCTTCTACAATCCAAATCTTTTAAGGTTCTCCCACAGTTGCACCTCATAAGGTGCTTTGCAATGTGACTCCTCAAAGTGATGTACTCTACAGTTTCCAGAAAAGGTAGAACAGAGAAAAAAGCACTTGCAATTATGTAGCACCTTTCATGATTACATGCTGGCCCAAGGTGCTTTGCAGCTAATGACGTACTTTTAAAATTTGGTCATATTGTAAGAAATGTGGCAGCAAGTTCATACACAGAAATTTCCATCAGCACCAATGTGATAATAACCAGGTAATCTCTTTTTCTGATGTTGATTTAGGGCTAAATATTGGTCAGCCACCTCTACTGCTCTTCTTCAAAATATACCACAGGTTCTTCTCTAGTTACCTGAAAAAGCAGATGGAGCGTCCGTTCAATTCAGCTCATCTGAAAGATGTCTAGACGGCATCTCTGACAGTCATTTTGAAGACACTGATTCATATTTTCCTGTTCTGTTGTTTTTCATAGAAAATATAAGCATTCTAATAACTGATTCACGTAAGGTGGACAAAAATGCATGTGGAACCTAATGAATTCCTGCTTTGGTGGAACAAAATACCATGATTGTTTCCCTTCCATTTAAATTGCATTCTGATAGAGGCCGGAAAATAGAACTTCCCAGCATTGAACATTCCTATTCCTGCACTGCAATCAAATTCATTGGCCTGCTATGGAGGGAATAGTAAAGATTCCATTCTTCACAAACATAAATGGGAAATCCAGGAATCAAAAGACACCCTGCAAAAATGGGAGGTCTGGATTACTAATTTTATACGCGGGAGGTCAATGTGGTTTTCTTTTAATTTAAGCATTTTTGACATATATTTTAAATGTTGTTATTGTCACTTGGTGTTGTATATATGCTAACCCAGAAAGGATGGGGGAAATATTGAAAGAATTGCTCAAACGCTTTAATTAAATTTGCTTTGTGATGCTCGCTGTTTCTATATTGCTAGATTCTAAGGAAGTTCCATTAATACAATTGGTTGGCCTTGTGTCACTTGCCCGCAGTTGATTAATAACCTATCTTGAGAATAAAGTGTTTAATTCTGTTAATTGGAGATTGGGTTAATGGTTTGAGCCAATCAGTCTTTTGACATGGGATGACCTGGAGATCTTACCATACCCAAGAATTTTATAATAAATGTAACACTGCAGAACGTTGAATATTATTGATTGGAAAATTATTTTCTTAATAGAATGCACGTCAAATCTTTGGCCCAGAAATTCAATGGCATGTTACCTATTTTTTGGTTGCACAACATGTGCCCAGGCATCCGATATGGTGGGTGGGCACCTGTTTATTGTATGCTAGAAAAAAGGAACAACTAGTATCTATATTTGAAGCTAGCATTTGGCTTTTCATATTGCAAATTTGGGCCTTAACAAATGATTGAGGTCCCTTTGCAAAATTGAAATGTGCTGGACAAATTTGCGTGCAGCCTAATGCACAATCTGCAAAGGGACTGCTGGAGGCTGTATGTTTTTATAAAGTTAGCTGCATGTGAAGCCTGGAGGAGCAGTCCATTGCTGAGTGGCCTCCCAACCCCACAGGCCCATTTTCCCAATTGATCCTCTCCTGATTTCACTCTCCCTCAGCATCAGCTCCTCAATCCTTCACTCGCTCCCCAATCCATGCAGTTTTCCTACCATCTGATTGTTTTCCAATTCACCTGGACCTATCTGACATTGAAATCATCTTCACTAACGATTTGCCAGGAAATGGTGTTGCAGCCATCAGCAGCTTATCACTCTCATGCAGTAGAGATCTCAGGCCCATTGTCAGGAGTGCCTTGGGGAATAATGTAACCAATTTCTCGGCTCATTTGTCAAGTGCTCTGTGGCAAACCTTCCCCGCCCTGAAACTCAGTGTTTCTCCTTAAGAGTTTTATGGTCAATACAATAACCTCCCTTCTTCTTTTTCATCACAGTAACTTGCACTAATTATAAAAAGACCCCGCCACCTGTACCACCACGAACTACATCGAAACCAGTGATTTCAGTGACAGCTCAGAGCAGTACAGAATCAACTCAGGATGCATATCACGAGAGCCGGGGTCAGAGGAGCTCCCCGTGGCCGCAGGAAGGCAGGATCATTTATAACTCGATGGACAGCCTGGACAGTACAAAGGCAGTGAATATTGCACTGGAGTCTACCGCTGCCCAGCATCATGTTACCAATAACAGCAAGAGCAGCGCAGTTTTAACTAGGGACAAGGCCATCTTAACCTTAGACGTGACAAAGGCAGAACAGTATTTGAAGAATCAGCGGTCCTCCATTGGGATTCAGGTAACCTGTTATTAATGTTTCTTATCTGTGGCATATTGAACATAACCACTGTAAATAGTACTGAATGAATCAAACAGATTAGTTGTTATTCAAATGTATACCATCATGTACGGTAAGATGCGTTATAGAAAAAAAATTGGCAAAGAATAAGAAAAATTAAATTCAATATAATAACTGAAGGGAATAAAAGATAATCTAAAATCACATTTAGATTTGATGGTAGATTCTACCATCAAATGGAGCATAACAGGAATCTTTAGTTAGTGTCTTTAATATAATGTTTCAGCCAGTAATTATTTAATTAGTGTTTTTAGATAAGATTTATTTTAACTTTTTTTCCTCTATCACTATCATTAATTTTTTTCTCATCCACTCATAATTCATCTAAACTTGTGCTATTGCTGCACTGAAGGCTTTTTCTCTGTAATGTTCTCCAAGAATCAGTAGTGAATAAGCACAAGTACTCTACCCTGCTCTCATTCATAATTATTCCCTCCATCCAGATAAGTTGACGTCTGCCTCAATCCATTGATAAGAAAGTCAAGAGTTGTAATGTAGGGAGACATAAAAATCATCTAGTATTCACAGACAGAATATGGAAAGAGTAGTAGAAGTTTGGTCAGAATTGTACCCGTATGCACTGTCTATAGCAAATATCAGATCAAGCAGCAGCTCCACAGGAAGAAAGAAGAATTGCAAGTTTTGTCACCGTGGGCTAATTTTACGTACTTCTTAATCTGAACATAATTTGGTAAGAAGAGAGAGAGCAGATCAGGAACCTGCTCTCTGTCCACCAATTGCTAATGCACAGATTGTATATTCAGTAATACCAGAATTTCTCATTTCTTCTGTTCGTTCACCCAATGGTTGGGATTGTCACCTGAAGCAACGCAATCATTTTGAAATGCTTAAATGCCAAAGCATGTTCAAAATTAGATTTCTTTTTCAAGTGGCTGCTTTGTAAAATTCTTGAGCTTTCATGAAAAAAAAGAACAATTAGAAACATGGAAACAGTTTTCCAGCTTTTAGTTTGGAGTGAATTGTTATTATTTGCCATTGCTGGTTCGGTGGATTGACCATGCTAAATTGTCCCTTAGTTTCCCAAGATTGTAGATTAGGCAATTAGTAGGGTAAATGCGTGGGGTTAGGAATTTGCCTGGCCTGGGTAAGATGCTGTATTGGGAGAGTTGGTGCAGACCCAATGTGCCAAATGGGCTCTTTCTGCTCTGTCAGGATTCTATGATTCTACTTGTCATACATAAGGTTACTGTATATCTATCATTTTCCTGCATTAGAGTCCTAACTGTCAAAGTCTGAATTGCTGATGGAGTGTGTTCTGACTTGAAAGCACATTAGAGATGGGAACAGTGTGATACTGAAGTGAGAATGTATGATATCAAAGTAACGAGACAGTGCATTAAATCCAATCAAATTGTGTTGCATGGGTTTGTCAAAGATGCTCAGCATTTTCTGAGTTTGTTCAAAATAGATACACGCAAGAAGTCAGAAATAAAGATTTTGGACTGGAAATAAGCTCATTTCAATGCCATGAAACTGGACCTTAGCTAAATTATTTTTGGCAAATGGATGCCAACTATGGACACAAAGGAAAATAAAGATAGATAAACTTTAAGACATGTCAACTCGGATTATAGTATATGCATCAAAAGCTCGAGATCTGTGGATAACATGAAAAGTTGTTTTCATGTTTAAAAAGAAATAGTAGAGTCACTGAGGCATATTGTAAATAGAGGAAAAAGGCAGATTGAGAAGACAAAGAGGATAAATGCAAGATGATTGACAGCCAACTAAAAGGGAAGTATCTATGTTTTTAAACTTAGGAGCTGAGGATTGGGGACTTAATATTTGAGAGTTTAAAGTTGAAATGTCACCAGGCTGAGCGAGAATGAATTTCAGAAAACTGCAGGGGAGGCAATAACAGAGACATTCTTCGTTGTTCTCCAAAATTCTACAGAGGCAATAATAATATCTGAGCAATGAGTGGATGTAATGTTATAAAGCATACTCAAGGCATAGGAAAGTAATATACCAGTTAGATTACCTGGTCTGTAGATGAATCTCCAGGACCATATTAGTGGATGATATTAGTGAATCCTAAGGCATACATAGGCTAATTAAAAGTAGTGAGTATGGATTTGTGAAGGGAAGATTTTGATTGATTGGCTGAGTTTTTTGAAGAAATCATATTACATGGATTAAATGTGATGAATATTATATTCGTGAATCAGACCATAGAATCTTTACAGTGCAGCGAGGTCATTTAGCAACAATATCACTCAGGTCCTATCTCCGTTACCCAATGATTTACCCTGCAAATACCATGACATATGACCAATCATCCTAACCTGCATATCTTTGGATCATGGGAAGAAACCGGAGTGGAAACCCACACAATAATGGGTGCAAGCTCATGCAAACTCCACACAGTCACCCGAGGCTGGAATTGAACCTGGGTCCCTGGTACTGTGAGGCAGCAATGCCTCTGTAGCATGTGCCGCTGCATAAGATAACAATGAAGTTGCATGATGATAAAACAAAAGTGTCTCAAGTCCTGACACTGTAACTGCTCTTTGTGCTTATATTGGAGATGTTGTCAGTTTGAAGGTTTGAAAATGGGTGTTCGTTGTGCTGCTGGATTAATCCCAAATCTGAACATGAAGATATGTTATCATCAACTGCATGAAACATATGTAAACTAAATGGGAGTATGGATGCAATCTTTATATGTGATCTTTAAAGGATCCATGGTATTATTCTTTATTAGTTCATGAGAGGTGGCTGTTGTTGAAATGGCAAGCAGGTATTATCTCTCTCTAATTGCTTTGGAAAGATGGTAAGTCACTTTTTGAACCATTCAAGTCCATGTGAATGATGGATCCTCACAGTGGTTTAGATACAACTGAATGCCTTGCTAGGCCACTTCAGTGAGCAGTTCAGAATCTAAAATGTTTAGTCATGAGGTCCACTGTAACAAATGTCAGAGACCTACTTGGATGGAAAGGTGTCCAAATGATTGGAAACAAAGAGTTGGGTAATTGGAAATTGACAGAGCAGCTGGGATCTACGCTGGGACCCCTACCACTTCCTGTGTAATGGGTTGGACTGACGTGGAAGATTAGGCATGTATCACAGGATTATTGTTGGTGCAGGCTAAATGGGCTGAGTGGCCTCCTGCTGCACTGTAGGGATTCTGTGATCTGGTTCAGGGATATAATACAGATTGCTGATAAATTTGGAAGTTTGGGAAAACTCAAGATGAATTAGTGGCAAGGGGGCATTAATTGGGAGCTTATTACGAGAAGATTGAAGGCAAGGTTAGTTTGGTATATTTGACTTTGAAGGTTATTAGAACATGGAATGTGTTAATAGTGTGTCCGCTGAAGCAGAATTGATGAGATTATTTAAACTGGAATTGGATAGTATTTGAAGAGGAATGTATAAAGGTTTAGAGAATAGAGATGAGAGTAAGTAGCCCCATTTAATGAGCTAGTATTGATGAACATGGCCTGAATGAATTTTCTCTCTGCTGCAACTGTCCTGATTCTATCACTTTTGCAAACTGACTTGTTTATTTGGCCAGGTGGATGCGGTGGAGACTGCAACAGACTCAGATACAGACAGCAGAGGCCTTCGAGAATACCACTCGGTGGGAGTGCAGGTTGAAGATGAAAAACGGTAATTCAAGCAAGAAATGAGTGTTGCTGCAAATTAAGCAATCTAGTTTTTATTTAAACAAACAACATGGTAAACATCTGGAAAAAAGACTCAGTTGCTAATGAGAATTAGCAAGGAAATGTAAATGGGAGCTAGTTAATTCCCAGTTGTGTTCCATTACAGTATTAGTACAGCCTCATGCTGATCAGGAAACATTCTCAATTAAGAAGTTATGGTCAGTGGTTATTTGTTTCATGGGTTATTTACCATATTGAGTCAAACTCAATTACATCGCCAAAGCAGATGTTGTTCACTGTATACACACAGAAGAAGTAGAGAGTAAGAAAGGGCCACTGGGGCTGAAGCGGACTGTTTTCAATCTCGTTCTCTGTCAAGCTAAGTTTCTAAACCAAGACCAACTACTTCCTCTTCTATAACATTGCCCATCTCCTCTGCTACCTCAACTTTTCGGCAGCTGAATCCCTCACTGCTCGGGGATTCAGCTGCCTAGCCATTTCCTGGCCTGCTTTCCACCTTGCATCCTCCATAAAACTTGAGATCATTCAAAATTCTGCCTGAATCTTGACTTGCATCAGTTCCATTTATCATTTGTTCACTGATTTACATTTGGCTCCTGATGCAGCAATGCCTCAATTTTAATATTCTTGTCTTTGTTCCAAATCTGCCCATGGCCTCCCCACTTCCTTTCTCTCTAACCTCCTCCAGTCACACAACCTTTCTAGTTCTTTGCAATTTTCCAATGCAATTGTACAAATATGTGGCATTGAGCAGATCCCTATTTTAATTGTTCTGTCACTGGCAGTTGAGCATCCACTGAATCCCTCACCCATGCCTCTGTCACTCCAGGCCCAGCTATTATAAGGTTGGCATTCCACCTTGCACTCTTCATAAAACTTGAGATCCTTCTGCACTCTATGATTCTGAACATTCAGCTGCCTCAGTCCTAACCCCTGGAAATCCCTTCCTAAGAAGCTCCACCACTTCAGTTTTCTTTTGTCCTTTAGATCGCTCCTTTAAAACTACCTCTTTGAGCAAGCTTTTGATCACCTGTCCTAATACTTCTTTGTGTGGCTCAATGTCAAATCCTTTTTGTGTTTATGATGCATGTTGGAACACCTTACAACCTTAAGGATATCATTTAAATGCAAGTTAATGTTGTTTTAAAAATAACCTTCATTATCTTGTTGAAAAGATCTTTATGGATAAAAAGTTTTTTAAAACATTTAATGGATAACATAACTGATTCGAGACATCATGATATAATTACCCTGTGGACACCCAGATAGAATGAAATGTAACATTGCAACTATCATTAATGTAAAAATACCCTCAATATTCTGTGGATTATCAAGAAGACAATCAAAGAAGTTAATGGATAATGAATCCATCATACTTGCATCAAAGTAGCAACACTTGAATAATTTATGTGAGGAATAACAGTTATTCTGTTTATCAGTTGTGACACTGAAGCAATACAGAATGAAAAATGAAAACTCGTTCATTCCTAAGTTGACAACATGGGAAGTAAAATAAATGCAATGAATCTGTAGGTATTATTCAAAATTACAATGAATCCTGACACCCAGAACATTTTAACTCATTGAGGAATGAAAAATTCTTTGAAATGGGGAGCACAGTGACCCAATGGTTAGCACTGCTGCGTCACAGCGCCAGGAACCTAGGTTCAATTCCGGCCTTAGCCGTGTGGAGTTTGCCCATTCTCCCCATAGCCATGTGGGTTTCTCCGGGCGCTCCAGTTTCCTCCCATAGTCCAAAGATATGCAGATTAGGTTGACTGGCCATGCTAAATTTCCCCTTCGTGTCAGGGAGACCAGCAGGGTAAATAGAACATAGAACATACATAGAACACTACAGCACAAACAGGCCCTTCAACCCACAAATTGCGCCGATCACATCTATATCTACCAATCCACAGATCTATCTATAACCCCCTATCCTATTCTTTTCCATATACTCATCCAGAAATCTTTTAAAAGACCCCAGTGAGTTTGCCTCTACCACCTCCAACGGCAGACGATTCCATTCACTCACCACCCTCTGAGTGAAAAACCTACCCCTAACGTCCCCTCTGTATTTGCTTCCCTGCACCTTAAATCTGTGTCCTCTCGTAGTGACCATTTCAGCTCGGGGAAATACTCTCTGAGAGTCCACCCTATCTATTCCTCTCAACATTTTATAAACCTCTATCAGGTCGCCTCTCAACCTACGTCTCTCCAGTGAGAAGAGTCACAGCTCCCTCAACCTATCTTCATAAGGCCTGCCTCCCAATCCAGGCAGCATCCTTGTAAATCTCCTCTGAACTCTCTCAATAGCCTCTACATCCTTCCTATAATGAGGCGACCAGAACTGCGCACAATACTCCAACTGGGGTCTGACAAGAGTCTTATAGAGCTGCATCATTACCTCCTGACTCCTAAACTCTATTCCTCGATTAATGAAGGCCAGTACACCGTACGCCTTCTTGACCACTTCCTCCACCTGCGAGGCCGATTTAAGAGTCCTATGGACCCGGACCCCGAGATCCTTCTGCTCTACAACACAGCTAAGACTCCTACCCTTATATTGTACTCCTTCATCCCATTATTCCTGCCAAAATGGACCACTACACATTTATCTGCGTTGAAGTCCATCTGCCACTTCTCCGCCCAGTCTTGCATCCTGTCTATGTCCCGCTGCAACTTTTGACATCCCTCCAGACCATCCACAACACCACCGACCTTTGTATCGTCGGCGAACTTACTAATCCATGCCTCCACTTCCTCATCCAGGTCATTTATGAAAATGACAAACAGCAGGAGTCCCAGAACAGATCCCTGGGGCACTCCACTGGTGACTGACCTCCATGCAGAACAAGACCCATTCACAACCATTCTCTGCCTTCTGCCGGTAAGCCAGTTCTGGATCCACGAGGCCAAAGCCCCTTGGATCCCATGCCCTCTCACCTTCTCCAGAAGCCTTGCATGGGGGACCTTATCAAAAGCCTTGCTCAAGTCCATGTACACTACGTCCACTGCTCTTCCTTTGTTAATGTGTTCAGTCACATTTTCGAAGAACTCAACTAGGCTTGTAAGGCATGACCTACCCTTGACAAAACCATACTGACTATTTCTGATCAGTCTAAACTTCTCTAAATGTTCATAAATCTTATCCCTCAGAAGCCTCTCCATCAGCTTACCAACCACTGAAGTCAGACTCACCGGTCGGTAATTTCCTGGACTATCCTTGTTCCCTTTCTTAAAGACAGGAACCACATCCGCAATCCTTCAGAACCTCTCCCGTTTCCATGGACGACGCAAATATCATCGCCAGGGGCTCTGCAACCACTTCCCTCACCTCCCACAATAACCTGGGGTACATCCCATCCGGTCCCGGCGACTTGTCTATCTTGATAGAATTTAACAGGTCTAACACGTCCTCTTTCCTAACATCCACATACTCAATCTTTTCCGTTTGCCTCAAACCTGCAGTACAACCTCCCAGTTCACTTTCCACCGTGAATACCGAGGCAAAGTACTCGTTAAGCACCTCTGCCATTTCTTCCGGATTCACACAGACTTTTCCCCCTTCACCTTTTATAGGTCCTATCCCTTCTCTTCTCATCCTTTTACTTTTCACATATTTGTAGAAGGCCTTGGGATTCTCCTTAATCTTACCTGCCAAGGCCTTCTCATGACCCCTTCTGGCTCTCCTAATTTTCTTTTTAAGCTCCCTTCTACACACCTTATACTCCTCTAGATCCTTAACATCTCCTAGCTCTCTGAACCTTTTATACACCTTTCTTTCCTTCCTGACTAGGTTCACCACAACCTTCGTGCACCACGGTTCCCACGTCCTACCAAAACCTCCTTGTCTCCTCGGAACGTTGTCTTGCAGAGCCCCAGACAAACATTCCTTGAATATCCGCCACTTTCCTTCTGTACTCTTCCCCAAGAACGCCTCCTTCCAGTTTATTCGTCCAATTATCTGCCTAATGTTTTCATATTTCCCCTTACTCTAGACAAACACCTTCCTAGCCTGCCTGATCCTATCTCTTTCCATTGCTATCATGAAAGAGATAGAATTATGATCTCCATTCCCAAGATGCTCACCTACCGTGAGATCCGACACCTGTCCTGGCTCATTAGCTAGCACCAGGTCAAGTACAGCCTCTCCTCTCGTAGGCTTTTCCACATAGTGTGTCAGGAAACCTTCCTGAACACACCCAACAAACTCCTCCCCATCCAAACCCCTTACCCTTGGGATATTCCAGTCGATGTTTGGGAAATTGAAATGTCCCATCACGACAACCCTGTTATTTCTACATTTGTCTAGGATCTGTCTCCCTATCTGCACTTCAACTTCCCTGTCGCTATTGGGCGGCCTATAGAATACACCCAGCAAAGTTAATCGACCCTTTGCTGTTCCTAACTTCCACCCACAGGGACTCCGTAGACATTCCCTCCACGTCTTCCACCTTCTCTGCAGCCATGACACTGTCCCTGATCAACAGTGCCACACCACCACCTCTTTTGCCCCCAACCCTGTCCCTCCTGAAGCATCTGAATCCCGGCACCTGAAGTACCCAACAACCAAGTCTCTGTAATGGCCACCACATCACACTCCCAAGCAGCAATCCACGCCCTAAACTCATCTACCTTATTTACTACCTTAAATACTTGGGGTTATGGGAGTAGGGCCTGGGTGGAATTGTTGTCAGTGCAAACTTGATGGATCAAATGGCTTCTGTAAGATTCTATGAAATCCAACATTAATTTCTCATTCATGAGGCAAATTGATTCCAATTGTATCACAGGATACTGAGGTTGAGCATTAAAAATAAAATTAAAGAAATGACACAGAAGGAAAAGATATGATGTCATCCTTAATCCGCAAAATATTGGGTCAGCGTTGGTATAAATCCTAGGGTCTGACCCGTAGCAATGCTCTTTCTAAATGGAAATGGATTGTTTGGCCAGGAGGCAGTTTCTCAGTTAGTGGCATTGAGTTTCTCTAGGAGGTAGGAGCTGCCTGCCTGGTGCAGTGACAAAGGAAGGTGGCAAAAAGTGGCCCCATGCAAACATACAAAAGTTACAGCGTTGGACCCAGGGCTGGCTGACCTATCAAAATTTAGTCTTTCACAAGGCAAGACAAACTTTCTGATGTCCCTGCAATTAACCTGATTACAAATCACATTCCCACTAAACAGGTCCCATAACGAGCTCTTTAAGGAGATTGATGGGCAGTTAATTGGAGCTGAATGACTTTCCCATTCCTTCCCTTCATTACGAATAAATTCCAAACTGTTCCAGAGACATTGGGATCCTGAGATGATGGGTGGAATTTTATAGCCCTAATCAAGGCGGGGGTGGGCGGTAAAAGGCTGTGAAGTGTTCAAAAGTCTATAGACATCAGTGGGGCTGGAAAACACCACTAGTGTAAAGTTCTGCTTGACATCAGAAACCATAATTTTAAAGTCAGACTCACATCGGATCCCAACCCTCACTGGCTGTTGAAAATCTGGTAGCTTGTTGCCACTGAATAAAATTGTGTAAACCAAGTGGGTAAATTTTAATTGAAGTGCAGCATCCTAATGTAAGAAGTCAAATTTTCAAATTCAGTAGAGCCGTTTATATATATCAGGTGCCAGAAGAATGAAATTATTTCCTCTATTTATCCTGCAGCTTATGTGGTCATTCTGTTTTCCAGACGTGGGCGATTTAAGCGTTCGAACAGTGTGACAGCCAGTGTGCAGGCTGACCTTGAACTAGAAGGATTTCCGAGTCCAGTTACCATGGAGGATAAGGCACTTCAGTTTGGTTCCTCTTTCCAGCGTCACTCTGAGCCCAGTACCCCTACCCAATACACTGCACTCAGAACTGTGCGCACACAGGGCCCACTGGGCTACAGAGAGGATTATCGAACACCCATTGACACATCCAATTTCCCACCACCGGATCCATGGCTAGAATCTACCCATCAACCTGTGGAAACTGGCCGAATGTCCCCTTGTCGACGGGATGGGCAATGGTTCATGAAGCTGCTGCATGCCGAAACAAAGAGAATGGAAGGATGGTGTAAGCAGATGGAGAGAGAAGCAGAGGAGAATGATCTGTCGGAAGAAAGTAAGAATACCAGTTTTTGTTTTTTTTCTGTCAAGAATCTGTGTACTTTTCCATGAAACATGTCTCAAATTGGGTCAGAATGTGCAGGATTCTGAAGTTCTCGCACTTTGAGGATGGGTAGGGAAATAAGATACAGAAAATTGGAAGTGGTATTACTTAAAAACTCTATTATGTAAAGAAATCACCATATTCCCTTAATTTTTGCAGTGTGATAAACCATAGACTCATACTCATACCATGCAGAAGGATGCCAATGCAAGTGTGCATTGACTCTCCAACAGAACATATTGCCTATCCCCAGCCCTATCTCCATAAGCCTATGTATTTATTTTGACCAATCCACGTAACATACACATCTTTGGACTCAAAAATTCAATTAATCAATCACACTCTTTGCAATTCTAAGAGTTCACTAATTTTATCTGGTACTACAGATTCTAAAAGTTCATCCACAAACAAGGTACAACCAATGTTAACCACCAACCAATCTTGTGACAGAATTCCTAATTCAAAAGATTAATAGGGCATGTTTATCAATGCCTCTGTTATCTCCTCATCTGCAATGTTCTGAACTTCATCCTATCTGATCTGGTGAAATTTCCTATTTTAGTCTCAATAACTTGTTTAATGTATTACCCATTTGAATGTTTATTTCTGATACCGACTCCTGTATTTACTTTGTTATTCCTTTCAACTTCCTACGTAAAGACCAAGACTAACTATTTTTGAAGCTTCTCTGCTATTGTTTAACAATAAAATAGAAGTATGCCCTTCATTTAGTTTATCACGAGTCAGTTCATCTCTGGTATTTAACAAATCTTTAAGGTATTCCCTTAATCTTTAGGATGTTTCCCTTTGAATAGGTTGCTAGTCTATTTCATCATTTCTCTTAACCTTCTTAGTCTGCCTTTTTGCTTTCTTTCTGTCTATTATATTATTAACTGATATTCTTTTATGAATTAATTAAAACTGTATCTTCTCTCAATTTACAAATGGATTTCCAGCTTTAGCACATTGCCTTTTGTCCCAATTTTTCTGTATTTAACCTGTATCTTATCCGTTTTCTGTTTAAATTATTTTCACTGGCTTACCATTCATCTTCTACGCAATTACTTTAGCTATGTGATCTTTACTTCATATAAATATTGAAAAATAGTTCAATCAAAATCTGTTTGCACTAATCCAAAAATGGCAAGGAATTGGTCACTTTTCCTGAGGACGTCTGTAGATTATGAACTCATGATAAGGAAGAATTGTAAGGTATTACTTTTCCAAAAATTCTGGGATAGAGAAATATTAATGATGGGAAAGAGAAAGCTTTCTTTTTTGTCAAATGTTTCTTGGTCAATGTGCCTTAACTTCTGAGCTCCAGAGCTTCATATCTGGGGAGTATCCTAAAGAAGCACTAAGGAGCCCCACCTTGTGGCTTCTAAATAAGATTTGCGTGGCAATTGTCTTGGGTTTAGATAATGGAGAGGGAAGAATAACTAACAGCAAGATTAACAGCGACAACAACATAGTTAGGTTTTTCATAAGAATTGAAAAGGAAAGAGAAAACTTAGTTTTGTATCTATAGCCCTAAAATTAGAAAACAAGGAAGTAATTTGAAACTATGTAAGACTTACTACAGCTGGAAAGGTAGGAAAGCATTATCATGTTATCAGGGATAACATGATAATGCCATTAGAAAAGATGTTTAAGAGGTTAAGGCTTTTTTCCACTGGAACTGAATTGGTGACCTCATTGATGTCCAGAAAGAATGAAAAGCTATGATAAGTAATATTGGAGTGCTTCCAGCAGTCAGGTAGACATGGATGGTACAAATTTAGGATGATGACGAAAAGATTCAAGAGGAAGGTTGGAAGAAAATCTTTATACTGTGACTGTTACATCTTTGTAGAAACCAATCGCTTTTCTGAATAGGTGTTCCCAGTGACCAACTCAAAAGATCACACAAGATTTTGTGTTTTAAAAGTTTTACTGTAACAAACTAAAATCAACAATGATTAAACATTACTGAATAGCCAATACACTAAACTACAGAAAAGGTATTCTCTATTAATTTCTTAACACAACCAAAAACACCTATTTGAAGTGGATTCCCCCACTCCACCGCACTGATTTTTTTAGCACAGTGGGCCGGGAGATTCAGGTAGCACCTGATTTGCGCAATCTGCAGTGGGTATCTGGCACTGAGCACATCTCCCAGTGCTGGATTTCTGCTACCATCAGCTCCATCCCAGAAATCTGTGTGGAACTGAATAATTTATGCAGCCTCTAATTTTAATGTTATTTGAATTCAATTAGCGGGCTCTGGAATGAAATCTCTGGGCCTGCTACCCTCTCCACCCTGCCAGGAATATTAGACTCCGGTGGGGTTTACAGTAGATCCCTACTAATGGGGAGCTAGTGACCAGAACCCGCTGGAGTAAAAAGGCCCAATCGATATCGTCCCCTCCCCCCTCCCAGAGAGCCAACTGCTGAGGAGAGTGCCTGCTGGGCATTGGTACGTTGGCACTGTCCAAGGGGAAAAGTGCTGATGCCCAAAGGGCACGTTGGCACTATTCGACAACCATAGAGCAACATCAAGGGGGAAGGCCCAATTGTGGGATGGGGCCTGATGAGGCAGAGCCTCTGGGGGATGTCAGTGGGGATGGTGAGTCTGCTGCCATTCGGGGGGAGGGAGGAAGGCTAGTGATCGGAGCTGCCAACTGGGTGGACAGCGGGCTAGCCTGCCTTGGGTGTTGGAACTGTGGCGAGCGAGGTTTAGGATTGCCGACGCAGGAAGAAAATGGGCAGTCGGGGGAGGGGGGGGTGGTGTTGAGACTTGAGGCTGCCCTGGACATGTCCAGGAGACCAGCGATCGGACCATGGGGGATCACACGGGAGGCTGGCAGATAGGGGCCACTGCACAGGCACCAATCACAACATTGACAGATCGGCCATGCGCTACGCTACTGGACTCGCCAGCATCAATTGGCCCCACTCACTGGTTTTTGACATGGATCTCGCTAATGCACTCAGTGTGGGAGATTAATTTTTAAACTCCCGCTGAAACAAAAAGCGTGATGTACTAGAGTTTTCACACAAATTAGAATTTTTTCGGGAGAATTGCCTACATAGCATGACATTTCCAAATTCCAGCTCCTCCTGCTTTAACAGGATTTCTTCTCCCTGCCCTCCCTACGGTAAATATCCAAGTATCCTTTTAAACAAATTCCTCTGTGCTCCATCTTCTAAGCATACTCAAGTGGATTTCCAGTAGCAAGGTCTAATGATGCCATGTTCTTTAACTCTCCACAAATTTTATTTCTCACTAACACTCTGTTTGGTGATTAACCTGAAAACCATTGTCTTTTCCAGCTTGGCATTATTGCACCTATAGTAAGTTTTCTTCCCCAAACGTGCCAAGCCATCTGTCTCTTACAGACATCAAGAACTCTACCTCCCGTTTGTTCTAAGGTGCTTTAACTTGCCTCTTACTTTCAATAAGTCTCAACCAGGGGCCCTGCCTCCATGGTAACCAGGTCACCATTGCTTATTTAAAACCAGGTTTGGGTCCAAGAGAAAGGTGAAATTGTCTGCTGCAAGCCATTGGTGTTGTGGAGTTGAAAAGATATTTGAATTAGATATTCAAATTAAATAAATGCTTGAAAAGATTTTGGGAGCAAGTGAAGGATTCAAGTTATGTTAGGTGACTCATATGATGGAGACTAGCACAGGCCTGATGGATCAGTTGGCTGCTTTCTCTCTAATAATATTCAATTATTCTAAATTCTTGCATTATATGGCAGCAGTCAATAATATAATATACAGGAAAAATAGTACTCACAGAACATAGAACATAGAACATTACAGCACAGAACAGGCCCTTCGGCCTTCGATGTTGCGCCGACCAATATAAAAAGCAATGCCCCTCCAAACTAAACCATTCCCTTCTCTTCCATATACTTATCAACTAACCTCTTAAAACGCCACCAAACTTGGCGCATCTACAACTGCTGCAGGCAGGGCATTCCACTCCCGAACCACCCTTTGGGTAAAGAACTACCTCTGATATCCGTCCTATAACTATCACCCCTTAATTTAAAGCTGTGTCCCCTCGTGCTAGCTTTCTCCATCCTAGGAAAAAGGCTATCACTGTCCACCCTATCTAAACATCTAATCATCTTATATGTTTCAATAAGGTCTCCTCTTAGCCGCCTTCTTTCTAACGAAAACAACCTCAAATCCCTCATCCTCTCTTCATAAGACCTGCCCTCCATACCAGGCAACATCCTGGTAAACCTCCTCTGTACCCTCTCCAATGCTCCACATCTTTCTTATAATGTGGGGACCAGAACTGCACACAATACTCCAAGTGCGGCCGCACTAGAGTTTGTACAGTTGCAACATGACGTTGCGGCTCCGAAATTCAATCCCCCTACCAATAAAAGCTAAGACTCCATATGCCTTCTTAACAACCTTCTCGACTTGACTGCCTACTTTCAGGGATCTATGCACAAATACACCAAGATCCTCTGTTCATCAACACTATTAAGAATCCTACCATTAGCCCTATACTCTACACATTTATTATTCCTGCCAAAGTGCATTACCTCACACTTTTCCACATTAAACTCCATTTGCCACCTCTCAGCCCAGCTCTGCAACTTGTCCAAGTCTCTCTGCAAACTATAACACCCCTCTTCACTATCTACCACTCCACGACTTTAGTGTCATCTGCAAATTTACTAATCCATCCTTCAATACCCTCATCCAGATCATTTATAAAAATTACAAACAGCAGGGGCCCCAAAACAGACCCCTGAGGTACACCACTTGTCACCGAACTCCACGACGAATATCTCCCATCAACCACCACCCTCTGTCTTCTATCTGCCAGCCAATTCCTAACCCAATTAGCTAAATCACCCTCTATCCCATACATCTGCATTTTCTGCAGAAGTCTTCCATCGGCCACCTTATCCAACGCCTTACTAAAGTCCATATATACCACATCAACCGCCTTACCCCCATCCACCTCTTTGGTCACTTTTTCAAAAAACTCAATGAGGTTAGTAAGGCACGACCTAACCTTCACAAAACCATGCTGACTATCCCCAATCAATTCATTTCTCTCTAAATAACTATAAATCCTATCCTTAATAATTCTCTCCAATACTTTGCCCACAACAGAAGTAAGACTCACTGGCCTATAATTCCCTGGAAGGTCTCTCTTCCCCTTCTTGAACACTGGGACCACATTCGCTATCCTCCAGTCCTCCGGAACCACACCCGTAACCAACGACGACCTGAATATCAGAGCCAGAGGCTCTGCAATCTCCTCTCTTGCCTCCCAGAGAATCCTAGGGTAAATCCCGTCCGGCCCAGGTGACTTATCCAACTCAAACCCTCGAGAATATCTAGCACATCCTCCCTATCTACTTCGATACCTTCCAGTTTGCTACCCTGTACCTCAGTGTTCTCCATAACTACATTTACATCACCCTGCGTGAATACCAAAGAGAAATATTTATTCAGTGCCTCTCCAATCTCGTCAGGCTCCACGCACAACTTCCCACTGCTGTCTATGACTGGCCCTAATCTTGTCCTAAACAATCTTCTATTCTTAACATATCTAAAGAAAGCTTTAGGATTCTCCTTAATCCTATCAGCCAAAGTCTTCTCGTGTTCCCTCTTAGCTCTCCTCAACTCACTCTTTAGCTCCCTCCTGCCTAATCTATAGCTATCCATTGCACTAACTGAGCCTTCAAGCCTCATCCTGACATAAGCCTCCTTTTTCCTTTTAACCAGCAAATCAACTTTTTTCGTACACCAAGGTTCTCTTACTCGACCATTTCCTCCTTGCTTGACAGGGACATACTTATCAAGGACTCGCAGCAGCTGCTCCTTGAATAAGCTCCACATTCCAGATGTTCCCAGTCCCTGTAGTTTCCTAGTCCAATCTGTGCACCCTAATTCTCTCCTGATGGCCTCATAATTACCCTTCCCCCAGCTATAACTACTGCCCCCAGCTTCATGCCTATCCCTGTCCATCACTAAGGTGAACGTACCGAATTGTGGTCACTATCACCAAAATGTTCACTAACTTCCAAGCCTAACACCTGGTCTGGCTCATTGCCCAGCACCAAATCCAATGTAGCCTCACCTCTAGTTGGCTACATGGGACTATATTCCTTATATTTAAAGCAAACATTTCTAAAACTTAAAAGAGGACAACACCAAATGGTTTCAAGAGATGAATAACTTAGAGAAATTGCAGGAAACTCATTCGCAATGGATTTGAATTAGAAAATGTTGTTCACAACTAAAATTTAATGAGTTATATGATTATAATGTGTTTTTTTTCTTTCAAAATAAACTTGTGAAAGAGAATGCAAAGTTTTGAAGATGAATAGGTGATTTAAATCTGAAATGTTCTGTATATTTGTGTAACCTGATTAGTCTGTAATTAAGAAATTCTTGCAACTGTTTGTAGCGGGAATATTGTCCAACATCCTGTCTCTGAAGAAGCATAGGCTTGGAAATGAATTAAATGCTGCTCTATCAGACATATCTTCAGCATTGTGAAGTCTAATTTTGAAATAACATTTATTATTCCTTTGTCCTTTTGTCGTACATGACACGCAAATTGTCAATGTGTGCAAAATAATGGAACAAATTTTTATTTAATTTCCAGCATAATTTGTGGCACAGCTGTGAGATAATATTTGTTACACCTTTTGAAATGGTTTGTTTTCACTGAGAACTGGATAATGATCAGCTATGAGAAGGCAGAAATTTGCCAAAAACTTTATCTGGGGTTAGCTACAGAAGAATCAAAGGAAGATACGACAAGAGAGATGAACTACATTAAAGCAACATGGGTTCACACACATTTTTTACGTTGTTGTGGTCAGTCAAAGAATGAAGTAAGATATTAATTACAACACTAGACCACAGTACTTACTCCAAAATAGCATTATAAAGCATGAAATCAAGTTGATGCTCTGGTGGAGCAGCAAAAAGATCATTAATTTGTCATCTCGTAAGTTAAGGAAAAAATAATTTAAGCCTAACTGGAAAGAGGGTTCAGTGGCTTAACATGTTTTTTATTTCATCCTCAGCTTTAGGGAAAATTCGGAGTGCAGTAGGCAGTGCTCAGCTTCTTATGTCTCAGAAATTCCAACAGTTTTACTGGCTTTGTCAGCAGAATCTGGTAAGTACTGCTATTTTTTTTAAATAAACTTGTCAACATTTACAGTTTTGCAAAGTCTGAACATCAGATTGTTCTTGTGTCAGATTTCTATTTTAAATTGTTTGCACTGTCAGATTATTTCTTCATCACAAGCCAAGTGTGGTTACGATATATTAGAGTCTATAGTTTGCTAGACTCACAACCAACTAATTTATTGAATACAAGCAGTGACTACTTAATATTAGACTGAGATCGATATCACTACTCTGTACTTGAATTGTACACAGCTAACACCAATTATTAGTTATTGTCATTAGAAACACAAGTAGGTCAGTTAGTTGGGGTGTCATTTTATTTGTCATCCAACAATCATGCCACAAATGACAACCCAAAACACTCCAGTATATTTTTTGTCTAATGAAACATTTACTTCAGAATATTTCTCAGCCTTGTGTTAAGTTTTTTTTCAATATAAACTACCAATCAAACATAAGGATTAGTGAAACAATAATGTGGCTTCTTTAGTTAAAGACAAGATTGGTACTGTTAACTAGGAGACTCTCGATAAATATCTGACCTCAAAGGCTGCTGCTTGTACAGTGAATACAAATTTTGGGACTAACACATCACATCCTGTCAAGGTGGTTAAAAACTAATAACAGTTTAAAATGTGCCTCATTAAAGGTACGTGCACATGGTATCACAATACCTTGAATCTCACTTAAGCATTCCAGTTTCCTATTCTGTGCTTGCTTGATGTTTGAGCTTTAATTTCCACCAAAAGAATTCCAATCCCACTATTTACTTCATAACAAGTAAAGAAACTGGTTGCAGTAAAGGGTTATAAAGCGAAATCTATCGCACCTTCACACGATTGGTAGCATACATAATGCTGTACAATATTGTAAATCCACACATAGTTTGCTAGTGTATTTTAAATTCAATTTTTGCTGCGCTATACCATAACTTTACAGTACATTGAAGAGAAGTTGCACGAGGAACTACAGTGCAAGGAAAGGAACCGATAGTTGATGAATATAATTTTTCAGTTAGATGACATGGTTGTACAATGTTTAATTATCAAGGTAAAATCCAAAAAAAAACAAGTAGATCAACTTAACTTAAGATTTTCCAATGTGATTTATACTTCCAGGCTGACTACTATAAATGGGTACATTACTGTCATACATATAGCAACTGATAAGAAAAGTATAAATTCTCCAGGATTTAGCTGTAAAGGAGCAGTGCTTTATTGCACAAAATGAACTAAAGCAAAACCACAAGCCTATGAAGAACACAAACTAGTCTCAACCATGACAGTGCAATAATGGGCCCACTCAGGGGCCTGCTTTATACAGGACTGGATGTATGAACTCCACCTGGTTGGTTACTTACAAGTCCTACAAGGACGTCAATCAGTGATGCCCTATGCAAGTCCCGGAGGTTATCACAAAATGAAATTAGAAAAGACTATGTAGTCAATAGCTTTTATTGCCTAGTCACCCAACAGAACAAATTCTGAGAACTCCTCATCAGTGACCGATCTCTTTAGAAAATTCATTGGAACAGTCTTTTTCACTTGATTCAGTTTCTTTGTGAACCCAGCTTCTGAATGCTGTATCGTTATTCAAAGTATGGACTACAATGCAATTTGATTAATTTGCTGCCTAGCTGCAGCAGCTAACACACTTTGGAATGAATGTTTGCAGATCTTCAGGCATTTCATAGGCAAAATGATCCTGGGGAATGTCTAAAACTGTCAGCCTCCTCTCTTCTGTTTCTCCACAGATGATGTGTGATATTTTCAGTGTTTCCATTGTCGTCTGTATTTGTTTATTCCCCACAGCTTTCTGACAGCATTGTTGAATATCTTCCCAGCTGTTACATCGTGTGACTAAAAAAAGCAGTTAAACCTCTTAACTATCCCAGCTGTTGTGTTTGTTCACTGTATAACACTGCCAAGGTAATGGTCTCCCATTCAATCTGATGCCAAGTGCACCACACCCCCTCAATCCATAACAGTGTCAGCTCTTCAATTGACTGACAGTTTACTCCACACTATCAGGTAATCTTTTCTTTCCTGTCTGAAAGTAACTTCAACCTATCAACATCAACCATGTAACTGACAGTAAACAGACTGACTTTACTTGCATTAACTGTTACTTTTGATGGTGCACAGTTCTGTTGTCCGTTACACCAAAGCTCATTAGAGCTTGTTTCACTTTCCAGTGATCTGAAAACCTTGCAAAGTTCTGATAGTGAGCTGGCACTCTCTGATCTGCTGCTACACTGTATTTTGAATCACCCTCCCCAACCGAATTTCATTTCCATGAAGTATTGTCCCAGGATGGACCGAGATGGGGTCGGGAGAGGATCACTGACAGCTTTTTCTGTCACTCTTTTCATTGAAACCGGTGAAGCCATTTATTTTTGTAATTCAGGCTGCTTGGCCTTTCTACCACTTCAAGCTTTACTTGTGGAAGAATCGGTGTGAATTTGATCTTACTCCTTTCCCCAATCTTGGATGTTGAATCTTTATGATGGTACGGAGCGATTGCATTTCTCAGCAGCCTCTTATCACATTTTAACAATAAAATATGGCTCACAGTCATCAGCAATATTATATGCACTCTGTCTTCTATTTTATTAGTTAATAGCATGAAAAGAACAGACATGCAGAATTCTACCAGTTCCTTCTCTCCAACCAGAGACTGTCTGTTGGCTATTGGCAGTTTCCAATCGGGCATCTAAACTCTTAAGCCCTATCTATTTTACAGTCTGACAGAAATAACTTTATTAAATACCTTTCAAAAATCCAGTACATTTTCCTTACACAAACTATCTCAGAAATTCTATTGGTCTAAATTTGCAATGAACAACTCTGAGTTCTCCATGGACTTACCTCAGTGACTTACCTCACTGCTTATGTCAGGCTTAACTGTGGTATAATTCCCACATAAGTTAACATTTCACTCCTGCAGTTATCCAGTATATTTATTGTATCTATGGTGCTCCAAAAATGATTCCTATAACTACATTTTTTTCATTGTAGCCTGTAGCAATCATCCCACCTGTTCCATAATGTCTGTGTCTGACATTAGTGAAATCACCACAGATATGCAGGCTTTGAGTTTCTATTATAGTTTATCCACTTTACACATTTACCCACAAAACAATTTAGTGTTTATTTATAAAATATGTTTATTATAGAAACCATTTTCTAAAGCAGGAGTGTGCTCACCACATGGCTGCATTATCAGAGGGTGATATTTTGGTTTGTGTGGTAGAATCTTGATAATTAACAAATAGATTTGAGTTTTTCAGAACTCAATGGCCTGTGAATTTTGGTGCTGTATCAATCGTGAACATTTCTAATAGGAAGCCTCAACTCTTTAAAAAGTAATGAAAGAGAAATAACTGAAACACCTTGCTTCACATTGACATTGTTCTAAAAATGGTAATGTAAACATACTTAATCTCACATAATGTTTCACAAATTAGTTAAGTGCAGGTGTATCCATCAGGTACCTGAAGGATAGGGTAGGGAATAACTGATGTCACCATGCGTGTGAAATTGAGTGCCTATTTTAAAGTTATTCATTCTGTCCTTACTATTAGCTTTCTATGATGTATTCATCATTAAAATACAATATATTCTGTATTTGTACTTATGCTGGGAATGGCCAATATAAGCATATTACACTTACATTCCGACAACAGTGGCTATAAAGCACTACCAAGTGGGTAAGGTAAAATTATATCATGACAAAATTATATTGGATGTTTCCATATGGCTGTTGAAATTAATAATGAGAAAAGCTGACAGGAAATACATAAAGATGTGAGATTTTAAACAAATTACTGATAGATCTTCTGTGGTATTGCATCAAAGAAGCCAAGACAAAGTGTAGTCCTTAGGTAAAGCAAGTTGAATGATATGAAACGAGATCATGTATCATCCCAATTTTAAAGTCATACATTCAGCTTTTACACTTGTATTTCCATTACAAACTATTATAT
This sequence comes from Sphyrna mokarran, assembly GCA_024679065.1. NCBI lineage: Eukaryota > Metazoa > Chordata > Chondrichthyes > Carcharhiniformes > Carcharhinidae > Sphyrna > Sphyrna mokarran. Next base: position 103,415,986 of record JAGIQG010000005.1, read on the forward strand.
TCATGTATATGAAGTGACCAATTATATTCCCATGATTATTCCATAACCACCATAGGCAGTTTCCTAGCTCCCTGCTTTCTATCAGCATATTTAGATATTTGCCAAGAAGCGCATGTTTAAATCATTGCATACATTAGAAATCATTTATCTTATGGGACATAAAGAAGAGTCTTCATGGATCATATTAAAGTCAGAGGTTTACAGCATGGAAACAGGCCCTTCAACTCAACTTGTCCGTGCCACCCTTTTTCTTAAACCTCTAAATTAATCCCAATTGCCCGCACTTAGCTCATATCCCTCTATACCCATCATACCCATGTAACTATCTAAATTTTTAAAAAACAAAATTGTATCCACCTCTGCTGCTACCTCTGGCAGTTTGTTCCAAATACTCACCATCCTCTGTGTGAAAAAATTGTCCCTCTGGACACTTCTGTATCTCTCACTTAAACCAATGTCCTTTAGTTTTAGACTCCTCTACCTTTGGGAAAAGATATTGACTATCTAGCTGATCTGAGTGTCTCATTATTTTATAGATCTCTAGAAGATCACACCTCAGCCTCCTAGGCTCCAGAAAAAAAAAGTCCCACTCTATCCAGCCTCTCCTTATAACTCAATCCATCAAGTCCCAGTGACATACTAGTAAATCTTTTCTGCACTTTTTCTAGTTTAATAATATCCTTTCTATAATAGGGTAACCCGAATTGCACATAGTATTCCAAGTGTGGCCTTACCAATGTCTTGTACATATTCAACAAGACTTTCCAACTCCTGTATTCAATGTTCTGACCAATGAAACCAAGCATGCCCGAATGCCTTCTTCACCACTCTGTCCACCTGTGACTCCACTTTCAAGGAACTATTTACACATACCCCTAGATCTCTATGTTCTGTAACTCTCCCTGGTATGCCACCAATCTTATTATCATCTGCAAACTTACTAACCCATGCCTTCTATATTCTCATCCAAATCATTAACATAAATGACAAATAACAGTGGACCCAGCACTGATTCCTAAGGCATATGACTAATCACAGACCTCCAGTTTGAAAAAAATTCTCTACAACCACCATCTGCGTTCTGTCAAGAAGCTAGTTTTGTATCCATTCAGATACCTCAAAATGGATCCCTGTGGGACTTAACCTTATGCACCAATCTACCATGCAGTACCTTGTCAAAGGCCTTGCTAAAGTCCACATAGACAACATCAACTACATTGCCCTCATCTACCTTCTTGGTTACCCTTTCAAAAAATTCAAACAAATTTATGAAACAAGATTTTCCACTCACAAAGCCATGCTGACTGTCCCTAATCAGTAATTGACTCTCTAAATACCTGTAGATCATATCTCTCAAAATACCTTCCAACAATTTACCCACCACAGATGTTAGGCTCATTGGCCTGTAGTTCCCAGGCTTTTTCCTTCAGCCGTTTTTAAACAAAGGCACAACATTTACCACTCTCGAATCTTCAGGCACTTCACCCGTGCCTATAGATGATTCAAATATCTCGGCTAGGGGACGCGCAATTTCCTCCTTAGCCTCCCACAATATCCTGGAATATACTTCATCAGTTCCCGGGGATTTAACTACTTGATGTGCTTGAAGACTTCCAGCACCTGCTTCTATGAAATACATATACTTCTTAAGACATCACTGTTTATTTCCCCAAGTTTCCTTACATCCATACTTTTCTCAACAATGAGTACTGATGAGAAATATTCATTTAGGATCTCACCCGTCTCTTGTGGACCCATATAAATGACCTTGTTGATCCTTAAGAGGCCCTGTTCTCTCCCTTGTTACTCTTTTGCCTTTTATGTATTTGTAGAAGCTCTTTGGATCTCCTTTGCCTAATCTGCTAAAACAATCTTGTGTCCCCTTTTTGCCTTCCTGATTTCTATCTTAATTCTACTCCCATACTCTTCAAAGGATTCACTTGATCCTAGCTGCCATGCCATATTAATTGAATGTAACTTGCAACAACAGGGACAAAGCACCTTTACTTTCACATAAAAGTCCTTGAAGCAAGATTAATTATTAGGAAAAGAATGTAATAAAACAACTTTCACGTTTGAAACAACAGGGACAAAGCGATGGACGTATATTTAGAAGTGCCAAAATTCATTTCATACCAATAAGAAAACTGAAATTTTTTTTAAATGGATGTATGCATTTGCATGATGTGAATTTGTAATGGCCATTGTAACTTATAGTGATTAAATGATGAAATTGTAGCACATGCAAAGCTTTTAGTACTTCATGGCAAATGATAAAAGATTTCTTAATCTGAGAGCCAACAGGAGTATTACATACAAAATGAATTAGAATCTGCTTCGTTTTTCAGAGAACACTGGGAGGAAGGGTGGTTTGTGAATCACGGACTAAATATTCTGATATTGCCAAAACAAGCTAGCTGATTATACACCATATATACTAAACCAAATACTTGCAAATTAAGGCAAGTATTACATTGAGTAACAGGATTTCAGAGCTCTGACATTTGTTCTGCGACCAAATTGAAACTTTCTTTAACCAAGTAAGTATCCCCAAGTTAGATATCCCTTCAATATTTTGTCTTTGCTCTGCATACTTTGAGATTTTGTTCTCCTAATATGTAGAGCCATATTTTTCTATGGAACTTCCTGAATTCCTTTACCTTAACTCTCACCTTATTTATAAAGCTTAAGGAACATGATCATGGAAACTGTGAAGCATTTGGCTCTTGTATGGACATATAAAAGATTATGATTCCCGTTTTCATAAGAAATATAATGAAGCCAAATTCACTAGAATGCCCATCAGATAGATTAGCATGTCAAACATCATTAAAATAAGCAGTGCTTCTTCTTTGGGTCAGCTGTGATGGCACCTGAAAGAACTGTAGAAAAGTTGCAGTGCAGAAAGAGGCCATTAAGTCTGTCATGTCCATCTCAACCAAAACTAAGCAAAAAGAAACTAGCCGCTCATTTTAATCCCACTTTCCAGCACCTTCTCTGTAGACTTCCAGGTAACAACACTTCAGATGCAAATTTGGGTACCTTTTAAATGAATTGTGCATTTCAGCCTCAACCACCAACTTGGGCAATGAATTCCAGATGCCTTTGTGTGAAAAAGGCTTTCCTCACATCCCCTCTCATCCTTTTACCAATCATCTTAAATTTATGCCCCATGGTAATTGACCTCTCCGAAACAAGCACCCCCTCATAATATTGTACACTTCAGTCAGGGTACCCTTTAACCTCTTCTATTCAAAGGAAAACAACCTTAGCCTATCCAATCATTGCTCACAGTTGCAATTTTCAAACCCCACCAACATGTCTGTGAATCTTTGCACCATTTCCAGAGCAATTATATACTTCCTGTGATGTGATGACCAGAATTGTTACCTCCCTGCTTTGGTATTCAATACCCCACCCAATAAAGGAAAGCATTCCATATGCTTTCTTGACCACCTTTTCTACCGATCTCCCCAACTTCAGGGGCATGCACTCCAAGGTCTCTCATTTCCCTAACTCCTCACAATATTTTCCCATTTATTGAGTAATTCCTTGTTTTATTTGCCCTCCCCAAGTGCTTTACCACACTTTTCCAAATTGAATTCCATTTGACCCTTCTCTGTTTGCTCAACCAAACTATTTGAATCATTTGGAGTCAACAATTATCCTCTTCACTGTCAGTTATATGACCATTTTTTTGTGACATGCAAATTTCTCAACCATGCTATTCACATTTAAATCTAAATCATAGAACAATACAGCACAAACAGGCCCTTCGGCCCACGAGTTGCACCGATCACATCTACCAATCCACAGACCTATCTAGAACCCCCTATCCTATTCTTTTCCATATACTCATCCAGAAGTCTCTTAAAAGACCCCAGTGAGTTTGCCTCAACAACCTCCGATGGCAGTCGGTTCCATTCACTCACCACCCTCTGAGTGAAAAACCTACCCCTGACATCTCCTTTGTATTTGCTTCCCTGCACCTTAAATCTGTGTCCTCTCGTAGTGACCATTTCAGCTCGGGGAAATAGTCTCTGAGAGTCCACCCTATCTATTCCTCTCAACATTTTATAAACCTCTATCAGGTCGCCTCTCAACCTACGTCTCTCCAGTGAGAAGAGTCCCAGCTCCCTCAACCTATCTTCATAAGGCATGCCTCCCAATCCAGGCAGCATCCTTGTAAATCTCCTCTGAACCCTCTCAATAGCCTCTACATCTTTCCTATAATGAGCCGACCAGAACTGCGCACAATACTCTAATTGGGGTCTGACAAGAGTCTTATAGAGCTGCATCATTACCTCCTGACTCCTAAACTCTATTTCTCGATTAATGAAGGCCAGTACACCGTACGCCTTCTTGACCATTTCCTCCACCTGCGAGGCCAATTTAAGAGTCCTATGGACCCGGACCCCGAGATCCTTCTGTTCTACAACACAGCTAAGACTCCTACTCCTTATATTGTACTCCTTCATCCCATTATTCCTGCCAAAATGGACCACTACACATTTATCTGCGTTGAAGTCCATCTGCCACTTCTCTGCCCAGTCTTGCATCCTGTCTGTGTCCCACTGCAACTTTTGGCATCCCTCCAGACCATCCACAACACCACCAATCTTTGTATCGTTGGCGAACTTGCTAACCCATCCCTCCACTTCCTCGTCCAGGTCATTTATGAAAATGACAAACAGCAGGGGTCCCAGAACAGATCCCTGGGGCACTCCACTGGTTACCGACCTCCATGCAGAACAAGACCCATCCACAACCACTCTCTGCCTTCTGCCGGCAAGCCAGTTCTGGATCCATGAGGCCAAAGCCCCTTGGATCCCATGCCCTCTCACCTTCTCCAGAAGCCTTGCATATATCTTTGATATATATAACAAATAGCAATTGCCCCAATGCTGAACCCATGTGGATCACCACTAGAAACTACTTTCCAGTTGCAAACACATGCATTGATTTTGGATCCAGTGATGGGAAGCCACCTACTTCTCTCCCCTGTACCCCATGTGACCTTGTTTTACTGATCAGTCTGCTATGTGGGATCTTGTCGGTGTCTTACTAATGCAATGCTTTCTGGGTGCAAATTCTGTAACAATTTCTTGTCCTTAAAACTTCTGTACCTGGAGTACACTGTTTTCTGAGGACAAGAAATCTGAGTGGCTTTTCTTAATTTGAAGTCATCAGTAATTGGAAATCACCTTTCTGATTTGCACAAGACAACAATATTTCAGAAAATTATCTACAGCGATACATTTATTTGTGCCCTCCTGTAAACAGAATTCCTACTTATTATTGAAGGATGTGCTTTTATTTGCAGTTGTGCCACAGCTTCTGAGAAAGCTCAAGGTTGAAGACGTCAACACTGATGATAAATTTAGATATGTTTGTGTCATGTTTTACCATGTTAGGTTCTGCAATAGAAAACAGGTAAAACTTAAGAATTTCAGGGTCGCCACGTTTAATATTTAACACCAACAGCTGATGTTCCAGAATATCTTGCCTGACTAATTGACTTAGTAATTTGATTTCTGGCACATTGCCTTGCAATTGCCAGTATTTTAATTATGCCAGAGAGACAAAACCATTCATTAAAAAAAACAATGCAATGCTCATTCTGCCTCTCTTATTCATATTTTGAAACGCCATAATTCAAGATTTGTGAGAAGATTAAACATCGTTTTCAGAAAAATTGTACCACGTGAACACTTTAGCATCATTTAGTGAATCATCACCATTTATCTTCAGAAGCCCAAGACCAATAGCATAGGTAACTGTTCAGAATGAAATGCAGTTTAAAACATTGCAGCTTATTTTCCTCTTTAATTATTTTGCTCCCTCATGGGATACTCTGCTACACTGAGATGAAAATGATACTGTAATGGTTCAGTTCTCCATGGTGGGTATTCAAAGAAAAAACTGTTGAGCGTTCAGATAAAACGTATTTGAGTGAAAAGAGTGAAATATTATTGAACAAAAGGTACATTTTACTGTTAATGAAACTAAAATCTTTGCTATGTCTGTTTAGATTGCCAGGCATTTCTTTGCTCTCTTATTTCTAATATTAATGTCAAGCCAAAAAAACTTTGCAGTATTTTGGCACATGTAGAATGAGTCTTAGCTCATGAATATGCAATGAGGTAAACAGCAAAAATATTTTAATATCCGTAAATTGTGAAATCTGCAATTTCAGAGGTGTAATGTTTTTTCAATGTATGTTAATGAGTTGACTTGGTTTCTGCTAGGATCCCAGTGCGATGCCAAGGCCTACGTCCCAGGATCTAGCAGGGTTTTGGGACCTCCTGCAGCTTTCCATTGAAGATGTCAGCATGAAGTTTGATGAGCTGCATCAGCTGAAGGCAAATGATTGGAAACCTATTGAGCCATTTGAAAAACAGGTGAAGTAAAGTGGTTCAGTAAAATAAAATGCAGCCAGTAAAATTTAAAAAACTAATATTGATTTTCTCTAGAAAGGCCACAATTTGTTTCAGGCCTTGAAGTCACGAACAAGTCTGCAAAGGTAGGTAGCAGGATTCTGTTGGCAATCTTTGTAGTAATGGCTAATCAAGACACTCCACCAGCTCATCAATCAGTTGAGGACAAAGGGTTGACTCATTCCCCTGGCCAGTAGAAATAGGAATAGGCGATTCAGCCCATTGAGCCTTCTCTGCCATTCAATACAATTGTTGCTGATCATCCACTTCAGTGCCCTTTTTTCTACAAACCCCAAATCTCCATCGTATGATTGGTAATTAGAAAAATGTCAATCCTTCCTTAAACATATTCACTGACTGAGCTTCAAAGGGCCTTTTGGGTAAAGAATTCCAAAGATTTTCAACCTTCTGAATAAAAATGTTGGGCAGAATTGATGGGTAACTTCAACAGTGGCATCAGGACTACGAGGACACCCATTGGTGTCCAGGTACAACCATTCTACACCCCCCTCTTCCCCCGTGTGGAAACCTCCAAAAACCATTGTGCCATAGGTTATCAACACGTGCCAATAACATGTTTTGCCACTCAAGTAATTCAAGATTGATCTTCACCCAATTCTACCTACATGTCATTGTTCCATTTCCCTTAATACCCTTGCTTAACAATAGTGTTTCAATGTAAAATCCCTTTATCACTCTATGTATCTCAGATCACCCCTTAACCTTTACCTTAGTGGAATACAGTGGTACAATTATTTAATGGGATCACCATGGGAAACTTTCAAGTGAGATTATTTTCCATCAAGGATGAATGGAAGTGCCATATACTGTGTTGTTGGAGCACTTTGGAAAAATATCTTTGAATTCAGAAGGGAATGAACTGGCATTGGATAAGAAGGTGAGAGGGGATTCTCTGCCGTTGGCAGCCTGCTGTCGCTGATTCATTCCTCCTTAGGCTGCAGCACAACATGGAAATGGAACACCATTAGCTGAGAGAACATGGTATGTGCAGATGTATGCTGTGGCTCATGTGCCTCAGTGTGAGGCTATACTGGCTGTCGAAGCAGCAGCTCTTGGGTATCTGAAAGCAAAAATGCCAAAGCACAAGATTGTGGAGTGAGCTGGAAAGTAAACTAACCCAGGTCACAACATCTGTAGCCTGCCGTTCATTCCAGATAGCAGGATAACAGTGAAATGGGAATTGGAATTGCTTAAAGGAGGAACGTATATCATTATCCTGAATGTTCTTGGCAACGCTGTATGCAACAACTTCAATCACTGCTGGCCCCATAATGTGGAGTACCATCACTGCCAAAGGGCTGAGGATATGTGATTGTACTGCTCATTCCTGTTGTGCGGCATCTAATCCTAAAAAGGAGAGGGAAGAATGTAAGTGAGCCTTGGCAATGTGTTTCGGGGTGATGTGCATGTCATAACTGGAAGCTAGAGAAACAGTGAGAGGTGGGTGCAAGGCTGGCAGTACTAGTAAGTGTTGAAGGATGGATGGAGCATCTGAATGTTTAGCATGAGTCTGATTCTTGATGGGTTATAGTGCACGAGATTGTTGGTGCAGTGGGATAAAGATACATTCCCTGACCTTGACCAACTTTGAATGTTTTCCAGCACTGCAGCCAAGTTTACGTGGGCCAGATTCCAGGAATTGATCTCCACTAAATTGATTCTGGAGATGAAGGTCTTGATGTATGAGGAGAGATTAAATAGTTTGGGCCTGTACTCGCTGGAGTTTAGAAGTGTGAGAAAGGATCTGACTGAGGTATATAAAATTTTAAAAAGGATTGATAAAGTAAATGTAGACCAAATGTTTCTTATGCAGCAAATGTTTCTTGTTACATCATAGGTCATAAGTATAGGCTGAGAATCAGTGGATTTAAAACTGAGATGGGGAGAAACTACTTCTCGCAGAGGATGATGAATTTGTGGAACTCACTGCCCCATAGTCTGGTCAGATTCTATTTGGTGTACTCTGAGCAGTTTTGGGCCCCGTATCTAAGGAAGAATCTGCTGGCCTTGGAAAGGGTGCAGAGGAGGTTCACAAGAATGATCCCTGAAATGAACAGCTTACCGTTTGAGAAATGGTTGAAATTCTGGGTCTGGACTCGTTGGAGTTTAGAAGATGAGGGGAGATCTTATTGAACTTACAGGATACTGCGAGGCCTGGATAGAATGGATGTGGAAAAGATGTTTCCACCAGTCGGTAAAACTAGAACCAGAGAACATCACCTCAGGCTAAAAGGACAATCCATTAAAACAGAGATGAGGAGGAGGAATTTCTTCAGCCAGAGAGAGTGGTGAATCTGTGGAACTCTTCACCGCAGAGGCCTGTGAAGACCATTGAGTGTCTTTAAGACAGAGATAGATAGGTCTTTGATTAATAAGGGGGTCGGGGTTATGGTGAAAAGGCCAGAGAATGGGCATGAGAAAATATCAGTCATAATTGAATGGTGGAGCAGACTTGATGGCCAAGTGGCCTAATTCTGCTCCTATGTCTTATGGTCATGGCATGATGAGTCTGAATGGTTTCAAGAGGGAAGTAGACATATTTCCAATTTAAAAAAAAGGAAAGAAGGATGTGGATAATAGATGGGGAAGTGGATCTGAGAATAGGGAGAGAGCAGCCATGATCTGATTGAATAACAGAGCAGGCCTGAATTTGCCTACTTTTGCTCCTAATTCCAAAGTTCCTACAACAGTCAGCTCCTGTTCGCTTTGGAGCGTGTGCATTGTATGCCTCTTGGCCCATTGTGAAACATAACCTCTCTTCTCTGGATCACCTAGACTAAGGTTTTCAGCAGCACATCAAATAACCTGGAAATCCTCCTGCTGGAATATAGATCCATTTGCAATCTGCTTCCTTCACTCAAACATTTTATTACACAGTTTCAGAGGCCCAAGTTCACCTTCCCTTTAAGAGGTACAGCTTTCTTTCAGTAATGTAAGCCACACTAGCCACAGAGCAGGCATGGAGTTTGCACTGATAGAGCACAGGATACTGTGAGCATATGATGATCTCTGCACCTCTTCATAGTATAAAGAGTCAGAAAGATGAGTTGGCAATCTCTCATCAGGTATAGTCATTGTTTGACATGTGTGTGACTCACCTGGTCTGTTTTATTTTTAAAATTTGTTCATGGAGTGTGTGAAAATCATTGGTAAAGATGTTGATTATAGTTCATTCTGAATTGTCCATGAGAAGGTGGTGGTGAGTCTGGAGCCACTACAGTCCATGTGATTTAGGTATTTCCACATAACTGTTAGATAAAGAGCTGTAGGATTTCAAACCAACAGCGATGGAAGGGGAGTAGGTAATATCTACATGAAGGTGGTATGTAGTTTGGACCAGAGCTTGCAAATAATGATATTCCCATGCAACTGCTGCTGTCCTTCTAGAAATTAGAAGTCACAATTCATAGTGTATATAAATGTGTGTAACTTCTGCTCTTCAGTCCTTGAAATAAACTTTTTTTTAAAATCCTGTGTTGAATGGTTAACATTAGTTCCACCTATTAAGCATTTTAGATGAGAACACTTATTTTCTCTCCATATTAGGATTTTATTTTCAGGGGAATCAAACTGTTCCCCACCTGCAGATAATACAAAATTGAGGAGTATTCATTTCATGTCCAAATGAGAGCAGGTATATCAGACTGCTCATTGCCAGGCTCTGTTTGCTGCCAATGTCTGTGGCTCTAATTTCTGATTGCCGTACCGTAGTGGCACAACTTAATAAGATCGGCTGTATGAATCAGATTAGCCCAGAGACTGTGAACATTTTATATTCAAAGGCTGGTAATAAGCGCACAGCTTTCAGGGGGGTTTATTGGGGAGCCAGAATTTCTTTTTAAAAAGTGGCTGTCGTTTTATTTTTGGATTTTTTTCTATTTAACATTAATGACAATTATTTAATAATTTCTTAGGAGGAAAAGAAGATTCCGCCTCCAGTACCAAAGAAGCCACCAAAAGGAAAAATCCCTATCGTGCGAGAGAAGTCGCTTGACCTTCCTGACAGGCAACGACAGGAGGCGAGAAAACGGCTAATGGCTGCCAAGCGAGCGGCTTCCTTTCGACAGAACTCGGCCGCAGAACGCGCAGATAGCATTGAGATTTACATCCCAGAGGCACAAACCAGGCTCTAAAGACAGTTTCTTGCCTAGTGTCCTTTTTAATTTCTGTTTGCCATCGGCTCTCAATATTTGTCATGTACATTTCACGAACCAAGCCCGGTGGAATTAGTGTTGGGATTTCCATGGTAATCCTTGGCCCAGCCTCCACTGTGTATGCTCTTGCTGTTGTGTTCATTGTGCCATATATCACAGTGGAATGATTATAAATTCTGGGTTTTTGAACTCGTTGCAAGAATTCTAACATTCTGTGAGAGGAATCAATCCAAGGAGGTCACACTAAATATTCCACTTATCCATCAAGCTCTCTCCCTCAGAAACTATTGAAGTGGAGGACCTCTAGAGAAAGAACGCAAATTCAGCTAACCACACTATTTTCTATGAATTGGTTTGCTCAATGGGTTTGAGGAAATGGTGCTCTCTGGAGAGCATTGGAGGAGTGAACTAATGAAACCAGAAGGTGCTGTGGTTTCAGCAGAAGAAAATAGGGGGAATGAATAATGTGCCAACACAATTTCTTATCTCTTAGCATTACAATTGAACCTAGCTCCTATGAAGGGAACAAAAAGGCGCTATGCCCTGTGCTCAGCAGAACTGTTCCTCACTCAAAACTATTCAGGGACTGAACTCCAGTATGCTTTGGGGAAAGTATAGGTAAAAAAAGTAAGAATTATTTTTCTAAAATAACTCTTACAGAATATCAATCTGCAGAATCTATTGGGACAGCAAGTAATTTTCATCTGCTGAGACAAAGTACTGAAACCCCTCAGCGTCTGAAGTATTTGCCAAAATGTTTTAAGACTTGAAAGAGGAAAAAAAAGTTTTCTTAACTACTTTGCGAGTGTGCTGAAATGGTTTTCGGCACAGTGTTATGTATCTTTTAAGTAAAATGGGTGGGGGGAGGGGGGGGGAGTGCTCACCTTGTACGGTGGCAAATATGTGCAATAGTAATCAGCCTCATATTAAATGTGTGCAATTACAATCGTGCCAACGCAGAGAGTGGAGTCGAAAGAGAGAGACTGAATGTAACTTCCCCACGAACGCTTGCCTTACTATAGCCAGATACTGATAGTTAGATCTTTCAGCAAAGGAAATTCAGAAGTAATCTCCTGATAGTAATCACTCCAATATCCCCTTCAACTAATATTTATTATGCTCCTTTAAAGAAACTTTTTTATTTATACACAGTTGCGTTAACTCTTTTGAATTGGCATGCTGTTTCAACTTTTATTTTCAAAAAAATGTACTAAATATGCTAGCTATGAGTGAGAACATTTATAAATAATACATGCTTACAGTGAATATGTTAACTATTATTTACTGATTTCTTTTGGTAAGAATTATCTTTAAGCTTTTGTATGTGATTGGACTGAGTGCTCCTGAACAGTGTGTGTGTCATGTCAATGTAACCAACAAAAGATTTCTTGAAAGTGAGCACTAAGATTTCAATTAAACTGTTTGGACATGTATAGGGGTTATTTTACCTGAAAGGTGTTTTTCTTTCATTTAAAAAAAAAAGTTACTTCTTTTGGTTATTGTGAAGGAAAAGTGACCGTTTAAATCCAGTGATGTTTGTGGAAGCATTAAATTAGTCCAGTTAAATCGGCCGTTTCAAACATAATTCAGAATGCAGCACCCTCTGCAGTAGGATGCCCTACAGCACCACCATATACACTTGCACCTCATGTTTCATTCATATTGTTACCAAACAGCCTTAAACTAAATTTGGAAGCAAAAACGTGAATGAATGTACAGCCCCTAAATTTGCAAAAAGAAACCCAAGAAATTGCTTGTGTTGTAAATAAATATGACTAAAAGTTAAGAAGTGATTTGCAACATGTTTAGACAACGTGAAACAATATTCAATGGCCATCTGAGAAATGTTTAAAAGAAACCTCCTAGTTCACTCAGCTCTGTAGAAAAAATGTGAAATATTAGTATCCATAGCCCAAAAACAAGTTCATTAGAAAACTCTTGGCAAAAATGTGAGGAAAAACTCAGCAGGCTGGCAGCAACGGTGGAGAGAGAATCGGAGTTAATGGCCCTGATTTTAACAGCACAGCCACTCAAGGCTCGTAAGATCATGCCAGAGGCCAATGGGGAATGCCGCTCTGTGAGACTTGCCCACCCCGATTGTGGGGCAGCTTTGCCAGTCAAATCAGGGCCAATGTTTCAAGTCACATGTGATCTCTTCAGAACTGAAGGAGAGTCATATGGACTTAAAATTTGGGTGGAACTTTCCAAAGAAAATGGCAAAATGACAGTTTCAAGCTGAAAATTGGTATGTTTCTCTCCAGAAACATAGCTAAGTTTTTTGACCAGATCTTCAAAAAACTCTTTCAAAAAAAAAATCGGGGCATAGTTCCCTCCAGCACTCTGACAGGGCTGGGCCTGATAGAGCCAACAAGGCTAGTACCACAGTGTGTTTAAAAGGGGTGCCCCAATCTGCAAAACAAGTAACCTCACTCCCACCCACCAGCTGTGCGGCCATGGAGGACCCCCCACAACAAACCCACTAAATATTGCCTATTAACTCTGTTTCCATCTCCAGAAGTGCTGCCAAATCTGCTGACTTTTTCCAACACATCCTGTTTTTATTTCAGATTTCCAGAATCCTCAATGTTTTATTCTTATTCTTGTTAAAGAACTAATCTCCCTTTAAATTCTGTTTCATTAAGACCCAATTTTCTTTTCAATAAAAGCAGGTATTTTTTTCAGATCAAATTCTTCTGTTATTTGTGCTTTCTATAGAGAGCTGACTTCGTTTTTTAGTGTATTATTTGACTTGCTTAATTTAACATGGAAAGTGCTGAACTATTTCTCAACTGATTGGTGCTGGACTGACTTATCACAGCTTCATCCAGCAATATTCACTTCCCTAACACAACATGCAAGTACAACTTCATAACTTTAAAACATGAACTCTATCAGCAATTATTACTGACTTTCCCAAATTCAGAGGTATTTCCGTGTTCTTCCCCCTTCCCTGCTTTTCAGTACCAATGCATTGATTCGACACTTGCTCGGCAGACAACTAATTTAAAAGTGACAATGATTATCTTTTTATACACGAAACAGATTTAGTAAATAGATCAAGTATAAAGCAAAACATATCAATTTACAGATATCTTAACGAGACAAAATTGTAGCTTTGATGCTTTTGTTATCATCACCTAAATGCCAATCAGTGTTGTATCCTACATAAAGGTATTGGTTTTGTTCTTGTTGGTAAAACGTTACCTTTACTGTTAAGTTAAAACACCTATACTTATAAGTGCAATATACCATGTATATCGTTGGTGTTAATGGTAACGTCAGGGCAACTGAACAAAAGGCAATATTTGTTTTTTTTTTAAACTCTTCACATTTCTCTATTAGGCCAAGTAAATATCAATGCTATTTTGTACATGTATACTTCTCATTACAGACTGAGCTTGTATTTGATAGCAAATCAGAAACTAATGCAAAGAAGTCTGGATGTTCTCTTAAGTATCATTAACTTTAACTGCACGTTAAATGAAGCAACATCAGTTGCATTTAATGTAAAATCCATGCTGTCATTTTAACTAAACATGCTTTATAAATTGAACATAATATTTACTCACAAGTGTGTTGAAGTTTTTTTTCCTTTTTTTTGTGGCAGAGTTGGGCTGGGTGTTGGGGGGAGATGTTGGCAGGTATTTTTTTTAATACCTGGTCTCATTATGAAGAGCAAGTATCAATTAGTTCTATCCAATAGAAAAGAAACATGGACCAGAATTTGCTGGAAAAGTAACACATCATTATTAGTGTGTAAGTCATTCAATAATTTGCAGCGAGGAAAAGATGGTCTCTGAATTGCTACAAGTTGTTGGACAATTTGCGCTGCTGCTTCATTAGCCTCACATGAAGGTCAGCTCACCATCATCCTCTTTAAAAACTGCAAGAAATTGCTGCAGTTGCACATTAATTGCTAGTAAAACTTCCTGCAGAAAATTGGGGCAAAGATTTGACAATAACTTTTTAATGATACGAAAAATAATCTCCCAGCAGAGCCACTCAGCTTCTTCAGCCCCGAAAGGGAACAATTTAAAATTTACAGTCTCAATACTCCAGGTGGCAAATTGTAGTTAGAGGTTTAAAATAATAATGTTAAATGTTTTTTTCTTTCCTTTCTATCTCTCTCAATTAAATCATTTCCTCTTTATACTTCTCTTTTTGCATAGAATTGGAGAGAAATCATATGTTGTTCCTCTTTTATTTTCCCATTTCATAAATCTCGTTTGTTAAGGAGAGAGATTGATCCTGTCATTCACCAAGATTTCAGGTGCCCCATTTCCCTCACTGTGCCATTAGTAGATGACACACTCAGCACCAAAACTAATGGGTTATGTTATATGATGTCCCATTTCCAGGAAGTTCTGGACCCATATTTTTCTGCTAGTGACATGCAAACTGGCAAATTGGATGGAACTGCAATTCTTCAACGAGGCTAAGCAAATAACAGATATTTCAGGTGTAACTGGGAATATAATTATTTAATTAAAATATTGTTAACTAAACAAACAGAAAAATAATCACATCTGTAGAAAAACAGAATCGAGTGCCAATTACGACTTTTTGCACAGTAAAGTTCTTCAAAGTCAACAAATGATTGTCCATAATTCTTTCTCTTTTGCCTTTCATGTTTCTTTTGATATGCACTATTTATCAGCATGCAGGTTACAGGTATTAATATTGAATGTACAGTGCGCTCTTTTGCTGAATGTGATTCCTTGGTACTTGCTAATGTCTTCTTTAGCAATTTAGTAATTTGTTATTTTCTGGAGGACATGTTTGACATCATTTTATTTGCATTACCTTTTGAGTTGATGATTGCTTAAATCTGTAGATGACGATCGCAAAAGTGTTTATTAGAGTGTCATTCCATTACTCTTTTGACTGAGTTCTCACACACTGTGTATCGCTGATGTCCATTTACCAATTGTAAATACTTTTGCACTTAAAACTTTTGTTTGGGGGGATGTCTCTGATGCTTTTGTCCACCGGAAAAGCTGTTATACCAGTGACAGAACTGAACCCTGAAGTGGATTGATTTTGCTTCTGATTGTACAGAAGGAACACTGCCCTCCTCACATATGTTTATTTCCCACATTAACGAAAGAAATAATATTTTAAAATGGATTACTCTGTAAAGGAAACTTTAAAAAAAATCCAGTCGTGACATACTTCCAGTGAAATATGAGCTGAATGTTTGATAAACTTATGAGTTGTTTCAAAATGATGGCCTTGTGTGTTGTATTATTGTGAGGCTAGATCTTCTCTAAGTCTCCCTGCTGACTCATTGGATTTACTTTTTTAAAAAAAACACATGTTCGAAGCAGGGAGCTTTTTGTGGCTGGTGGGGTTTGCAAGCAGAATAACATCTGGTCTTATCCACAATGCAGGTGGAAGGGAATTGCTTGTGTTATAATGTTGTATTATCCACCTTTACAATGTATCAAAGGAGATATTTGCTAAGATCTGTGTTTTGTAAAAGCTCATTGTGATGTTCCCAAAGGCCTAGAAATTGGTTTACCCTCTTTAGGTCAGTACCAGGAAGCTCTCGTCATCACTCATAGCCCAAGAGAAAGCTGCCAGGGGGTGCAGCTCATATTTCCAGCCACAGGGGAAAGTGAGGGGTGGGAGAGGGGGTGCAGGGGAGGACCAGTCAGCGGGGGGATTATGTGCTGGCTGGCCAGCAATATTTAAGTGAGCGTGCACAGTGCCTTCTTTGGTCATTCATAACCCAATTTGGCAGAAGCCGCCCAATCCCCAGCCAGCCGATTTTCACACTGAATGAGTCAAAAGCCAGATTTAAGTCTGCAGGTTGGACATGCTATGAGCAACCCTAATCAATTGGGCAAGTTGTGCACTTCCAGAGGAAATTCTGGTCAACAATCAGAATGGGGGAGGCTGGAGATCAAGCTGAGGGAAGTCCGAGGCTGCTGCTTTGAAGACCACAGAATGCAAAAGGAGCCACTTACTTTGGGAAGTCTGAACTTCCCACTTCCCCTTTCCCTGTTGGATTTCCTGATCCCTGGTTAATTTGAAATTGGATTAACTACTGCACAGAAGGAGCACTCCATAAATAGTTTCAAAAGCATCTCACTTCTTAACATCAGAATATTTAGTTACCCCCCTATATTGTGTGTGGGTGCAGTTTTTTTTTTAAACAGTGTCACCCCAAGAGACTTCTCATCTTAGATTGTGGGTTCATTTTCAGAGCATTATCCCTATGTATTTCTTTCTCCAAAGTTGCTAACTGACCTGCTGAATGTTTCCAGCATTCACTGTATAATATATTTTGCTAAAGATGTTTTGCTTGCTGTAATGCGGATGGTAGGACAGTTATTAGTCACACGTAGGCTTACATTAATATTGCAATGAAGCTACTGTGAAAATTCTGTAGTCACCACATGCCAGTGCCTGTTTGGGTACACTGAGGGAGAATTTAGCATAGCTAATTTACCTAACCAGCACATCTTTTTTGGATTATGGAAGGAAACTGGAGCACCAAGAGGAAACCCATGCAGACATGGGGAGGATGTGCAAACACCACACAGTGACCCAAGTCTGGAATCGATCCTAAATAAGTTCCACTTTAAAGATATTTCTGAGAAACTAATCATCAATAAATAATAGAAAACACTTTTAATATTAAACTATTGGGATATACAAGTAGAAATGGGGTAACAGCGAATATCACATTCAGTTATCAGGGCTCATTCACATGATCAATTCATATTAATTTAATCTCCCTCCGTTATTGGCATTAGATTTGTGTATATTTTTGTTGCTACATGCCATAGAAACTTTGAGGTCTCTCCCAATACCTCTGGGGAAATATTTGTGCAGTATGGATGAATCAGAGACTAAAAAGCTGCACAGATTTGATTCCTGGTCTGAGTAAACCAATCTAGACTAGAGCATGGTACTGCAGTATTTGTCCAGGATGAGACCCAGTGTTCAGAACATATCCAGCAGCTCAAAACTTGGCATCCAACAGTTGCTGCGGGCCATCATCAGTAGTTTTGTATTCAATTGCAATCTGTAACCTCATTGTCCAGCATAATTCCCATTCCATTATTACCGTGAAGCCGGAGAATCAGAACTTGTTCGATGAAAAGTGCAGAAAATGCCAGGAACAGCACCCGGCATAGCTAAAAATGAGGAGGCAACCTAGTGAAGCCATAAATTGGGATTCAAAGCCTGTTAAACAGCAGAAGTAGCATGCAATAGATAGAGAAAAATGATTCCATGACCAAAGAAGAGGCAAACAAATTAGCCAGAAAATACGGAAGCTATGAAGGTTGGGAACAGGTTAGCATCCAGCAAAGGATGACTAAAGGATTGAATAAGAAGGCGAAAACAAAGTACAAGAGTGCAAGGAATATTAAACACTAACTTTAACAACTTCTATAAGTGTGTGGTCAAGACACATGGTTGTCCCTTACGGCCAGATAAGCGGAATTTATAACGGGGAATAAGGCAATGACTTAAGGACAAAATACATACTTTGATTCTGTTTTCACAAAGGAGAGCACAAATATTGGGGGACACAGGGTTTAATGAGAGGGTTTAAATAGTAGGGAAGTAGTGATGGGAATTTTTTGGGATTGAAGATCAATAAATCGCCAGGGCCTGTACATCCTAGAGTACTTACGAAGTATCCCCAGAAATAGTGGAAGTATTGGTAATTGTATCCCAAGATTCTTTAGACACTGGAACAGTTCTTACAGATTGGAGGATAGCTGATGTAATCCCTATTTAAAAAGGGAGATAGAGAGAAAACAGAGAATTGCAGACTAGTAAGCCTGACGTCAAAAGTGGGGAAAATGCTGGAGTCCATTATAAAAGATTTCATAGCAAAGCAGTGGCAGAATTGGACAAAGTCAGCATGGATTTAAGAAAGGGAAATCATGCTTGACAAATCTATTCTTTGAGGGTGTCACTGGTCAAGCTGATAATTAGGAACCACTGGATGTGGTTTGTTTGGATTTTCAGAAGGCTTTAAACAAAGTGTCTAAGAGATTAGCACGTAAAATTAAAATACATGGGATTAGAGATAATATATTGAGATTGTTTTGTATTGGCCAGTCAAAGAGCAGCAGGCAGTGACTAGTGTGGTATCTCAGGAATCAGTGCTAGGACTCAGCTATTTACAATGTTTATTAATGGGTAGAATTCTGCCCAAGGTTTGTATGATCCTGCCCGAGGCCAACAGAGAATGTTGTTTTCTGAGCCTTGCCTGCCCCTGGAATTGAGGAAGGCATGCTGGTAAAATTCTAGCCATAAGTGTGAATTTCAAAAATAAAGCTGAAGTATGAAAAGAAACAACACACACGCTCGCTCACTATCTTCCTTACAAACATACCTTCGCACTCTCTCCTATTTCACACAAAACACCCATTCATTCACTCAAATGATAGGCTGTGATAGGAAGGGATAGAGAGCACAAATTTAAGAGTAAATCAGCAAATAAAGCTAGCTGTTACAAAAAATAAAATGGCATGTTAAAAGCTCTATCTAAATGCATGTAGCTTCAAAACAAAGCTGTTAATGTAAATAAAAATAATTATGATCTGATAGCCATTCAGAGACATGGATGACATAGATTGGGACCTGAATATTGGAAGGTTTGTGACATTTGAAAAGGACAAAGTTAGGAAAAGGTAGGGGGTGGCCCTATTAAATAATGATATTATTACTACATTAGAGATGGATGACCCAAGTTCAGGAAATCAGAATGTAGAAATGGTTTGGGTTGAGATGAAAAAATGAAAATGATAAAGACAAGAAGTCACTAGTGAGAGTGATGTACAGATCTAGTAACCGAGTATTAAGGAAGAGATAATGGGAGCTTTTCAGAAAGATCTGACAATAGTTATGAAGTGTTTTAATAGACTGAACAAATCAAATAGGCAAATGCAGCCTAGATGAGGAATTCGTAGAATGTTTTTGGAATAGTTTCTTGAAACAGGATGTTCTAGAGCCAACCAGAGAGTAGGCTATACAAGAGCTAGTATTGAGTGAAATGGGATTAATTGATAACCCCTACTGAAAGCACACTTAGGCAGCAGTGATCATAATATTATTGAATTTTACATTCAGTTTGAGGGAGAAAGAGTAGGTCCACAATTAGTATTTTAAATTTAAAGAAGGACAATTATGAAGGCGTGAAAATCGAGCTAGCTAAAATGAATGACAAATGAGGTAAGGAATAAGTCAATAGAAATGCAACTATATACATTTAAAGGGATATTTCACGCCACACACAAGTGATACATTGCAAAAAGGAAGAAAAATTCATGCGCAGGGCCTATCATTCATGGTTAACTAAAAAGTTAAAGATGTTATCAAACTTAAAGGAAAAGTATATAATGTGCAAAGATGGGATGGGGGGGCAGGTCAGAAAATTGGACAGAATATAAGGAACAGTAAAAAATGACAAAAAGATTAATAAGAAAAGTTACAGTATGAGAGAAAGCTAGCTAGAAACAGAAAGAAGGATGGTATGAGTTTCTACAGATGTTTAAGTAAGAGAAGAGTTAACAAAGTGAGAATTAATCCTATGAGAAGTGAATCTGGAGAATTAATAACAGAAGATAAAGAGATGCAGATGAATTGAACAGGTATTTTGCATCAGCCTTCACTATAGAGATTAAATAGCATCCAAGTATAGCTGTAAATCAGGAAATGGAAAGGAGCGAAGAACTTGGGAAAACTATAATGACCGTGAAAGTGAGCAAATTGTTGCAACTGCAAGATACCAAATCATCAGGTCCTGATGGATTTTATCTGGGATCTTAAAAGAAGTGACTAGTGCGATAGTTGATACATCAGCTTCATTTTCTTAAAATTCCCTAGATTCGAGGAAGTTTCCATTAAATTGGAAAATAGCAGATGTAACTCTTTTATTCAAAAGGGGAAAGAGACAGAAAGCAGGAAACTATTGGCCAATTAGCTTTTAACATTTGTCACAGGGAAAATGTTAGCAATTATTGCTAAAGATATTGGCCAGAATGTTCCGGCCATCCGTGCCCATGGGATTCATCGAATCATAGTGCAGAAAGAGGCCATTTGGCTCATTGAGTTTGTACCAACCACAATCCCACCCAGGCCCTACTCCCATAACCCTATGCATTTACCCTAACTAATTCCCCCAACACTAAGGGACAATTTAGCATGACCAATCCACCTAACTCGCACATCTTTGGACTGTAGAGGAAATCGGTGTACCTGGAGGAAATCTATGCAGACATGGAGAGAATATGCAAACTCCATACAGACAGTGACCCAAGCTGGGAATCAAACCTGGGTCCCTGGTGCTGTGAGGCAACAGTGCTAACGACTGTGCCACCATGATGGCCAAATTGTTGGAGCTGATTCTCTGGTTCCGTTGCAGTGAACAGAAATTTGACTGTGCGTCAAATGCTTTATCCTCGCTTGCGATAGCATCAGAGTGTGAACGGCTGGAAAATTCCAGCAATTATTGTAGGGCAGTTAGAAAAATTCAAGACAATCAGGTAGAGAGAGCACGAATGGGATTGAGGATACAAGCAGATCAGCCATGATCTTACTAGATGGTGGAATGCACACAACACACACATGCACACACACATGCATGCATATGTGCTCTAAATCCTACCAATATGCCTGGTAAGAGCTTGAGGGTTTCCTGGTCAGCCATACTGCAGAAGGCAATGGCAAACTACTGCAATACTTCGCCAAGCACAATCATGGATAAATCCAATGGAACTCCATAGACACCAATGCCCTCTTAGGAAAGAAGGGGATCTATGTGGGTTCCAAACATGGCTGACAGTTGATTCACACTGAAGAACTTGCAAGATGTCAATAGCACACAATGTAAATCTCGTTGAAATCTGATGAGATTAAATATTAAGCCAAATCACTGTTTGTATTTTTTAAAAAAACAACAATGGTGTTCGTTTGTAAACCAATTTACAGAATATCAGACGGAACAATAAAATCGAAGGAGAAAGTTCACTACTTTAAATGTAGTAAATTTAACTACATTTAACTCTTGTAGTTAAATACATCAGAATTTAACTAGTTACAACAATCACTGACATGCCACAAGTGCCTATTATGTGAACACCTCTCATCCTACTGCTAAAGTTACTAAGTCAACGCTGATATAACTTTTCTTAATCATCATGTCATCAGGCTTATAAATGCAACTATGTTGGAGTTATCACTGTATAGTTTGCCATTCTATTTTCCATCTCTGTCAGTTGACCTAATAAAAGGAAAGGAGATAAAGGGCTGATTTATATTTCTTGATGTATGCTCTAAATTTGTCCTAAACAGCAAAATCAGAAGTAATGTTGATTTTTTATAAAAGTGAAATATAAATTGGTATTATGCATCTCTTATATTATGTTATAATTTAGCACAATGGCTTGAAGTAAATATGTCGGATGACGGAATCAAGTTCGTTTCTGCTTTCATGTCTGTTTTCCAAAAATGTGATAAGCAATCAATTATTTTTCTAAATTCCAATTCAAACAGATAAGCCTCAGCTACAATTTATTCTGTGTGCATTCTGTAAGCAAGAGTGATGACTGACATGGCACATAAAGTAATTATTTTAAGTATAGTAAACTTAACTGTTAAAATGTCAATGCAAAAACAAACTACAGATATTGTGTGCATTCTAATAATAGACCAGTGAATAAAGGGCAGGAACAACACTTGACATTTCACTGATATATCCTCTAATCTATGTTACCGATAGATACATTTAAGCTGGATGAAATGGAGTAATAAAACGTGCTGTAACAGAAGAACATCACATAGTCCTCATTTATATATCGATTGGATTTTAATGAGATCTATGCTACCCTCACATGTTTCAAAAGACTGTAAAGCTATGGGAACATCTCACTAAAAATTGAGAAAAGAACCTATGCCACAAAAGATATTGCTATACCATGATCCCTGTTTTAGCTCCTGAAACAGTTTGGTGCCATTGCTGTTCAGAACAATCTGCTTGGTACCAACACATTTCAGAAATCTAAGTATGTCATGCGAAATGCGTTTTGTGACCTTTATTTTAATTGGGGAAATCCACAGATAATTTGACACTGTTTTATTTGCATTTTAGTTGGTGTATGATTTGGCCTCGAAAAATTCCCTGATAAAATAGGAATTGACATATATACCAAATATAAAAGTGAACCGCCATCGGCCTGAGTATGGTCACCCACTTTGATATGTAGGATCTGTTCTGTAAGGACATGTCTTAAACTCCTATGCGTCTTTGCAACAGTCCTGCTAGATTCCTTGCACCCAGTTGCCAAGCACCAGTAAATAGAACATCCATTTGTGGGTGAAAAACTGACGCTGACTATTAATACGAGTTCAGTAGGTTATGACTGAAAAGGGGAGTTGATTTATATGCCAAGTATATGCAAAAGTGTGATTTTTGGGGCCAGAAAATGGGTTTGTCTATATGACAGGTTGATTTACATGCCACGATCCACAGTGACTTAAACATACCCAGGCAGCATTTCCACTTCACATGCAATGGCAACCTGGGAGACAACTTTGCATAAAATTGCATTCGTTTTGAGAAGTTTCTGCTCAAGCTCATTTGCATATGGCCAAACATTAAAATCTGCCATGAACCAGCAAATGGGCAGCACATTGGGAGATAATTCTTTTTCAATAATTTACTTTAAAAACTATACTCTGATAATTGTAAAGAATGGTAACCTGGTGGTGCAGTTTTATTAAAACAGCTATAAAAAGCTTTTGAAGTGTGTCCATGAGTGAGTGACTTGAACCCAAAAGAATCCGTTTCATTTAAGAGCCACAAAGTCAGGAAACTGGTGCAAGTAACTCACCTTGGTCATCACTTGGATTTGAGGGGGTGGGCAAAGCAAAATGTTTCTTAAACTAGGGCAAAACATTTGCTGAAATACAATTAATGGGGCCTAATGTTTGCTTATAATGTCATGATCTTTTCCATTAGTTTGGCTGATTTTGATTGAATTGCTCAAATAAAACGTCTTGGATCACATTCTTTCACAAATGATTTCAGTATTTATCTGGATTCAAATAATCAGCCCATAACACAAGGATTTTCCTTTCTACATTGGGGACTCTCTGTGATATTGCCTTTGTGTCTTTTCACTCTTAAAACACCTGTTTGGAACTGTATCGGAAGCAAATGTCTCCTATTTTTTTCCCCTGTGCCAACTTGACTTTGTTTCCAGGCAATTGTCTTTTTAGAATGTTCATTAGAGTGCAAGGCAGCATGAACTCAAAACACAGTTTTGAGTTCAGAAGGCACATAGGTGATAACTTGCTAATTTATTGACTGAGCCTGATGACAGTTTGACAAGGACTCATTGACTGCATACACATTAGTTTGTGAGGTGCCATATGTCACTTCTGCACTGTCCACGTTGGATATTGGCTGAGTTCACATGGGGAGGGCCGGCGGGGTGAGATAGGCACCTCAGGTATGAAGGAGACATGGGGTGAATGGACATGATGTGATATGGAGATGTCGGCGTTGGACTGGGGTGTGCACAGTAAGAAGTCTTACAACACCAGGTTAAAGTCCAACAAGTTTATTTGGCAGCACAAGCTTTCAGAGCACTGCTCCTTCATCAAGTGAGTAAGGACTTGTGTTCACAAACAGGGCATATACAGACACAAACTCAATTTACAAGATAATGGTTGGAATGTCTTAAAGGTACAGACAAAGTGAGTGGAGACAGGGCCAAGTACAAACTAAAGAGATGTGTATTGTCTCTAGCCAGAACAGTTAGTGAGATTTTGCAAGACCAGGCAAGTCGTAGTGGCTACAGTTAGTGTGACATGAGCTCAAGATCCTTGTTGAGGCTATCCTCATGTATGCAGAATTTGGCTATCAGTTTCTGCTCAGCGACTCTGCATTGTCGTATATTGTGAAGGCCATCTTGAAGAACGCTTACCCAAAGATCAGAGGCTGAATGCCCGTGACCACTGAAATGTTCCCCAACTGGAAAGGAACACTCCTGCCTGGTGATTGTAGAGCGGTGTTCATTCATCCATTGTAGTGTCTGCATGGTCTCCCCAGTGGACTATGCCTGGGACATCCTTTCCTGCAGCTCACTAAATCTCACTAACTGTCCTGGCTGGAGATAATACATACCTTTTTAACTTATGCTTGGCCCTCTCTCCACTTCACATAGTTTGTACCTTTAAGACTTGACTTCCTATAAACTCTCACATTCCAACCATTATCTTGTAAATTGAGCTTGTTCTGTATATACCCTGTTTGTCAGCACAAGTCCTCACTCATCTGATGAAGGAGCAGTGCTCAAAAGCTGGTGCTGCCAAATAAACATGTTGGACTTTAACCTGGTGTTGTGAGACTTCTTACTGTATATGGATGTGGCGTGGAGAATGGGTGGGAGTTGAAGGTTTGCAGCCTCTAACTGTCATGATCAGAACTGAGCCAATGTCCATGTGAATGGAGGTAGGTCTTCTGTATCTGATCACATTGATATTCACCTTTCTCCATTACAATCTTACATTACAATGGGCTTACATTAATATTGCAATGAAGTTACTGTGAAATTCCCCTAGTTACCACACTATGGTGCCTATTCAGGTCAATATACCTAACCAGCACATCTTTCAGACTGTGGGAGGAGATGGAACACCCAGAGGGAACCCATGCAGACACGGAGAATGTCTGTGCAGAGTTTGCACAATGACCCAAGTTAGGTATCAAACTGGTAACCCATTGTGCCATTTTTTTACAAACATGACAATCCATTCTCATTCTAAAAGTGGTATTGCACGGAATATTATTCCTTGTGTAGTTAAAGACACAACTGTGTTAACCAGTGATCGTTGAAGGTAAGGCTCCCTCTTGCATAGCTGTCGAGGAAATTGAGAGGATTAAATTCCATTACTGTCTCTCTGGAACATTGGTTCTACAAAACCATTGGTTTTCATAACAAACTGAAGCCTGAAATTGATCAATTTCAGAGGGTCAAGCACATTTGGTCTTTTTGCGTTGTGATTTAGTACATGGTACGTGATTTAGAAAAAGAGAAACTAAATGTTGCACCAAATCATTTCCAAATGGGAGGGAATATAAAATAATTAAGTATCTATATATAGCCCATATTATTTGTGTGAGAGACCTCTGGAGTTCTGCACCTGGTGAGATTACAAGTCCTAGCCAAGTGAGATGAGTACAAGCAGCAATCAATATGACAGCATTATTTTATAACCATTCATTAAAACATAAATACTGTAATAATCGAAATTATACTTACAGGATGTACAAATTTACATCGGAGCCCACTTAAAGTCAACTCAGATAAAAATAAGTCTCTTGTAAGAGAACCCATTGACTGGAAAATTTGCAGAAATAATTTTTTGTCACTATCTGTCATGGCATGTAGTTAGTGTTATACAATGGAGATAACTACAACCTGAATGAGTAATTTGGTGACATGTACTCATTTGGGTAATGGTAGCACAGTGGTTATATTACTGGATGAGTAACCTAGAGATGCTGGACTAGTCATCTCAGAGATGTGAATTCAAATCTTCCCATGGCAACCTGCAGCAAGTTTAAAGTCACTTAAAATAAATTAAACCAGAAACTTGTAGCAGACAGACTGCCATGAAATTATTGGATTGTCATAAAAACTAATGTTTCACTAATTTCACTTGGGAAAGGAAATTTGCTATACTTACCTGGTCTGGCCTATATGTAACATAACAATTCATCTATTAATTAGCATAGGCCACAGGCCTGCTTCCCAATTCAATAGGATAATGTCAAAACTTTTACCAGAACTCAACTTTCCCACAGCATCCCCATATCTCTTACTTTCTCTAACCTCCGAAAACTTATCTTGAATTTAGTTAGTAATTCAGCATCCACAGCATTCTTGGATAAAGAATTCCAAATATTTACAAGCCTCTGAATGAAGAATTCATCCCTCACCTCAGTCCTAGAAAGCTGATCTCATATCCTGAGGCTACTTTCTAGGCTTGTCAGCAAAGAGAAGTGGCCTCTCAGGATCCAACATGTCAAGCCCTTAAAGAATATTACATGTTTCAATTAGATTACTGTAATATAAGGGATTGATTTGCTAATATAGAGTCACAGAGGTTTACAGCATAGACACAGGCCTTTTAGTTCAACTTGTCCATGCCATCCTTTTTTTAAAAAAGTCCTAAGCTAGTTCAATTGCCTGCATTTGGCTCATATCCCTCTGTACCCATCTTACAGATGTAACTGTTTAAATGCTTTTTAAAAGAGGAAATTGTACCCACCTCTACTATTACCTCTGGCAGTTTGTTTCAGACACTCACCACTCTGTGAGAGAAAATAATTATCCCTCTGGACTATTTTGTATCTCTCCCCTGTCACCTTAAAATTTAGGCCCTCTAGTTTTAGACCCCCCTATATTTGGGAAAACATATTGACTATCTAGCTGATCTATGCCCCTCATTGTTTTATAGACCTCTATATGATCACTCCTTATCATTCTACGCTCCAAAGAAAAAAGTCCCAGTCTATCCAGCCTCTCCTTATAACTCAAATCATCAAGTCCCGGTAGCATTCTTGTAAATCTCTTCTGCACTCTTTCTAATTTAATAACATCCTTTCTATAATAGGGTGATCAGAACAGTATTCCAAGTGTGGCCTTACCAATGTCTTGTACAACTTCAACAAGATGACCCAACTCCAAATACGATTTGCTAATAAGATACAATGTACATCATCACAGAAATGATGCAATATCACATGATCTTTCTCTTTCATGGTGAATCTTATAGCACTATGAAGCCACGATAAGCTGTTTTCTTAATAAAGTTAATGTCTTTCCTATCAGCAAACACTGTAAAACATTCTATGTTAGCACAGCGAGACCAAAAATATGATATATTGGCAGCAAGTGAAAGGACATGTATGGAAAAATCTCTTGTCATTACCAGAAAGTTTCAATAAATCTCAAATCTAAAACAGGCAGGAGTTTGGCTGAATCAGTGTGAATGATTTGCCAGATATTACACCACATTGGGCTCCAAGGCAAAGCAGAGTGGCGAGCAGGTTAGTATGTTATTGTAAGCAATGGGTGACTATGTAGACGATTCCTTAATCAGGGATCAACAAAATAAAACCTATGCACAGGTAACAAAATACTTGATGCCAATTTCAATCTGAGAAAAGATCCCATTGTTAAGTGGGCAACATTTAACAAACATACCTACTAAAAAGTGGAAAATATTGATGCATTTGAAAATAATCTCTAAAGATTATGTGATACTGAGACAGGATTGTTCACTCTTCAGTTGGAAAGCTTGTATTGACTTCTATCTGATTTGCAGAGTGCAAGAATTGGAAGACAAGAAAATCAGCCTAAAAGCCTCAGAGCTGAATTTCCAATGGTTCCTCTTCATGACCCCTAACACGCCCCCTCTGTGCTCCATTCCTACACAACCACACCTTTCCTCTGCCCCCGCAGCATAGCCCCTCATCAAGGAACTGGCTTATTTGAAAATTGTTTGGTGCCGGATGTGAAATCTATTTTCAGGCTTGCATACTATTTCCCAGGATTAGTGCGATCTGCACGAGACACGGTGAGGTCAGAAAATCACTCCCTTGTTTCAAAAGAGTACCTATTGGCATCACATCAGCACTGGAAATCTTCCAGAGGATGATCTCAAGTATTCTGTAAGGATTGGGTAGAACTGTGTATTACATGGATGATGTCCTGACCATGGAACTTCTCAGTTAGAATGACACCAGAGTCCAAGCTGTATTGCAACACCTACTGGAAACAGTACGTATACTCAACGACAAATGTTAACTCTTAACTGACTATCCAGTTCCTTGGCATATTGTGGATGCATTCAGAATTAATCTACAGAAGACAGGAGCAATCAAGGAATTTCCAGCTCTTCACAACAAGTCTGAACTTCAGAGATTCATGGGTGTGGTAAGACAAGTTGGAAACTTCTTGCCCAACTTGGCAGTTGTCAGTGTGCGACTATATCAGCGACAAGACAATACATGGTGCTGGGAAGAACCACAACAGAGCCTTTGAGAAAATCAAAGAAATGATGACATTTTGGCCATGAGCTACTCACTATTATGGCTAACGGTGCACCTTCTACAGGACTAGAAACTGTATTTTTTCGATACAGGTAGGTGAAAGGCATAGACCAGTTCACTGCACATCCCATTCATTGACAAAGACTGAACAAAGCTCTGCATTGACAGAGAAAGAAACATTAATGGGTAAATGATTTGAGAGAACTCACAGATTGCGTTCTTGGTCTCCGCTTCAAGATAAAAACTATAAACCTTCAGTGACATTCTTAAATTACAAGGAGTCACCTACAATGCCTCCATGGGCACAAGGATTCAAGCTAAGGATGACGAGCTTTGATCGAAAGACTGAGTATGTTCTGGGAAAGCAGCAGAGCACAGCAGATGCTTCTTCCTGTATCCCAGTGGCAAGACCTAAACAAGCTAATATAATCCTTGTTGAAAAAATTGTTGCATCAACAACAAACACAACCCTACCAGCAACAGCTCAGCAACTGAATGAAATCAGAGATGCACAAAAGATTCTGAGAGATCACTTAAAGATTGAAATCTCTTCTGCTCCAAAACAGCCTGGATCTATTCAGGTAGACTAATGAAAATCTTTACAAATCTTGTCCTTTTAAAAAGTAAATGAAGTTTACTTCATTACTTGAATGGGGGAGTTGTGGTATAAGAGATCAATTCTAACTGTGAAATGCTAATAAGTTTATATATATCATCACCGGAAGTGATGCAACATTATTTGATCTTTGTCTCTTGTTGCAACTTCATGATGAGGTGAAGCTACAGTAAGTTGCTTCTTAATAAAGTTAATGCTTTCCCGACCACTGCACATTCTAAATATTCTGTGTTAGCACAACAAGACTCCACAAGTATTATATTATCTTTCTCAGAAATGCTGAAGAATATGCACCCATCTATCGCAATCTCTCCACCTAGGGCAACACTCTCATCCCAGGGAACAATCTGATGAACCTTCATTCTAACCCCTTCAAGGCAAGTGTATCCTTCTCTAGATAAGAAGATCAAATTGTCCAGGTATGGTTATAACAAAACCCTATGACTGTAGCAAGATTTGCATAGTTTTGCACTCCAAACGTATTGTAATAGGGTGGTGCAGTGGTTAGTACGGCTGCCTCAAAGCACCAAGGACCTGGGTTCGATTTCCAGCTTGGGTCTGTGCAGAGTCTGCACGTTCTCTCTGTGTCTGGGTGGGTTTCCTCTGGATGCTCCAGTTTCCTCCCATAATTTGAAGAACATGCTTGTTAGACGCATTGGCCATGCTAAATTCTCCCTCAATGTACCCGAACAGCAGCAAAATGTGGATTTTCACAGTAACTTCATTGCAGTGTTAATGTAAGCCTAATGGTGATATAAATAAAATGAATAAAAGCCAACATAGCCTTTATCTTCTTAGTGCTTTCTATACCTTGCATGTCAATTTTCTGTGATACATGTACAAGGATTCGCTGAATCCTTGTACATCCTGAATCCTGAATCCTGAAATTGTTAATCTCTCATCTTTTAACAATCCTTTTACCTCATTGTTATGCAACTAGTTTCTTTAGTTAATAATCTACATGTATCCATCATTAAAATTCATTGTATTATGAACATGATTGAAGCAGAAAGAATTCATAGGAATATAGGTTAAACCCCCTATTCTCTCTGTCATTTATTGTCTTTACTCTGCATTAGTACAATGTAAAAGTGTATCTACATTTTTACACTCATCAAACAAGAACTTTTCATTGAATTCCTACAGTGCAGAAAGAGGCTATTCAGCTCAGTGAGTCTGCACTGACCACATCCCACCCGGGCCCTAGCATCCCATGCATCTACCCTAGCTAATTCCCCTGACATTAAGGGGAAATTTAGCATAGCAAATGCACCTAACCCACATATCTTTGGACTGTGGAAGGAAACTGTAGGAAATCCACGCAGACACGGGGAGAATGTGCAAACTCCCCACAGACAGTAACTCAAGTCGGCAATCAAACCCGGGTCCCTAGCGCTGTGTGGGATCCCACCTAGCGATGTAAGTTATATGAATATCCAACAGCAGCTCCATTAGTTCATCAAATTTGCTATCCTTTCTTTATATCTAGCTGTTCAATTACAAGCTAAATCATTATATAATTTTGCAATGCTTTTGACTGTGAAAAAAATGTTGTCTCTGTCACGCAGCATTAATTTTTAAAAGTTGTCTGGAGATATTGCTACTGGCAGCAAGAGCAGCATTTGCTTTCTAACATATGTTGGCGAACGTTTAGATGGGATTTTCCAAGCCTCCACCCCAGTACCACGAGGATCTTCCATAGATCCATAATCCATAGATATTGATTCCGTGATAATGAAGAATGACATTCATATTTATCTTAAACATCCCTTGGCTGTTTTCATATTGAGCTGTTACTCAATCTTTAATTCACATTGGTGTTATTTAGCTCTTAACAAAATACACTTTGTATCATTAATAGTTTACTTTAACTACATCCACCTAGAATACGGTAACGTAATTTATATTTTTATGATCTCTATAGGGTCTGATTATCTTTAAAAAGTGATTTAACTTCCCAGTAACCTCAGTTCAAAATGTTAAATTGCTGAAACTGGAAAAATTTGGTGGGATTTACTGAATCAGGTTTCTCAGTGCACGTTGGCATCATTGTCTAATGAGGTCAATATAACTCTGGAGTATCGTATTGTGAATGCATTCAAAGTAAATTGCATCAAAGAGAAATTATCATTAAACTGAATGGAGCCAAAAAATAATCCTCTGAGGATCGATGTATCACAGACTCAGCTTTCATAATTGCTGAGCACAGTAGGCCTGGGAAAAATAATTCAAGGGATCTGAGGGGCAACAGAATTTTCACAGCCTAATACAACTTTGATAAGTTTGACAAATTGTTTATGAACTACAGAAGACTAAAGCTGATAATAGTGATAAATGAAGTCTATTATTTTAAGGATTTTCACCCTAGCACCACCTTTTTGACCTAGGAGGGAACAGAATTTATTTTGCCATTTGTAAATACTGAGAGCTCTTAACTCGTACACAATAGAAAGGAAATTGAATGAGATCACAGTTCAGGTTTAGTTGGCCCTGACGATGATGCGCACTTACTCACCCATTGTCCAAGTCAGTGTCCATCTGCCTAAATTATCTCAGTTTTTGCCTATCTTTCAAATGGAGAGTTAACCAATCTATAGATGATGTGCCATCATTGAACAGACAATGTCACTGTTGATAAGAGAACAATTACTCTCTGATAGATTTATAGTAATTGGTAGAAGGATTAGAGGAGGATAAACTTCTTCACCCAGAGGGTACTCAGGGTCTAGACCTTGCTGTCTAAAAGAGAATTAGAGACAGAAAACCTCATTTCATCCAGGTACCCGAAGGACAACGGACCAAATGCTAGAAAGTGGAATGAAGCTGGATTCATTTGTTCTTTGCGGCCAACACACAAACGATGGGCTAAGTGGCCCCCTTCTATGCTGTAAACTTTCTATGATTCTTGACTGATGGAATTTATGCAACTGACGTCTATACGTGACAAAAATAATCTGTTGGTGTCTAACTAATGGAAAAATTGAGAGATTTGAAAAGATGTGGAAAGTACTGTTACACTGTGCAATATTAAACATGTGGGATGCCCTGTACAATGATCCAATAGAAGGATAACTTAGGATTACTCATGCCCTTGTCATTTGATCAATGATCAACCTAATTTTCAGATTGGACAAGATCAGGAGAATTGAGCTCAACTCACTCTGCCAAGGCATGGCATGGTGGCACAGTAGTTAGGCAGGAACCTGGGTTTGATTCCAGCCTTGGGTTACTGTGTGGAGCTTGCACATTCTGCCCATTTCTACATGGATTTCTTCCAAGTGCTTTCCTCCAAAGATGTGAGGGTTAGGTTGATTGGCAATGCTAAATTGCCCTAATTGTCCCAAGATGTGTTGGTTAGGGGGATTAGCTACAATAAATGTGCAGGATTGCGGGGATAGGACCTGGGTTGAATTGTCATCAATGAACACTCAGTGGGCCAAATAACCTCCTTCTGTATTGCAACAGCTCTATGATTCAATGAAAGCAAAATACTGCAGATGGTGGATTGCTAAAATAAAGATAAAAAATGCCAGAAAAAGGCAGGATCTATGGGGAAGGAAACAGAGTTAACATTTTCAATCTAACATGACTTTTCTTCTCACAGATGCTGCTAGACCTGCTCAGCTTTTTCAGCACTTTCCATCAACTTACTGCATACTGGGGATTTTTAACATTTCAGTATCAAAATGCTTATCTACCACTTGTATTCTGCTCTCAGTCAGGACAGTTCAGGGCAGTATTCATGATTTTGAATTTGTGATATATACCATCATGCTCCAATCAAAAATTCCATCTACAATTCCTATAACATTGCCTGATTTCAAGAAGAAATTTTAGATACAGTTCTTGAAACTAAAGGGATCAAGGGATATAGGAGATAGGGAGGGATCAGAATATTGATATCGATGGTCAGCCATAATCAAAGTCAATGGCAGAACAGGCTTGAAGGCCAGATAACCTACTCCTGCTTCTTGTTTCTATGTTTCTAATTATCTAGAAGAAAATTGGAAATGTACCAAAATTGCTCCATTTATATTAATGCATAGTGGAATAAATGATAGTTTATTCTGTTTTGTTTAATTTAAAATCACAACATTCATGATGTAGTGACAAGATTAATCTATAAATATCCCTCTCAATCTTTCACCTAATTTTTTTTTGCCTTGCTGGCAACAGGTCACATTCAAGTGAGACTAGTGAATGCAGTGTGAGAAAGGACATATTTGGGGCATGTCAAGTGCGATTAGAGGTGATGATGGTTTGCACCCAATCCATCAACAGTAGCATCACCTCCAATAAATATTTGCTACAGGACATACTTTGTAACTAAACCACTGAAGTACAAATATTTTCCCTGTGCATGACACCAAAATTGTTCAGTTGTAAAAATGTCTCAAATGCCCATCCCATTCAGACAACAGTCTTACTACTAGATTGTATGTAGTAAGAGTTGTCACTCAATCATTAATTCACATTGGTGTTATTTAGGACTTTGTATTGTTAATAATTTACTTTAGCTACATTCATATACTGTAACATAATTTATATTTTTATGATCCCCCTAGGGACTGATTACTTTTAGAAGCTGATTTAACTTTCCAGTGTCCAACATAACTAGTTTCTACATTTTAATGGGTTCTCCATTAAAAACAGAACTGAGGGGATTTTTTTTTTCTGAGGATCCTGAGACTTTGGAACTGTTTTCTTGAAAACTTGAAAAGGAAGCAGAGACTTTGAATTTCTTTGAAGGCAGAAGTGGACAGATTCTTAGTAATCAAGGGGGTGATAGGTTATCAGGATACAGATTTGAGGTTACTATCACATCATCCATGAATTTATTAAATGACAGAACATGCTCGAGGGCTGAATGGCCTACTTCTGCTCCTTCTTCATATGTTAAAACTTTTACTGCAAGTATCTAAAATTCCTTCCAGTTGCATTGATTAATAACGTGTGTAGTGCAGTAGGAAAGAGAGTCATTTGTCTGCCATTTTGTTGCCATGCTTTGAATCATTGCCTCCTGTTTTATGACGTGAGCAGAAGCCAATTTTTAATATGTTAAAAATTGAAATGCTTCCCTGATTGTGGTTTCTGAAAACGGCTGTGTCTGCAGTGATGGTTACATGAGTTGAATCTTAACGAGTCAAAAAATGGTATAAGTTTGGTGCTTTTATTGGGCCCGGAATGATTTACACCTTTTCTTTTCGTGCCCTTGCATATGCGAATGAGAGTAACAGGAAATTTGAGTGCAGTTTGACATTAACAGAATGGATATGTGAATGGGAATAATTTCAGGTGGAACTGACTTGTCCCTATTCGAAATGTCAGGCTGTTAAGAACAAGAACAAAGAAAATTACACCACTGGAACAGGTCCTGCAACCCTCCAAGCCTGCTCCGACCATTCTGCCCAACTGAATTAAAACCCCCGGTCCTTCCAGGAACCATATCTCTCTATTCCCATCCTATTCATGCATTTGTCAAGATGCCCCTTAAAAAGTCACTATCATATCTGCTTTCACTACCTCCCCCGGCAGCAAGTTCTAGACACCCACCAAACCAGTTATCCAAATTTAATACCTCTCTGCTATCACAGAGGGAAAGACGGCAGGTGAATCTTCTAAGGCAGCAGATTTATTAATATTTTTAAGCAAACAAGCTCAACTGCTGCCAGCTGTTTATTTATTTGTGGGACATCGGCGCCGCTGGCTGGGACAGCATTTATTGTCCATCCCTATCACCCTTGGAGGGCAGTTGAGATGCTATCACATCTGTAGCTCCGGAGTCACATGTAGGCCAGACCCCAGATAAGGACAGCAGATTTCCTTCCCTAAAGGGAACCTGATGAGTTTTTCCAACAATTGACAATGGATCATCAGTAGATTCTTAATTCCAGTTATTTCTTATGAATTCAAATTCCACCATCTGCCATGGCGGGATTCGAACCCGGTTCCCCCAGGACATTAGCTGGATTAATAGTCTAACGATAATATCACTAAGCCTTCACATTCCCCTTTTAAGTAAGGAGGGACTGCATTGAGCATAGGACATTCCTAAGACAGATTAATGGGGGGTACTGGGGGGGGAAACCGGAGGAACTGAGAAGCAAAGCTGGAGTCTCCAGCTCGCTGGTCTGAAACTAGCAATCAGGAGCTGAACGTTAGGGCAGGCTTTGCCTCCATGGTTTCAAATAAAGATCTCCTCATACTACTGAGTGTTTGGAATTGAAAACATCCTTTCAGGTCCTGTCAAGATAACATTTGGAAGGATGGATAATGAAGGCAAGTGGATAAGAGACACTCATTTCTTCATAGAAACATAGAAGATAGGAGCAAGAGGAAGCCATTCGGCCGTTCCAGCCTGCTCCACCATTCACTACGATCAAGCCTAATCTTGCTTTTTCCCCATAACCTTGGATCCTGTTCGCCTCCAAATGCTCTATCTAGCCGCCTCTTGAATACATTCAATATTTTGGCACTACTTCCTGTGATCATGAATTCCACAGACTCACCACGCTTTGGGTGAAGAAATGTCTCCTCACCTCCATCATAAATGGGCTACTCTGAATCCTTAGACTGAGCTCCAGCTTCTGGACTCCCCCACCATTGGGAACATCCTCCCTGCACATACCCTATCTCGTCCTGCTAGAATTTTATAAGTGTCTATGAAACCACCGCCGCCACCACGCACCACCACCCCCACCCTCCCCGCTCCCTCTCCAACATTTGTCTGAACTCCAGTGAAAATAATCCTAACCTAATCTTTCTTCATACTTCAGTCCCCGGAATCAGCCCGATAAACCTTTGCTGCCTTGAGAACAAGGACATCCTTCCTCAGAAAAGGAAACCAAAACTGCACACAATACTCATTGTATTGTGTACAATGAGGCCACACCTCACCAATGAGGCCAATGTGGCCTCACCAAGGCCCTGTATAATTATAACAATGTAAACCTCTTGCAATGAAGGCCAACATACCATTTACCTTCAGCAACTGGTGCACAAGGACACCCAGGTCCTGCTGCACACTCCCTTCTCCCAATTTACAGCCATTCAGATTGTAATCTGCCTTCTTTTTGTACCTACTGCCCTTGTAAGTTAGCTGGCTTGAAACTTTAATCGTACTTCAAACGGAATGGATGATGTGAGTTTGATGCTTTTCTCCGACCCCAATTATTTATTTGGATTCCTGAACATATACACCCATTTTGTAGGCCCATTGTGTCAGCATGCTCTTACCCGACTGAACTTATTTCTTCTTACCTTGACTCTATCCTCATTCCACTGGCCCATTTCCTCCCTACCTACATCCGGAATTCCTCTGATGCCCTACATCATATTCACAGCTTCCAGTTCACAGGCCCTAACTGCTCCTATTCACCATGGACGTGAAATTTCTCTACACCTGCTTCCCACACCAGGACAGCCTAAGAGATCTTTGCTTCTTTCTTGAAAAGAAGTCTGAACAATTCCCATCCTCCACCATTCTCTTTCCCCTGGCTGAACTCAACAACTCTCTCAACAACATCTCCTTGAGGTAGGGCAGGTGGTTGATGTTGTAGTAGGGGAACATGTGGCTAACAGTGACCACAATTCTGTCTACTTCGGGATACAGATGGAAAAGGATGCTTGTTGCCCTAGGGGTAGGGTGCTGAATTGGGGGAAAGCTAACTACAGTCGGATTAGGCAGGAACTTATGGAAACTGATCGGGAACGATTGTTCGAGAGTAAGTCCACACTAGGCACGTGGGACTCTTTCAAGGGAATACTGAAAATGTTGCAAGAAAGATATGAGCCGGCTAAGAGAAAAGATGGGAAAGGTAGGATTAGAGAGCCATGGATTACTAGGGATATCGAGGACTTGGTTAGGAAGAAAAGAGAGGCGTATGATAGGTCAAAGCAGCTGGGAACGGAGACAGCATTGGAGGAATATAGAGAGAGTAGGAGAGAGCTCAAACAGAGTTAGAAGGGCAAAAAGCAGCATGAAATGATTTTGGCAGATAGGATTAAGGAAAATTCAAAGGCTTTTTACTCCTATGTTAGGAATAAAAGGGTGGTTGGAGGAAAAATCGGACCTCTTAGGCACAGAGGAGGGGAACTGTGCTTAGAGCCCGAGGGAATGGTGGAGATACTGAATGAATACTTTGCGTCGGTATTCACAAAGGAGAGGGGCTTGTTGACACTCCTGTCTCTGAGGGAGCTGTGAACTAGTTGAGGGAAATATCCATACCGAAGGAGGAAGTGTTAGAGCTTCTAGGTAGCATTAAAACTGATAAATCTCTGGGGCCTGATGGCATTTATCCCATCAATGAGGGAGGTGCAAGGTGAAATTGCTAGGCCTCTGACACAAATCTTTGTCTCTTCCTTGGACACAGGTGAGGTCCCAGAGGACTGGAGAATAGCTAATGTTGTACCGTTGTTTAAAAAGGGTAGTAGGGATAACCTTGGAAATTATAGGCTGGTGAGTTTGACGTCAGTGGTAGGGAAGATGTTGGAGGGGATTCTTAGAGATAGAATGTATAGGCACTTGGAGCGTTGCGATCTGATTAGGGATATGCAGCATGGTTTTGTTAAGGGGAGGTCGTGCCTCACGAATCTGGTCGAATTTTTTGAGGAGGTGACGAAAACGGTCAACAAAGGGTGAGCTGTTTATGTCGTCTATATGGGTTTCAGTAAGGCGTTTGACAAAGTCCCTCATGGGAGGTTAGAACATAGAACATAGAACATAGAACATTACAGCACAGAACAGGCCCTTCGGCCTTCGATGTTGCGCCGACAAATATAAAAAGCAATGCCCCTCCAAACTAAACCATTCCCTTCTCTTCCATATACCTATCAACTAACCTCTTAAACGCCACCAAACTTGGCGCATCTACAACTGCTGCAGGCAGGGCATTCCACTCCCTAACCACCCTCTGGGAAAAGAACCTACCTCTGATATCCGTCTATAACTATCACCCCTTAATTTAAAGCTGTGTCCCCTCGTGCTAGCTTTCTCCATCCTAGGAAAAAGGCTATCACTGTCCACCCTATCTAAACCTCTAATCATCTTATATGCTTCAATAAGATCCCCTCTTAGCCGCCACCTTTCTAACGAAAACAACCTCAAATCCTTCAACCTCTCTTCATAGG
This sequence comes from Sphyrna mokarran, assembly GCA_024679065.1. NCBI lineage: Eukaryota > Metazoa > Chordata > Chondrichthyes > Carcharhiniformes > Carcharhinidae > Sphyrna > Sphyrna mokarran. Next base: position 103,454,434 of record JAGIQG010000005.1, read on the forward strand.
ACCTGCCCTCCATACCAGGCAACATCCTGGTAAACCTCCTCTGTACCCTCTCCAATGCCTCCCATCTTTCTTATAATGTGGGGACCAGAACTGCACACAATACTCCAAGTGCGGCCGAACTAGAGTTTTGTACAGTTGCAACATGACGTTGCGGCTCCGAAATTCAATCCCTCTACCAATAAAAGCCAAGACTCCATATGCCTTCCTAACAACCTTCTCGACCTTACTGCCTACTTTCAGGGATCTATGCACATACACACCAAGATCCCTCTGTTCATCTAGACTACTAAGAATCCTACCATTTGCCCTATACTCTACACATTAATTATTTCTGCCATAGTGCATTACCTCACACTTTTCCACATTAAACTCCATTTGCCACCTCTCGGCCCAGCTCTGCAACTTGTCCAAGTCCCTCTGCAAACTATACACCCCTCTTCACTATCTACCACTCCACCGACTTTAGTGTCATCTGCAAATTTACTAATCCATCCTTCAATACCCTCATCCAGATCATTTATAAAAATTACAACAGCAGGGGCCCCAAAACAGACCCCTGAGGTACACCACTTGTCACCGAACTCCAAGATGAATATCTCCCATCAACCACCACCATCTGTCTTCTATCTGCTAGCCAATTCCTACCCAATTAGCTAAATCACCCTCTATCCCATACATCTGCATTTTCTGCAGAAGTCTTCCATGGGCCACCTTATCAAACTCCTTACTAAAGTCCATATATACCACATCAACCGCCTTACCCCCATCCACCTCCTTAGTCACTTTTTCAAAAAACTCAATGAGGTTAGTAAGGCACGACCTACCCTTCAGTTAGTTGAGAAGGTCAAGGCTCATGGGGTACAAGGACAGGTAGCTAGATGGATAAGTAACTGGCTTAGTAACAGGAGACAGAGAGTAATAGTGGAAGGGTGTTTTTCTAGCTAGAGGTCGGTCACTAGTGGTGTGTTGCAGGGCTTGGTACTGGGACCTCTTCTATTTGTAATATATATAAATGACTTGGAAGAGGGAGTAAGTGGAGTGATCAGCAAGTTTGCAGACGATACAAAGATGGCTGGACTTGCGGATAGTGAGGAGCATTGTCAGGCGATGCAGCAGGACATAGATAGGCTGGTAGCTTGGACAGACAGATGGCAGATGGAATTTAATCCTGATAAATGTGAGGTGATGCATTTCGGGAGAAAGAATGTAGGGGGGAGGTATATGATAAAGGGTAGACCTATTAAGAGTATAGAAATGCAGAGGGACCTGGGGTTGCAGGTGAACAAGTCTCTGAAGGTGGCAGAGCAAGTGGAGAAGGTTGTGAAGAAAGCATATAGTTTGCTAGCCTTTATAGGAAGGGGTATAGAGTACAAGAGCTGGCCTTTAATGTTGCAGTTGTATAAAACGTTGGTTAGACCTCATTTGGAATACTGCGTCCAGTTCTGGTTGCCTTACTACCGGAAGGACGTGGAGACTCTGGAGAAAGTGCAGAGGAGGTTTACCAGGATGCTGCCTGGTATGGAAGGTCTGAGTTACGAGGAGAGGTTAGGCAAATTGGGACTGTTTTCCTTAGAAAGACGTAGACTTAGAGGAGATCTAATTGAGGTGTACAAGATTATGAGGGGTATAGATAGAGTAAACAGGGTTAAGCTTTTTCCTGGGATGGCCTTGAATAGCACAAGGGGTCACGGGCTTTGGGTGAGGGGGGTAAGATATAATTTGGATACTAGGGGGAGTTTTTTCACACAGAGGGTGGCGGGAGGGCTATGGAATGCGCTGGCAAGTAAAATGGTGGAGGCAGGTACTCTGGAGTTATTTAAGAAATACTTAGATGGGCACATGAACAGAATGGGAATGGAGGGGTATAGAAAACTGATTTAAAATAGGGATCATGAGCCTTGGGAGTCCTTGGGAAGTGTGTAAATAGATAATGATATTGATGTACTTGTTTTTATCCTATAGGTGCTTTGGTCCACCTTGTTGTCTAACAAGGGGCATACACACGATGGGTCGTGGGAGGGCTGCTCTTGGATTTTTTTCGAGAGTATCCTAGTGCTTCACGTCGTTAGTGTACGCTTGACCTGGACCATTTGATGGCAACACGACAGCTCAGTGACTATCGCTGTGCTGTGCAGATACATGGATTTGGGCCTGTGTCTGTGGGAGTTTGCGCATTCTCCCCGTGCTTGCGCCGGTTTTCTCCAGGTGCTCCGGTTTCTTCCCACATCCCAAAGATGTGCTCTTAGGCTAATTGGCAAAACAAATTCTCCCTAAATTGTCTCAAATTTGGGTTTTAATCCATAGATCTATAAACATAGACAGGGATCACGGGTAGAGGTGGGAACATCGGGATGGCGGCACAGGCTCGTTGGGCTGAAGGGCCTGTTTCCCATGCTGTTTTGTTCTTTGTTCTATCCCATTTTTTACAAATCAAAGGAGTAACAATGGGTACCCATATGAGTCCTAACTAAGATTGTCTTTTTATTGGGTATGTGGAACACTCCTTGTTCCAGGCCTAGCCAGGTCCCCTTCCCACAATTCCTTTACCAGTACATCGATGACTATTTTGCTGCCACTTTATGCTCTCATCCAGATCTCCAAAAATTCATCAGTTTTGTTTCCAGTTTCCATCCCTCCATTGTCTTCACCTGGTCCATCCAATACTTGGAGTACTGTGCACAGTTCTGGTCACCTCACTATAGGAAAGATGTGGAAGCTATTGAGGGGATGCAGAGGGGATTTACAAGGATGTTGCCTGGATTGGAAGGCATGCCTTATGAAGATAGTTTGAGGGAGCTAGGTCTCTTCTCCCCAGAGAGACGAAGGTTGAGAGGCAACCTGATAGAGGTTTATAAGAAGTTGATAAGAATAGATAGGATGGATTCTCAGAGGCTATTTCCCAGGGCTGAAATGGTCGCTACGAGAGGACACAGGTTTAAGGTGCTGGGGGTCAAGTACAGAGGAGATGTTAGAGGTAAGTTTTTCAGTCAGGGTGGTGAGTGAATGGAATCGGTTCCCGTCAGTGGTGGCAGAGGCGAACTCCCTGGGGTCTTTTAAGAGACTTCTGGTTGAGTACATGGGATGTAATGGGATTGGGAGTTACAGATAGGTCTATGGCCTGGTAAGTATAGATATGATCGGCACAACTTGTGGGCCGAAGGGCCTGTTTGTGCTGTAGTGTTCTATGTTCAATGTTCCATGTTCATCTAAGACACTTCCCTTCCCTTTCTTGACATTTCTGTTTCCATTTCTGGCAGTAGACTATTACCAATATCCATCACAAGCCCACTGCCTTCCCCAGCTATCTGGACTTCAATTCTTTGCACCCCACATCCTTTAAGGACTCCATTCTTTTCTCTCAGCTCCTTCGCCTCCATCGCATTTGTTCCGATGATGCCACTTGACAAAGTGGTGCTTCTAATATGTGAGCCCTCAACAGCTTACATCCATCTCCCCATGTCACGAACCTCACCCCTTCTATTTCTCCCACAACAAGGATAGAGTTCCCTTTGTTCTCACGTTTCACCCCACTAGCCTCTGCATGCAAAACATGATCCTCCACCATTTTCGCAAACTCCAGTGTGATGCCACCACCAAACACATCTTCCCTTCGCTTCCCCTGTCAGCATTGCACAGAGACCGTTCCTTCCAGGATAACCGAATCCATTCCTTCGCTATACCCAATACGTCTCTAGAACTCATGGCACATTCCCATGCACTTGCAGAAGCTGTAACACCTGTCCCTTTGCCTCTTCTATGCTCACCATTCAAAGTCCAAAACATTCATTCCAGGTTAAGCAGCGTTTCACTTGTACCTCTTTTAATTTGGTGTATTGCATTCGCTGCTCCCAATGTGGTCTCCTCTATATCTAAGAAACCAAGCATAGACTGGGTGATCACTTTGTTAAGCAGAATCTGTGCACAATCAGGATCCTGACCTTCCAGTTCGTTGTCATTTTAACACATTATCCTGCTCCCACGCCCACATATCTGTCTTTGGCCTCTGCAATATTCTAGTGAAGCTGAACACAAACTGAAGCAATAGCATCTCATTTTTCACTAGAGACTTCACAGTTTTTCAGTCTCAACATCGAATTCAACAACTTCAAATGATTTGTTCTGACTCTTTGTTTTCATTTTATTTAATTTTTTACCGTTCTCTACTTTTTATTTTGTTATCGTCCTCATTTTTCTTCCCACTCTCCACTTTTTCCCCCTATTCTTACCCTTTCTCCCCTTTCGCTTCCTCTTTTCTCAATTTTATCTCTCTCCCATCCATTCCCTGCTCTCCCCCACATCTTCATTCGTCACAATTTACACTTTGATTTTAGCCGCTCTGCTATTTGGCCATTCATACCCTTTATTCTATGGACTGCCATTAGCAGTTTTTCCCCCGGTTTCTGTGCCTATGACTCATGTTTCATTCCCTCACCCTGCAGTATAATTATCTTCCATTTTCTATGCCTTTTAGCTTTGACAAAGGGTCTTCTGGACTCGAAACATCAGCTCTTTTTTAGTAATTACAGATGCTGCCAGACCTGCTGAGATTTTCTAGCATTTTCTCTTTTGGTTTCAGATTCCAGCATCCACAATAATTTGCTTTTTTACACCCATTTTGTGCCTGTTAGTGGAATTGGCAAGAAATGCAAATGTAAATAGACATCAGCAAACAGTAAATTTGAGGTTTACCATCCTGATTGCTCCCCATAAGATATTCCACCCCATGGTTTTAAATTTATTTTTTGAAATAACAGTTTAAAGATATAGGTAGCCAGCTAGCATTTAGCTAATTAGAGATTGATGTTGTTGTCTATGTAGATTAAGTGAGCAATCAGTTGTGAAATGAAGACACCGGGTAGAATTTTACAAAAAGAGTTAAAAGCGAGAAAACAGGAGAGTTTCAGATTCATTTTTGGATAAGTTTGAAAATGCAATTTTATTGCATTCAGTGTGAAAGAAGCATCAGGATGCAATTCTTGCTGGCAAGGGATGGGGGGGCCGGAAAAACTCACTCCAGAAGCTGACTGCTGAACTCAATGGCGCCATTATTCAAGTGCTCTGAACTCCCAGTATTGGGAGATCCCATGCATCCACCCTCCCAACAACCCCTCCCCCCATCGCTCCACCCCACCCATCTCCCTATGAACATCAGGACCCTACCATGCCAATCATCCCCTCCTGAAGATTTCTCTACCCACTTCCCTTGGCAGGTCTCCCCCGTCCCTTCCACCCCAGCAGAGCTCCCCCCTTCCCCTCCACCCCGACAGTGCTCCCCTGCCCTTCCCTTCCACCTGAGCAGAGTTCTCTCCCTCCCACCCATGCACCCAGCCCCACTCTGGCTCTGCCCCAGCTCAGTTATGATGGTGGGTGGGCAGTGCAAGGTGGCCCAGTGGGTGCTGTCAGGATGGTACGGCCTTATAGAACATAGAACACTACAGCACAAACAGGCCCTTTGGCTTACAAGTTGTGCCGATCATATCTATACCTACCAGGCCATAGAACTGTAATTCCCAATCCCATTAAATCCCATGTACTCATCCAGAAGTCTCTTAAAAGATCCCAGTGAGTTCGCCTCTACCACCACTGACAGTAGCCGATTTCATTCACTCACCACCCTCTGAGCAAAAGACTTACCCCTAACATCTCCTCTGTACTTGACCCCCAGCACTTTAAACCTGTGTCCTCTCATAGCGGCTATTTCAACCCTGGGAAATAGCCTCTGAGAATCCGTCCTACCTATTCCTCTCAACTTCTTATAAAACCTCTATCAGGTTGCCTCTCAACCTTTGTCTCTCCAGGGAGAACAGTCCCAGCTCCCTCAACCTATCTTCATAAGGCATGCCTTCCAATCCAGGCAACATCCTTGTAAATCTCCTCTGCACCTTCTCAATAGCTCCCACATCCTTCCTATAGTGAGGCGACCAGAATTGCACACATGGGTATGGCCCAGCCCTGCCTCTGACCAGCAGGGGAGTCAATGGCCTCTGATCCCCACAGCGCGGACATCACACTTGGCACCCCTCCTTGGTGGATACTATACATGATTCTCGTTTGGGACATCCTCAGCTGGTGAGGTGCTAGAGATAAGAGAGCCTATTCAGTGGCAGCCAGGAATTATTAATAACATTCAAATTATGTCATTAATATTAAAATCGCCTTCGCACATTTTCTGGGCACCAAGCCGATTTCACGAGCAAGACAGTGCCAGTAAAATGTGGAGAGAGGTGGTGGTGGAGGACCAGATACAAACCTGATTTATTGCTTCTTAAGATCATGGCCCACCTGTTTGTTCATAAACAGCGTATATCTTGAGTAAAAAAAAAGCCAATAATTAAAACAAACATCGCATTGAAAGGTCAGTGGTCAAAAACGCTAATTTGACAGATGTAATCAAGTAAGAAAACTCGATCAGAAAGATAATGATGCAACTTGGCTACATAATTGGAAACTGTAGAAGTGGGGGAAAAAAACTGAGCACAATGCCCCATCTAGTGGCATATTTGAGAAGTGCTGTGTGTGTACTTCAGAAGTTGAACTGATTGAAAATGTCACAGGCAGAACTTTCACCTTTATTCAGATGCTGAGACTTACTGTAAAATTGCAGCAGTTTTACTGCAGATTTCTACATGAGCAGTTTTTTTTTTATTCACTGTAATTTTTCTTCCAGAAATACTAGCTTTGAAATAAGTTTTGCTCCTCTTGTTACAGTGCAGGAGGCCATTTGACCCACCGTGTCTGCACTCGCTCTTCAAACGAGCATCATGAATGAGTGTCATTCTCCTACCTCTTCCGCATACCCCTGCACATCGTTCAAATAATCATCTAACGCCTGCTGGAATGTCTCAATTGAACCTGCCTCCACCACAGTTCCAGGCAATGCATTCCGGACCCAAACTATTCATTATGTGAAAATCTTTTTTTTCTCACATCACATATGCTTTTTTTGAAAATCACTTTAAATCTGTTCCTTCTCATTCTTGATTTCCTTTTGATGAAGGAAACAGTTTCTGTCCATTGACTCTGTCCAGATCCCTTAATATTTTGAGCAAGAGTTGTTCCAGGATACAGCTTTAGGAAAGATACAGTAGGAGATAAGAGAGCGGGGAGAGTAGCCCTTTTGATTAGGCAGTACTGAGAGGGGATATTACTGAGGATTTGCCCACTCTATCCCATGTACCCATCCATGCCTGTTCAGGTACGCCAAGGGAGAATTTAGCATGGCCAATGCATCTAACCAGCATGTCTTTCAGACTGTGAGAGGAAACCAAAGCACCCAGAGGAAACCCATGCACTCATGGGGTGGAGAACGTGCAGCTTCTGCACAGACAGTGACCCAAGCTGAGAATCGAACTTGGGTCCCTGGCACTGTGAGGCAGCAGTGCTAACCACTGTGCCACAGTGCTGCCCTCTGGGATCTGAGATGTCATTTTAGCCCTGAGCAGTGGGAGCTTCCCCATTTGGCAGCACCGACTCAAACCAGGAGACAAAGCCAAAAATTTGTTCATGAGCCAAAAAGAGCAGGAGCACAGCTGGCCAAAGCAAAAAGTAGACCAACTTTGTAAACTCAAAGAAGTTTCATGTTTCCTTGCTGCATGTTTTTTTAACACCATTCCCCGACCAGATTTGCCCTTCCTAAACACCTTCCTGATCTTGGGTATCAGGCTTCCCACTGACAACCTCCTCATGTCCAATTTTAACAGTCAGCCAGCCATTCCCAGCCAATCTCCCAGCTAGGTCAATTGACAAGCAATAACATAATGAGGCTTGGCTGTTAAAACCTTGCAATCCTTCCTGCTGCCACTCCCATGTTGCTTCTTTCTCCAAGTTTTCACACATAAGTTAAAATCATTCTAATTGTAAAGCCAAACTCATTTCCACTTGAGTCCATTTCTCTTTCTCTCTTCAGTCCTTGGGCTGCTGCAATGCTCTTCTGCAGTCCAATGCAAACTGGAAGAACGTCACCTCATTTACTAACAAGGCATGTTACAGCCTTCTGAACTGAACATTGAGTTCAACAACTTTAGACTGTGCACATTCATGTTGCAGCTGTACAAAACTCTAGTGCGGCCGCACTTGGAGTATTGTGTGCAGTTCTGGTCGCCACATTATAAGAAAGATGTGGAGGCATTGGAGAGGGTACAGAGGAGGTTTACTAGGATGTTGCCTGGTATGGAGGGCAGGTCCTATGAAGAGAGGTTGAAGGATTTGAGGTTGTTTTCGTTAGAAAGGAGGCGGCTAAGGGGGGATCTTATTGAAGCATATAAGATGATTAGAGGTTTGGATAGGGTGGACAGTGATAGCCTTTTTCCTAGGATGGAGAAAGCTAGCACGAGGGGACACAACTTTAAATTAAGGGGTATGAGTTATAGGACGGATATCAGAGGTAGGTTCTTTACTCAAGAGTGATTAGGGAGTGGAATGCCCTGCCTGCAGCTGTTGTAGATGCGCCAAGTTTGGTGGCGTTTAAGAGGTTAGTTGATAAGTATATGGATGAGAAGGGAATGGTTTAGTTAGGAGGGGCATTGCTTTTTATTTTGGTCGGCACAACATCGAAGGCCGAAGGGCCTGTTCTGTGCTGTATTGTTCTATGTTCTATGTTCTATGTTCTATTGTCCTCCATCTTGACTGCCTTTTTTGTTTTCTGTTATTCTAAACCTTGGCTTGTCCCAATACAATACCACCTTTCCCCCATGTGGCCACTGCTCCTCGGTGTTCACTTCTGCTCTCACTGAGCACTGACCTCTGTTTTCCTACATCCTGCTATCCTACCTTTTCCCCTATTAACTCTCCTCTGTCCCTAATGGCACCATTAACAGAACCTTTGTATCATGTCCATGACATCTTTATCAATTTCTCCTTAACTCCAACCTATCATTGATTTTCCATTCTGCCCCCACCTCTCCCTCCAAGTGGATAATTCATCACATTTCTACCCTTTTCATGCCTGTAGAAGGATCACATGAACCCTTTTCGAGGTTTTCCAGCCACGTGCACTCCAAGACTAGAAATTCCTGCCTATGGTCAATGGTCCCTTAAAAAGGTCCACCAAATGTTCTGTCTCACCCGCTATAATTCCCATGGTGGGTGGGATGGGAAAACTCTACCTTCTGTTTCTACCTCCATAGATGCTGTCTCAACATAGATGTTGAGTTTATCTAACAGCTTGATTTTATTTCAGATTTTCAGCATTCACAGTATTTTTCTTTTATTTGTTATCTTAATGATTTATCTTAATAATTTGTTTTCTGTTTTGATGGCACTTTTCAGTCCATTTGTCCTGACTTAGCTCATCTTTTCTTAACTCTTCACTCTCCTTCCTAATTTTTCTTTCTACCTCTCGCTATCTGCCTGTCTCAGCCCTCCATATGTAAAAAAAAGCTGTTATTTAAGACTGTATAGGGTTAGAGTTCATTTTGTCTGATACCTGGGAAGTCTCAATCACAAGTGATTCTGTGGTTTTTCACAATAAATGACAGAAAAGCCAAGGTTATAAATAGATCAAATTGCTAATCGTCCTGTGTTTATTAACTGCGTTACGACACTAGAGCATCCAAGTTTAACAACTGTTCCTGAGAAAACATTTTGATAACAGATGTTCAAAACACGATCCAGTTGGGAAAAAGCTGTTAAGGCTCCAAAATCCATAAAATGGATAATTTAACAGATGGAGCTCTCCAGATATCATTGTGATGTATTCCTTGAAGCAGCAGTAGTCCAGACATTTTAGCAACAAAACAAACATTAAAAAAGACAAACAAATGTCCAAAGGTGTTTAAGCAAGTTATGGCAAAAACTGTAGCCTCAATTCTGAATCAGGAATTCAAATTAAGACAATCTGCTTTGAAAAATAAGCAAGCAGTAGATCACAACTGATCACTGAATGCAACTAGTCAGACCGTGAGGCTGGGAATTTGGTGATCAAGGAAATTCAGTGCAATGAAGAGAAAGATGCTGTTTCACGTGAGTAACAATCTTTAATTTGAGTCTTAAGGAGCATGGAGAGTAGCAGACCCAGTTTAAATGAACTAGAGGAATCAAATGACTGGTTGGTTGGTGAGTATTTTGCTTGCTTATCATCTTTTAAAATCCATATTTATCTTTCAAAGCCAATGTAATTGTAAGGTTTCATTAGCATTGGTTAGATTTATTAGCAAAAGTAAAGCTTATTGTGAGTAATAGGATGAATTAATTATGAATTAATTAAGAATATAATAAATTATTTAACATATAATGAAGACGGCAGTACAGTGACGTGTTGAGACTGCAGATTGTGGGAATTCCTGGACATGAGTGTGATTCCAAGCCTAAGAATCTATAATATCTGTGGCTTGAGGAGCTTCTGCTAGGAGTCATTGAGCTGGAAGCCAACTGCAGGCACTGTGATTCATCGGGAGGGAGGGGATGGGGGTGGAGAGGCAATCATAGCCCTCAGCAGGGAGTATTCTGATTCGGTCATTGGTCGGGGACAGGTACGAAGATTGGGAAGGTAGAAATGCAGTTGTTCAACAGATTCAAGAATCCTGCAGTTGTGGGGCCAAAAGTGGGGGCTGACGGGGTGGATGAATGAACTGACCATGACACTGTGTACAGGAAGCCATTCAAGTTGCAAGAGTTCATGGAAATATAATGGTAATAGGGGAAAGTATAGCCTGGGAACAGACTGTTCTCTACAGTCAAGAACTGAAATCCAGAAAGTGGATGTCTGTCTAGCATCAGGGGTTGGGACATTTCCTTGGGACTGAGGACGGATTAGCAGAGGGAAAGGGTGGATCTGGTGTTTATGCCAAGTATATACTAATGACATAAACAGAACCAGGGTGAGTTTCTGTTTGAGAGTATGAGCAGCCAGGAGCTAAATTAAAAACCAGAAACTCAAAGATAACAATCTCTGGATTACTACCTGAGTCACAAGCAAATTGATGCCAGGCAAATAAGAATAAGGGATTAAATGCTTGACTTGAAGATTGGCATGGGAGGAATGGGTTTCAATTCATGGGTCACTGGTACCATTACTGGAGAAGGAGGGAGCTGTACCACGAGGCAATCTTCATCTGAACCATGCTGGAACGTATATTCTGGCGAGTCACATAATTAGGGTGGTAGAGAGAGCTTTAAATTAAATAGTGGGAGTGAAGTCAGGGAAATCAGAGAGAGAGAACAAGGCAAAAACAACAGAGTAGGAATGAGAGAAATAAGTATGATAGGAAGGGGCAGAGTGGACAAATTTCGAATGCACCAGTAGGTAAGGCTATAGCTTGCAAAAATGAGAAAAAGACAAAGTTAATGTCTTTTTGAATGCATGTAGCATTTGTAGCAAAACATATGGATTGACAACTCAAATAGAAAAAAAATTCATCTGGTTGCCATTGCAGAAACATGGCTGCATGATATCAAAGGTTAGCATCTGAATATGCAAGGGGACATTTTGGAAGGACAGGAAATTAGGAAAAGTAGGAGCGTAACTCTGCTAATTAAGGATGGCATTGGTATAAGAGAGAAATGACCTTAGTCCTAAAGATATAGAATCAGTTTGGGTAAAGAGATTATTTGTGGTGGTAGCTCATAGGCCTCTAAACAGTAACCGTTCTGAGGCAGGAAAATTAGTTGTGGTGGTAGCTCATAGGCCTTTAAACAGTAACCACTTTAATGCAGGAAGAAATAATGAGGGCCTGTGACAAAGGTACAAAATAATGAGAGCCTATGACTAATTCCACAAGCTCCTTGTAAGTTTTGGAGTTGGGGGCATCTAGAGAAGTCAGACTTCTTATCAGGGAATAGGTTGGAGCCTGGCAAGTTGTTGAAAGGATTGCTACTGCCACTGCCACCACCACCCCCCCCCCCACCCACACCACATTTCATTGGCCTTTAAAAAAAATCTCACTAACTGTCCTGGCTGGAAATATCTCTTTAACCTGTGCTTAACCCTCTCTCCACTCACATTGTTTGTACCTTTAAGACATAACCTTTAAGACAGTAATGTTTACCTGTAAAAACTCCATTCCAGTCATTATTTGTAAATTGAGTCTGTGTCTTTATATGCCCTGTTTGTGAACAGAACTCCCATTTACCTGATGAAGGAGCAGCGCTCTGAAAGCTAGTGCCTTGTGCTACCAAATAAACCTGTTGGACTTTAACCTGTGTTGTGAGATCCTTACGCTACTTTAAAAAATATACAGGCATTCACTAGTCCCTCTGTGTTAGGGTTGAACGGGACTTGTTTCCAAAAAAGGGGTATTTTGATGCATGGACTGCTGAACAAATTTGCTTCAAAAAGGTTCTATATGAGGCTTACTCTTCCAATTTCAGTAGCAATTTCAGATTGACCCTCATTGCCAAATGTAATATCGGGCAGCCACGAACTACATTAACAAGTGAACGGTTTATTCAGATAGTTACTATATAGACAGTGATATCAGGGCTAACTTATTCCATGACTCCAGATTCCAAACTAGCAAGGAAAAACCATAAAATAAGGAAAAATTAATAAAAAGGAAAAATCATGCTGACCTCCAGGATTCACACTGCAGAAATTCACCAAATAAAAACGTATACAAAATTTGCAACAGGTTGAAATTTATTCAGGAAAATACTAGATGGGTTTTTTAAAAAAACAGAAAGGATTGAGGGACTTGCAGGTTAAAAGCTTAATTGGGTGCAGGGCACTTTTTAATTTTTTTTTATTAAAACTTTGCTTAGATGGGTAAAGACACTGCATTTGTACAGCTCCAACCTATCTGCACAACTGATCATGCCTTTTGGCTAAGATCAAGTGTAGTATCGACATGCTTGGTTGAAGTCATTAGGTTTCATTTTGGCTTCATTTGAAGCAAAGCAGCATCTCGGCCTTTTGGCTAAAATACAAACGATATGAAGCCTTAGAGGAGGAGTCTGCCTATTGTAACCAGCTTGAATCATGCAGATCAAGCCCAAGGCAGGAGGTGAGTGCCCTGTCTTGTCAGCTTGGATCGGAAATACCTCTGAATTGATCTCGGCTTGATTGAATCGGAATAAAAACAAAACAAAAAGGCGGATTACGTTAATTTAGCTGAGATGCAGACAGGTCTGTGTTTCCCCGATTGCACTGTCAGATTCAGACCACACAGCAGACACTAATGCACAATTCAATCAATCCGCAACTGATGGCTGGGCGGGGCTTCCAAGGGCAACAATCCGACCACGCGCGAGGGCACAACTGCCCGCCTATTGGCTGAAACCAATATTGGATTGACGTCGGTCTTAACCAATGAGAAAGGTATGGGTGCGCGTATGCTGCCGTCAATCAGAACGGGGGCGGGGCTTCCTTGTCAGGCGACGTCACGTGAGCAACGGAATCCGTTCCATCAGATCGGCGCTGCCCAGGCTGTGAGGGTGAGTGTGTGTGTGTGTGTGTGTACACTGAGTGGTACGGCATTAACCCGGGCCTGGCCTGGTGGGGACGTGCCCAAACTGGCCTTGCAACGCCAGGGCATGGCTGGTGTATTTTAAACTAGGGGTACAAGGCCAGGTGAGCTCAGTCTAGCCTTGATCTTCAGATAATTGTCAACATGTGGTAAATGCAGTCTTTAATGTGCTCAATGTGAGGGTAAAGCAGGGGTGATGGTCAGTGTGGAGGGGAGGTTAACCAGGAATGATGGTCAGTGTTGTTGGGGGGGGGCAGTTAACCAATTTGTGGGGTAAACTGTGGGTAATAGTTAATCTGGAAGTAAACTGACTGCATTGATCCTGAACAGTAAGTAGATGGTTCTATTTGGCAAATAATTGAAATTCAGAAGTAATTAGTAAGTTGTAATGTGTTTTGAGGACATCCTAAGACGGTGACAATATTTTTGTGTGTTGTTGAATTCTTGATAGGAAACACATCTCTGCTAAAAGTCACTAAATCAGCACTTTCTGTTATGTGCCATCTGAATTTCTTCTTTGCTTTATTCAGCCAAGGCAAAAACATTTATTGCTTTTGAAGGATTCAAGTGTTCTTGGATTGCTAATACTTGCTAGAGTTTAGCAAAATAGTCAATTAGTAGCACAGAACAATAGTAAACTTCTGCTTGTTCAGTTGGTAGCTTGTTGCAGTCCTGTGCTCAGCAATTGACTTAAAAGATTTTGTGAATCTTTTTGGGAAGAATTCTGAAACAGTCTGCTCTGCCACATTCCATGGCTAAACCCCAATTTGATTGGATAGCTTTTTAAAATAACCAGATCTTTGTTTAAAGTAAAGAAATAAAACTTGCATGTCATTTCCTCTGAATATCCCAAAGTGTTTTGTAGGCAGTTAATTGCTTTTGAAGCATAACCACTGTGATAATGTAGTAGCGGATGTGTCCACATCCAGCTCTCACAAGCAGTCATGATGTTCGTCAAGGAAATAAAAATTTAAGCATCAGTTCTGGAATAAAACAGCAAATTAATAATTGGTTGGCCAGTACAGAAAAAAAAAGTTAATATTCAGTCTTTGGCTAGAGCTGGTGAGGGTCAGGCAGGAGAATTCCAAAACAAACCCTTGAACCATAGATAAAAATGATGAGTGCTAATATTCTGACCATTTGACAAGGAGTGATTCTGTGCATTGTGTTTCTGTCCACCCCAGATAGTCTTGCAACAAAAATATAATGTTGATCAGTTTTGGTGCTGCAATATCTGTGATTGACACTAATGATTTAGTTTTTAAAAGTTGTTCCATAAAATGTGGGTATCACTAGCTGGGCCAGAATTTATTGCTGATCCCTAATTGCCCTTGAGAAAGTGGTAGTGAGCTGCCCCCACTGCAATCTCTGAGGTATAGTTTCACCTCCAGTGCTGTTTAAGAATGAGTTCCAGGATTTTAACCCAGAGACAGTGAAGGAACATTATTATATTTCCAAGTTGGGGTGGTGTGTGGTTAGAGAGAAACTTGCAGTTGGTGATGTTTCACATGCATCTGCTCCTCTAGGTGGTAGTGGTCATGTGGGAGGTGCGGTGAATGGAGTGCCAACTAAATGGGTTGCTTTTCCCTGGATGGTGTCGAGCTTCTTGAATAATGTTGGAGCTGCACTCATTCCGGCAAGCGGAGAGTTTTCCAGTACGCTTCCTGTTCAAACAGGAAATGCATTGATTCAGTCAATTAGCATCCACATAGAGCACAGACAAGTTAAAGCTTTAGTCGTAGCTTATTTCAGAATAGGTAATACTGATGGTTGGTGATTTTGTTCAAGGTTAATATGGTTAAATGCAAATTAAAGCTCTTTGCACTCTGCCCTAACTAAGTACTTGGTCTACTACTTCAAGTTATGTTTTCAGAATGATGTTGCAAATGAATGTTGTACACGAGATACTTGTGTTATGTCAGCTCAGTCCATGACTTGCAGAGCGGGGTTGAGACTTTCCAAATTTTGTTTCATTAAGTACCTTGCTGTTTGAAGACTTGCACCCATTAGTCAGAGTTAGATTTCAATCTACAGAGATAAAAGATGAGGCACTTATCTAACTGCATCAAGTTGGATTTTAGGCTCACATATATTCTGAATATTTTCTGGTATGCTTAGATTATGTCTGGAAATTAAAGCAGTTGTTAACAAATGAGGAGAGAGATGGTATCAGTATGACGTTGCAGAAATTTATCTGACCTGAAATAGCCATAAAAGAAAACAAGCAAGAGATATAAAGAAAATGGCAAAACAACATGTAAAGAAAATTGTTAGCAATATCAAAAATAGTAGTAAATGTGTGCGTAAATGTATTTTTAAATAAAAATGGGAAAGAGAATTAAAGTTTGATGCTAAGTGGTGTGATAATGGATAATAAGAAACTGGTAGATGTGTTAAATTTCATAATGGAGGAAGATGTTAACATATCAATGGCACAAAGTAATTTTCAGATTAGGAAGGAGAATTTGGTAGATCTTAAAACAAGTTTAAAAAATGGTAGTGGACAATTGAAACACAACTGACAAATATTAAAATCATAGAATCCCTACAGTACAGAAAGAGGCCATTCAGCCCATCGGGTCTGTACTGACCATATATCCACCCAGGCACTACCCCAATATTCCTACATATTTATCCACTAATCCTGCTAACCTACACATCTCGGGACACTAAGGGCAATTTTTAGCATGCCCAATCAACCTAACCTGCACACCTTTGGACTGTGGGAGGAAACCCACACAGACACAAGGAGAATGTGTGCAAACTCCACACAGACAGTGACCCAAGCTGGGAATCAAACCCAGGTTCCTGGAGCTGTGAAGCAGCAGTGCTAATCACTATGCTACTGTGCCGTCCGTGGAAAGAAAATGGCGAATTGTGGGGGCCAAGTGGTTCCACCCTGGGGTGTTAAAGAGATTGGTGATTTTCTGACGCACTGTACATTCTGGAATTCTGTCTTTGGCTTGGAAAATTTCAAATATCACTCCAATACTTAAAGAAATCAGGTTAGGGCAGATCTGGCAGCTTAACATCAATTGCATTGAAGTAACTGGAATCTTTTGAGCTTTCCCACCACCCCCTCCATTCCTGTCCCACTTCACATTGCCTTGAGTGAAATCCAAAATAATTCTTTATTTCAAAAAACTGCTGCATTAACCTTTTTTGACCGTCACCAGAGGTAGTCTGGGAAGCACATCATCTTTCGGTCAACTTATTTCAACATACACTAGCCAAATGTTTCATGCCTTAAAGCAGCAGAGACATGCAGGGGAGTTATAAAATATGTTTTATGTTATACTTTTTGGGGATTATAGAGACCTACCAATTCTAGATTCCACTGATGCCAGCGTCTGACATGTAAACAATGGGCTCGTATGGATTTCCATCTTTGGGCTGTAAACCCAGAGATATGTAAGCTGCACACTAAGCCTTATTCTACTGGTACTGATTTTTTTCTAATATGTATTTCTGAAGGAAATCCTGATGAATGTGTTGTTTATCCAGAGAATGGCTCCCAACTGAAAGGGAAGACTTGAAATGGATTTTCTACAGCAAAAAGGTTTTTAAAACTTTTGCATGATTCTAAGTCAAACTTCATTTTGAAGTGATTAACATTGGAATCACAGTCAGATTGAACATTAGTGAAAAAATGTGTTGGCACATATGAGACTGGGAACTCTGATTTATGGATTGTTGTGATGAACCTGCTTCCCACAAGTTAGCCACCTCTTAATCTTTTTCCAAAATGTTCTCTTCACTTTTCCTGTCTACTGTTAAGTCATTGACACTGCAACTGTCTTTTGGTATCTCATACGTTGTTCAAGTTGATCTTCATGTGATTCCTTACTCGGTGGCTGTGGGCAGTCATGATCATGTCCTCACATTTGCAATGTAACTATTAATGATATATTATCATTCAATACTTGTCATATTTTTATGACAGCATCGCTTCAATTTTTTGTAAAGATTAGTTCAGTTCCTTGCTGTATTGAGTTAAATTGCCTCAGTCCCACAAATCATTGGCAGTTATCATTTTCAGAATTTTGACAGAAACAGGAGAGGAACTAAAGTCATAACTTCAGTTTAACAATTCCAGGAAATGTACAGCTAGATTTCTGAAATCTTTAATTTACTAGATTTTGAAGATGTTTATAAGTTTCACTTCGTATTTTGGGGTTTACAATAGGTTGTGTTTAATTTCCCTGTAAAGTTGTAATAAGTAACGTTCTTGTAAAGATACTTCTGCTTTATTCAGATTAGATAAAGCTGCAAGCAATGCCCAAAATGGTTGCAGAAGAAACAGATTAGCAAAAAACACATGTTCAGATGTGGAGGAAGGGAACTAAATAATTATCTCCGCAGCTAAAAACTTTTGTTTTAATTTTTACCTTGTCACGAGTATATATCGCACCTAAAAGCTAAACAAATCTTCGTGCTCAAGTCGGATAAAGATCAAATAATCAAATCAAACATATTCAGATATCCAGTTTAAGTATCAGATGCATTTCTAATCCATTGCCAGTGTGAATGATAAGTGGGTATATGAGGAAAACTGAGCAATTGACCTTTTCCATTTATTGGTGGAAAGCTATTGGCTTTCTTTGCCATCCTTATTTTGAATTCTCACCACCATTGTATGGAGTCCATGTTAGTCTAAGGCTAATTGTTCCCCACTTATTTGGGTTATCCTTCTGTGCCCCAACAGAGCTCATTCTGCTTATGATCATTCCTGTTCTAATTGTGCCTTAATATTTATTCATTTATAACAAAGTTCAATTTTTTCACTGTGCAATGGGACTGTAATCACAACTATAGATGTCAGTTACAGTACTGTGCTGTGGGTGAAGATGGATTTAGGAGCAATGTAAGTCAGCATGATACTTGTGGCAGTTGGGATTGCCAAGATCTTCTGTCTGTGATTCTCTCCCTTCCTGGTTCTTGGCTGCTAAATTTGAGTGATCCCCATTAACCTGCTTGAATGTTCACTAATCAATGCCAAGAACTTTCTGGTCCATCTGCCCCAGCATGACTTTTTTTTTATGTAAGCCTTTGGTAATTGCTATATCGAAGGCTGTCTTTAGTTTTCTTCAGAGAAAAATGTACAGAACAGTCCCACATAAAAAGAAACAGATTTTCAATCATGTAGTCAATAGCATATTGGCCTTGAAGTAGTTTCTGATTTGCCTATACTTGTCTTTTTGTCAGTATGTTTCACATTTTGTACAGATCTATTATGTGAAACAACTTGAATAAATCTGTGATTTCTTTGTCAGAATTGTTGTCAGGAAGTATATTCTCAAGTAAAGCATGATCAATATTTGGAAATATCTCCAGGTAAAAGAGTAAAATCAAAAACTTCAGGAGTAGTTCAAGTGGTGGTGAACCCTTGAGTTGTTAATGCTTTTTTATTTTATTCATTTGTGAGACATGGGCATCGTTGGCTGGCCAGCATTTATTGCCCATCCCTAGTTGTCCAAGACAGATGAGAATCAACCACATTGCCGTGGCTCTGGAGTCACGTGTAGGCTAGGCCAGGTAAGAACGACAGATTTCTTTCCCTAAAGGACATTAGTGAATCATCTATGACATGATGGATGGTATGTGCTCTTTTTTAATTAAGTTTTATCATATGTAGGAACCTTTACATTCTCAAGATATTGCAAAGTGGCTTGCATCAGTTGAACATTTTAGGATTTTATAGTATTATTAAACATCAAACAAAACTCATTTTCCTTGAAGCTTGGAGGTGGAGATTGGGTTAACCAAGAACTATTAATGTCAAGTTGGCTCCAAATGGTGATCAGAGATTGGAAATCTGAAGTGAAAACAGAAAATGTTGCAAATAGTCAGGCAGCATCTGTGGAGAGAGAAATGGAGTTAACAATTCAAACCAATGACCTTAATTAAAACTAGCTGAGTATGTTGAGGAAATTGCAGCTCTAGTATTCAAGTTATTTTATACAAGTAATCCTCATTGCCATTTGATCTTTTATTGATTTTATTGAACGTCAAAAGATGCTGTAAATGTCAGGTTGCAATTTGATAGTTTAGCGTGATCCTGGATTGGATAAACACTGGGAAGCTTCCTGACTTGACTTGTGCTGGTAAATTTCAGATTTAGTCCGTTTAATTCCCATAATACAGTTGCACAATAGAATTCTGTGTTGTCAAACTTTATAGTTTCTGTGCTTGAATTTTTCCCCAAGTGTGGACATTATGTTAAACAGAAATCCTGCTAATATGGATTTATCAATAGCTTGATCTAGAATCACATTGGCTGCTTCTGATTCTGCATTTCTTTGGGCTGGGAAATCCATCCTTATACCTAGACTGAAGACAAGGTATTAGTATGAAAAGTAAATGTTTCACATATGTAAATCTGGTTTAACATCTCAAGTGTCTGTCAGAGAGTTTATCGTAGAGAACTTGATTTACATGTCACAACTTTCATTTTGTATTCAGACTGAGGGTAAAATGTTTACTGACTTTAGAAGCCACAAATTCCAGTAACACTTTTCGGATTTTAAGCATCAAATTAAAACATTTAACAAAAGAAAACATTGACTCAGAAGATTATAGTCTCACTGTTAAATTTGCTTCACAGAATATTCCTCAAAAGAACCATACTTGTTTAGACATACAAGTAACCATTAAGTAACACTCTTTTTATAGTTGTTTAACTGCAAAATTCTAATAATACCAAAAGGCAACTCCACTTATCATTTGTTTTGAGTAGAACTCAAAAGCTCTCTTAGACAGCACGGTGGCACTGCTGCCTCACAGCTTGGGTCACTGTGTATGGAGTTTGCACATTTTCCATGTGTCTGCTTGGGTTTTCTCCAGGTGCTCTGGTTTCCTCCCACAGTGCAAAGATGTCCAAGTTAGGTGAATTGATTATGATAAATTGTTCATTAGTGTCAGGGGGATTTGAGGGTAAATATATGGGGTTGCAGAGATGGGACCTGGGTGGGATCATTGTTGGCACAGCTCGATGGGCCAAATGGCTTCCTTCTGCATTGTGGGGATTCTGTGTTTCTCAGTGCTGTTCAATCCTATCAGTTTTTTTTTTTAATCCAATTCTTTACTTTTTTATTCCAACTTTCTAACACTACTCAATCTCCCACCATCAATATTTTGGTTGGGGGATGGGGGACAGTGAAGGAGGAAAGGGGAGTTACTATTGAACTGGGCTAGCTATATAAATACTGTGGCTACAAGAGCAGGTCAGATTTGGAGATTCTGCGGCAAGTAACTCAAGCCTGACTCCCTAAAGCATGTCCATCATGTACAAGAATACTCTCCACTTGCCCAGACGTTTGCAGTTCCAAAAACACTCCACAGATTCAACATCATTGGGCAAAGCAGCCTGTTTGATAACTTAAACGTTTAATACCTCCACCACCTACACACAGTGCAAAATATACTGCAGCAACTCAAACAGGCTCCTTCAACAGAACCATCCAAACCCACAACCACTCTGACCTCTAAGGACAAGGACAGTACTAGATGGGTGGGAACGTCACCACCTGCAAGTTTGCTTCAAGCCACGCACTATCCTGACTTGGAATGTAACACCAGTTCTTCACTATTGCTGTAATCCCCTTTCCAACAGGATTGAATGTTCTTGCATCAGGTTCACAAAGGTGGCTTACCACTACCTTTCAAGGGCAATAATTGCTAGCCGAGCCGATCACACCCATACCATGTGACAGAATGAAATAAAAATTCTTACTGCAGCTCATGGGGACAATCCTGCCTCCAATGTATGTAAATCCATAATGTAAAACTGGTTGTAATTTAGCATTAGTTATGGGAGGCTCAGTTGGAATCTGCAATATAAATGGCTACTGGAAAGATAAGAATTTTAGAACGTTTTCCATTCCTGAGTATTGACATTTCTTGCATTGATCAGTGCAACAGCCCATATTCTTTTATAGGTACTGGAGAAAGATTTTGAAGGTTGATTTAAGTGACGTATTCAAATTTGGGGACATGATTCAATTAAGCCAGCGGTCTCCAAACTCCGATCTGGATACAGTCCACGGGCCATAGTTTGGAGACCCCTGCACTAAGCCCTTTGTTTAATTTATTGCCCATATGGGGCTATCATGCTAACACAGTTGTTACCACTGCTGCCTCATAATGCCAGGAATCCAGGTTCGATTGCTGATTAAGTTGATTGGCCATGCTAAATTCTCCCTCAGCGTACCCTAACAGGTGCCAGAATGTGGCGACTAGGGAATTTTCACAGCAATTTCATTGCATTAACGTAAGCCTACTTGTGACTAATAAAAAGCTTTTTAATGTAATCTAACTCTGTTAGAGCCAAATAATTGTTCCAGTAAAATTTAATATCATTCTTCTTGATAGCTGGTTAATGTGGTTGTCACAACTCTTCAAAGTTGACTGCTATTTAATTATCTGATATCTAAAAGTGATTTATAGTTTGTAATCTGACTGAGAAGTTCAGTTTTAGTCTTATCTCACTGAAGTACTGGGAATAAATTCCATGCTTATGGCTTGCTTTTAGCTATCCATTGTCTGTTGTATTTTACAGGAAGGCGCCCAATGAAGCAAACAACTTTAAAATTGGAAATTATGCATTAATTTGACGCAAATCTTTGTCTCTTCTTTGCACTCGGGGAGGTCCCAGAGGACTGGAGGATTGCAAATGTAGTACCGTTGTTTAAAAAGGGTCAGAGGGATAACCCAGGGAACTATAGGCCGGTGAGCTTGACTTCAGTTATAGGTAAGCTAATGGAGAGGATCCTCAGGGACAGGATGTATGAGCATCTGGAGCGCTGCGATCTGATCAGGGATACGCAGCATGGCTTCGTTAAGGGGAGGTCGTGCCTTACGAATCTAGTGGAATTTTTTGAAGAGGTGACAAAAACGGTTGATGAAGGACAAGCCGTTGATGTCGTCTATATGGATTTCAGTAAGGCGTTTGATAAGGTCCCTCATGGTAGGCTGATAGAAAAGGTGAAGGCGCATGGTATACAGGGCCAGGTATGTAGATGGGTTGAGAACTGGCTTGGGAGGAGGAGACAGCGGGTAGTAGTGGAAGGCTCTTTTTCCAACTGGAGGTCTGTCACTAGTGGTGTGCCACAGGGCTCTGTACTAGGACCCCTTCTATTTGTGGTGTATATAAATGACTTGGAAGAGGGGGTAGGTGGTGTGATCAGCAAATTTGCTGATGACACTAAGATGATTGGATTGGCGGGTACTGAGGAGCAGTGCCTGGCAATACAACATGACATAGATAGGCTGGTAGATTGGGCAGATAGATGGCAAATGGAATTTAATCCGGATAAATGCGAGGTGATGCATTTTGGCCGGAATAATGTAGAGGGGAGTTATAGGATAAAAGGTAAAACTATCTGGAGTATAGAGATGCAGAAAGACCTGGGGGTGCAAGTTCACAGGTCTCTGAAGGTGTCAGTACAGGTGGAGAATGTGGTTTAAAGAAAGCGTATGGTATGTTAGCCTTCATAGGAAGGGGTATAGAATACAAGAGTAGGAGTTGCAGGTGTATAGAACGTTGGTTAGGCCTCATCTGGAGTACTGCGTCCAGTTCTGGTCGCCGTATTACAGGAAGGATGTAGAGGCCCTGGAGAGAGTGCAGAGGAGATTTACCAGGATGCTGCCTGGTATGGAAGGGCTGTCTTATGAGGAAAGATTGAAAACACTGGAGTTGTTTTCCCTTGAAAGACGTCGGCTGAGAGGGGATCTTTTAGAAGCATGTAAGATTATGAGGGGTATAGATAGAGTAAATGGTGGTAAGCTTTTTCCACCATTAGAAATGGATAGAACGAGGGGACACGGGCTCAGGGTGAGGGGGGCTATGTATGAGACTAATATTAGAGGGCATTTTTCACACAAAGGGTAGTGGGGGTGTGGAATGCACTACTGAGTAGGGTGGTGGCAGCAGGCACGCTAGGGTTGTTTAAGGGTCTCTTGAACAGCCACATGAGCAGTCTGCAGATAGAGGGATATAGCAGGACTGTTTGAATATCGGGAGGACCAAATAGTAGTAGACTATCTTTTAGTTTCGTCTCGGGAATGTCTTAGTTTTTTTTTTAGCATGTTTAATTAAGTCTTATTTGTTTCCGCAGGCAATTCGGTCCGCCTTGTTGACCAACAAGGGGCATGCATGCGGCATGTCGTGCGAGAGCTGCTCTTGGAGGTTGCTTCAGGAGTTGCCTAGTGCTTCACGTCGTCAGTGTATGCTTAAACTGGACCATCTGATGGGCAACATGACAGCTCAGAGACTATTGCTGTTGCTGTGCTGACACATGGATTTGGGCCTGTGTCTGCGGGAGTTTGCGCGTTCTCCCCGTGGTTGCGTGGGTTTCCTCCGGTGCTCCGGTTTCCTCCCACATCCCAAAAATGTGCTCTTAGGCTGATTGGGTAACAAATTGTCCCTATATTGGTCCCTATATGGGAATCTTCAACAATAGGCATAGCCTAAAGACAAGGATATGTCATTAGGACGTTAGGACGACGGCGTGGGCTCGTTGGGCCGAACGGCTCGTTGGGCCAAAGGGCCTGTTTCCCGTGCTGTGTTGCTCTTTGTTCTTTGTATTAACTTTTCTAATTTCCAGCATCTGAGCCAGAATGTCATGAATTCAAGCCTCAGTTCAGTACTTAAGCATTTAATTTAAACTTGCATTTAAATGCAGTATTTACAGATGAGACAAACTCAAACAAAGGCTCACTTTCCATGGATTTAGTAACTTTGCACAGTTACAGAATTAAATCTCCCATTTAAAAAAAAATCACCATAGCTTTGTACGTACCAACATTGACAAATGAATGACCCAGCAGAGAATTAAAAATGTGTTTATTTTTCATTTTGGCTGTTACAAGGCTGGAGTTCCTGTAGTTGTGACTTTTTTTATATTAAATAGCAACAGAATTTTTCTGATTTTAAAAAAAATCACAAAGATGCACAGTCTTGCAAGTGGAAATTCATAATTTTAAACTCCGTTTATTTTAGTAAAAGCCTACATGAGATTTGTGTTTACATAGTTTGGCTAAGAAAGTGTAACAAGTCGACTAACTGGGGTGGCTTTGAAGACATACAACTTAATTATGGGATGTATTTGGGTGTGCTGTTGAGATAATTCCCCTACCCATATTTCTGTACAGTTTTTGTGTGCTTCTGAGAAAGCAAGGGGATTACAGTTTTCAACACATCAGAAAAATGTTGAATTCATCTTAAAAACTAGAGAATGCCTGCCAATTTTTTTAAGTGGGATTTTCACAGTGTGAATCTCACGCTGAGCACTGCAGAGCGCCCTAGTAAGATTCACATTGAAAACCTGGTGGCATGGCCTGTTCCCGCTGGAGAGGCCAGCATATAGCGCTGAGCAGGTCACTGATGTATCAGTGTGGAAGTCAGTGCACGCACAGTGACAGTCCCCCAATCTCTAGCCAGCTCAATTGCTAGAGATTGGGGGACTGTCACTGTGCGTGCACATCTCCACATTGTTGTTCCCTCACCCCCAATCACTGGCCTTGTAGACCTCTCTGGGCAAACCCACGATGTTCCCCTACCGTCTCCACATTGTCGTTCCCTCACCCCCAATCACTGGCCTTGTAGACCTCTCTGGGCAAACCCATGATGTTCCCCTACTGATGGCACTGCTTAATGCCTGGTGGCCATTGCCCTTGAGCAAGGCCAGGAGGCAGCCTTCCTTACACCCAACCTCCTGGCCTCTATTCCCTCCAGCAGGGTCGGGTGCCAGTTCCCTGTTAGTGGGGAGCTCTTGTAAACCCCTGTAGTGAACCACTCCTGGAAGGACAGATGTTAGCGGGCCTGGAGGCTTCAGTCATGAGCCCACTAATCAATAGGAAATTTAAGTATGTAAATCAGCGTGGAGCTGATGAATGCACGAAACCTGGAGCTGGAGATGCGGGAAGACTGTAGTGGGGAGCGTGTTAAACAATCTCTGCTGATATTCCCAGGTAGTCATGATGTGGAGATGCTGATGTTGGACTGGGGTAAACACAGTAAGAAGTCTCATAACTCCAGGTTAAAGTCCAACCAGTTTATTTGATAGTAATCCCACAAGTTTTCAGGATTTGCCCCTTCGTCAGTTGTTGGTTTACTATCAAATAAACCGTTTGGACTTTAATCTGGTGTGTGAGACTTCTTACGATATCTCCCAATCCATTGCACTTCTCGAGCAGCATAGCGAGCTTGGAGAATCACCCCCAACGTCTCTAACTGTGCAGCCCAACTTCATAGAAACAGAAGATGGGGCAGGAGGAGGCCATTTGGCTCTTCACACCTGTTTCACCATTCATTACAATCATGGATGATTATCCAACTCAATTGCCTAATCCTACTTTTTCCCCATAACCTTTGATCTCATTTGCCCCAAGTGCTATATCTAGCTGCCTTTTAAATGCATTCAATGTTTTGTGGTAGTGAATTTCATAGGCTCACCACTCTTTGGATGAAAAATATCTCCTCACCTCTGTCCTAAGTAGTATACTCTGAATTCTTGGGCTATGACTCCTAGAACATAGAACATTACAGCACAGAACAGGCCCTTCAACCTTCGATGTTGCGCCAACCAATTAAGAAAAAGCAATGACCCTCTAACCTAAACCATTCCCTTTTCGTCTATAAACTTACCTACTAACATCTTAAACGCCACCAAACGTGGCGCATCTACAACTGCAGCAGGCAGGGCATTCCATACCCTTACCACCCTCTGGGTAAAGAACCTACCTCTGACATCCGTCCCATAACTACCACCCCTCAATTTAAAGCTATGTCCCCTCATGCTAGCTTTCTCCATCCTAGGAAAAAGGCTATCACTGTCCACCCTATCTAAACCTCTAATCATCTTATATGTTACAATAAGGTCTCCTCTTAGCCACCTTCTTTCTAACGAAAACAACCTCAAATCCCTCAGCCTCTCTTCATAAGACCTGCCCTCCATACCAGGCAACATCCTGGTAAACCTCCTCTGTACCCTCTCCAATGCCTCCACATCTTTCTTATAATGTTGGGACCAGAACTGCACACAATACTCCAAGTGCGGCCGCACTAGAGTTTTGTACAGTTGCAACATGACTTTGCGGCTCCGAAATTCAATCCCCCTACCAATAAAAGCTAAGACTCCGTATGCCTTCTTAACAATCTTATCGACTTGATTGCCAACTTTCAGGGATCTATGCACATATACACCAAGATCCCTCTGTTCTTCAACACTATTAAGAGTCCTACCATTAGCCCCATACTCTACACATTTGTTATTCCTGCCAAAGTGAAATTCTGGTTCTGAAATTCCACCATTGGGAATATCCTCCCTGCATCTACCCTGCCTTGTCTGGTTAGAAATTTAAAGCTTTTATGAAATCCCCCCTCATTCGTTTGAACTCCAGCTTAAAATAATCCTAACCTAGTCATTCTCTCCTTCTACATCAGCCCCACCATCCCCAGAATTAGCCTGGTAAACCTTTGCTGCACTCTCTCAAAAGCAAGAAGATCCTTCCTCAGAAAAGAAGACCAAATCTGCACACAATACCCCAGATATAGCCTCACCAAAGTCCTGTATAATTGCAACAGCACATCCCTGCTCCTGTGAGCGAAAACTTGCAATGAAGGCCAACAAACCATTTGCCTTATGTTTACCTTCGGCGTCTAATGCGCCCAGGTCGGCTGCAGGCTGCACAGTCCCCTCTCCCAATTTACAGTAGTAATCTGCCTTCTTGTTTTTGCTTCCAAAGTGAATAATCTCACATTTATCCAAATTATACTGCATCTGCCGTTAATTTGTCCACTTACCCAATCTGTCCAGATTATTTTGAAGGATCCTTGTCACAGTTCATCCACCCACCCAACTTGATATCATCTGCAAACTTTGAGATATTACATTTTGTTCCCTCATCCAAATCATTAATATATAATGCCTTCTATACCATCATTTTTCCCAGCACCATTTCTCTATGATTATTAATCTCCCTCAGTTCTTCCCTCTTTTTAGACCTTGCATTCTCCAATATTTCTGGCATTTGTTTTGTATCCTCTTTTGTGAAGACAGAACCAAAGTATGCATTCAGTTGCTTGGCCATTTCTATGTCTCCTATTATGTATTCCCTAATTTCTGTCTGTAGGGGATCTACATTTGTCTTCACCAACTTCTTTCTCTTCATGTATCTATAGATGCATTTCAACTCGTACACTCAATTCCTGGTGTGTTACATCAAGTCATGTCCTAACCAGCCTTTCTTTTGACTTCCTATTCACAATAAATTTTTCTTGGAAAGTACTACTTAAATCGCACAACAAAAAGACTCTCAAACACAACCACAAAGTTAACTTGCACAACCCTTGAAAGGTGATCATTAGTTTTTCTCAGGGAATTCAGTAATGCAATAAACAGGCACTGAGTCTGTTCTCTTCTCCTCGATCTTCCCACAAATGTGGCTTTCATTTGGAATGAAAATAAAAATCACCTACTACTTTTTTTTTTCATCCCTAGAGCAAATCTCGAGAAGATTATATCTTGGTGTACCCCTCACAAACCTCAGGTAGATGGTGATTTGGAAGAATTCCCATCAAGATATGAATTGCCCGCAGTGGGCAGTATTTGATCTCTTCACGTACTAAGACTTGCACACTTTTAGGTCATGCTCCAATTCAGGAAAAAAAGACAGGAATATATTCTGCCCAGCACATTATATAAAAGCACACACATTCAGGTACATATAACCTTTCAATTCTTGCAGACTTACAAAGTAATTATAACATAGAAATTCAACTATTAAGCCCAGTCAGCCCATGTTGGCATGAACCCTCCACATCCACTGTAGTTTTCACTGTGGTTTTCTGCCTCTGTTTCAATATTTCTCTGTTCTCTTTTCCTTCAACAACTTGTCTAGTTTATTCTTAAATGTTGACATGATATCAGTTTCAATCCCTAATGCTAGTAATACCTTTCACAACCTCCCATTTGCCTTCTTTCTAAAAAGTGTTTATTTTCTAGTTTCTTGCATATGAACTCCAATGGGAGATGTATGAGAATATTGTGCTTGCAGTAATAATTGGGTCCTTATTGGTTATTTCAGCAATGGAAAAGGAATGTCTACAGTCAATAATGTAAAGGGTTCTTTGGCCTGAATCCTGCCACAAGTCCCTGTTTCTTTAGAAACATGAAGGTTAACTGTTTTGTCATTTAAGAATATGCAGCATGCATCTCACTGTTGTGCTTCGTTGAAATTTCTATATTTGTGCAGACCATTGTTTCGATCTGAAAGCTTTGTGGGGAAGGGAAACCAGAAAGGAAAAATGAGGAAGACTAATAAGAATTAGTTTAAACCACATTTTATGCTACAGCCTTTACAGAGAAGTAGCATAAATGTGGGAAAGTTAACATTTTAGAGTGGCTGATTGTCCAGCGACCCCAATTGCTTACACTGACAGGTGTTCTTTATATACAACATCCAGTTCAAGGCCTGGAGTAGAATTTTCCTATCCCGCCAGCCACAGGAATTATAGTGGGTGGGACGTGGACCATGGAAAGGTCTGCATCTCAGGTGGGATTTTCCGAATTTATGGCGAACGCATCCGGAAAATGTCACCAGTCTAAACTAAGCTTTCTTGGCAGATAACGGCCTAGATGTATTGTTTGCCATTAATAACACTTAAAGTTCTCTATGTAATTTTGGTGTGCTTTCACAGAGCAATTTGCAGCAGTAGAAAGCCATAGTTTTCTATTATTGGAAAGTGCAAATAGGACAAGCAATAGCTTTCACCTTAACCAATCAGGTAGAAGAATCTTTATTGGAAAAGAGTATCAAACCAAGAAATGTAAATTAAAATGTGCAGTTCTGTCTCAATCCAGTAGAAAGAAAAAAAGTAAACCGAACAGAGATGAAATTTTAAAATTTATTTTGACATCACCAACAATAACTAAAATTGAAAGCAACGGCACTTACATTTTATGGAAATAAACATCCTGAGTCAGAGATTGTTGGCAATAATTAAAACTTAACATGCTGTCTCATAATTTTAGTGGGTATCTAGTAATAACTTCATGGAGCATTATGTATTTCAGTATTGAATCCCTTGGTGACATACTAGTGTATTTGTGGAAAAGTCAGGTAAATCAAACATCCAAATACAGCAGCTTCCATATTCAGAAAGCTGAAGCCTCTGATATACTCTTCAATAATGTTGTGTACTGATTAGACTTGCTATTATTTTAGCCCAAATTTTGAGGCAAATGTGTTGGGGCAAAGATGCAGTGGGCCCAATTTTAACTTTGAAGTTGATGTTTTTTTTAAGTATAAAACAAAATCACGTAGGCTGTATTTTCATCTTACACCTCGGTGTATATGCAGTTGCTGCAATGTGGAGCACTGTGATCCTTATTGCCTCAATTCTGCACTTCAAAACAAGAGTCTATAGTTTCTCAATAGACTCCTTTTGCCATTATCCTTTGAAAATTGATGAAGCTATATTGCTGATGCAAGTGCCTGCTGGAGGAGGGCGTCTTACCAGTAAAGATCCAAAGATTCAGCATTCCATTTGCAGCAGGAGCTGATCCACTATCATTAGTGGATTCCTCATAGGTAGCCTTCAGCCAGACAGTGCTTGACAAAATGATCCATGTCCAGCAATGCAGTTCCACATTCAGAGTTACATCAGTGGTGAAGGTTTCACAGCTCTCAATCCATGTACACATGAATCATTCCTCCCTGTCATCCCTGAGTAAGGGGATTGAGAAAGTGACCTTTAATGTCTTGACACCTTACAATGGATGTGGACCACATTCTATCCATTGCTTGCCTGTCAACAATATACCTCCTCCATACTGCAACTATTGTGCCCTCATGGGCAGCGCTGGCTGTGGTGATTTCTAACACGCCGAAGCCCTCAGTGTAGGTTTCCAATATTAAAACATACTGAAACTTCAGTTTTATATTCCTTCTATTCCATTTCTCCCACTTTTGATTTTTATTCCTAGCCCTGTCCTGCATGTGTGTTGCAGTTTTTAAAATAGCTTCTGCATCTGTTATCTTAAAATTGGCTCCTGGTTAATTAGGTTCATGTAGAACCCAATTTATCGTGTTCACAACTGTGATTCAAGGAGTTAATAATTTTAGAGGACTATATTCTAGGAACTGCTATGAGATTGTTTTACTTTAAAGTATAAAGCTCTTACAAAAGTGACAGCTGGCTTTGTACTGGCTGCTTAAATATGGCATCCATGATGTGGAGATGCTGGCGTTGGACTGGGGTAAGCACAGTAATAAGTTTCACAGCACCAGTTTAAAGTCCAACAGGTTTATTTGGTAGCACAAGCGACAAGCTTTTGGAGTGCTGCCCCTTCATCAGGTGAATGGGGAATTCTGTTCACAAACGTGGTGTATAAAGACACAAACTCAGTTTACAAAATAATGTTGGAATACGAGTCTTTACAGATAATCAAGTCTTAAAAGTACAAACAATGTGAGTGGAGAAAGCGTTAAGCACGGGTTAAAGTGATGTGTATTATCTCCAGTCAGGATAGTAGGTACCATTGTCAACTTGTCAAACTATGCATTTCAACCAGATGAAATCAAATTTCTCAGCCGAGGGCTCAATTTCTGCCCCAACACCAAAATCGACTCCATCAGTCTCCTCGCAGAGACAAAGGAATTCATCAGACGAATGAGGCTGCAGGACTTTTTCCACAAATCCCAAGACGCCAACAGCGAACACAATGAGACAGCCAAAGAACCAAAACAGCTGACAGAGAGATCCACAGTGCAGCAACTGAAGAGGAAAGAGTCGAATTGGACTTCTCCGGAAGGCCGCTGCCCTCGACTCTATGTATGCACAAGCCGTCAGGGGATACATCAATGCCAGATTCATCAGCCACGTTCACAAACCAGCCCCAAACATCACGCAAGCACAACACAACATTGTCAGCGCTCTCAATTTCAAACACAACATTGTCATCAAACCAGCAGACAAAGGAAGGATCTTTGTCATACTGAACATAATGGATTACTGCAAAGATGTTACTGACAATTGAACAAAGAGGAATCAACAGACGGTTACCAGCAGATTCAACCAAGAACATGCCTGTCACCTCCATCAGGCTTGATCCAGACCTTCAGAGCACCCTCCATGCTATGATCCTACATGCTCCCCGTATTGGAGATCTCTACTGCCTCCTGAAGACATAAGGCCAACACACCCGGCTGTCCCATCATATCAGGCAATGGAATCCTGTGAGAGAATCTCTCTGGCTATGTTGAGGACATCGTGAAACCCGTTGTACAAAGAATTTCCAGCTTTTGTCGCAACATTACAGACTTCCTACAGAACCACAGCACGCATTGAACGGGTGAACTCCTCGTCACAATGGATGTCTTGGCACCCGACACTAGCATCTCCCATAACAATGGCATTGCTGCAACTGCCTCAGTACTCAACGTCAATTGCAAATCTCAAGATGCAATTTTACAACTCAACTGCTTCATCCTGGATTACAATGTCTTCACCTTCAACAACCAGATCTTCACACAGACACATGGAACAGCCATGGGGACCAAATTCACACCTCGGTGTGCCAATATCTTCATGCACAGGTTCGAACAAGATCTCTTCACTGCACAGGACCTTCAACTGATGCTACATACTAGATATGTTGATGACATTTATTTACTTTGGAGTCATGGTGAACAATCATTGAAACAACTATATGGTAACATCAAGTTCCATCTCACCATGGACTACTTTCCAGAATCACTTGCGTTCTTGGACACATCCCCATCGAGAACGGTCATCTCATTTCTCTGTACCTCAAGCCGACAGATAAGGTCACGATGCTCCACTTTTCCAGTTTCCACCCTAAACACATTAAAAAAGCCATCCCCTGTGGACAAGCCTTCCATATATACAGGATCTGCCTGTTTTCCCAACAAGAAGAGTGCTCCTGCCTGGTGATTGGCGAGCAGTGTTCGTCCATCCGTTGTCGTTGTCTGCACGGTCTCCTCAATGTACATTAGATACCATAGTACAATAAATGAGGCGGATCGCAACAGACACCTCCAGATGATGAAAGATGCCCTCATAAGAACAGGATATGGCGCTAGACTCATCGATCGATTAATTCCAACCCGCCACAGCGAGAAACCACATCCACCTCCCCCAAGCACCCAGTGGACAGATTACCCTTTGTTATCCAGTACTTCCCTGGAGTGGAGAACCCACGACATCTCCTGCGGAGCCTTCAACATCTCACCAATACCATCTCCACACCCCCACTTCTTGCCTTCAAACAACTGCACAACCTCAAATTAACCATTGTCAGCAGCAAGCTACCCAGCCTTCAGGAGAACAGTGACCACGATACCACATAACCCTGCCAGAGCAGCTTCTGCAAGATGTGCTGGATCATCGACACAGACGCCATCATCTCGTGTGAGAACACCATCCACCAGGTGCACGGCACATACACTCGCAACTCGGCCAATGTTGTCTACCTGATACGCTCAAGAAAGGATGTCCCATGGCAAGGTACATTGGGGAGACCACATGGACGCTACTACAATGGATGAATGAACACCGCTCGACAATCACCAGACAAGAATGTTCTCTTCCTGTTGGGGAGCACTTCAGCGGTCACAGGCATTCAGCCTCTGATCTTCAGGTAAATTTTCTCCAAGGTGGTCTTCATGACACACAACAACACAGAGCTCTGCTCACATGCAGACAGCCTCAACTGGGATCTTAGGTTCATGTCACACTATCTGTGACTCCCATGACTTGCCTGGGCTTGCAAAAAATCTCTAACTGTCCTGACTGGAAACAATACACACCCTTTTTTAATTTGTGGTTAACCCTCTCTTCACTCACATTGTCTGTACTTTTAAGAGTTTTTATCTATAAAGACTCGCATTCCAACCATTAGTTTGTAAACTGAGTTTATGTCTTTATATGCCCTTTTGTGAACAGAACTCCCCACTCACCTGATGAAGGGGCAGCACTCCAAACGTTTGTGGCTTGTGCTACCAAATAAACCTGTTGGACTTTAACCTGGTGTTGTGAGATCTCTTACTAAAAATATGGCATCCCAGTATGTTTACGCAGTATGCTTATAGCATCTACTGGTAGTATTCAGGTACTGCAATTAAACAGTATTGACATACACCAAATGTATTTGTATCAGGAATGAAATAAGCTTGTATCTAGTATTAAATAATTTTTGAAGCCATTAACCTTCAGCAAATTGGAAGAACTATTTGACAATGTAGACCAATCATCAGAAAAATAAAATTTCTACTTTCTGGCTGTTGAGGGAGTTCAAGCCAGTGTGCCAGGTTTTGTCTATTCTGCTTCTCTTTTTTTTCCAGTAGGACACTTTTCCAACTCCACTCAGCATAAACTTTACTTCTGGGACTTGACCTCCATTTCAGTTTCCTTTTTGGATATGCCCAAATATTCCTGTACTGTTCCCAAAGCTTGTCCTGTATGGGTGGCAGCACTCATTCAAATGGCTCACCGGTTCCCAGATGCACCAGGCAATTGTGTTGTGGCTTCCAGTTTATCATAGCAGCAACTGATCCGCGATATTAACACTCACTACTCTCACCACTCATGGTTTGACAGAGGCATCGATTGAAATACCCAGCCTCAAATGGTATCTGTGCACCTATTTCCAGTAGACTCAACTGTAGTTGTTTAGTAGGTGAGAACTTGAGTGTTGCTGAAAAAGACATTTTATTAAAGCCTTTCACCTTGCATTCATTGTGTCAGGGCAATGAGAAAAGAGTGCTGAATGGTTGGCAAGTAAACTGGTCTTTTTTCAGCAATACTCACGCTCAACAATGGCACACAGTTATCATTTAGAATTGAGGCAGATTTAACAAATAAATGAGGGAGATGTCTCCTTTCCCTCTTGTCTCCATGTGAGAGACATGAGAAGAGATGCATAAAGTGGGTGGTGGAATAACAAGTCTGAGTTCATTCCTCTATCTAGGATCTTGTGCAAATATAAACTAATAACAGAAAATGCTGGAAAAGGGCAGCAGTTGGGTAGCATCTGTGGAAATGGAAATAGTTAACATTTTAAGATCTTATGATTCCTCTTCTGCGCTCGAGTGATAAAAGTGTGGTGAGTTTTATGCTAATAAAGATGGGAGGAGGAGGAGAGGTGGCATGCAATAGCAGGTCAGGGATAGGTTGGAAGTCAAAAGAAATAAGATAATAAAGATGACATGGATACACAACAATGGAGGCAGTAGTGACAGTGTTAAAAGCTAAACTAGGCATCAATAATAACATGCAAGTCAGATAGCAGAACAAGAGTCAACATTTCCTGAAAGCAAGACATGAGATCAAGGTGCAGACTGGCACTTGGGGTAGAAGGGAAAAGGATTGGGGAAAACATCCCTTTGATTCTTCCCTAAGCAAATGTTAGGCAAATATAGTTTAGTATTACTCAATACTCAGAAGATCATTAAAATTTGAATGCAAAAAGATGCATGTTAGTATAGTTTATGTTTGAGGCACAGTTATTGATTCACATGTCTTTCAAATTGACTTCTTTGTGCTAGCTTTTCTCAGCCCATAATATCTATCGCCCTCGCTCTTCACTTAAACTCATTCACTTACTGAATGCAAAATGTGGGACAAA
Organism: Sphyrna mokarran; assembly: GCA_024679065.1. Classification (NCBI taxonomy): domain Eukaryota; kingdom Metazoa; phylum Chordata; class Chondrichthyes; order Carcharhiniformes; family Carcharhinidae; genus Sphyrna; species Sphyrna mokarran. The sequence continues at coordinate 103,489,484 of JAGIQG010000005.1, forward strand.
CCAGCAAGGTGCTGAATTTTAAAACTTTTTTTTTTAATTGCCCTAAAAATTATCCTTGATGTATTTAAAAAGTGGTAATTTTGTTCAGTTTTATGAATAACTGAAGATGTTTATTAAAAATACTCTTAATCATAATTCACTATCCGAGAGTAACTTAATTTTAAATAACTCAAATAATTCTATATAGTTTCTAAATTTTCAGCTATGTTAGTCATTTTGTTAATTTTTTAAAATTACATTTGAAAGATTTTAAAGTTCATATTAGTCACCTTGCATCCATGAGAAGCGGTTTAATTTTCATACAAATACATGTGTAATTTGTAGAAACTCCCAATGATTAATTATTTCTTGGGACATATACAACTTTTAGCATGATGCTTCTTAAACTAGCACAAAAGGTTGCGGGGTGGCTCAGTGGTTAGCATTGCTGCCTCAGTGTCAGGGTTTGATTTTGGCTTTGTGACTGTGTCTCTGTGGAATTTTCACATTCTCCCCATGTTAATGGGCTTCTTCCAGGTGGTCTCATTTCATTCCAAAGATGTGGTTTAGATGGATTGGCCATGCAAGATGTGGTGACCCCTGCTACAAATGTTATATTGGTGTAGGCGGGTTAAGGATTGGTATTATGACCCTATAGTCATCCATTAACTTGCTGATATTCAACTATGTTGTCTTAAATGTGAGTTCTAACCCATACAGGTTAGGAACTGGAGAGCTACCCACTACTATAAGTAAACAAGAACCACTATTTCTGATGGCTGTGCTGGGGTAGAAGGAGCAGGAATTAAATTGAAGAAAATTTAATTTTCAACTTAGGCCTGTAAAACAGCAACATAAATATGCAGTAGTTGGCTGACCTTTTACACTTGTTAATTCTGTGCCCTATTTTCCTCTAGGTGACTTGAAATTGTCCCGAACCTCTGAGACTGTAAACCTGGATGGACTTTTGGGTGTGAAGACGGATTTTGTTATTGCTGGTTGAATTTTCTTAACCAGACAACCAAATACTAATTGGTTGTAGCACAGACTTCAACTAAATATGGTTGCTTCAGTTGATGAAATGAATTCCTTCCAGAAGGTTGACTCTTCAGAAAGCCTTTTTGACATGGATTATTCTTCTTGGAATGTCCGTTGCGCTGTGATTGCTGCTGGTTTTCTATTCTATTTTTTAATATTCATTGTTTCACATGGACTATGTCTTGTACTGTCTGTCACCTACTGTTCTTTGCCAGCAAAGGAAAAAGTCTTCTGGGATCTCGCTGTCACTCGCGGTGCTTTTGGAATCCAGGGCATAGCTGCAGGTCTTTGGGCTCTCCTGAAAGATTCCGAATTGCATGCTGACAAAATATTAGGTCAACAGAACTGGTCTTGGTTCAACATCTTAACAGCGTTTGGCTTTTTTATATTGGAAAATGTAGCTCTTCATGGGTCCAATGTAGTTTTCAAAACCTTTGATATGAACCTAGCTGTCCATCACTTTTTTGCTGTTTCTGGTTTTGCCACCAATTTGATATGGGATAATACAGGCCACTATTTGCCCATGATGATACTCTTGTTAGAGATGAGCACTCCATTCACTTGCATTTCTTGGATCCTGCTGAAGGTAAGAACACTAATGTTACTCTATTTATTTGTAAAAATGGAACAAATAAATAATAAAACCAGAGGGTTGTGTTTAGAAAGGTGGTTCTAAACAAAAAAGAAAATGCTAGAAAATCTCAGTAGATCTGGCAGCATCTGTAAGGAGAGAAAAGAGCTGATATTTCAAGTCCAGAGGACCCTTTGTCAAAGACTGTTTGGCCTTGAACAAATTTGTTTGTGACTTTGGCTTATTCTTTGGAACTGCAAATTAATTCTAAAGTCAGGCATTAGCTCCAATTAAATTTGCATTCTGATTAATAAAAAGTCTGTCATATCATAGTTAGTGCTTCAGTGGCACTGAGTTTTTCTGATGGTGAGTTCAAGGCTGATTCCTAATATCTCAGTAATTCCAACAGCAGGATAAGGCAGCTCTGCAGCTGTATTTGAAGTGCAGATATACATGCATACTTCTGTTTGGCTTCACATTTAAGGAATGCCACTATCTTCAGAAAAAAATGTTGTTTACACCTAATGATTCAAAATGTATTTTGCTTTTTAAAAACTAGGTTATTTTTGCATTTAAATTCAGTATTTTTCTTAATTTTCAATTTGTACAAAAATGAAAATGGCCTTTCAAACTATTCAAAAATGTTCTTGTTCACAGTAATTGCTATAGAGAAAGGGTTAGATTAATTTGTTGTGGACTTGGAGTTTAAGAGCATTTGACATTTCTATCAAATTTGAGCTTTAACTGAGGAAAAGAATGCTGTATTTCAGCTGTATCCAAAGTATAGTTTGAGGAGGCATGTGAGTTTGTCCACACTGTGAGTTAACTGTTTCTTTTAATCTTTCTGTTCCTAGGCTGGGTTTGCGCATATTCAGCTCTGGAAGTTAAACCAGTGGCTCATGATCCACTTGTTTCACTGTCGTATGATCCTCACCTATTATATTTGGTGGGTATGCTGGCAGCATTTCGACAGAATAAAACTGCATTTACCAGTCCCACAGGGAGTATTATTCTTTTCTGGACTTTTCCTTCTGACTTTCATAATCAACCCTTATTGGACACGTAAGAAAACATTGCAGCTTTTTAATCCAGTTGACTGGAACTTTGCGAAGGAGACAAGTGAGGAGGTGAATGGTGAAGCAAATGAGATTTTAAAGAAAACAACTTGACGTGAAATATCATTTGGTGGAAATATTAAATTCCCAAACATGAAATTATATTCTTAACATAAGCTGCAGAAATCTACTCATTGAGCTTAGTTGCCCTGTATCCCTGGATATTGAGCTTAATATCTAAAACATTTATTATTTCCCATCAAGAATGGATCTTTTTATACAGGCAAGATTGTGCAATAAATGGTGTACCAAACAAACATAGGTCAAGAAAGAATGTCAGCAAATTTAAGTGACAGAATGAATCTTTACATGCTGAATTTGATACATTCCTCTGACATCTTGCTCTTGAGAATTTAGCTAACAGTAGATTTTTAGTATCAAAGTAAGTGGTCTTTTTGAAAGTCCCATATTTAAAACAAAGTTCTATGGTTGTAATAAATCTCCATAACTGAGTAAATATCTAAATGTAAGTGGGTTTGGGGAGAATGGATATTTTAGTCTTCCTTTGGAACCTTTCAAGCCTACTAGTTATTTACTTTCTACATGAGAAAGTATTACGTTACATGATTCCCAATCATATATTTGTACCCACTGCACAAAGATTGGGTCAACAGTACTTTGCTTGAATCATGTATTAATTCTATTGGACTTTTTTACATTGGACTATTTCATTGCCTTGATGCCACTGGGACAGTCAAACTTATTTTAACACCTTAACATTGCTGCTAACCAAGCTACTGCTAATAGCACTGTTTACGCTTGAGTCAAAGTGTTGAAATGTTAAATTGATGTTCCATCTACCTCCTGAAAAGATCCTATGACATTATTTTGAAGAAGGAGGTATTCATGATGGTCTTGCTGGAATTCATCCCTCAATTAACATCACAAAACTATTTATCTGGACATTGTAAAAGTGCTGTTGTGGAACCTTGCTGTGTTTAAATTGTGTTTCCTATGTTATAATAGTGATTACACTTGATTGGCTGCAAAGCATATTGGGACGTCCCAGAGGCGTGTAATACAGTATTCAGTCTGTAACTTAATTGTGTCATACATCCGTTAAAATTATAAATTTGTGTTAATAATTGACTTTTTGTAATGCATTGATCCTTACGTACTCCACTTTTATCTATTATTCGGTGGCAAATCCAACAGAATTGCACAAGATTTGGCAGTGGAATGCAAATCAACCAATTTTACTAAACTACTTACAATTTAGATCAGAGATGTTGCCCTCATGTCTCATCTTTATGCCTGCATAGGGTAAAAACTTGGCTTTTTTCTTAAAAAAAGCACTTCAGCTTGCTCATTCAATTCTATTGCCATCTTGAATCTTTAATTTACCTTACAACTTGAATGCAGGACCTTTCAAAAAGTTGGACTGCAGCATTTTAAGAAGACAGCTTGCCACTATCTTCACCAAGGCAGTTGGGAATGAGGAACAAATGCTGGCCTTGCCAGCAATGTTCCCATCCCATGAAAAAGAGAATGGATCCCTGATCTTTTGGCTTGCAGGTTCTATGGAACATAATTCCTGAGTTCAGTTTGATCTTGTAGATCTATTATAGAAAACATTGCTTGATTTGTACTTCAGTGATGCATCTTATTTCTGATTATTGTACATGGGTGGTCTAAAGTGTTTATTGATTTTAAGGGTAATTTATTCTTAATCTTTTTAAGGCCACTGTCTAAGTAAGTAATCTGTGATGGTTGCAATTGCTTTTAAACTTTTAGCTCCAGGTCGAAAGAAGCCATTATACAGTGACTAATATTTTTAAAGCTTTTGTATTTGTAACAAAACTATGACAATTTGACATCTGGGTTATGAAGTCTGTAGTGATGGACAGACATTCATTTGATGGTGGTTGGGACTGCTTTTTGTTTCACGATCGCTTCCATTTTAGACTTTTGTGAGGACCTTGAATTGGATTCAGTTGGAAATTGGTTTTTGGGACGAGCAAGGAATGGATTTGGGTTTGTCCTGTCCACTCTGAGCATTGACTTTATAACGATAAGGATGGAGCTAAAAATTTTTTTTTTTTTTTTAAGTCATTCACATCCAAAGACGGGAAAAGCCGAAGTCTTGTAATCTGATTTGAATCTACTGTTGAGGGGTAGAGTAGCTGATGTAGTTAGCAGCTCCCTCTGACTAATCCCTGAATGGAGATGAGGTTTTGAGGAAAAACATCCTCGCATGCTATGCTGTAAACTGAGAAAAAGATTGTAGGTCCGTTTGGAGTGGATGGGAAGTAGAGTGGTGAGCTAATGACTGAGATGAGAGAGGTGCAAGCCTCTTTAAAGAAGAATGCTGGTCTAAGCTTCAATAGTTGATCTTATTCTAACAGAAAATAAAACTGTCCAAAAAGTGACTTTCTTTCTGTAGCTTGCTACTTGTGATGTATTCTTTTACTTATGAGCAGATACTAAAATTAAGTTGGATTGCAATGAGATTGGCTGTAACTGTTATACTGTCTGATAATTTATTAAAATAAAGCAGCTTAATTGTTCATGTCTGGTCTCATTTCACTTGTGCATTAGTCTATCTCCCTACCAAAAGTTGGCGAAACTTCTGTATAGTCCGTATGATAGCCAGTTCAGACATTTCTAGGATAGAATATCATTAGATGGGCAAATTCTTTGAGGAAAGATAATGTGCAAACATTAGCGAAGGCATTCAGAGCTGCAAAGGACAACATCAAGGTTAACTTCATCAAATTAAAGTGAAACATATATAAATATGAATATTAGAAATGTCTGATTTATTGCTGAGAAGGAGGTGTGTGAAAATCACAGATGCTTGTTGCTAAGAATTTACATATGATTGTAATCCAAATCACATATAAGTATGTACATCATCCAAACAAATGTAAGTTATTTGAATACATTTCAAAATCGTTCAGCCAAAATATGATTGTGTCAGGCAGGGGCTATAACAAGAAACCTGTAACTGGCCTTCGTAGTTTTTGTAATAATGTTGTTAGAGATTTCAAAACATTGCTAATGGTGAGTTGGAAGACAATGTTTTATAATCAAGCATTATGCTATGTAACATACAATGTAATGTACTGCAATCTCTTTAGTCCAAAACACACACTTGTTCAGAAGCACCAGTTATCCAAAAAACACTTGAGCAGACAAAGCAACTCTCAGCAACATTTTAATTCAGTACTTTGGGAGCAGAAACATGGGATCCAATTTATTTGGATCAGTAAAGTTGTTTAATGCTTTGGATAATCATTTATATCTATGATATTTTTTGGTTCATTCACTTGAGGTTAGGCATTCTAATATCATTCTATAATCCAGAGAGCTCCAAAATCCAGAATGATTTGGTCCTAAACACTGCTGACTGAAATTATAGTGCATTAGGACCATTGATCCATTATTGCTGAAATAACATGTTGTCATAATAGGTTGGGCATCCAGAATCCAGCCCTGAAAACTGGACAATTTTGAAAATATCCCAGTTAAATGAAATTGGACAGCACTCATTCTCAGTCAGCTTTACCATGTCGTTTACAGTGGTGAGCTACTCTTGTTCTCATTCTCCTAGTCAGACATGACAAAATCTGGGAAAATCTGAAATCTAGTGCAGTCTATTTTGAGAGTGTCACCTTTTAAACATTGGACCTACAGATGACATTCTCTGAATTTTACCAGTTATTCTCTAGATTAATATCCACTTTTATATGTTTTTAAGGTATAGAACATAGAACATTACAGCACAGAACAGGCCCTTCGGCCTTCGATGTTGTGCCGACCAAAATAAAAAGCAATGCCCCTCCAAACTAAACCATTCCCTTCTCTTCCATATACTTATCAATTAACCTCTTAAACGCCACCAAACTTGGCGCATCTACAACAGCTGCAGGCAGGGCATTCCACTCCCTAATCACTCTTTGAGTAAAGAACCTACCTCTGATATCCGTCCTATAACTCATACCCCTTAATTTAAAGCTGTGTCCCCTTGTGCTAGCTTTCTCCATCCTAGGAGAATGCTGCGTTCATAATTATTTTGCAACTTTATTGAATATTTGGATTTTTTCTGAAAGCTTAAGATTGTAGATAAGCATGCCAGAGAATCCTGGAAATTTGCATTGTGGTGGGGGGGGGGAAATGGGTGGTGGTCATGGTCTGTAGTTCAGCAAAAAGGCAATGTGCTGGGATTTGGGTGCGTACAGCAGTAAGTAAAATATAGTGATAACATAGAGTTAGGAGCACAGGAGACACGTGCATAGTGAATTGAGGTTAACGGGACTGAAATAGCGGTTCAGTTCACTGGGGCTGGCAGCATGAGGTGGTGTCCTGGAATCCAGTAGTGCAAGGAGAGATGTGTTAGTGATTGTAGAGAGGGGTCTGAAGATTGTTTCCTCAAGTCTATATATTGTTTATTCAATCAAAGAGTTAGGCAGGGCATGGAAGATTCTTTCAGTCATGAACAATCTCATTCTGAAGGTTGATTCTCAGACAGGAGGTAGTGGAGCAGCATGGTAGCACAGTGAATAGCACTGCTGCTTCATGGTGCCAGGGACCTGGGCGATTCCCAGCTTGGTTATTGTCTGTGTGGAGTTTGCATGTATCCCCGGTGTCCGCATGGGTTTCCTCTAGGTCCTCCAATTTCCTCCCACATTCTGAAACATGCTGATCAGGCACACTGACCTGGACTGTGGCAACTATGGGAATTTTACAGTAACTTCATTGCAGTGTTAATGTAAGCCTTATTTGTGAGTAATAAATTAACTTCTAAAAAATCAACAGCAGCATAAAGATTCAGCCTGAAGTTCCAGTTATGGTTGGCAAAAATTGAGTTAGGAAGTGCCAGCCTATGTGGAAGGCTGAATTGTCTGTCAACTCTAAACTGTACATAAATGGCATCACAGGAGAAATTTATTACTATTCTGGCTGTCCATTCAGTGTTAATAACAGTCCACTCAGTGCAGTATGATATGGCAACATTGTTTCTCACAGCTGTTCCATTTACTAACTCCAAATGTGTAACAATGACAGCCTTGACTGATGCCGCCTGACACCTTAATGAGGTTTTTCTTGCTTGTATTTTGACCTCTAATATTTCATGATTCAGTGGAATGCCAAATATTTCCAAATTTCAATCAAAATATACTATAGATTAGCTATAATTGAAGGACGGCAAACATTCAAGTCTTTACAACAACTTAGGCTTTGCATGAAGACTCTCAATTGGTTGCTTAATTGGCACCTCATCCACTAACTTAGACATTCACTCCCTTTAGTACACACTACAGCTATGGTGTGCTATCTACACGAGTCACCCTAGCAACTCTCCAAGGTTTCATTAACAACCCAAACACATAACCTTTACTATCTAGAACAGCAAGAGCAATAGACACAGAAGAACACCTGTTACAATTACATAACATCCTGGCTTGGAAATACATCATCGTTGACCCTTCATCAATGGGTTAAAATCCAGGAGCCTAATAGTATCGTGGCAGTATCTTCAGCACATATGCTATTGTGCTTCAAGAAGGAAGCTCATCACTGCCATCTTTTCGAGCATAATTTTTTTTTAGAGCAACACAGCACGGGAAACAGGCCCTTCGGCCCAACGAGCCCCCGCCGCCGTCATAACTATATTAGAACAATTCCATTATCCTATTCTAATTTTAGGTTATTCCTAATATGGAAGAGTCTCAATGTAGGGACAATTTGTTTCCCAATCAGCCTAAGAGCGAATTTTTGGGGATTGGGTAATAACTTAGTGTCATCTGTTAAATTGGATATTCAACACTTTATTCCTTTATACATTATTTGTGAAAATCTAAGGTAACAGAACAGGTCTGGATTACTATATGCTGCTCACAACTAACCAGAGAATGAACCTTTATTTCCTGTATTCTAATTCCAAATATCTGATCTAAATTGGGATTAGCTCTGATTTTGGCAATTGTTCTGCAATTAATGTTTTCTTTTGTAACCACCAATCAACCTCATTTTGCTGACTTAGAGTGCACTTTCTGAAATTAAATGCTATTGTGCGATCAGCATTCAAATGCTCTTGTACTATTTATATGTTACTGAGTGTTTTTCTGGGATACAAGATTGAATGCTATGACAGAGAAACCAGGCTTTCAATGGAAGGAAATAAGTTCTAATCAATGTGTCATTGCATCTTGCCACTATGAAGTGAGCTGGTTCTGACTTGTTTCAAGAACATAACTGAAAGTGAAATTATCTGCAGTGGACAAAAATTAGGAGCCAAGTTCTGGATTTTATTTGAGGGGAGAGGTGTGATTCCATTGAATTAAAATTTGTGTAATGTGGTCTGTTACAACTTCTACTGATGTGCCAACATCATCTAGAATTTTTACTGGGAGTGTCCTCACAGCAGAACTGTTCCAACAGCATTCCAATGCATATTTTTGGTGTAAAAGGGGGAATATATCAGAAGCATTGACTATAATATTGTGGCTGAAATTTAGGATGACAAAGTTTGTAACAAAATATAGATTAATAAATTAAATATTTTTTTCCACCAGGTGGCATTCACGAAACATCCAAATACAATTGCTACTCCAAACGTGGCATATATTTTATAGTATTTAACTGCAATTGTATATAACTTTGTTAGATTAGTAGCTTTGCTGGATATGGGTCAGTCAGATTCTCATTCAGAGTCTTATTAAAAAGAACAATTGAACTATCACAATTCATTACATTTTTTATAAAATATTTCTGAAGAATCATAAAATGTTATAAAATACTATATAAAAAGCTTGAATCAAGTATTTGCCTATCTCATTTTAATGTGTCAAGAGTGTGATATGTGCTTTGCTAAAGATTTTTTTTAATGTTTAAGGAGTTTTTTTGCGCATGCTGTCATTGGGTAGGATTTGCTGGCCACACTTGCCCCCAAATTGGAAAATCCTGCCCGAGGTCAATGGACCTTTGCATGGTTTGCTCCCTGCTTGCTATGATCCCTGTGGCAAGCGGGACAGGAAAGTTCCAGTCATTACTTTTAGAGAGGAATGAACCTTAGATTCTGAGAAAGCAGGGAAATTATTCATTTTAGTCATGTGGGTGTTTACTTAGGAAAGAATTGATGGACTTTTTTTATTAAAAGAAAAGATCCCTTGGGGTTTTTGATTAAAGGAGTTGAAGGTGGGTTTAGAATGACAGAGTTGTGTGATAATGTGATTAATGGAGGAGCTAGATTTGTAGCAGAGAAAGAACAGTTTTCAGTTGAGTTCTGGCTGGGATTTGTTTAGAGTCAGAAGTCTGCAAGCTACTCTTTCCACCATACCTCTGAAAGCTTCAAGACAGAGTATACCCCTTCTAGCAAGTATAGTTATAGTTGCTAACTTTTAAAATGGTTTCTGAGTCTGTAAGACACATGTTGCTTATTTGGGATTGAAAATAATATGTTAGAAATTGTTTCTTTTCATGGTTAAATATTACTAATGGATAATAGTTAAACTGTTTAATTTAATAGTTATAGTTAAAGTGTGTTACTAAATAAAGTTTATTTTGCTATAAACGATGTCCCTAATTTGTTCAGGTCAAGGACCCTAACAAGATTCATTAAGTTACAGATAAATGTACATTTATAATAGTCTTTTTTTGTAAAATTAAAGCCCAAAAGATTAAAGGGGCAGAAATAGCATGAGTACAAATTTGGCTATGGTTAGACAGCAGAAAGTGAATGCTGTCTCTCAGAGGGAGGTAGGTAGGCCATCGTTTCCCAGAGTTTGATGCTGGCACCAAGGTTTTTGCTGTATTTTAATGGCCTGGATTTGGGTATGCAAGATATAAGTTCAAAGTTTACACATATCCCAAATTTAGAAAATGTAGTAAACAATGAGGATGGTAATAGACTTCATTGTGCTATTGGTGAATCAGGTGAATATGTGGCAGGGGCCATTTAACACAGCTATGATGTAACATTTTGCTGGAAGAACAGAGAGAGGCAATATGAAGTAAACAGTACAATTTTAGAAATGATTCTATGGAGAGACAGAGAGAGAGACCTGGAGGTGAAATGTGCATAAGCCTTTAAAGGCAGCAGGACACGTTGGGAAGGAATATGGGATCCTTACTTTTATTATTAAAGTGCAAAATTGAGGTAGTAATACTATTTTATCAAACGCTGGATAGGCCTCAACTAGGATCTAGACACTGGACATTTGGGACATACGTTAAATCCTTGAAGATGTAAAATCAATTCACTAATGCTGTAATTTACCACAATGATCTCAAGGCTGAGGAACTTCCCCTGTGGAGATGAACTAAAAATGCCGAGATTGTTCTCCTTTGAGAAGAGAATGCTAAAAGATAATACTTTTTAACAGTGGCTGTCATCACATGGTTACAAAGTATATTGAAGCGCAAGGGTAGCGGATGCATTGGAACACTAGCAAGTCACTCACCATTCTAACTTGGAAAAAAAATTGCCATTCCTTCACTATCCCTGGGTCAAAATCCTGGAACTCTGCACTGAGTGTTTATCTACACCACACAGACTGCAGCTGTTCAAGAAGGTGATCCATCACACCTTCTCAAGCACAGTTAGAGATGGGCAATAAATGTTGGCCTAGCCAGCTATGTTCATATCCCATGGAAGAATAAGAAATATGTAAAAGCAAAATACTTTGAATATGGGCAATCTGAAACAAAGTGCGGGCAAAATTCAGCAGGCTGGTAGCGTTGGTGAAGAGAGAAACTAAGTCAATGTTTCATGTCCACTATGATTCTATGGGATACTAATTTTCTTGTATTCCACTGTTGAAAAGCCTGATAATATGTTGTGATGTTTTTGATGCTTAGCTGTAAGGCTATTTGCCAATCAGCATTATTTTAACACTGACAAAAATGGCTTACCAATGGCATTAAAAATTTCTGATCCAAAAATTAAGACTTTTTGATTCTAGCATATTACAAATTTTGCCAGCCTTTATTTTCTACAAGCAGATCCTGCCATATGGTAAAAGCCAGCAGCAAATTTGTGCAGAAAATGTTGACACATCAGAAAATCAGATAGGTAACCAGGAATGATGTGCACCTGAATTCCAAGAGGCCTCCCAATATAAATGGTCAACGTTAAAGGCCACTCATGGTATACATGGTCTGCTACTGGCAGCAACAGTCAGTTTGATCAGTCACCCATGCACTACTTGGTCCAGCTATAAACAATAACCAAAAACAAACTGGATAAAAAGGGAACATTGAAGTCCACCAAACTCTCTGGTCAATTCTTGGGCCACTTATCCCAAAAAATTGACATCAAACCCCATGAGCAGAGAAAAAGCAGTTTTTAGTTGAGTTCTGGCTGGGATTTGTTTAAAGTCAGAAGTCTGCAAGCTTCTCTTTCCACCATATCTCTGAAAGCTTCAAGACTGAGTATATCCTTTCTAGCAAGTATAGTTATAGTTGCTAACTTTTAAAATGGTTTCTGAGTCTGTAAGACAAATGTTGCTTATTTGGGATTGAAAATGATATGTTAGGAATTGTTTCTTTTCATGTTTAAATATTACTAATGGATAATAGTTAAACTGTTTAATTTAATAGTTATAGTTAAAGTGTGTTACTAAATAAAGTTTATTTTGCTATAACCGATGTCCCCAGGTCAAGGACACAATAAGAAGTCTCACAACACCAGGTTAAAGTCTAACAGATTTATTTATGAACTTGTTGAACTTTAACCTGGTGTTGTAAGACTTCTTACTTTTATTACACCTCTGTGAAAGCACCCTGAAGCCTCAGTGCATCCTTCAGCATGTCGTCATTGGACCTTGGAATGTGCAAATCCATAATATTTATTCCCGGACAGCTCTTTGCACTGGACTAGGACTAACAAGTTTTAGGTAGACCAAAGAATGCCTTTCACTGAGCTGATCATCCTCCAGCTGCATTTGATCTTTGTTTTGCTGTGAGTCCCGAGGAACAGCACATAGAGCAGAGTCACAGAGTTGCTCTGAATGAACCTTAATGAAAACCATTGCATCTCTCCAGACCTTTTCAAAGGAACATTCTCAAGGAGGTGGACAATGATCTCTTTTCCCATCCCAGCCACCTTCTGGGTAAGACTGTGGGCATGTATGAAGGATCTAATGATGAAGACCTTTATTTTGTGTGGAAGTTCTGGTGTTGAGGCATTCTGCCAAATGACTTTTGATTGTCTGTCTGGTGATTCCTTGAACAATGACACTTTCCTTCAAAAGGGCCTCTAGACCATTACATGCCGATCACTGTGCAATGGACTTGCGCTCAATGGTGTTTCTGCACGTAAACTTTTCCGTGAGGGATTGATGTTGTAGCACACTCCAACTACATGGACTATTCTGCAGCAATATGGCCAGACCCCTTCCTCACAAAACCGGAGGCAAGTAGAACCTCAGCAAGTTGGTGTTTAACTGATGGGTTGTCAGAGAGGAGGGCGTGGGAGCTCCTCTCCCCCCAGCACCAGTGGTGGTGGCATTGGCGCACCAGCCCAATTCCATGTCCATGAACTAAATTAGATTCTTTTATGGTGGGTAAAAGAATAGAACCAACCTTATCTTCTCACTCTTAGTAATAAATTGTGCTGGTTATAGAATGGAGTTTCTTTTAACCAAAACAGAAAATGCTGGAAAATCTCAGTAGGTCTGACAGCATCTGCGGCGAGAAAACAGAGCCATGTTTCAAGTTAGGAAGGATCATTTTGACTTGACGTGTTGGCTCTATTCGTTCCTCACCAACGCTGTCAGACTTCCTGAGACTTTCCAGCATTTTCCATTTTGTTTCAGGTTCCAGCATCTGCAGCATTTTGCTTTTATGTTAGATTTTTTTTTGAAAAAATGTTCTTGAAAGATTCTTATTTGGCAGACACCTCAAAAGTTTTCGGGAGTCAGATCCTGGATGCTGATTTTATCTTTGAATATAGTAAAAAAAATTTAAAATTAGTTTTCCAAAGCATGATAGATTCTATTATAACATTTATTTAGTCTGTGTGTAGTTTCCTTTATCATTTCTTAAGTGCCTTCTTCCTCATTCCCTCAATCTCTGTTTTTTTTTAAACTTGTAGGCTCTCTGCTTGCATTATTTGCTGTATTATAAAGAGAGAATCCACACAGAATCCAATGCAGAAGGAGGTCATTCAGCCCATTGAGTCTGCACTGACCACAAACCCACCCAGAGCATATTCATGTAACCCCACATATTTACCCTGCTAATCCCTCTGACATAGGGTTAATTTAGCATGGCCAATCAATGTAACTGGCATGTCTTTGGACTGAGAGAAAACCAGAGTACCCAGAGGAAATACACGCAGCCGCAGGGAGAATGTGCAAACTCCACACACACACACACACACACACACACACACTGATCCAAGACCGGAATTGAACCCAGGTCCCTGGCACTAGGGGGCAGCAGTGCTAACATCTGTGCCACTGTGCCGCCCAATGTATTTTATAAAGCTCCTTCATGAATTTGGGATGTCCTAATGCACTTTACAGCAAGAAATGTGTTTATGAAGTGTACCGGTGACTTTTAAGTAGGGAACATCATAGCACATTTTGCACTCTGTGACAATGACTAGATAATCTATTTTACTGATCTTTTCCCTGCTACAATTTCCTCCTTTTGTTATTCTCCCCAAAACATTCTACTTTATTGTTTTCCAGGGAAATAATATTATCTGAGATCTAGCTGCCTGACAATCTCTCACCCACCCCGCCATACTCCTCAGAATAAATATTTATCTGCAAATAGTGATCAGTAATTTCCCCTACATACTCAATGTTTACAAATGGCTGGGTCTACAATAATATACAAAGGGCCCCGCTCCTTTAATCATGAAACAGTCCTTGTGATCTATACTAGTTTAAGTGCTACAGGAGCAACTCCAATATGCCTCCTGTGGAGAGACCATGGCCCAGTGGTATTATCTAGTAATAACCTAGTGTTGTGAGACCTTTTATCAGTGGTATTATCACCAAACTATTAATCCAGAAACTCAGCTACCGTTCTTGGGACTTAGGTTTGAATCCCGTCACAGCAGATGGTGGAATTTGAATTCAATAAAAAAGAATCATAGTGATTCTTGGAGAGTGGTAAATGTTGCGCCTTTGTTTAAAAACAGTTGCAGGGAAAAGTGTGGGAACTACCGGCCAATGAGCCTTGCACCTGTGCTGGGTAAATTGTTGGAAGGTATTTTGAGAAACAGGATCTAAAGGCATTTAGAGATGCAAAGACTGATTAGGGACAGATAGCATGGCTTTGAGAGTGGAAAATCATGTCTCCCAAATTTGATTGAGTTTTTTTTTTGAAGGAGTAACCAAGAAAGTAGATGAGGGCAGCGCAGTTGATGTTGTCTACATGGACTTTAGCAAGGCTTTTGACAAGATACCGCATGGTAAATTGTCGTATAAGGTTAAATCTCACTGGATCCAAGATGAGGTATCTAAATGGATGCAAAATTGGCTTCTTAACAGAAGCCAGAGCGTGGTTTTAGAGAATTGTTTTTCAAACTGGAGGCCTGTGATCAGCAGTGTGCCTCAGGGATCAGTGCTGGGCCCACTGTTATTTGTCATTTATATTAATGATTTGAATGAGAAAATAGGAGATGTGGTTAGTAAGTTTGCAGATGACACTAAGTTTGGTGGCATAATGGACAATGAAGGAAGTTATCTCCAATCAATTGGACCAGAGGGCTGACAAATGGAAGATGGTGTTTTAGACAAATGCAAGGTGACACAATTTGGTAGATTGAAGCAGGGCAGGACTTGCTCAGTTAATGTAAGGTGTTAGGGAGAATTACAGACCAAAGAGATCTAGGGCTACATGTTCATAGCTCTTTGAAAGTGGAGTCACAGGTGGACAGAGTGGCGAAGAAGGTATTCGGCATGCTTGGTTTCATTGTCAACATTGAATACAGGAGTTGGGACGTCTTAGAATACTATATGCAATTCTAATCACCTTATTATGGAAAGGATATTATTCAACTGGAAAAAATGCAGAAAAGATTTACTAGGATGTTACTGGGACTTGATGGATTGAGTTATAAGGAGAGGTTGGATAGAGTGGGACTTTTTTTTCTGGAGCATAGGAGGCTGAGGGATGATCTTATTGAGGTCTATAAAATAATGAGGGGCATAGACAAGGCAAATAGTCAATATGTTTTCTCAAAGCTAGGGGAATTTAAAACTAGAGGGCATAGGTTTAAGGTGAGAAGGGAGAGACACAAAAGCATCCTGAAGGGCAATTTTTTCACGCAGAGGGTAGTGAGTGTCTGGAGCAAGCTGCCAGAGGTAGTAGTAGAGGCAGGTATAATTTTGTCTTTTAAAAAGCATTTAAATAGTTACATGAATATGATGGGTATGAAAGGATAAGGGCCAAATGCAGGAAATTGGGATTAGCTTAGGGGTTTTAAAAAAGAAAGAGTGGTATAGACAAGTTAGGCCAAAGGTTTTGTTTCCATGTTGTAAACCTCTGTGACTCTGACTCACTGCAGATGGTGGAATTTGAGTTCAATAAAAAAAAAAGTCTGGAATTAAAAGCCAAATGGTGACCATGAAACCACTGTTGATTGTCAGAAAAACCTATCTGGGTTACTAATGTCCTTTTGAGAAGGAAATCTGCTGTCTTTACCTGGTCTGGCCTATATGTGACTCCAGAGTCACAGCAATGTGGTTGACTCTCAACTGCCTTCGGGCAACTAGTGATGAGCAATAAATGCTGGCCACGCAGTGACGCCCAATGAATAAAAAAAGCTTCTTCATTTTCTCTGATCTATTCACTTCTACCCTCCGTAGTTTATCAGCTGCCTAAACTGCTTTTTCCTGTCCTCGGGGTTGTGTCTGCCATCTATTCCATATTCCAGTTCCACAATCTTCCCATTTGGGTAGTTCAAACATTAGAAGTGAGAGATGGCAATGAACAGCTAGAGAGATTCACTTGTGCAGATAAGAGAAAAATAACCTATTTGGGAATGGGAATTAGACTCTGTTGAAAGGAGATAGAGAAAAAATGACTTTGTGAGGAGCAGAGGGATGGCTATTGACTCAGGAAGTCCTGATGGAAAGAAACAAAATACATATATGCAGGCACACTTTATAAACCGCCAGAACCATCATGAAAGACATCAAAGAAAATACTGAGCTGAAATATAAATATTAATAGGTGTGTAGCAGTGTGTTTCAAGAAGTGATTGATTTTCCATTCTGCTAATGTTCATAACGCATTCTTCTTTTAACACTTCAAAAGATAACCAATTAAGCTTCCACTTCATCATTGCCATCATCATCAAACAGCTCAGTGTTAATATTTATTTTTGACGTGCATTAGACAGGAAATGGGTGGACCATATGTGAGGCCTGCCTGATGTCATCAGCACAAAACTCTATTGAACAATAAAATCAGTTGCTGTTATACATAGGATCAGCAACATTGATTGACTTTATGACCAAGAAATTCTTGTTTCTACTGGCAATTAATTACTGAAGCAGACAAGGAATTTCCTGGCTTCGAGCCTTGTTCCAAGCGCTGCCAAATCTGGCTGTCTGTTAATAGTATAAATGCCAGCATACTGTTAATATAAAACCAAATCTGCTATAAATATACCAAAATTTCTGTTTTCTCGTCCCATTTCTATAATGTTTGTGAATTTGAAATGGGTGTAAAAAGGCTGAAGTATCTATCGTGAAGGGCTTGGTTGAAAGTTGCATTGATCATTTATCTCAGTTGCTGTTCAGTTACAAGATTTATTTTTGGTCTTCCTTTCTCATAGGAATTTGTAGGTCAGTATAAAGAAGAAAAACAGTGATGCCATGGGAATCATTTAGCACCAGATGCAGACGTCCCTTCTACCACCAGCTGTGAACAAATCCATTCTCACCTATCTAGTGGTGACAAATAAGAAATGCCTTCACAAGCTCAAATAATCTGGGGCATAAGTTCATTAAATACATTTGAGACAGTTCTCTTGAACAATCTATCCTGGAACCAATGAAGGATAATGTTATTTTAGATTTGCATTGTGTATTGAGATAGGAATAATTAGAAATATCAGAGTAGATATTTCTAATTATTCCTATCTCAAGACACAATGCAAATATACTGATTAAAATATGATAGAATTTCAAACTAAGTTTGAGATTGACATGCTTAAATCTGAAAGAAAAGCATTAAATAAAGCCAATTACATAGGTACGAGTTGGGTGAGGTTGATTGGGAAATTGGATCGAAAGGTGAGGATACAACTATTTGAAGAATGAATTGAAAATTCTCCTTGAAAATACATTATATTGAGAAATAGAAATTTCACATGAAAAGTGATTATTTGGTGGTTGGCTAAAGAAGTTAAGGATGGTATTAAGTTGAAAGAAAAGGCTTATAATGTCTTGACGAATACAAGTAAACCAGAGGATTGGAAGCGTTTTTGAAACAAAGGATGAGCAAAAATTGATTTGGAAAAAAAAGTAAAAAATGAATGAGAATAAACTAGCAAGAATTATAAAAGCAGATCTTCCACAAGTATGTAAAGAGGAAGCTAATAGACATTGGCCTGTGAAGAGTGTGACAGGAGAGATTATAGTGGAGAATAACAAAATGGCAGAGATGTTAAACAAATGTGTTGCATTAAGTAGAAGACAAAAAAGCAGACCATAAATAGTGGGGGATCAATAAATGAATGAAAATGAAGAAATTAATTAATATCAGTAAAGGAAGAACACTAGAGAAACTATTGGAACTAAAAGTTAGTAAATCCCTTGTGCTAATGGTCTATGTTCCAGGATTCTAGAAGTGATGGCTGTCCAAAAAAAGTTACGCTGATTGTGATCTTTCAAAATAATTTAGATACTGGAAAATCCCAGTGTATTGGAAGGTGACAAACATAACATCACTATTCAAGAAAGAAACAAGATAGAAAACAGGGAACTACAGCTTCCCTTGATCAGTTGTCATGAAAAATGCTGCTATAAGTTGTTAACAGAGTACTTTAAAAATCATCATTTGTTTAGACAGAATTAATACTATTTTATGAAATAGAAAATGTTGTTTGACATTTGCACAAGTTTTGAGGCTGCAAAAAACAGTAAACAAAAGGGAAACAGTAGATGTGATATATCTGGGTTTCCAAAAGGCACTTGATAACTTGCCATATGAAAGATTATTAGATAAGCACTCAAGACATTTGGGGTAATGTTTTAGCATGTATAGAGGTTTAATTAATGGATGGAAAGCAGACAGCAGGGAAAAACTTAGCATTTTAAATTGGCAAGCTGCAAGTCAGGTACCACAAAATCAATGGGATGAAAATGTTGCCCATTACAATGGTTTATGAAATGTGTTTGGCACAATTTTTCCCAAAAACTCCTAAGTGTGATGATGGCAAGAAACATGGGGTGAACCACGTCACTCTCTTGAATGCTTTCCACATCAAGGCTTTTGACACGGTTAGTGGTGAGTTATGTGTCAGTATTTAGGGCACAGAGCCTGAACACATCAGTGAGTTGGCTGTGGAGAGGTTGGGCACCATTTTGTAGGGCGCCCCATTCTTTGGGAGATCCTCCCCCATCCCACAAACTTTGGGAGCTGCAATGATTGGCAGCATGCAACCACCCTCCTTGCCCCAACAGATAGAACATAGAACATAGAACACTACAGCACAGAACAGGCCCTTCGGCCCCCGATGTTGCGCCGACCAATATAAAAAGCAATGACCCTCCAAACTAAACCATTCCCTTCTCTTCCATATACTTATCAACTAACCTCTTAAACGCCACCAAACTTGGCGCATCTACAACCGCTGCAGGCAGGGCATTCCACTCCCGAACCACCCTTTGGGTAAAGAACCTGCCTCTGATATCCGTCCTATAACTATCACCCCTTAATTTAAAGCTGTGTCCCCTCGTGCTAGCTTTTTCCATCCTAGGAAAAAGGCTATCACTGTCCACCCTATCTAAACCTCTAATCATCTTATATGTTTCGATCAGGTCCCCTCTTAGCCTCCTCCTTTTTAACGAAAACAACCTCAAATCCCTCAGCCTCTCCTCATAAGACCTGCCCTCCATACCAGGCAACATCCTGGTAAACCTCCTCTGTACCCTCTCCAATGCCTCCACATCTTTCTTATAATGTGGGGACCAGAACTGCACACAATACTCCAAGTGCGGCCGCACTAGAGTTTTGTACAGTTGCAACATGACGTTGCGGCTCCGAAATTCAATCCCCCTACCAATAAAAGCTAAGACTCCATATGCCTTCTTAACAACCTTATCGACTTGACTGCCTACTTTCAGGGATCTATGCACATACACACCAAGATCCCTCTGTTCATCAACACTATTAAGAGTCCTACCATTAGCCCTATACTCTACACATTTATTATTCCTGCCAAAGTGCATTACCTCACACTTTTCCACATTAAACTCCATTTGCCACCTCTCGGCCCAGCTCTGCAACTTGTCCAAGTCCCTCTGCAAACTATAACACCCCTCTTCACTATCTACCACTCCACCGACTTTAGTGTCATCTGCAAATTTACTAATCCATCCTTCAATACCCTCATCCAGATCATTTATAAAAATTACAAACAGCAGGGGCCCCAAAACAGACCCCTGAGGTACACCACTTGTCACCGAACTCCACGATGAATATCTCCCATCAACCACCACCCTCTGTCTTCTATCTGCTAGCCAATTCCTAACCCAATTAGCTAAATCACCCTCTATCCCATACATCTGCATTTTCTGCAGAAGTCTTCCATGGGCCACCTTATCAAACGCCTTACTAAAGTCCATATATACCACATCAACCGCCTTACCCCCATCCACCTCTTTAGTCACTTTTTCAAAAAACTCAATGAGGTTAGTAAGGCACGACCTACCCTTCACAAAACCATGCTGACTATCCCCAATCAATTCATTTCTCTCTAAATAACTATAAATCCTATCCCTAATAATTCTCTCCAATACTTTGCCCACAACAGAAGTAAGACTCACTGGCCTATAATTCCCTGGAAGGTCTCTCTTCCCCTTCTTGAACAATGGGACCACATTCGCTATCCTCCAGTCCTCCGGAACCACACCCGTAACCAACGACGACCTGAAGATCAGAGCCAGAGGCTCTGCAGATGGGTGTTCCTGTCACCTATCTTAGCCCCCTCTATAATTCAGCCCTACACGACCCCTCTTCTTATAACCTCCATTATGGCCCCACCCCGGTAGCTCCCTCCTGGTATGCTCCTGGCACACTGGCAGTGCCCAAATATTGCCACCAGAGTGCCTGGTGGCCACTGCAGAGGTATTTAGTAGGTTGACCAGTAGGCATTGCCAGCACTGGCAATGCCCCCAACCACCAGGTGGGCTTTAATGGCCTCCAAACCGCCCCCCCACCCCAGCAAGCCCATTGCACCTGGATCTTACCATTTGCCCAAAGACCAGAGAATTTTGTACACTGAGATTCGACAGGGGTATGTATATTTCCACTTGAAACAAGCCCAGAAGCTCACAAACCATTTCGCACCAGGTGTGAATCAGATTTTTAGCTTTGCACACTATTTTCCCAGCTCACCACGCTGATCGTTGGGCACGGCAAGCTGGTAAAATCGTGCCCGTTAAATTCCATGATGTACAAATAAATGTGGAAATTTGAGTAAAAAAATGCACTTTGCAAAATTAGCACAATTTTGAGCAAGGTTTCTTGATTACTAATAAAGTCCAGGGTGGAAATTCTTCGCTCCTAACTATAAAATCAGATACATTTTCATGGTACTTTTTGTAAAACAGCACTGAGTTTTCAAGACGAACATTTTCTGGCACTTCCTAAAAATGAAGATGTCTATGCATAATGGCCATTACATTTTAAAATCAAAACCTTGGTTATGAAGTATTTTGGACAGTGTGCTATATTCATTTTTTCTAACCGACAAGATGGCCAACATAAAATTCTTGGTTAATATGGGGGTGAAAGAGATAGATAGGAATGTAGGGGTGAGGTTACAATTAGATCAGCCGTGATCTTATTGAATAATGGAGCAGGCTTGAGGGACTGAGCACATTTAACATGAAAAGTAAACAAAATGGATAATAGCGCAGTAAGGTTTTCTCCGAAGGTTGCAATTATATTGATAACTGATTATTTATTTTGGTTGTTATGGGTTAATAATGGTGTAATTATACCATGGTACTTTTCTCTGATTACTATTTTTAGTAACATCATAAACATGCCATTTTAGAATGTTTTTATGTTTTCACAGGAAATAGCAAACATAAGAAATCCTCCCCCTACGTTTGTGATATTGTCAACACATAGCTGCCATGGAAAATCTTTCACATACACAGTGGAGAAAGGTTTGGTCCCCTACATCTAATTTTTTGTGCCTAATTGTCAGAGTCCATGATATTAACACTGCTGCAAAATAGCGAGTCATTAAACTCTGTACATCAGGATGTGAACAAAAATCAGTAAAAAAAAACATGCAAAATCAAAGAGAAGCAAAATTGTCTGAATTTATATATTTCATCCTTTGGGCAGAAATTAAAACCAGCGTGAAGTTCTCCAGGTGCACAGCCAATTTTTCTTTCCAGATTCTCTGGCACTTTACACAGAAAATCGGAGGGGGAGTGGTTTTCACTGTCACGTTGATGGGATGGGGTCTGATAAAACTGGCAATACCAAGTCCACAGAGACCAAGGCACCCCTATCTGCATTGAATCAACAGTTCCTCAGCCACAGCTCCCCATGAAAATGGGAAGCCCCCTGAGTGAACACTGGCACATCCCCCCGCCCAACCTTCCCACACTGGAGACCCCCTAACCTACAGGCACCAGGGCAACACCCCTTCCTTATCCCCCCAAACCCTCCCACACAAGCACCAGGGTAATATCTCTTACCCTTCCCACAAGGACCAGGGTAACGCTTCCCAACAAGAATCTCCCTCAAATAAAGCGAACCCCTCCAATAGAGCTGTCCAGCGGGCCCACCCCTGGCACTGTCCGCTGGCAGTGCCACCTATGGTTTATACTCACAGCAAATGTGGACTTTAAAGTGACATTTTCACAACTGATGCTTGTGTGCAAAATCTATATATTTACTGTTTTAAAGTGTGTTGAGCACTACTGTGTGATTTAACCAAATTAGAACATAGAACAGGCCCTTCGGCCCCCGATGTTGCACCAACCTGTGAAACCAATCTAAAGCCCATCTAACCTACACTATTCCAATATCATCCATATGTTTATTCAGTGACCATTTAAGTGCCCTTAACATTGACAAGTCCACTACCATTGCAGGCAGGGCATTCCATGCCCTTACTAGTCTCTGAATAAAGAACCTAACTCTGACATCTATATCTATCACCCCTCAATTTAAAGCTATGTTGCCTCATGCTACTATCACCGTCTGAGGGAAAAACGTTCACACTGTCTAACCTATCTAATCCTCTGATCATCTTGTGTGCCTCGATTTAAATTAGTCAGGCTGTCATTTTTGTAATATACATCTGTAAGGCCTCACTCTTGGGCCGGGACTTTACTACTTCATCCATCACGGAATCGGCATTGGCAAGGACTCTGGACAGGAATTTCTGGTCTCACCTCAGGGAGGCTTTAAAATCCTGCCCCATGGAGTCCATAAATTTATGATTCTTTTATTGCGATTTATGAGAAATTACACAGGTCACAAAAGTTCTATTATTGAACCCCTGTGACTGATTCAAAACCAACATTATTATGAAATCTAACTTAATTATAAAACATGATAATGCAAGCAGTACATCAATAATGTTACAACAGAAAGCCTTACATACTGTAAGATTTTGATAATTCTATTTTTTAGAATCTGAAACAGATTTGGAATTTATTCTTTAACCACTTTATGTTTAACTTTATGTTAGACAATTAACAGTTAGGGAAGAGGAAGTAAGCCAATCCACAAAATTATAAAAAAATTATTTTATGGTTTTATGACAGAGCTTTTTGTATCTTGAGCTGAAGCTACTGTCTTAATGGCCACACTGACGTATGAGGAACATTTGAGGACTCTGGGTCTGTAGTCATTAGAGTTTAGAAGAGTGAGCGGGAATCTCATTGAACGTTAAATACTGAAAGGCCTGGATAGAATGGAGAGAAAGATTCCAAGAGCACATTCTCAGAATAAAGAGTCAACCCTTTAGAACCGAGATGAGGAGGAATTTCTTGAGTCATAGACCTATGGAATTCATTGTCACAGGAGGCTGTGGAAGCAAGGTCATTGAATATATTTAAAACAGAGATGAATAGGTTCTTGATTGGTAAGGGGATCAAACGGTATGCCCCTCATAAATATTATTTATTCGTACCTTTTAGGTCAAGAATATCTGAGGATCCTTGCGTTAGAAATGAAAAATTCTGACCTTAAGAGTACTTGATTAGAAGGGTTTAAACATCAAACACTAAAACTTACAATACAACCACCAATGGATGATCAATCCTTGTTGTTCATAGGTCCTCACAGATTAGCAAACCACTTCCTCTTGATTACATTAATGAGGTTACATTTTTATACTTTTTTTCAATAGCAGGCAGAATGTTGCATGGACAAAACTTCATTCTCCAGTTGCAATATAAGTGATCCAATGGAGCATCGAGTTCTTTGTTTGAACCATAGAGTTAAAACCCAGCTTGACAATACCCATCATCTCCACAAACTTCTAGAGCTTTGATCAACTATGCTTTTACATCATCATTTCCATCTTGTCTTTGATTTGTAAACTGACTTACAGAGCTTCCCCATTCATAATCAGACACTTATGCTCCAAGGTGCTCATAATAGTTATCCAGGAAAATGTTCCCTGATCTTAACAGTCCATTGGAATCAAATCAAAAGTTCTACCACTATTTTCTATTCTAAGAAGCACATTCTGACTTCACACAGCTTCAAAGTGTGTTCGTCTGTTGCGTTTAGCATTTTTCCTTTAATAATAGACCGTGAATATATTGTTTCCCACCTCAAGCTGAGCAGTTCTTGTTTATCTGTGAAAAAAGTGCCTGCAGTTTTTAGCAGGTTTCTTCACTTTGAAACATCTCTTTTGGCTTTGGAAACAATGCTGGTACATTTGGCCATATTTCTCTACAATGGGCTACAATAAACAGGATTTTGCAATTCATCTAAACTGTCAATGGGCAGAGTTGGACAGTTTCCACAAGTCTCAATTACAAGTTCCAAATTTAGTCAAGAATATTACGGTTATATATATATTGAAGTTCCTTAAATAAACTACTTCTTTAAAAAAATGAAAGACTGGTGCCAATTTCATAAGCACCATGAGAAAACAATTTTCTTTCGTCTAAAAATGCTGAACAATAGAAGTGAAGCCGTGCTGGAACTACATTGTAAATCTAACAGCATCAGAGATAAGTTGGATTAATAAAAATTAAAGTTTATTTTTTAATCACAAGTAAGGCTTACATTAAAATGACAATGAAGTTCCTGTGAAATTGCTCTAGTTTTCCCCTAATGTTTCAGGTGTAAGGAAACAAATTGCACTCATTGCTGCCTTTGACCGTTTCGCTATGTGTTCTTCAGTTTGCATCTTCAATTTTCATTTTCATTATCTTTAGCCTTTAACTTTCTGAAATTTTCAGTGTTTTGAAAGATCAGAGAAGCTGTGGTTATCTTCTTGGTAAAGTAGTTAAGAAAAATAAAAGCAAAATCCTGCAGATGCTGGAATCTGAAACAAAAACAGAAAATGCTGAAAAATGTCAGCAGGTTTGTTTGACAGCATCACTGGAGAGAGAATACAGCTAACATTTTGAGTCTGGTCACTCTTGGATTGAACATGCATATGTTTCTGTAGAAGGGTCACATGGACTTGAAACATTAAGTGTGTTTTTCTCTCCATGGATGCTGCCAGACTTGCTCGAGATAAGAAAAACATTGATGAATATTAACAATCGGAAATCGTTTGACAACGTAAATAAGGAGAAACTGCTTCTGATGGCTGTAGTTGAGAGGTAGGCAACACAGAGTTAAGATAATCGCCAAAAGAGCCAGGGCAACCTGTAGAATTTATTTTTGAATGCAGTGAGTTGTAATCTGAAATGTACAGCCTGAAAGTGATGTAAACAGACTTAACAGTAACATACGTAATTGAACCTATATTTCAAGGAGGGAAATTACAAGGTTGTGGGGAAAGAGCAGGAGAGTGGAATGACTTGGATAGCTTCATCAGGAGTTGACACAGGCATACAGGCAAATAGGATCATGGAATTATAGAATGGTCTTGGCCCATTATGCCCATGCCAGAGTGACCTCTTTCTGCCCTGTATCATTGCATGATTTTATGATATCCAGCTTCTGTGCTAAAAATATCATTCAGCATTAACTGCAATTGTTTTGGGGCGATTCTCATTGTATGATTTGCATGGGAGTGCGTAATGTATGGTTTTAAAGAATGATTTAAAGCAAATTACACCTAAATTAATAATAAATTATTAAAGGGAACATGCAATGTTCTTTCAAAATGTCCTAAACAGGGGAGGGGCCAGGTAACTGCGTTGGCAGGTTTGTGAGCACAATTCTCAAGAGCTGTCAACTCACTTACTTCATTCACCCTGTACCAGTGACTGAAGAATGTGACAAAAGGCGTTGCCCCTGTGCTCCCTGCACAGTTACAGCCAGGAGGCAGCAACATCTGGCCAGTGTGTTCAACAGCAACTACCGCGGCCGCCTGGTTGATTTTCCTCTTCCTCTCCTGCCTTTTGCATCTGTGGAGAGAATTCCACAAATCCAGCCAAAACCAACAACTGAGACCCACTCAGCCTGTGGCTTGGCTGAATGAATGACAGGCGCTGGAGCCAGTAAGAGGTGGAGGGAAGCAGGAGCCGCGGCCAGTGAGAGAGCGCTGAAGGAGGTGGGAGCAGTGCTTTACCCGAGAAGTGGCAGCCAAAACCTACGGGACTGACAGTGGAAGGAGCTGGAACTGAGTGGCTGAAATCGTGGCAAACTTGGACTTGAGACAGAGATGGTAAGTCTGCCCAGAAATTGAAGGAGAGCAAACAACATCAGCAGCAAAGTAAAAAAAAAGCAGAGACGTTTCCCTCCCCCCCACCCCCACCTTTCTCTTGCATATAAAGGTTTTCTGGAAAATTAATTAAACAAACCCACCCCTTACAAAAAAAATCGGCTGAGATTTTGCCGACATTCCGGGGAGCTTGCTGCAGATGAGAGTCCATGTGGGGAAAGGAAGGGCGGCTTGAATGCGGAGTTTGCTGAGGTGGGATTGCAAGAGAGACAAATCACAATAGTGTTCAAACTGTCTCTATTGTTCGGCTTTGGAAAGTCAAAGCGTTGCTATGGTTCGGGTACATTAGAAGTTGGCATTTACCCAGAGGAAGCGGCTTGTCAGTGCAGGAGGAAGGACGAGTCTTGATTCTGCATCATTCCTTTATTCCCTCTTCTTTCCAGTGCTGCTGACCACCGGGACCCCCAAATGTATAGGGGCGATTTTAAAACGGAACTTTTCCATTGTGTTGCTTTACAGCGGTTACCAAAAGAACTGAGAGCATCCACCAGCTTTTCTTTCCAACTTTCCCAGCCTCCTGTACTGTATATGTTTTTTTCAATGCAATGGAAGTTTCTGCTATCTGAAACTCCCCTAGTATTTCAAACTGCAAGAGCCAAACTGGGCCTACAAGTGAATAGCCTTCAGCTAAACGATGCAGTTTCGTTTAATTCGGTTGCTCAAGTGGGCATCATTGCTGCGATTTTTTTTTAACGGTAGAGCCTTCTCTTCTTTCTATCAAAATAATCAGCAAAGCTTTCTGAGCCCATGCTGCAGATTATGTACAAAGCAAGTGTCCTATAACATAAACCGTTCTGATGCTTTCAAGGCCATTGCATATAAGAGATAATGGGCTAAACTTTATTTTGGATATTTGCAGGACGCAGTCATGTCGAGGTACAAATTCTTCCATATTTTGAAGTAATCCCATTGCAGCTTCTGTCTTCACAACTGGTTTTCTTGGTGTTTTAACTATCCATTGTAAAGTGATTTAGAATTTCAAATGCTGGGTACGTTTGGGTTTGAACTTTCTGGGCTAATGTTTAAGGATCGTGTTCCTTCATTCACCTGCTAGACTTACACCAAGTTGAACAAGTGAGGTTACACTAATAATGTTGTTCTATTGGAAAACACTCTTAACTCCTCGGTAATAACAGTAGCTATAAGTTGTTTTGTAATATTGTGTTCCAATGGATGCATATAATGATAAAGTACTCTCTGAGATAATGAATTACCTAGATCAGTGCCTTTTGTCACACACTGTCATATTCACAATAATTATGAGAATTGCTTTTGCTTGAGCCACAACTTTGATCTCTGAAACCCTATGTGCCACAGTGAATTAGGAGCTTGAATATGTTCTTGTAGAATGTGGAATGCTTGTTCTTGGCATGGCACCGTGCCATTTTGCTGATGAGTTGCCAAGTATAGACCAAGAGTCCCTTTGCAGGACAGGAAAAGAAATCTGAATGGTTTAGCATTCTGGGTCACATTGGCACATCTCCTAAGAGGAGATTATGGACTGTTTATGCCTTCGTAGGAGCTCTTCCATCTGCCCTCTCAATTGAAGTGTGATTGATGAAATGTGTGAGGCCAAAAATGAAGAAAACATCTTTTTCAAATACTGTTTTTTTGAATTAATTTTCAGCTTGTGTTTTGGATGATTGTTTGAAATCATTTTGTATGCTATTTTATGTTCTGTGTACAAGAGTAGATAGATGCTTTCTCCCAAGCTACTGCTCTGGAACCACCTCTGACAAGGTGCTTGATGTAGGGACAAGTTGGCAGTTACTATGCACTGAAAACAGGAGCAGGCCATTTGGCCCTTCTCCTCAAACATACTCTTCCATTTTGTAGGATTATGGATGATCTGATTATGTCTTCAAAGCCATTTTCCTGCTTACCCCTGTAATCTTTGATTAGTTATAGCCAAAAATCTATCTAGCTTTGTCTTAACAGTTGTCCCTTCAAATAACCTATCATGGGATTAATGCTGGGTTCTTGCTGGCTTCTCATTTTCCATTGCTTGTAAATTTGAGATCGTTCATAACTATGTTATCCAATTTCTAACTAGCAGTATTTGTTCCATTAACCCATTTTCTCCTACGCTCATGGATCTACATTGATCTCCATTTGAGTCATGTATTGATTTTAAAATTGTCATGCTATCTGCAGCCTTTGAATGATTGATCACATCATTTCTCCATTGTGCCGAGCTTTTTATTCTTATCCATCAGATTACAGCTAGAGTATCACTTACCATTGCCTTCTCCTGCACTGATACCTCTGATATCTAGGAAGGATCAATGCCAGGTCCCCTCTTGTTCCTTCTCTTTTTGCTACCCATCAGCAACTTCATCTGAAAATGCTGCATTAGTTTTCATCTGCCCTTCATGACAACCAGCTCTACTTTACCACAACCTCTCTCCATTCTTCAACTGTTGCTAAATCATCATCACATTTATCTGACAAACAAGATGAGCAGAAATTTTCTCTAAATAATTATTGGGAAGATTGAAATCATTTCCTTTATTCTCTACTCTAAACTCTGTTTCTTGAGACTCCATTCTTCTCCCTGACTACAGTCAAAAGGTAAACCAGATCATTTGAAAACATGGTGCCATATTTGAAGCAGAGCTGAGCTTCCCACCATATCCATGCCATTATCAAGATTGTCTATTTCCATCTCTGCAACATTGCCTGTCTTTGCGCTGTCTAAGCTCACTTTCTGCTAAAACCCTAATTCATGCCTTTGTTATCACTATTTAAATATTCTAATGAGCTCCGAACTGATCTCCCACTTTCTATCATCTATACCATAGATTAGCCAAAGCTCTGCTGCCTGCTGTTAGAATGTAACCGGTGACAACTTTGATTGGATGCAATGTGACCAATGGGAATAAATGTAATGGTCAGCTGACCCATAAAACATGGATCAGCTGATTTACTATAAATAAGGTACTATGTAGACTTGAGGGGAGTTTGGAGTGGCCCAAGATTGGAGTAATGATGTTTCTTTATTATATCCTTCATTTGATTTATAAGTTGGAGTAAGTTTTGCTGTATTTCCATTAGTTGCATTTTGAAGAGTTTCTCCTGAAGAAACAGTCCTAATTTGCACCAAGTTCTGTTTACCATCTTGCTTGCTGACCTATGTTAACTCCCAGTCAAGCAGTACTTTGATATTAAAATTCTCTTGTCCCTCCATGTCCCTCTCTATTCCTGTAATCTGTTCTAATCAACAACCCTCTGAAGTACCTGTGCTCATCAAATTCTAACCTCGTGAGCATCTCATTTTAATTGCTCCACCCTTCCTTCAAGTTCCCTTGCTCCCAAGTTCTGGAATTCCTTTCATAAACCTAATTACCTTGCTTTCTTCCTTTACAATACCGCTTGAAATCTATCTCTTTGACCAAGCTTTTGAACACCTGGCCTGATGTCACCTTATGTAGCTTGTGTCTAGTTTTCTTTTGTAACACTTGTTAAAAGTGCCTTGAAATATTTCATTATGTTAATGGCACAGTACAAGGTCATTTTCAAATCCCACCATGGCCTCCACCTTCAATATTTAATCTCCTTCAATACTCTGCAATACCTGTGCTCTTTTAATTCTGGTTTTTTAAGCATTCCTAATTTTATTCACTCCATTGTTGACAGTTGTTTTGGAATTATTTTCCTGAATCTCTCTTTGCTCCTGGATGCTTTTGAACCAAGCTATTGATAATCTGAACTAATAGCTCCAAATATGGTTCAGTGTCAGAAAGGTGAGACATCATGTGAAGTGCCTTGGGAAGTTTTGCTGCGTTAAAGGTACCATATCAATATAGATTGTCATTGTCATCATCAGTGCTTACAGCTCCTCTACTCTCTGATATGGTGAGCCCAGTCAGATTAAGAAATTATATATTCTCACTATGCTGCTGCTACTTTATTTTTTTAAAAAATGTACCTATTCCTTCAACCCTGTCTGCCATCATGGCTGAAGGGATGGTTAAAGGTTTTTTTAACCTCTTCTTTTAAAGATGGAAATTATTATTATAGTATTGGCTCCTTGAGTTAATGGATATGATGAAGATAGTGAACTCAGTAGACTGATAGAGAGATTTGTGATTTGTCGTAGCCTACTGGGAAACAATTTAGAATGTGTGTGAATTATTTTCTCCATAAACGTACATTTTATGTGTAATGCATTTGAAATGCAGAAGTTTTTTTAAAAACCTTCACTACGTTGCAATTAAGAGGTTTGTGAGATTACTACAATTTGGGAAGACGGATCAGCAGAACAGAGTTTATTGCTGATCATGGATTTAAGAAGCTTTTGGAAAACTGAGAAACGTCTCTGAAGGCAGTCACTCGAATTTCCTACTCAGTAAAGCAGCAATATAGAAATTCATTGGAAGCTGTGAGCAAGTGTTGATTATTTGCTACAAGGACTATAATTTTGTGGGGAATGCGATAAGTAGTTTAATGTACGCATAGCTTACAAAATGTAGATAATGTATAGTCAGTAGTGCTTTTAGCTATTTGTTACAGTAGAAGGATTTAAATGAGAAATCTTGTTGGGTCACTCTTTCAGCTATCAAATGGAAGTTCAAATCTCTTTCTGAAAAATATTGGTCTCTGCATGAATTGTAACAAGTAGTCTTCATACTCTTGATTATATTGGCTTTGATTAATTTCCTAGTCTTCATGGATTCAACGATGCCTGTCCTTGCTGTGAGATCCAAGTAAACTTTTGATAAAATGCCAGTGAATGAAAATGGAACTTCATCTGTTAATTGTTGTAAGTTTGTACCTTCATAAAACAAATAGTCAAAACTCACTGACTGAACCAAATAAGAAGTGTTCAACTTTGTAAGAATACTTTGACTATATTTTTAAATACACACACTTCAGTAATAGAAAAATGAATGATTTCCAAGATCTTTGGGCATCCCAAAATGCTTTATGGTCCGTTAAAATAGAGTGTTTTCTCTTGTGAGAGAATCTAGAACTAGGGATCACTGTTTAATAATAAGGGGTTGATTATTTAAAACAGAGATGAAGATAATTTTTTTCTCAGACTTATGAGCCTTTGGAACTCCCTCCTTCTAAAGGCAGTGGAAGCAGAGTATCGAACATTTTCAAGGCAACAGTAGATAGATTCTTGATAATCAAGAGGTGAAAGGTTAACAAGGATAAATGGGAGATTATAGTCCGATTAACCATGATCTTATTGAATAGTGGAACAAGCTCAAAGGATTGAGTGCCCTACTCCTGCTCCAAATTCATATGCTATATATTTCTGAAGTCTAGTCACTGTTTTCATTTGAAAAGTAACAAATTTGAGCACAGAGTCCAAAGTCAGCATTGTGATAAAGACCAAGTAATCAGTTTTAGTAAGTAGGCTGAGGCATAACTATTAGCTAAGACACTTGTGAACTGCCCTTATTTGCAGTAGTACCATGAGCTTTTTTATGTATGGCATGACCAGGCCTCAGAAGGTGCCCCTGATAGCGAGGTGCTCCCTATGTACAGCATTGGAATGTCAGCTTGGGTTATTTGCTTGTGATTCTAGCATAGTACTGAAACTCCTGGATCTGAGACGGTTAGCCAGGGCTCACATCCAACAATGTCAATCTGACTGGTTGTTTCTCTTTTTTAATTCATGCACAGGATGTGTGCATTCATTGGCAAGATTAGCACTTTAATGCCAATTCCCAATTGCTATTGAAAGATGGTGAACTGCCACTTTCACTGTGTGGTGAAGTTACTCCAACATTTCTTTTAGGTCGGCCTAACAGTGTTAAAGCAATGGTGATCTATTGCCAATTCAGGTTGGTGTGACCTGGATGGGAATTTGTAAGTGTTAGCATTCCCATGTGACCTTTTTGTAATAGAAGTTACAGGTTTCAAAGGTGCTTTTGAAGGTGAGTTGGTACAGGGCATTTTATAGGTGGGACATATTGCAGGCACTGTGTTGAGGGTAGAAGGAGTGAATGTTTAAAAATGGTTGACTGGGTGCCTATGAAGAACACTTTGTCCTAGAGGGCATTAAACTTCTTTTGGCACCGTGTTCATTCAGAAAAGTAGAGCAAGTCCATCACACTACTGACTCGTGCCTTTCAGATGATGGACATACTTTGGTGAATTGGGAGATGGGTCACTTGGCACTAACATCCAGTTGCTCACTGGGTTTAGTAACCACAATATTTGTATGTTTGGTCAATGGTGAGTGACATTCAATGGTGAATGTTGATGCTGAGGGTTTTAGCAATGGTAATACTAATGAATATTAAAGGAGATGGTTAGATTCTGTCTTGAAGTTGTTCGTTGCCTGACTCTTGTGTGGTGCGAATGTTACTTGCCACTCAACAGCCTCTGCCTCGCAGTTGTTCAAGTCTTGCTGCATGTTGCCAACTACTTCATTATCTGGATCACTATCGATGGAGTTGAACTTTGTGTGAACATCAGTGAATATCCCCTTGAAGAAAGTCATTGATAAAACAGCTGAAGACGGCTGAGCTTAAAACATTAAACTGAAGGAATCCAGCAGTGATGTCCTGGGACTGTGTTGATTGGCTTCCAACAACTGCAACTATCTTCCTTTGTGCTAGGTATGACTCCAATCTATTATAATTTTACCCCCAATTCCCACTGAGTTAATTTTGCCAGATTCCTTATTCCACACTTGGTTGGATGTTGCCTTGATGTCGAGGGCAGTGACTGTCCACTCACTTTTGGATTTCAGCCTTTTGTCCATGTTTGTATCAAGGCTGTAATTAGACCTGTAGCCAAGTGGCCCTGGCAGAACTCAAACTAAGCAACAGTGAATAGATTATTGCAAGTGCCTTCTCCCATGAGATTTTCTAATTGTAGTCTGATTTACTAGAAAACTAATTTTATTTTGCTGGAAGAAAGTTACCATGACTTCCTGGACTTTGAATATTACTCCCCAAGCCCAGTAGATTTATTTATTCTATTCATTCAAGGGATGCGAGCTTCGTTGGCGAGGCCATGCCCATCCTTAATTACTCATGAGAAGGTGATGGTGAGCCACCTTCTGGAACCACTGCAGAAATAATCATAGAATCGTAGAACCCTACAATGCAGAAGGAGGCCCTTTGGCCATCGAGTCTGCACCGACCTCAGTCCCACCCCAGCTCTACCCCCATATTTTATCCACTAATCCCTCTAACATAAGCATTCCAGGATACTAAGGGCAATTTTAGCATGGCCAATCAACCTAACCTGCATATCTTTGGACTGTGGGAGGAAACTGGAGCACCCATAGGAAACCATGCAGACACCGGGAGAATGTGCAAACAGACAGTGACCCAAGCTGGGAATTCAACCCAGGTCCCTAGAGCTGTGAAGCAGTAGTGCTAACCACAGTGCTATCGTGCCGTACAGAGTACAGATTTGATTATTTATTTCTCTTTTCAACCAATAAATATCGAAACTGACAAGATTGTTTCAAAATTTCAGTCCAAGAACGTGGGCCACTGATATTTTCTATTAATTGTGGCTATTGTGTAACTGGATTTGAAAGGACCACCACCAACTGAAGCAGTGAAGCAAGAACAATGAATTTTCATCACAATACGTGAAATATAAGCTCGAATTCAACGGTTCTAATGACCTCAGAACTGTCAATGTACACCTTTTATCACTCTGAAACCAACTCCTCCTGTTGTGCTGAATTTTCAGGAAGGAGCAGTGGTACAGCCATGCATTGAAAATAGTGCTGCCAGAAGGTGTTACTGGATTTTGAAGTTACCTTAGTGCAGTGTAATTTTTAAAGGCCAGGCAACAGGGGAAGAGCCAGGAATCTGAATGGCTTTCATTAACTTTAATTTAATTCAAGGAGCTTAATAGAATCCTCCAGGCCAGAAAGAGACCATTCAGCCCATCGAATCTGCACCGACCACATCCCACCAGGCCTATTCCCGTAACCCCATTTATTTACTCTGTTCATCCCACTGACAGAGTTAATTTAACATAACCAATCAACCTAATCCGCACATCTTTGAACAATGGAAGGAAACTGGAGCACCCAGAGGACAGTAAGAAGTCTGATAATACCAGGTTTAAGTCCAACCAATTTACTTGATAGTAAACTCACACAAGCTTTCGAGGCTCGGCTCTTCGTCAGATGAATGAGGTGTTCCCAGAAGAAACCAGAGCACACATGGGGAGAATGTGCGAACTCCACACAGACAGTGAGTCGAGGTCAGAATTGAACCTGGGTCACTGGCATTGTGAGGCAGCAGTGTTAGCCACTGTGCACCCTAAATAGGCTGGGGTGGCTGTTTTTCAAATGAGAAATTGCCAAAGATGGACAGGCTGATGCATGTGTCTCACAACACCAGCTTAAAGTCTAACAGGTTTATTTGGTAGCAAAAAGCACTAGCTTTTAGAATGTTGCTCCTTCATCAGGTAAATGGGAGTTCTGTGTTAGTGCACAGCTTTTGGCTTCAAGCAAGCCAGCTGAAAAATTTTCCCTTAATATCAGAAAATATTTTGCTGCTGGAGATTTTGCTATGAGACCAGGCACACTGATGATTTGGCTGGTTTGCTGAGCAGTAAGACTGAATGCCTGCCTAATTTCTTGTGCATGGCAGTGACAGGATCTGTATTGGATGCCAGCTGCTCTTGCTTCAACTGGCATTTCTGAGCTCTCCCCAGAGCTGGGTGCTCAGCTTCCCTCCAGCCTATTAAGGCATTGTTATCAGCATTTGGTGATTGTGTTCCTCACATACAGAATCACACACAGTGGCATGAGACCAGGACTGGAAGTAATGTGAGAGTCTAATTCCCAATCCAAATTTGAAAATCAAGCCCCACATATGTGCAGACTTATTCAGAAGTTGACGTCAGTGATTCTGTATGTCTCCGAACTTACCTTCTTATGCTATTAGTTTAGCTGTAAAAACCCTTGAAAAAGTTACACTTTGGTTATAATTTAGTTTATAGCTGCAGACTTAGTTCTGAATATTGCTGAAAACCCACTATGGTCCTGGGAAGCTAATTTTATCTTTGGGAAATGTTCAATTTTCTCTTTATGATAGAATAATTTTTAAAATGAATCTTAAAGTTGATATTTCAGCTTTTTCATGGATTTCCCAATATTTATTTTGCTCTTGATAATTCAGTTTTGATTAAATTTTACTATCAGTGAATTTTACTTCCTGGTTTGCTGTCTGTGAGAATACTTCAGCATGATTGGCTCCTTAATGACATTGCTGCTGCTGCTGCTGGGTGCCTGAAGGTTCCTTGCCTTGACAGCAGATTTAACCCGATGTCAGGAAAAGGGAAATGCATGCCATGGGAATGATTTCATCTTTGTGGACAGCTTTCTTTGAGGTCAGTGACAACACTGTCTCTTGGTCACTAACTGTAAAATCTGGACCATTGCATGTGGTGAAATCAATTCTCTATATTAATTTACAAATGTTTTGTATCATTAGAAATATCATTAGAGTTAATTCACAGAGCCACACAAAACATGTAGTTTTTAATAGCAAGCCACTAACTCAAATAAGACAGTTTAGGTGCTAGGTTTTGGTTAAGGTTTGAGTGTGTGGTTTGCAGATAATTAGTGGGACTTTTAATTCATTCTTCAAGGGCCACTATGTGTCATTGCAAACATCTTATGAAACTATTAAATGTTGCCCACATTATTCATAGAAACATTTTGGCAGGTCAAAATACAACACAAAACAGGCGCTTTGGTCCACAAGTTGCGCCGAGCATGTCCCTATCTACTAGGCTTATTATAATCCCATATCTTACTAAGTTCCATGTACTTATCCAAAAATTTCTAAAAAGACCTATCAAATCCGTCTCCACCACCACTGCCGACAGTCGATTCTATGCACCCACCATCCTCTGAGTGAAAAATTTACTCCTGAGATCTCCTTTGTAGCTACTCCCCAGCACCTTTAAACCTGTGTCCTCTTGTAGCAGCCATTTCAGCCCTGGGAAAAAGCCTCTGAGCATTCACTCGATCAATACCTTTCAACATCTTATACACCTCTATCAAGTTACCCCTCATCCTTCGTCTCTCTGAGGAGAAAAGACTGAGCTCCCTCAACCTATCCTCATAAGGCATGTCACCCAATCCAGGCAACATCCTTGTAAATCTCCTCTGCACCCTTTCTATGGCTTCCACATCCTTCCTGTAATGAGGGGATGAGAACTGAACACAGTACTCCAACTGGGATCTCACCAAGGTCTTATACAGCTGCAGCATTATCTCCAGACTCCTAAACTCAATTCCTTGATTGATGAAGGCCAGTACACCATACGCCTTCTTAACCACAGCCTCTATCTGCGAAGCTGCTTTGAGCATCA
This sequence comes from Sphyrna mokarran, assembly GCA_024679065.1. NCBI lineage: Eukaryota > Metazoa > Chordata > Chondrichthyes > Carcharhiniformes > Carcharhinidae > Sphyrna > Sphyrna mokarran. Next base: position 103,526,523 of record JAGIQG010000005.1, read on the forward strand.
TATGAATCCGGACTCCAAGATCCTTCTGATCTTCCACACTGCTAAGAGTCTTATCCTTAATATTATATTCTGTCATCCTATTTGACCTGCCACAATGAATCACCACACACTTATCTGGGTTGAACTCCATTTGCTACTTCTCTGCCCAGTTTTGCATCCTATCAATGTCTCACTGTAACTGCTGACATCTCTTCACAATATCCACAACACCTCCAAGCTTTGTGTCATCGGCAAACTTACCAACTCATCCAGGTCATTTATAAAAATCACAAAGAGCAAGGGTCCCAGAACAGATCCCTCGGGTACTCCACTGGTGACTGACCTCCATGCAGAAAAAAACACATTTACAACCACTCTCTGCCTTCTGTGGGCAAGCCAGTTCTGAATTCACAAAGCAATGTCCCCTTGGATCCTGTGCCCCCTCACTTTCTCAATAAGCCTTGCATGGGGTATACCCCTCCATTCCCATTCTGTTCATGTGCCCATCTAAGTATTTCTTAAATATCTCCAGAGTGCCTGCCTCCACCACTTTACTTGGCAACGCATTCCATACCCCCACCATCCTCTGTGAAAAAACTCCCTCTAGCATCCAAATTATACCTTACCCCCCTCACCCTAAGCCCATGACCCCTCGGTGCTATTCGAGTCTGTCCTAGGAAAAAGCTTAACCCTGTTTACTCTATTTTACATAGAAAACACTATATCAGTGTATATGCAAGCTGTTGTAATTGCCAAATATGGAAAACCATTCATTGTTTTAATCTAAAAATATGGCTTTAATTGCCTGCAAATTCCTCTGGCTTGTTCCTATGAGCAATGGCTGATGTGTTTGCTAAAATCTTATTGTGGTTATCAATAACTGTTCCAAAAATTACAATGGCATGCTTTGAAAAAACAGCTACTTTGTATAAATCATGTTATTTTTTAATTTGTGGAATGTGGGTGTTGCTGTCAATGCTGAACCATCCCTTCCTTCACAGCTCATAAAGAAGCATTATCAACATATTCATCCTTGACACGGAATTATTTGACACAAGTGTTTTTTTGGCCTGATAATTTGTTACATAGTAGGCAAGAATGTGCAGCATATGTATAATTCATGTTGTCATGACCATGTGAGGGGGGGAAAAAAGACTCCCTTTTCACTCCAAGTCTGATTATTATAGACTTTTTGAGAATTTATAAGGATGAAGGCTTTTCTCTCAATATCTGTGCTTTACTATTTATTTATGTGCTGATTGTAAAGAAACTAGTCAGGCAAGCTTTCTTGAGTTCAAAACTTACCCAGGGAAAGATATATAAAAACATTTAAAAAGATGAATTTATGCCTAATCTTCTCACACGTGCACACACACAAGCATGCCGAATTACCAGACATACAGTAAGGAGTTATTTTCTTAGGCAAACTAAAGTTGAATACTAAAAGGTTATGAGTCACTTACTGTAGCCTGTGGCTGCGGCAGGTTTTTAATCCACATTGATCTCGACATTCCAGGAATGGAAGCGCATGTAGAACTACAATTGCCAGGGATAATTTCTTTTGAATAATACAGCTTTGCCAGAAGTTGATGATTTTTGCACGTGGTTCCTTTCGATGGTGATTCAGTATCATTGTTCTAGGTTTTTAACTTTAATACTGATGAAGTTTTGAACTTTGGAAAGGAGAGGAAGAAGTTTGTTACTATTTCATTAGCAGGATTTTTCCAGACTACTAGAGCTTTTGTGCTGTATTAAAAAGCATTTCAGAAATGGTTCAGGCCTTATCCCCATATCTCTACATATTTAACCACTAATCCCTCGAATCAATGCATCTCATGACTCTAAGGGGAAATTTTTAGCATGGCTAATCGACGTAACCTGCACATCTTTGGACTGTGGGAGGAAACTGGAGCACCCAGAGGAAACCCACGCAGACATGAGGAGAATGTGCAAACTTCACACAGACAGTGACCCAAGCTGGGAATCAAACCCAGGTCCCTGGAGCTCTGAAGCAGCAGTGCTAACCACTGTGCTACCGTGCTGCCCAATCATGTGACTTCCCTCCCCATAATAATTTCAAAAGGACTTCCTTAGTCGAATTGACTGTTGTTATTGTTCTAACCTGTTAACATCTCAGTCATTAACTTCATTATTCATCTCAATGAAATAGGAAGAGCACCTTTCCATGTAGTTATAGTCTAAGTAAACTTTCTGGGAGCGGAGAGAGCCCTGCCTGCCATGGGAATCATAGTGGGCAAGAGACAGACCATGCAAATATCCATTGACATCAGGTGGATTTTCCAGTTTTGGGGTGAGCGTGGATGGAATATCCTGCCCTCAGTCTCATAGAAATGCAAATATGAGGTCCAATACAGTTTTAGTAAAATCTTTGAAGTAGTACATGGCACCAGCAGATGTGAAATCCCACAGAAGGATGGTATGGCATGTCTGAATTGTAAACCAATCAACTTCAATATCAGACAGCAGGTGAGTTGTGGCATCCATCTTAAATTGGTGTATTTTCTTGCTTTGTTTAAAGCTAACTTTCTAAATGTAATGTATGTTTGATCAGCTGATGAAATTACTTTGACGTCATTCGCTCATAAGTCACATCATTGTGACACTATGTAGTTGAATATGACACTGAGAATACAGAGATATACTTTAAGGATTTTAATCCCACAGTAGAGTTTTTTGCCACATAAATCCGAACTAAAATGCTTCAGTATCAATATTGATGCCCTATGAAATAAATTAGCATTCATATTGAAAATGGCATAAAACTATTAATTGAAAGTTCGTAACATTTGTAAGATCTACAATTAAGTTATAAATTTGACAATATCAATTCTGATTTCAAAGATGACAGTTGGTTTTGTATGTTTGAGTTATTGTTTTATTTATAAATAGTGTTTTATTTATTTTTAATTATTCTCAGTTCTGTTTGAGGGGGGACTGAAGAAAGAAACCATTTCATAGGCAGCAGCTGAGTGATTTGCCATAAAACCACAGTTTACTGATTTAAAAGAAAATCCATAATATTGTTAGTAATGGGGAGGGGGGGGGATGGGGAATACCTCATACCTGACAATTGAGGCAGCTCGAGCTTAGTAAAGGATTTCACAAAGATGCCAGGAATTCCTCTGGATCAGCATCTGCAAATCACAAATGAAAATTCCTGGCTGGATGAGGTTTTGTTGTGTATTTTCTGACCTCCACTTCATCTGAGTTTCTTTTATTTATTTTTGACTTCATGGTGCAAAATTTGATCTACCACAATATGTCTCAATGCTATGAGGGTGAGAGTTCTTAACATGCATACTTCTGCTACTCTGCAATAAAGATGCAAAGTGCTGAAACTACTCAGCAGGTTGGCAGCATCAGTGAGGGGAGAAAAACAGGGCTAATATTTTAAGTCAGGTATGAAGAAGGTATTGTTCGGAAGAATCTCTGCTTCTACTACCGTGCTGCCCTATTCTGTCCCACAGAGGCACTCAAATTCATAAATAGATTATTTTACTGTCTTAAGTATAAACCAAAGCACCTCCTTTAGAAAGCAGATGCAATCATTTTGTTCTGAACATGTTTTCCCACCAGCATGTGGAGAATCTGGTAAAAGAGGGGGCAGGCCTTCATCTGTACCCTGTTAATGTAATGCAAATGAGGTTCATGCCAGCTTTTGATTGGTTTTCCAACACTAGCAGAAGAATTTGCTGTCTGGTCACACTGGTTAAATATGGACTTCTTTCCATGTTCTTCAGGTGCTCAGATTTTCCCCCACAGTCCGAAAGACGTGCTGGTTAGGTGCATCGGTCAAGCTAAATTCTCCCTCAGGTGCCGAAGTGTGATGATTGGGTTTTTACGGTAACTTCAATCAGTGTTAGTGTAAATCTATTTGTGACACTAATAAATAAACTTTAACTTTTAAAACTTAAGATGTTGAGAATGTGTTAATTTAAATTTGGAGTATTGTAATTTAAAACCTCTCCATACCTGCTGTGGTTTAACAAAATAGTGGGTTGGCTTGGAATTTTGCTTTATCGTTTCATTGTCTTAAAATTGAAACAGTACACCTTAGAAACATGTTTTGTTTGACTTCCTGATGAGTGTGACAATTAAATAAATTTCATTGCCAGTAACTAGAGCAAAATTTACATGTTTAGTTTGGAAATTCGGCAAGATGGGCTTTTCACAATGACCTGTGCTTTCTGAAGGAAATGCATTGATTTATACCTTTTAAGGCAATAAAATATATAATCTACTTGTGTTTGTGGACATCTGTGGGCTATCTTTGTGGGATAAAATAGGGCAGCATGGTGGCACTGTGGTTAGCAATGCTGACTCAGCAGCTACTTAAAGTAGCATTGTTGCCTTGAGTGGTTAAATCTCGTGGGATTCAGAGTGACGTATCTAAATGGATACAAAATTGGCTTCTTGACAGAAACCAGAGGGTAGTTGTAGAGAATTGTTTTCCAAACTGGAAGCCTGTGACCAGCAGTGTGCCTCAGGGATCAGTGCTGTGCCCACTGTTATTTGTCATTTATATCAATGATTTGAATGAGAATATAGGGGACGTGATGAGTAAGTTTGCAGATGACACCAAGATTGGTGGCATAATGGACAGTGAAGGAAGGTTACCTGCAATTGCAGCGGGATCTTGATCAGTTGGGCCAGTGGACTGATGAATGACAGAAGGAGTTTAATTTAGACAAATGCAAGGTGATGCACTTTGGTAGATTGAACCAGGACAGGACTTACTTAGTTAATGGTAGGGCATTGGGGAAAGTGACAGAACAAAGATCTCGGGATACATGTTCAGAGCTCCATGAAAGCGGGATCACAGGTGGACAGTGGTGAGGAAGATATTCGACATGTTTGGTTTCATCGGTCAGAATATTGAATACAGGAGTTGGATCGTCTTGTTGAAGTTGTATAAGACATTGATAAGGCCACATTTGGAATACTGTGTGCAATTCTAGTCACCCTATTATAGTAAGGATATTATGAAACTAGAAAGAGTACCGAAAAGATTTACTAGGATGCTCCCAGGACTTGATGGATTGAGTTATAAGGAGAGGCTGAATAGACTGGGACTTTTTTCTCTGGAGTGTAGGAGGCTGAGGGGTGACCTTATTGAGGTCTATAAAATAATGAGGGGCATAAACAAGGTAGATAGTCAATATCTTTTCCCAAAGGTAAGAGTTTCCAAAACTAGATCAGGGAATGCAATTCCACCTGCATTCCACCTGTTTGGGCTGGACGATTATAACGTTTTCCTCATTCTCCCAATATATAATGCTCTCTCTCTCTTGCGTTCTCTCTCTCCTTTGCACATATTCTTCAAAATTCTCTCTCTCTCGTGTTTGCTCTCTCGCGGTCTCTTGCTTGCCCGCTCTCGCTTGCGTGCTCTCTCTCTTACGCTCTCTCACTCCCGTGCTTTCTCTCCTTCTCGTGCTCCTTCCCTCATATTCGCGCACGTGCTCTTTCTCTCTCCCACACTCTTTCTCTCTGACCCTCGTGCTCTCTGGCATCTCTCTTGTGTTCTCTCCATTGCGTGTCCTGTCTCACTTGTGCTCTCTCGTGGTGCTCTCGCATGTGCTTTCTGTGTGTGCTCTCTCTCTGTCTCGCTCGATCTCTCATGCTCTCTCTCTTGCACACTGTCTCGTGCATTCTTTCATATGCTCTCTCATTCTCGCGCATGCTCTCTCTCTCTCGCGCATGCTCTCTCTCTCCTCTTGCCCACTCTCTTTCTCTCCATTTTCTGTTCTCTCTCTATCTTGCTGGGACATATTCTTTCGCTCTGTCGGGGGGGTCCGAGTAAGGATGCAAAGGCTTATCATCAGACACAATTATTGTGACTTTATATCTCTCTCCATTTTGCATTTTACTTTAAATTAATGGACCTGTTTAAAACATTGCCATTTTATAAAACATTGCACTCATACCACAGTTTAGTGTGACGTTCCTGGAAATCTCTTACAATAATGTCAAGACAGCTGACTAGTTGTCAACCTATGCTTATTACATGTAAATAATGGTATAATTTCTTTGAGGAATATTGAGAGGAAAACAGCACGTTGGTTCATTTTTAAAAACAACTTTTGGTGAACTCCATATTCCAAGGTTTTGTCTTCTCTCCTGCATTCTGCCCTTGAAAGGGGGGTGGGGGAATAATTCCTTATTAAAATCTGTCATTCTGTACGTGTCATGCGCAGTACTTCAATGTATTCCAATAAAATACAGCCAGAAAATCTCAAGGGAAATTATTCAAAATTAAGTTTAAAATAGATCAAATCTTGTTATCAAACTGAGCCGAATTTTGCAATAAAAGCACTGAAATTATTCACAATCAATCTCATTGGCTTGAAGGGAGAGTTACTGCGTTGAATGAATGATCTTGAGTAACCTTAATGGTCGTTTCCCAAGCATGACTTTCCCTGTACCTCAGTCAGATGCAAGTCATGTTGTGTCTGTTTGTTCAGCTAATTCTTGTAATGGTTGAAAAATGTGCAGTTATCCTGATGAGATAGGAGTAACTGAAAAGGATACACCTTAACGGAACCCTTAATGGTTAAGGGAAACCCTTAAGGGTTTCCAACCCTTTAATGGAAAGTGTTGCTTGTGTGTATTTAATTCTAACATATTTTCTTTTGAGGTAAGCCGGACCTTTAATCTAGTGGTTAGGATTATTTTGGAATATTCTGTTTTTCCACTCGTTAGTTATAACTAACACTTAGATACAGTTGGTTTACTCTACTGTACCACTTTCTCGGAAAGAATCATAGAATCATGGAACGTTACAGTGCAGAAAGAGTCTGCACCGAACACAATCCACCCAGGCCCTACCCCCATATCCCTACATATTATACCCACTAATCTTCTAAACTACGCATCCCTGGACACTAAGGGGCAATTTCTTAGCATGGCCAATCAACCTAACACTGCACATCTTCGTTGAAATTTGATGTTCAACAAAGAAAATTGTGAGGCATTACATTTTGGTAAAGAAAATAAAGATATAGCTTATTAAGAATTTATATGTGGTTGAGGAGAAAAGGGGGTGCAAATACATCAGCCGCTGAAAGCTGCAATGCATGTTAGTAAAGCATAACATAAGCAAACTAAAAAGCAAAGATATAATACAAATTTTTTTGCAATTCTGCGCACAATTTAAAGAATGGGAAAGGAAACACAGGTGGTGATCCAATTAAAATTCACGATACCAGAAAGGGTGTAAAAGAATGAACAGCTTGGATTTCTTTACTGCTAAAAAAGGAAAGCTGAGTCCTGTCCTGATAGAGGTCTAGCAAAGCTAGAGGCCATCTTAGAAGATAGTCACCAAAAATGTCTTCATCCCAAAGGAACATGGAACTTGCTCCCACAGGGCATGGTTGAAGCAAATGGTATAGACATGTTTTAAGGGGAGCAGGATAAGCGTATGAGGGATAAGGGAGTAAAGGATAATGCTGACTGAGTTAGATGAGAAATGATGGGAGGTAGAGTGGATATGGAGCGGCTATTCCTCTTAGTTAAAGGGTCAGTCATGAGGGTACATAAGTTCAAAGTGAGGGGCAGGAGGTTTAGAGGGCATGTGTGCAAAAATCCTTTTACCCAGAGGGTGATGACGATCTGAAATATGCTGCCTCAGAGGGTATTGGAGGCAGATAGCCTCACATCCTCTAAAAAGTATCTGGATGAGCACTTGGCACATTAGAACATTCAGGATGAGGTGGAGTCCAGATATTTCTAATGTATTGCTGCAGATTTGATGGGTCGAAGGACTTGTTCTGCTCTGTATGATTCAATGATCCTACACGTGACTCCAGAGCTAGAGCAATGTGATTGACTCTTAAATTCCCTCAGGTATGAGCAATAAATGCTGGCCCAGCTGGTGACACCTACATCCCATGAATGAGTAACAAAAAGAGACTCGTGTAGGGTGTAAATGTCAGAGTGCACTGGTTGGATTGAATGTTCTGTTTCTAAGCTGTATTTTTATGTCACTGAAGAAATATAAGCTGTTGTCTAATGAAGAAAAAATGGTAATTTGGGAACACCCTCTCTCACGTGGCGCCCTCTCATTTGCTTTGATGTTGTTCTTGCAAATGCCATTTTCTTTCTCTCTTGCTAGCAATAGCCTTGATTATTGGCTGTTTTGCTTTCTGTTGTAGATTTGGCTGCAACCTTGAAATATTCTAAGAAATCTTCAGAAACTTTTGCAGTTTTTAATTGAGGTTTGTCATGTGATGTCTCTTAGCTCTGTGGCAGTGAGTCCTTGCCTTTGAGCCAATACGTTCAGCCAAGTATAATCTAGGCTGTCACTTCAGTGCCGTCAGACAGACTGGGTTAGAGAGATTTTTGATCTCTGGTATTGCCCAGTTCTGATGGCTGTTCAGATTTGGCATTAAATCAATGGCATCTCTTTGTATACAGCAGGTCAGTGACTTGGTTTCTCTGTCCCAACAATAATTTAAATCTGGCTTGGGGCTTCCTCATTGGAGCAGTAATGAGGTCAGCAAGTCAGGATATTGAAAGAGGTTATTATTCTTCACTTTTTCAATTTAGTTTGTGGATAGTGATATAAATGTGGCAAAAAATAAATACAGTAAAGCACAATACAGGCCTTTTGGTCCTCAGTGCTGTGCCAAGCTACATTCAAACCCAAGAACAAACTATCCCACTCCCATCACCCTGATGTGACTATTCAATAACTGCTTGCAAATTCCTAAAGTGTCCAATTCCACTATCACAGCAGACAATGCATTCCACACCCCAACCACTCTGAGTAAAGAATCTACCTCGGACATCCCTCCTACATCTTCCACCATGAACCTTATAGTTATGCCCCCTCTTAACAGCTACATTCACCCGAGGAAATAGTCTCTGCACGTTCACTCTATCTATCCCCCTCGTCATCTTATAAACCTTTATAAGTCGCCTCTCATCCTTCTCCGCTCCGAAGAGAAAAGCCCAGCTCCCTCAACCTTTCCCCACAAGACCTACTCTCCAAACCAGGCAGCATCCTGGTAAAATGTCTTTCAAAAAACTTTTTATCATATGGAACAGTTGGACATTCAGAAAATAGAAACTTTGCCTTTCAGGACAAGTGGGGATGTTTTACAGTAAATGTGAAGTTAGTATGTCACTAAAAACCTGGTTACAGCTCATTTAGCAAGTCTTGGCTTCTTAAAGTGATTTTTTTTTAAGATATGCAATGCAAAAGGCAGGTTCTCATCAGTTCATAACTTTTCCATTGTTTGCAGTCTAGGATGCCTTACTAGTATATCTTTCGGAGAAGCATGGGATGATTCACAGCGAAATTTCTATATTATTCTGTGCAAGTTGTGCCTGTAGGAGTGGCTGTCGGTTCCAGTAATGGATTAATGGCAGTGAATTCTAACAGTTCCACTGTCATTGCCACTCTTTAGAGGAGATGTTCATTTGAGGCCATGGGAACTGAAAAGATGCCGTGGCATTGTTTGAAGAAGAGCAAAAGAAAGTTCCCTCTGTTCTAATCAACATTTGTTCCTCTGGCTATAGCAGCATATCAACAGATGGTAATTTAACTTTGTTGCTGTATGTGAGCATTTGCTGCCTTATATGCTTCCATTACAACAGTGAAGAACAATTCAAAAGTATTTCATTTATTGTGATATATTTCCTGTGAAAGGTGTTGTGCATTTAGAAATTATTTTCCTCCTTCCCTCTCTCGGTCCTTTTGCATCTGTAGCCCATTGGTTGCTAAGTCATCCAAATCTTTGTCATTTCCATGCTCTGTGATAACATTTGGCTTCAATTCATCTAAAAGTATCCACACCAAGTCTTCTTCCTCTGTTTCTCCCATCTTCACTGATCTACATTGCCACCCAGTTCCCCATGTCTCAAATTTAAGATTCTCATTCAAATCCTTCTTATCCTATCCTTTCTAATCTCAGTAAAGGGAGGTGATGGTCTGGTGGTATTATCGTTAGATTATTAACCCAGAAATTCAGCCAATGTCTGGGGACCAGGTTCAAATCTCCGCCATAGCAAATGGTGGAATCTGAATTCAATAAAAAATTAAAAATCTACTGATGGCCATGAAACCATTGTTTGTTGGAAAAATCCATCTGGTTCATTAATGTCCTTAGGGAAGGAAATCTGCCATCCTTACCTGATCTGGCCTACATGTGATTCCAGAGCCACAGCAATGTGGTTGACCTTAACTGCCCTCGGGCAACTAGGGATGGGCGATAAGTGCTAACCAGCTAATGACACCCATGTACTCAAATGAATATAAAAAATCCTCTTCCAACCTTGGAACTCCCCCTGAACAATAACTTTGGCCTCTTGTGCCTCCACCCCCAACGTTGCACCAACGGCATTCCTCAATTCCTTCCATAAATCAGTCTGATTTCCATCTCCTCCTGCTGAAACCCACGTCTTTGATCAAGGTGGCCTATCTGAAACTTAGTACATACTTGACATCCTCTTTGAAAAATAGCTCCTTTAAACCAAGCTTTAACTTAAAACTTGCACTTTAAAATAACTTGCTTTTGAACCTTTCTGTGGATATTGGGCAAAATTCCAGGGATAAGATCAACATTAATATCCCTTTTATGATTCAGGGATCAGGTATGTGCAATATTGGGTAAGGACAAGATGAAATTGTACTTTGACAGCTCTCATGGGTAAAATCAAAAATATTACACATTGGCCAATATTCTGACAGCAGTTAGTCTTTGGGAACGAAAAAGTAAGGGATGAAGATTCAGAATATCAAAATATTTAATTCTCTGAATATTTTTAAAGCTTAGTCAACTTGCTGATCATAAGCATCTTTGTCTTCTCATTTACACAGTGAGAATGAATCTACAGACCTGTGAGCTTTAAAAAAAGCTAAAATTATAGCACCACTACAACAGGAGTAAAATGAATAATGAAGGACCATCATACATTCTTTGAATCTGTCATAAACTGCAACTATTGAGCACGTAATTTGAAACAACTGAGTTCTCACTGTGTGTAATGCATTTCAACATCTGTTCAAGTCTATCAGCTCTATTAATTTGATTTTTCACTGTGCATCACTTTTGCAGATGTTCAGTGATACAAGTCACATTTACTTAGAGATGTAAAGGTAATTTGATATCTGGTCTCCAGCTGCTATAGAAAAATGCAGAAACTATCTCAAATTTTAACCTTCCCTTTGCACTTTTTTAATAGTCACTGACACTTTTTAGTTGCCAATTAAATTTTTTTTGTTTGATGCTAGATTTTTTTTAGAAAGTGTTTCTGCAGAGTCTAGAAAAATGCTCAGAATATGACATTAAGAAAAAAATCATCAAGGGGTTCAAGTGACTTGCATACCATTTATTTGCATTGTCCTTTGACTGAGAGTATTTTCGCAGGAATACCTTTCTTGTTATGCAAATTCTCTTGTGGTGTCTATAACCGATGTTCCTGACCATTTTATTGATGAATGAAAATTGTGAGGTTATAGTAACTTTAATCTGCAGTAGACGTCTGAGACACCATTCTCTTTTGTCAATATATTACGCTGTACAGGGGTATCATTGAATTTCAGGGATAAAAGAGGATTGCTGCTTTGACCTTATCATTTTACCTTGTTATTATCATATGTACTGAATTTGTGTATCACGTCTGAAATGGAAAATGATCCTCTGGATGTCTTAAAAGAAATATTGCTGCCTAAATCTGTAGTATATTAAATTGCTCAGTTATGCATTTGAGAAGGCTAAAAGATGTCATCAATGTTTTTGGAAGGAACTTGAGCATCAGTACACATACAATGTAAAATTTGCATTCATGTTTTTGCTTCCCTACTAGGATTTGATTCTTCCTATGTAGCCCGCATGTTTTTCTTATGATGTGTTCCTATAAACTTACCATTTTAAATATAAATCCATATTTGATGATGCAGGAAGAAATTAATTTGTTACGAAAGTTACGGCATTATTCTTTTTGCAGCTACAGACTTTACAGACAGGATTCACGTTTAGCATGGGAAAGAGAAGTTGGGACATTGTCAAGTCCTTAACATATCTCTCCACTCCACCATTCCCCCCCCCCCCCCCCCCCCCATCTCTCCTAACCCCTGGAGAAACAGCCACTCATTTCTGTCTTCATAGAGGCACAGCATTAATTTATATGGAGACAGTTTCTCTGCCCAATTAAGGGCAGAAGGTGGGATCTCTAAGCTGAAGGACAAATCAGAGACCTTCCAGCTTTAGAGGAGCAGTCGATTACAATGGCAGATAATAACAAAAAGGGCCTGATTTTACCAATCGGAGCCTAAGGGCCGGTTGTGGGTGTAATATGGATCCGAGCTCGGAATCCTCATTCCAGCATGCCTCTACGCTTCTTGCCACCTCTGATCCGATCTGCATTGTACTGTGGACGGGGCTTAGTGCTGCCAGACTGTTCGGATCTCTGAACAGCACGTGTGCAGTTCGAAAAAAATTGGAGGCAGCGCGCCTAGGCGCACGGCTGTGGCGGTTTATGCCTTCTGAAAGATTGTTGCCTGCTCTGTATCTTGTGTCAGCGTACCCAGGTGGAACAATTCCAATACAACATCAGCAGTTCACTTTGGAAGGCAGGTCTACGCCAGGCTGTATCCTGTTTTGGTGGTTCGATCTGATGGGTCCACGATCAATATCTGATACAAGGAGCCTAAAAAAAATTGATATGATGCCAGTTGATTCCCTTCTGCCTGAAGCTGGGGAGAACGTGCAGACTCCACACAGACAGTGACCTGAGTCAGGAATTGAAGCCGTGTCCCTGGCACTGAGGCAGCAGTGCTAACCGCTGTGCCAGGATGCTGCTAATGCATGATGCACTGCAGTAATTCACCAAGGCTCCTTCTCAAGGGCAATTAGGGATTGGCAATCAATGAAGATCTAGCCAGTGACACTCTTATTCCATTAATGAGTAAGAAATTATAGTCATTAATTATTGTATTTTTTTGTATGTCCATGCAATGTAGAAACATATATTGTAATACAGTGAGAACTGCTATATATGATCAGTTTTAAAAAAGAAGGGTAGAAAAATACTCAGTGTGGAGCATCAACACTGATATGGACTAGTTGGATTTCATATTCTATTTCATGCTATACATTTTGTGCAAAATACTTGTTTGGTTCTGGTTTAAAATTAATGTTGCATTACATAAGTTTAATGAACCAACTGATAAATAATCATTGTCAATTATCATAAAAGTCCCTTTGGTTCATAGAGGTGGAAATCTGCTGTTCTTACTTGGTCTGGCCTACATGTCTCTAGTCCCACAGTAAGGACTCTTAAAAGCCCTCTGGGATGAGCAACAAATTCTGGCCCAGCCAGCGTCACCCGCATCCCATGAATGAATAAAAGAAATTTACAAGGAGAAGATTAGTTTGCAGTGTATCAAGTAAATTAAATGGCTGCTTTGAAGAGATCAAAATCAGCATGCATATATTTGAGGAAGGATTTATTTGGATTTGAATACCTTAGATTTTCTCAGATAAAGCTCATATCAAAAATTACAGTTTCACCATAGCAACAATTTTCGACTATATGTGGGATATTGAAACTATAATTGCTCCAAAGGTAATTTTTTTAGATCAAGTTTCTTAGATATGAGTCTGTGTTCCACGTGCTTTTTACTGATTCCTTTGAGAATTTGCTGAAGAGGGTTATGAAAATTAGATAAGCCATAAGGAAGAGTTATTCATACATTTAATGTGATGCCTTCCCAATATTTTATATTTTAGGACACAGATGTCAGTTTTGCCTCTTTTTTTTCTAGTGAAAACTGCCGACTGCTAAAATGGTACAATTAAAATGAAATGAAGTGTTATGGAGCGGAATGCTGGTGACATTGAAAAAGGCAATGTTTTGACTAGAGTTGACAGACCATGAAAATTTCACTGTTCTGCATTCATGTGAGATGCTCTAGGTCACAGCGTGAAGTATATGCGATTGCGAAACAAAGTTCACAATTTGGAGGGGATTTTTTTTGTTTGCTTTTGGGTGTGGGGAGGATCTGGTGATGGTCAAAGTAATCCCTTTCGCTAGCTTCTGAAGGTACTGTGCATTTTCAAATGTTGAAAAAAAATCCCCAAACTTAAGGATTTATGCTTCTAAAAAATGTTGTTTGCCAGCAACAGCGTAGAAGATCTGATTAACTTTATGCTGCCTTTCCAGGAGTGAAGATTGATTTATGTTCTCCCCCATCTTGCATAAATATATGGTGCCACCCTATTGTTGATACAGCTGTGGCGCTGTTGGATCTATCGAGCAGCTTCATGAAATGCTTTCTAAATGGTGTGCAGGAATATTAGGAGAGCTAGCTGGAACCATTCTTGGCTAATGTATTATCTTTTTAAGTTCTCTCCCTGCCTCACAGTGCTACGATCTCCGCCACAACTAGGACAAGGCGACAGGTCCATCCTAACTGGAACTGGAATTGAACCCCTTGCTGTTGACATCATGAAGAGGGCTGTCCAGCCAGCTGAGCCAACCAGCCTCACTAGCAGTCAGAGTTGCTTTGACAACATACATGCATGCTGTAGTCTGGAGCTACAGAGAATGACAGTAGAGCCTCCAACTTCATTCCATCATATGGCTAACCAGCAATCTATCCCCGTCTGCCCTTAGCGCATGTTAGAAGGACTTATAGCTTCATTTTCAACCTGTTTGGCTGTGTTAGGAGTGGACCATCCAAGGATATATTTGTATAAGGTCTTTAAATAGTGGCATTGAAACTGGTAAGGGTTGCTTCTGTCATCCCAACTAGAAGGTAGTTCAGTTCTTGAAAGCAAAATGTTGAGAAGCCAGTGAGCCAGGGTGGAGGGGCCGGCCTATAACTGGGCATGCATGTCATATAATTTAAAGAGAGTTCTATCATTCTGTTTTTGGTTGTTGAGGGGGGGAAAGCATAAACATAAGGTACTTCTCTCTTCACTCATCCTCAGCCCCCAAATTAAACTGGTACTTCTTTGTGTTATTCTGTGTTTGGTATAACTTTGGCCCAGTCCTTATCTATGTCTATATAACTTTACCAGCAGTATCTGCCAGCATTAGTGAGGGACAACTCCAACATCCATTTTTGATTTGACTCATTATTGTCACATGTATTGGTATAGAATGAAAAATATTGTTTCTTGCACATTATGTAGACAAAGCATACTGTTCGAAGAGAAGGAAAGGAGAGAGTGCAGAATGTAGTGTTACAGTCATAGCTAGAGTGTAGAGAAAGATCAACTTAATGCAGGGAAGGCCATTCAAAAGTCTGATGGCAGCAGAGAAGAAGCTGCTCTTGAGTTGGTTGGTATGTGACTTCAGACTCTTCTAATTGGGTTCACTAATAAACCAGGACACAAGTAAAACCAACACTGTTCTTTTAGCTGTAATCTAATAAATTGTTTGCAGACATAGTTGATTAAATAGTCTATGGAACTTGATATTTGTGATCCTGAGACCTTGAGCACTTCATCTGTGGTATGCAGTAAAGTGGCGTATTATCAGCTGCATTACTCAGTTTTAGTGAATTACCTTAAGTGTGTGGGAGAAATGTTGTGAAATTTCTTATTTTGACTCTTCCCTCAGGCATATCTCCATGTTTACTCAGATTGTGAGGTAAAGGTTGGATGATTGCAGAAGCTGTCAAAGTTAAGACTCCGCCCATTGGTGTTATCTCATTACAAGAGCCAAAACATTCCGTGATAAAGTTTTAAACTGTAAATTGTAACCAAATCGAGGAGAGAAAATGTTCCCGAAATAGTTGGTACAAAAAGTTTCATTTTAGTGTAGTAGCCTGAGAGATTCAAGTAGTACCTAACGCGTGGATAGCATATCCCAGTGCCAGATTTCTAGCAACATCAGCTCAGTGCTAGAAATCGACATGGAGCCACATAAATTATTCAAGTAATAATTTAAATATTATTTAAATACTATTAGCAGGCCTGGTTTTGAAATCTCCAGGCCAGCTAAGATCTCCCCTCTCACCCCCGCCAAGAGTATTTCACTCCAGCGGAGTTTACAGTAGCTCTTCGCTTTTAGGGAGCTGATAGCCTGATGCCGCTGAAATGAAAAGTAGGCAATTGGGGCCCGTCAGAGGGTCGGGCACCAGGGGTGACCCTAAGTGTATTGCTAACTTTGCAGTGGCAGCCTGGGTTCCATGCCCCTTAGTGTGCAAGAAACAGTAAATTTCACTGTATGCTAATACATGTGACAATAAATCAAAAAGTTATAAAGGGAATCTTTGTCTAGACTGACTTGATATCTTTTGAGCTATGTATTTGTTAGTAAATAAAGATTCTTTCTCACTCATCCCTCATACACTGCAAGAACTTCTTCCTTAAGTGGTTTCAAAATATCACATTGCTTTGTATTCAGACAAGCTCCAAATGGCCAGCTGCGCTCACTGTGTTAAATCCCAGGATTTAGATGATTGACAATTCTCCTTCAGAGTGTGTTGTCAAAGTGCTCTGTAACTTCGACAGGCAGGTACTGTAGGATTTACTGAGTGTAGTATTTAAAGGAAAGCACAGGTTTGGTTTTCAACCGTTTAGTAATATATTAATCTGTTCTGTCTTTTAGTCGATCCCTGGTGTGTACACTCAGCAGCTAATGACTCATCCTTATTCCCATTCTAGCCTCTCAGCCTTTGCTACTTGACAGAAATTTACTTCTCTCAAAGCACCACACTACTTTGCTCTAATGCTTTTCAGCACATTGCTTCCACACTGCAACGAAATGTAAGATAGCCTCAAAGTCGTGAGATGTTATTTGAACCAAACGATACCTCCAGAAAGATTGTTTTGCACTATAAATGAAAATCTTTCAGCCACAGCTATGTATTTTTCATCAAAGCAGAGTTCTAAGCATCAATTAAGTGCTGGGAACCCTTCTGAAAATTACATTCAACAGAGTTCCTTGGTTTCATTCAGAGTCTCTGATTCCAGTGAAAGTGTGTTGGATTCCTTAGATATACATTCTTGCTCCCTGCTCCCC
The DNA here is from genome assembly GCA_024679065.1 of Sphyrna mokarran. Lineage (NCBI taxonomy): Eukaryota > Metazoa > Chordata > Chondrichthyes > Carcharhiniformes > Carcharhinidae > Sphyrna > Sphyrna mokarran. The sequence continues at coordinate 103,543,500 of JAGIQG010000005.1, forward strand.
TTGCACGCAAGAAGTTATTGCAAAAAATGACAACTCTAGAATTCTCCTTGGATTATGTGTTTAGTTTATCATTTAGATAATGATGCTTCTTCTTAGCCTGTTGGAGAGAAATGTCCTTCCATGCGGGGAGTGTTGTATGAAATTTTTCACTCAGGCAGAGTCTGGGTGCCAGATGGGTCGAGTGCTCCAACAAATTAAGCTGAGAAATATTAACTTTACTCATGCTGAGCATATGGGCCTCAAATGGTAAAACGGAGATTCCAATTTCTTTAATTTCTTAACCTGTTTGTTTCATGAGAAGATGGTGTTCTGAAGGAACAGAAAATGTGGGGTAAGACTGGTGATGAGGTGGAAGGTACCCAAGATTACAGACATTGGTTGTGTGCCTTAGCATAGTATTACAGAAACCAATACTGGGTTCACATCACCTGATTTCTGTTGATGTCAGGCGGATCTGTGTTTGGATGCTGTTTTACCTTAAACAGAACTACCTGTATGCCAGACTGTGGAAGCAGCATGCGATAGACAGAGCTAAGCAATCTCACAAGCAATGGATCAGATCTGAGCTCTGGAATCCATCCTGTCACATCCAATCGTGAATGGTGGTGTTCAATTAAACAACTAGCTGGAGGAAGAGGGGCCACAAATATCCCCATCCTTAATAATGTGAGAACCCGGCACATCAGTGCAAAAGACAAGATATTTGCAGCCAAAAGTGCTGGTTGAATGATTCATCTCGGCCTCCCGCTGAGGTACTCACCACCACAGATGCCAGTCCTCGGTCAATTTGATTCACTCCACAAAATGAAATGTAAGTCACCCGAGGATCGTGGGCTACTCTCTCCCTTTTTGAGAGAGAGAAAGCTGACAAGTGGTGATTTAATCTGAGGATTACCACATCTCAGGTGTGGGGCAAGGTTGAGAAGGTGGGGTCTTCGTGAATAACCTCAGCCAATAAAGGAATTAAACCCACACTGTTGGTATTACTTTTCCTCGTGAACCAGCCATCCAGTCAACTGAGTTAAGCAGCCCTACCTGCTATCAAGAAACAACTGAAGGTGTGAATACAACAAAAACTATGGACCCTCACAATATTCAGACAATAGTACTAAAGATTGTGTTCCAGAGCTAGCCGTGCCCCTAGCCAAGCTGGGCCAGCATGACTGCAACCCTGACATTTGGGGAGGCAGTGATGTAGTTGTATTGTCATTGGACTAGTAATTTAGAGATATGCAGAGTAATCCTCTATGAACCCAGATTCGAATCCCACCATAGCAGATGTTGAAATTTGAGTTCAGTTAAAATCTGGAATTAAACGTGTAATGGTGACCATGACACGATTGTTGTAGAAACCTTTTGGTTTGCTAGTGTCATTTAGGAAAGGAAATCCGCCATTGTTAGCTGGTCTGACCAACATGTGACTCCAAACCCACAACAATATGGTTGACTCTCATGGTTGGGCAACAAATGCTGATCCAGGTAACGATACCCATGTTCCATGAACAAATAAAAAAAAAATCTACCTGCAATGTGGAAAATTGCCCCAGTATATACATAAGAAACAGAATAAATCCACTCAGTCAATTACCATCCCTTCAATCTACTCTTGATCATCAGCAGAGTGATGGAAATTGCTGTTGATAGTGTTATCAAGTTGCACTTATTCAACAATAATCTGACTTCCTGATGCTCAGTTAGGTTCCTCATTACAGCCTTGATCCAAATATGGACAAAAGAGCTGAATATCAGAGGTGAGGTAAGAGTGACTTCAAGGCAGGATTTGAGTGTGTGGCATTAAGAAGCCCAGCAAAACTGCAGTCACTGAGAATCAGGGAGGAAAACTCTCTGTTGGTTGGAGTCGTTCTGAGCACAAAGGAAGATAGTAGTGGTTGTTGGAGGTCAATTGTCTCAGTCCCAGGACATCACTGCAAGAGTCCCTTAGGTTAGTGACTGAGGCCCAACTGTGTTTAGCTGTGTCATCAATGACATTTCCACTATCATAAGGTTAGAAATGGAGATATTCACAGCTGAATGTTCAGCACTCCTCAGATACTGGAGTAGTCCATGTCTACAAGACTAGGGCAATGTTTGGGCTGTCAAGTGGCAAGTAACATTCTTGCCACAAGTGCCAGGCAGTGACTATCTCCAGCAAAAGAGAATCTAACCATTGCCTCTTGTCATTCAATGGCATTGCCCTCACTGAATCGCCATTCTACACTATTGACAAACTGCGTGTCATTATCAATGAGAAACTGAACTAAACTAGCCATATAAATATTCCCAGGGCAGGTCAAAAGCTGGGAATCCTGTTTTGAGTAACTCAATTCTGTCTCCTCAAAACCTGTCCACCATCTACAAAGCACAAATCAGGAATGTGACGGAATACTCTCCATTTGCCTAGGTGAATTTACTCATGAAACTCAACACCATTCAGACAAAAGAGTCAGCTTGATTTATATCCCGTTGACAAATATTCACTCCCTCCACCACTGCTGCACAGTGGCAGCTGTGTGTACCAGCTACGAAATGCACTGCTGAAACTCACCAAGGCTCCTTCGACAGCACTTTCCAAACCTGCAACCACTAGAACATCAAGGGCAACAGACACATGTGGAAAGCATCACCTGGAGGTTTCCCTTCTCAGCACACACTATCCTGTCTTGGAAACATATTGCCATTCCTTCACTGCTGGGTCAAAATCCTAGAATTCAAAGAACAAAGAACAAAACAGCACGGGAAACAGGCCCTTCGGCCCAACGAGCCCGTGCCACCACCCCAATGTTCCCACCTCTACCCGCGATCCCTGTCCATGTTTATAGATCTATGGGTTAAAAACCAAACTTGAGACAATTTAGGGAGAATTTTGTTTTGCCAATTAGACTAAAAGCACATCTTTGGGATGTGGGAGGAAACCGGAGCACCCGGAGAAAACCCAGGCAAGCACAGGGAGAATGCGCAAACTCCCACAGACACAGGCCCAAATCCATGTATCTGCACAGCACAGCGATAGTCACTGAGCTGTTGTGTTGCCCATCAAGCGTACACTAATGACGTGAAGCACTAGGATACTTGCGATAAAATCCAAGAGTGACCCTCTCACGACACATCGCGTGTACGCCGCTCGTTAGACAACAAGGTGGACCAAAGCACCTGTAGGATAAAAACAAGTACATCAATATCATCATCTATTTACACACTTCCCAGGGACTCCCAAAGCTCATGATCCCTATTTTAAATCAGTTTTCTACACCCCTCCATTCCCATTCTGTTCATGTGCCCATCTAAGTATTTCTTAAATAACTCCAGAGTACCTGCCTCCACCACTTTACTTGGCAGTGCATTCCATACCCCCACCACCCTCTGTGTGAAAAAACTCCCTCTAGCATCCAAATTATACCTTACCCCCCTCACCCTAAGCCCGTGACCCCTCGTGCTATTCAAGTCCATCCTAGGAAAAAGCTTAATCCTGTTTACTCTATCTATACCCCTCATAATCTTGTACACCTCTATTAGATCTCCTCTAAGTCCTTTCCGAACAGTCCAGTGGGTGTTTTACAACACATGGACTGCAGCAGTTCACTGAGGGTCTAGCCAGCAATATCCACATCACATGACCTAATATATTTTTAAACATGTAATGTGTAGCCTTTCAAGTATTAGACCAGTCACAAACAAATCACATTGTGTTAAGCTTCCTATGCCTTCTTTCTTTTGCTCAAATGCATATCATTGCTCGTACCAGATTGCACCAAGGCATTTCATCTTACAGAAATTCCATTGCCCAAGAGGCTGATTGTAAGAGACTTAACAGTGGGTTTAAGTGCATAGACATTTTGAGAACCTGCTTTTGTGTGTAAAGAGTCTGCCAAGATGGTACTGCTTATCAATCAGTGCATTTAGTTACCTTGTAGCAACTTTCCTATGAATAGTGGCTGTCAGGGTCTTTTTCATTTCTCAGCACTTACTGAGATCCAGACGCTGATATAACAGCCAGCATTGTGTGTCTCCTTTACGTGGAAGTTAAGTCTATGTTTTCTGATGTTTTTACATTGTGCCCTACCCTACCCTGAGAGTTGTAATAGCAACTGACCAGCTTTTCTTTGATTAAAAATAATTTTTTAGGATATCTCTAAACCTAATCTCTAGAATTATGCATATGAGACAAAGAACCTGTGCTATGCTGGGGGGTTAATTTTGAAATAGTAGATGGTTTAGATACCATCAACTTTCAATCATGTGGAGTTCAGGGTTTACACGTCCTATCAACAATTTCTCCTAAGGGTTCTGAATGCACTCTTACAATTTGACCCCTTTAGATGGTCCATTGTCATCTGTAGAATCATTAAATTCATTGTTTCTTTTGCAGTGTTGTTGAGAAATTCCCTTGCATGGATCCGAGCAATAGTCTTATCATTTAAATAATATCGCTGTCTTTGGGAATTATACAATTAAACCTTTTACAGGGCTCTCAAGTGGCAATGTTTTCTTGACATTATTTTACTTAAGAAATCACATTGTTCTTGCTCCATTTTGAACTTTAGAAGCTACTCAGTTCCAGCAAAACTTCCACTTAACCAAATCAAGTGGTGGGAACTTACTAAACTATAGATGGATTGATCTATTTTTCTTGTAAGACCAGTTCATTATATTCTGGAAGATCTGCAATCTTTCAATTGAATCTTAAGCCCAGTCTGGTTAAGGACATATGGCCTTACCGTTACAGCTTTGAATAAACATTTGGAATCTTGGAAAGTACAGCAGGGAAGAAAACCATTCAGGTATTCACTTTCCTGGATGAGTACAGCTCCAGCAACAGTCAAGAAGCTCAGCAACATCCTGGACAAAACAACTTGTTTAAATAGCATTACCGTCCTAACATTTACCCCCTCCACTATCTATACAACATAGCTACAGTATGCAATGCCTACAAGAAACAATGCAAAAGCTTCTTTAATAGCGTTTCCCAAACATATGTCCCCTGCCATCTGAAGGGCACATTAGGGCACCGCTATCTTCATTGCCGCCTCTAAATCACACAACATTCTGGGTCAAAATCCTGAATCTCCATGCCTAGCAGCATCCTGAGAGAATTTTCATTGTGTGGACTTGTAGCAGTTTGAGGAGGTAGCTCACTATCACTTTCTCAAGGGGAATTTGAGTGGGCAATAATTGTAGGCCTTGCCAGTGACATCCATGTCCCATTAATTCTTGGACCTTGGGGAATTTACAGTGTAAAACTAAATTTAATACTTTGTAGCAAAGAAATTAAGATAATACACATCGTTACTTTTTTTTGCCATCCTTCAGCCAATTGCAAGCTTCCCTCCTGCCACTCCAGTTCCTGCTGGGAAGCAGCTTGATGAATTACTGAGAAGTAACAAATAGTGATTCCTCAAACTAATGGTCATTTAACAAGTAACTGTGATATTTATAGGCGCTGTCAATTGAAAATTATTCCATACAAAGTACCCTTTTAGTAACTAATTATATCACTTTCAACCTGTTTTTCTTTCAGGTCTTCATATACATTCTGTTGGTTAATGATTTGATTCCTGTGGGAAAAGCAAATCTGTGTCTGTGATAATTGAAGTTGTAAAGGAGTATTCACTTCCTAAATGGTGTATAATCCTTAAGTATGCAGCTATTTCAAATTGTTATTGCTAAGCTGCTCCCCATGAGAGATGGAATAGCTTCTTAACAATAGCTACAAAATTTAACATCATTAGACCTGTATCTATAGCAACTAGAAGCACAATTAAATTGCATCTCAAAAAATGTACACATTGGGAAGGAAGTTTGGGCGGGTGATCTTTAGGATAACCTGCACCAAATCTATTAGATGTCCATGTGCTTCAGTCCACTTCAAGACAAAAAATTGGATCCATCTCATAAGCTTGTGGGGAGCAAACCAAAATGTGATTTCTCAAACCAATCAAGATAAAACAAGTCACTGTGTTATTTGAGGAACACTGTCATTTGGAAATTATTCCATTGGGCCTGCACTGACAACAATCCTACCCAGATCCTCTCTCCATAACAACACACCCTTTACCTTGTTGGACCCCTGACATTAAGGGTCAACTTAATACAGCTAATAAACCTATCCCATATGTCTTTGGACTATGGGAGGAAACAGGAGCACCTGAAACAAATCCGCATAGACAAGGGGAGAACATACTAACTCCACAGTCACGCGAGGCCTGAATTGAACCCAGGGCCCTAGTACTGTGAGGCAGCAGTGCTAACCACTGTGCCACCATGAAGGTTATTTTCCTTCTGACAGTAGTGTGTTATGGCTATGATTTCAGCCCTTGTATTCACTAAATCTCCAAGTGACCCAGGAATATTTTGCAGAAAAATTCCTCCCCTCCCTGGAGCAGCATCACTGTATCAGGAAGATAAATCACTAATGAAATGTCGATGGATTATCTTTTACCTGCGGACCATATAGGTCCGTGTTTTTTGCCTGTAAAAGCAGGATTTCTGCAAGAACAGAACGCAACCCTTTGTCTTGTGTGCTGGCATTTTGACAACAATGGAATTGAACCCACACTTAGTTATTCAGTACAATGGGAGGAATTCTCCTTCACCCTCCTACTGAATAGGATTGCAGCAGACTGGGAGGAACATTTGGCTGCCTAGGCTTATTGCCTCTTCACTACCCTGAATTGGCTGTCCCGCTCCTCTGCTCGGATTGGCACTGGCTGATGCTTTCTGGCCCACTGCTCGCAGACAATGGCAGTGATTATAATCTTACGTTCTGTCCTTGTCTGCCTCCCTCATCATTTTTGGGAACGTCTTCTTGTGGAAGGTGGCACGGGAATTCCTGGCAAGTCATGGTGGCTCTCTCTTCGCGATTGCAACCATCAGTCCCAGGATCCAGCCATGAGTGCTGCAGCTTTTGATCACTGGCCAAGCTTTCAGGGGAAATTTCGCTGTAGTGGGCTGCACTGTGGCACAGTAATTAGCACTGCTACCATACAATGCTAGGGACTCAGGTTCAATTCCAGCCTTAGGTAGCTGCGTGAAGTTTGCACATTCTCCTCATGTCTGCTTGGGTTCTCCAGCTTCCTCCTACAGTCCAAAATGTGCGGATTAGGTAGATTGTCCCTTAGTCTCTCAACACCTATAGGTTTAGGGAAATTAGGGGTAAATATGTGGAGTTACAAGGATAAGACCTGGATAAGGTGCGCTGTTGGAGAGTGCAGATAGCGTAGTGGTATTATCACTACAGTATTAAACCAGAATCTCAGCTAATGTTCTGAGAACCCAGATTTAGTCCTGCCATGGCAGATGCTGGAATTTGAATTCAATAAGCAATATCTGGAATTAAGAATCTACTGATCACCATGAAGCCATTATTGATTGTTGGATAAACCCATTTGGTTCATCGATGCCCTTTAGGGAAGGAAAGCTGCCATTCTTACCTGGTCTGGCCTCCCTGTGACTCCAGAGCCATAACAATATGATTGACTCTCAACTGCCCTCAGGCAACTAGAGGTGGGTAGTAAATGCTGGCCAGCAATGCCCATGTCCCATAAATGAATAAAAAAAAATTGAAGGGCCGAATGCCCTCACTCTACACTGTAGATGATTCTATGATAAGTTGTATTCCCTTATGTTTCTTTTGGTGTTGCGTGACATATCAGCTGCAGTACCATCGGGCTCCTGTTGAAGGTAGGAATGCTGCTGGATTGTCACCTCCCCCCTCCCCCCCCGCCCCCCATCAGCGTCACCGGTCAGGTTTGGGCAGGTTGATGCTGGATTTCTCCCTCTACCAGAGGGGTGCCAATAATTGTGATTCAGACACAACTTTGTAGTTCCATTTTCTTCAACATAAGGTGATGTTTCGCAGGAAGGGATTTCTAAATTCTTTAAACAACAATTCCATTTAATAATTTAAAAATTCTCAGCAACCACAGTACTGTTATAATTTTAACGTCTTAATATGATCTGTTTTTGATAGATGAAATGAAATGTTGAATAGCTTCATTCCTTGACTTGGCTGCCAAACTGTAATGTGACTCACATGCCAGAGAGAAAAGCCACCTCCCTTGAAAGACATGTGCTGTGATTTTCTGTCAAATGCGTTTACGGAATGACACTTATTAAAGACCATATCTATTAAAGCATCAAACTATCTTTTTAAAAAGTGTTTACATATTTGCAGATCGTGTTTTCGTACGTGAATATCAATTAGGATCCTGAGTTGTGTTGCATTCTATCAATGTCACAGGTTTTTAACCAGCACTCAGTGGTTTGGGGGAAAGGGAATAATTTTCCTGGAAAACACATCATGTGCATTGTTTTGCAAACAAATTGATAACTAGTGGTGTACAAAGTGGGGAGTAAAATTGCTCAAGTAGGATTATATATGGCAGCCTCCTTTTTTTTTTAACTTGGTCCCAAATAGTTGTGTCACATCCACATGATACCTCCTGCTCTGCATTGAGGAATATTAATATCAGGTTGGACTTTAACCTGGTATTGTGAGACTTCTTACTGTGCTTACCCGAGCATCTTCACTTAAGAAATATTAACCAACCTATCTGAAACTCCATTTCTCAGGTTGCTCTTATCACAACCTAATCTTGGGAACATTTTAGTCATGGACATATGCCTGTGATTGAACATGCCTTTTGGGCAACATTGCAGATGATGAGTCAGTGTTGCCCGTCAATGTGAAATCTAGCCTAGGTGGGTCCAGATTTATGATTCAAATCCTTTGAGTCATCGTGTAAAGTATTCTTTGACTAAAGCTGCTGTTACATGTTGGATGCATTGAGGTTTTTGAATACTTTTTATCTTTACTCACTTTTTTAATTTCTCCTTGATAAGACAATGCTGTTTAATCAGAGATTGGATTGCAAATAGTTAACATTTTATCTGTGAACCATAGTTTGCTAACTGACTTGGTGGTGAACCTGCATTTACAATTTTTGTTACTGCTGTACAAGTTAGAGACTTGATATAGGCTAACTATAGAAGTATCAAACTCTGGTAATTTTCAACCAAGCTGTTTTTGTTTGTTTTCAGGAGAAATTCCATGGTTACTAATGATATTCCTTGTTCATATAGGGGACTGAATTCTACTCAGGGATGCACTGCACACTCCAATGAGAACGTATCCTCAGTGAGCTCCTAGCAGCATGGATCAGGATGAATTCCCACCCCCTCCTCCTGAAGGTAAAAGTTATGCAGTTTTTTTAATTCGCACCATGTGAAAAAATAAGATATCATGAAATCTGCAGTGGTCACTGCAGTGCCTCTGTTAACCAATGATATAATCGATAAGACGAGGTCTAAATGGAGGTGGTGAATTTTCACATATTTCAGGAATGCCTGATGTTAGGCATTTTTCACATTCTTAAAGTACCACAGATGTTTTTCGCCCATTGTGATGTGTTTATGAATTAACTTTAATTCCTTTATTACAAGATAATTAAATTCTGGCTCTGGATGACTGTAAAGAGTTTGCATTTTTTCCCCATGTCTGCATGGGTTTCCTCCAGGTGTCTGGTTTCTCCTCACAGTCCAAAGATGTGCAGGTTAGCTGGATTGGCAATGCTAAGTTGTCCTTTAGTGTCCCATAGTGTGAGGTTATGAGCGTGTAGGGGTGGCACCTGGGTGGGGAGGAGGCAGGCATCTGAGTGAGGTGGTCTGTAGAGAAGTTGGTGTGGGTTCGATAAACTGAATGGACTTGTCTGCACTGTAGGGATTTTATAATACTAAATATGGAGAAGGCATTCAGGCCTATCTAAATTTACCTATCCTGAGAGATTCTCACTTTCACATCGTAACACCCAATTGCTTCTTAAATGATTCAGAGAGGGGAGGCAGTGGCACAGTGGTATTGTCACTGAGCTAGTAATCTAGGGATGCAGGGTAATGCTCTAGGGAACCAGGTTCAAATCCTGTCCTGGCAGATGATGAAATTTGAATTCAATAAAAATCTGGAATTAAAAGGCTAATAATGACTATGAAACCATTGTCATTGTCAAGTGAACTAGATGAAATCCATCTAGTTCAATGATGTTGAAAGGAAGGAAATCCAATATCCTTACCTGGCCTACTGCAGACCTACAGCATAAACGCTCTCTCAATTAGGGATTGCAATAAATGCTACTCAGCCAGCGATGCGCACATCCTGTGAATGAAGTTTTAAAAAAAAAGTTATTGCTTTCTGTATAAATCTGGAAGTTTAGTCTGTACATCCTGGCATTAGAGTTTAAACTGAATGAAACTGCTTCACCTTTGTGTTTTGTACAAAATACTTTTTTCATAAGCATCGTACACCAATGAGCATTCTAGTCAGGAGATGGAACAAAACAGCTAAAATTATCCTTTAATCTCATACACGAGAACATGTCTTGTCATTTTCTGTTACGATGTGTGTCTACGCAATGGTTAATGTCATTTTAGTGGCTCTTGCATATCACTGCAAACCACCCATTACTGTAGGTAATATTGTTGGTTGCATTTTTAATTTCATGGAGCTAATTTTAATTCATGTAATGATCATAATGTTAGCCACTCGTAGTAATCTTGTGAGGGTGTCTTTCCTTTCCCATAGTTGAGAAATTTTATACATTAAATAATGTGATTCCTATAATTGCCTGGTGTCCACTAACATTCAGCTAAAATACTTCCTCAGCCATTGCTTGATAATGTTGCTCTGAAACGTTGTATTCTTTGTTATGTTATTGCGTGCAAGGTCATCTTAACTGTGATATGTCTGTTACTGTTTTACACTCTTTCTTCTGCTACTTTATTTTATCCAATTGTTGAAACGTACTGTGGGTATATTATGTTTAGTCATGTGAACAGATCTGATATAGCAACCTCTGCATTATTTAGTTGGGTTAACTGGATGTGATCCAAGATCAATTGCTCTTCTAGACAAACTTAGTACAGCTACATTACTAGCATCTTTTTGACAATGTGGATAATTGCCCAGGTATATCGCAGTCACAAAAAGTATGACAAATCCAACCTTGGCAATTAGCACTCCATCAGCCTGCTCTCTGCCATCAACAAAATGATGCAAGAGTTCATGGACAGTGCTATCAAGTGGCACTTAACCACTATTAAGCTGGCAAGTGGAGTATAATGTGAGAACATGTGAAATTGTCCTTTTGGAGTCTAAAAGTGAAGTATAGTAGCTAAATGGTGATAGACTGCTTCACTCTGAGGTGCAAAGGGATCTGGGTGTCCTATTGCATGAATCATAAAAGGCAAGTATGCAGGTACATCAATTAATTAGGAAAGCTAATGGAATATTATCGTTTATTGTGAGGGGAATTGAATACAAAAGTAGGGAGGTTACGCTTCAGTTTGTACAGGACACTGATGAGGCCACATTTGGAGTATTGTGTACAGTGTTGGTCATCTTACTAAGGAAGGATATAAATGCTTTGGACGCAGTTCAGGGAAGTTTTTCCAGACTAATACATGGAATGGCTGGGTTACCTTTTTAGAAAAGATTGGGCAGGCTAGCCTCGTATCTGCTGGGGTTTAGAAGAGAATAAGAGGCAAGATGATTGAAACATATAAGATCCTTAGCACGATCCTTGGGGCGACAGTGGTTAGTACTGCTGCCTCACAGTGCCAGGGACCTGGGTTTGATTCCTGGCTTGGGTCACTGTGTGTGTGGAGTCTGCATGTTCTTCCTGTGTGGGTTTCCTCTGGGTACTCCTGTTTCCTCCCGCAGTCTGAAAGACATGCTAGTTAGATATACCAGCTGTGCTAAATTCTCCCTCAGTGTATCCATTGGTGCTGGAATGGGGATTTTCATAATAACTTCATTGCAGTAAGTCTACTCTTGACACTAATAAATAAACTTCGGTTTAGATCCTGAGTGATCTTGACACGAAAGAATCTAGCACTAACAATCATTGTTTAAAATTAAGGAGTTGTCCATTTAAAATGGATATGAGGCAATTTTCTTTGAGGGTCGTTAGTATTCGAAACTCTGTTCTTGAAAAGGCAATGGAAGCAGATTCTTTGAATGTTTTTAAGGCAGAGATGGATAGATTCTAGGTAAAGAAGGGGATGTTAGGTATTCAGGAGTAGGGGGAGTGCAGATTTAAGCTTATTAGATTAACCATAATCTTATTAAATTGTGCAGAGGTTCGAGGTGCTGAATGGTCTACTCCGGCTCTTTGTTCATTTGTTCATAACCTGCTTACTGATGCTCAGTTTGGATTCTGCTAGGGTCACTTGGCTCCAGATTCATTATGGCTTTGCTACAAACATGGCCAGGGAACTGACTTATTGTCCATGAGGTGAGAGTGCTCAAGTCAGCATTTAGCTGGATGTGGCGTCAAAGATCTCTCATAAAACTTAGGTCGGTGGCAATTCGGAGATAAAACCCTCAAACAGTTGGAGTTTGTTCCGGATTCTTACCACTCTTTAGGTGAAGAAGTTTCTCCTGGTTTCCCAATTTGATTAATTAGTGATAATCTTACATAGAACATAGAACATTACAGCGCAGAACAGGCCCTTCGGCCCTCGATGTTGCGCCGACCAATTAGGAACAAGCAGTGACCCTCTAACCTAAACCCTTTTCATCCATAAATTTATCTACTGACCTCTTAAACGCCACCAAACTTGGTGCATCTACAACTGACGCAGACAAGGCATTCCATACCCTTACCACCATCTGGGTAAAGAACCTACCTCTGACATCTGTCCTAAAACCACCACCCCTTAATTTAAAGCTATGTCCCCTCGTGCTAGCTTTCTCCATCCTAGGAAAAAGGCTATCACTGTCCACCCTATCTAAACCTCTAATCATCTTATATGTTTCAATAAGGTCAGTTACAGTTCCGACTTTTGGATTTGGACACCCCTCAAGTGAATTATTTTATGGCTGCCTTTGCCATCATTGCCACACTGTTTTGATGTTTTACTTTGTTACAGCATTGCAAGTGACTGAGTCGGCAGTGGTTAGATCAGAGATAGCGCTGCTCCAGTTGTAGAGTATGATTTGGGAATATGTGAAGTTGTTCACTTTGGCAGGAAGATTTAAACAGTATTACCTTAATGTAGGATGACTGAAGAATTTCAAGATGCAGACGGATCTAGATGTTTTCATCACAAAATGTTAGTATGTAGATACAGCAAGCAATCAAGAAGGCTAATGGAATGCTATCCTTTATCAGGAGAGGAATTGAACATAAAAATAAGCATGCTGTGCTTCAGATATTCACGACATTGATAAGACCACATTTCGAATACTGTGTGCTGTTTTGGGCTTCTTATTTAAGGAAGGATGTAAATTCTTTGGAGGCAGTTCAGAGGAGCTTTGCTAGATTGGTAGCTGGAATGAACAGTTTGTCCTATGAGGAAAGATTGCAAAGGCTGGGCTTCTTTCCACTGGAGTTAAGAAGACTGAGGTATGAGGTGATTGAAGAATGTAAGATCCTGAAATGTCTTGACAAAGTGGTTGTGGAAAGAATATTTCCTGTTGTGGGTGAGTCCAGAACGAGGGGGTGCCATTTAAGAACAGAGATGAGGAGAATATTTTTTTGAGGGATATGTAACTGTGAAACACATTGCCTTTTAAAGCAGTGAAGGTGGGGTCAGTGAATATTTTCAAGATGGAGGTGGATGGATTCTTTTTACGCAAGCTAACTGAAGGTTATTGGGGGTAGATGGGAATTTGGAATTCAAAGCACAGACATATCTATCATGATCTTATTGAATTGCACAGCAAGCTCGAGAGGCCAAATGGCCAACTTCTGCTCCTATCTTTTATGCTTTTAGCACAGCTGTGTTAAAGAGAGCATTCTTTAATTTCCAATTGAGCTGTATTGTCCCGAGCGGCTGTCACTCACTGAGGGGGAGTCAGTTTTCTGGATTGAAGCCCCAGTTGGAAGCAGGTTGGGGCTGTGATTTTACTGCCCGTTCATGTCACACTTCTGCTGCAGCAAAGACACAGGATTTGGCGACAAGCCAAATCTCTGTTCATTGCAGTGGGATGGGAAATTCCCACTGGCATGCATGGTCGGAACATTCCAGCCTGTGAATTTGGGCTGAACAGGGAATAGCTAGGAGTCCCTGTGGCTGAAAATGAGACTCCAAGATGGTATGTTGCCTCCCTGGGGTCAAGGATGTTTCAGAATGGCTACAAGACATTCTGCAGGGGGAGGGTGAACAGCCAGTGGTTGTGGTAGACCTTGGTACAAGCAATATAGGTTGAAAAAAGGGATGTGGCCTTAAAAGCAAAGTATAGGGAGTTAGGAAGTAAGTTGAAAAGTAAGACCTCGGGTTTATTACCAATGCTACATGTTAGTCAGAGCAGAAGTTGAACAGGGAAATCCTGCTGGCATAAAAACTGTTTTGGGTCCCCTGCTTAATTCCCCACCCCCTCCGCCGTTCTCGTCCCCAAAACCAGGGGCAGGAAATGCCTTTTTTCTATATCTCTCTTATCAAACCCTTTGATTATCTTGAAATTTGTATTAACACCCCCCTGCAGCCTTCTGTTTCCAAAGAAATGAACCCTAACATGTTTCCCCCTCCATTGATGTTCTAATTCCTCAGTTATGTTGTCTTTCCTTGTAAATCCTTCGCATGCTTGATCCAATTTTACCTCTGCTTTGCAGTTCCATGTCTTCTGAAGTGAACTGCAGCATTTGGTTTGCTATTTTTAATGATCCTATTAACATCTGCAACCAGTTATCAATACTGCTATATCTGATCCCCTAGGTCTCTCTGCTTTCCTACTTCTGCAGTTCTTGAAGATGGCTTGGCTCCATCTGCTCAAAGACACTTCGGATTAGGCAGTAAACTCCAGCCTTATCAGCGATGTCCATACCTCTAAAATAAATTTTAAAAATGCAGAAACCATTGTCACAATGTACAAGATCAGATATTCTAAGGCTAATGAAAAACATGCTGATTCTGGAACAGGGATTTCCTGCTGAGGTCTGTTCAGAAGGTTGTGGGTGACTCCAGAACTATTTTAAAATGTGGGTGCACTACTTAGAGAGTATTTTCTGAGAAATGTGTAACTATGGAACACACTGCTTTTTAAAGCAGTGGAAGTTGGGTCAGTGAATATTTTCAAGGTGAAGATAGACGGATTCTTTGTAGACAAGCTAACCAAATGTTATTGGGGATAAATGGGAATTTGGAATTCAAAACACAAATGTGTCTATTATGATCTTACTGAATTGTACAGCAGGTATGGCTGACACAATTTATGTGGAGATGCTGGCGTTGGACTGGGGTAAACAGTTAGAAGTCTCACAGCGCCAGATTAAAGTGCAACAAGTTTATTTGATAGTAAAAACCACAAGCTTTTGGAGCGCTGTTCCTTCATCAGGTGAGTGGAAAGTTCTGATCAGAAACAGGGCATATAAAGGCATACACAATTTACAGAATACTGATTAGAATGCGAGTTTTTACAGTTAATCTGTTATTCAAGTCTTAAAGATGCAGACAGTGTGGGTGGAGAGAGCGTTAAGCAGAGGTTAAAGAAATGTGTATTGTCTCCAGACAGGTCAGTAAGTGAGATGTTGCAAGTTCAGACAAGTCATGGGGGTTACAGATAGTGTGACATGAACTCAAGATCCTGGTTGAGGCCGTCCTCATGTAAGCAGAACTTGGCTATCAGTTCATCCAAGTTCTGCACATATGAGGCCAGCCTCAACCAGGATCTTGGGTTCATGTCACACTATCGGTAATCCCTACAACTTGCCTGCATTTGTAACATCTCACTTACTGTCCTGTCTGGAGACAATACACATCTCTTTAACCTATGTTTAATGTTATCTCCACCCACACTGCACCTTTAAGACTTGAATAGCAGATTAATTATAAAGACTCACATTTTCATCAGTATTCTGTAAACTGTGCCTTTATATGCCCTATTTATGATTAGAACTTCCCGCTCACCTGACAAAGGAACAGCATTCCGAAAGCTTGTGGCGTTTCCTGTCAAATAAACTTGTTGGACTTTAACCTGGTGTTGTGAGACTTGTTACTGTGACACAATTTATGCAAGGCAAACTTAGACTTGAATTTACTAATATATAATATGAAGTTATCCTATTTATTTCTATATTCGTTCTTCTCTTTTTTGTAGTTGTTTGTTAGCTTGTATTTTGTATTCATTGTATATGTAAGTGTGGTATTGGAATAAAAATTGAAATTCCAAAACATGCTTGCATTAGAATCCTGAGCAAAATTTCTGCAAGGTCTCTTTGGTAAATGAGTGTAAAGAAGTTCTGTCTTTTCAGCTGTTTGCTGTGAAACCATGCTGTCATTTGTGAATGGGTCAAGACCCAGAGACTAAGTGTTGTTAGGAATTAAGTTCATTGGCACGATGCACAATGAACCTCAAGTAAAATGACTAATGATTTGATCAAGCTCGCCACCTAACTTTGTGTGCACTGTGCAGAGGTTCACTTTCATAGAGAACCTTTAACTCTCTTTGAATTGAATATGGTTGAATGTGTTCTTGAAAATGGGTAGAGAAAAAATAATGATTTGTTTTTAGTTGTTAAGAAATGCATTGGCAATAGGTCAGTTCCCAAGCTTACAATCAATACAAAATGCCCCATGAACATGCTGAAGGATTCAGGCTGATGGCTGAAAGCCATGTTAATTAGGCAGCATCATTAAAATGAAATAAACAGCATATCAAAGTGCTTGATTTAAGTTGGCATCTTTTAAAACAGTAGAAATCTTAGTGGTTTTCTGCAGTACATCAAATGAATCCTTGACGAGTTTTCACTCTTGAATTGACATTGATGAGGAATCCGTCTGAAAGCTTCCTTCTGTATAAATGGGATTTTTTGATTGCAAATGGAGTCTGCTGCTCATCCAATCTCTCCCCATGTGCACTTGAAATATGGTGTGGTGGCATCAGATCGGCAACACTGTGCTATTGTGCCACTCTTCAATGTTGCAGAAAGTGAGTGGACACGTTAATTGGAAACGCATCCATCATTTTAAAAGCTAGTGAGTTTGTTAAAGAGCCAAATATATAATTTTCTGTTCTTGCTGCGTTTTCCGGGTGTCAGGCAGGAAAGGTTCTGGGAATGCTTTATGGCAGGTATGATGATACAAGCAATTACCTGATACAGACTTGCCCTTTGCATATATACATGAGGAAAATAATGCTTCTCTAGTATCCCAGAAGGGAAGGGGCCTGAAAGATCTTGGGCTGTGCCTGGTTTGTTCGATGTTCATCCATTGTTTTTACAACAAAGCAACTAAAGGCGAGGTTTCTAAATGGAAGAAACATTGCTATGGAATCACGAGGAGTAGGATTGCAGAAGTTCACTGATTCCTGATGCCGTCCGCCCCCCACAGGACATAGGCTGGTAGATTGAGTTGTTTTCCCTTGAAAGACGTCGGCTGAGAGGGGATCTATTAGAGGTATATAAGATTATAAGGGGTATAGATAGAGTAAATGGTGGTAAGCTTTTTCCACCATTAGAAATGGATAGAACGAGGGGTCATGGCCTTAGGGTGAGGGGGGCTAGGTATAAGACCAATATTAGAGGGCAGTTTTTCACACAAAGGGTAGTGGGGGCGTGGAATGCACTGCTGAGTAAGGTGGTGGGAGCAGGCACACTAGGGCTGTTTAAGGGTCTCTTGGACAGCCACATGAGCGGTCTGCAGATAGAGGGATAAAGCAGGACTGTCTAAATATCTTATTTGCTTCCACAGGCAATTCGGTCCACCTTATTGACCAACAAGGTGCATGCATGCGGCAGTTCGTGCGAGGGCTGCTCTTGGATGTTGCTTCAGGAGTGGCCTAGTGCTTCAAGTCATTAGTGTATGCTTAAACTGGACCATCTGATGGGCAACGTGACAGCTCAGAGACTATCGCTGTTGCTGTGCAGACACATAGATTTGGGCCTGTGTCTGCAGGAGTTTGCGCGTTCTCCCCGTGGTTGCGTGGGTTTTCTCCGGGTGCTCCGGTTTCCTCCCACATCCCAAAAATGTGCTCTTAGGCTGATTGGTAACAAATTGTCCCTATATTGGTCCCTATATGGGAATCTTCCACAATAGGCATAGCCTAAAGTCATGGATATGTCATTAAGACGTTAGGATGGCGGCGCGGGCTCGTTGGGCCGAAGGGCCTGTTTCCCGTGCTGTGTTGCTCTTTGTTCTTTGTTCTTTGTTCACTCCTCACCCCCACCAATTACCGAAGTACCGCTCCACTCATACACATTCTGCCAACAATCCCCTGCTGTTGCAGTTGTAAAAGACTTGGGCAGATATAAGCAGTTAATGGTGTTGTGGTTACTGCCAAATATTTCGGACAGCTGGTGAACTGTACATCTCCTTGCTTCAAGCTGTTCACCTTAAACCTATGTGAATCTTATTCATTGTGAAAGAATGACCATGAGAAATTTAATTTTATCCTTGTGACACTGAGTAGCAATGGAATCTGCTGAAATATCAAGCTATTAAGATTTCTGTATTGTAGACTTCTTTTTGAATATTCAGGCTGTGAGAACTCATTGTCTCATGGCCAATTACTGCCTGATAAAGTGCCACATTGTACTTTTCAGAAGAAAACACCAACTTATATTGCTCAGCAACAAGGATCGATTGGCCAACTGTTTGCACTTATTTGAAAGTGCAGATCTGCCGTTAACCATTTTGCAGAACAGTCTGCAGCTTTGACAGGATATTTGAAGAGGTTCAAAATCAAAGTAACCAACAGATCATTACTTTCTATCTGACCCTGTATTATTCTTTCTCACTAATTGCACTTCAACAGTGGCATTTTCACAGAACTGCAGAAGGAAGCCACTTGGTGCATTATGTCTGCACTGCTCTCCAAACGAGTATCATGACTTAGTGCCATTCCCCTGCTTTTTCCCCGTATCCCTGCATATTGTTTCTATTCAAATAATCACCTAATGCCCCACTGAATGCCTCAATTGAACCTGCCTCCACCACACCCCTTGACAGCGCATTCCAGCCCTGAACCACTTGTGTGAAAATGTTTTTTTCTCACGTCACATTTTCTTCTGTTGAAAATCACTTTAAATCTGTGACCTCTCATTCTTGATCGTTTTGAGTGTCCAGCCCTCTCGCGATTTTGAACAACACGATCAAAAGTCTCCTTAGCTGCCTTCTCTCCAAAGTGAACAGTCCTAACCTCTCCCATCTATCCTCATAATAGACACCTCTCCTATCGTGTGGTGCCCAGAACTGTACACAATATTCCAGCTGAGGTCTAACTAGTGTCCTGTATAAGTTCATCATAACCTTTTTTTTGTACTCTATGCTCCTATTAATAAAGGCCAGAATTCTATATATTGTGTTAACTCTTCTTTCCACCAGCCCTACTACCTACGCACCAGGATCCCTGTGCTCCCTTCAAGAATTTTCAAGGTCATATTAACCCCGGAAACACTGCATTTTATAGAATGTTTGTCTGTTTAATTGTCTGTCTCTCTACTATTACCAGCCAGCAGCACACCCCCCGCAACCCCGCCCCGCCCCACCTAGGCATCTTATTCCAGTTATTTTTATAATGATGGATTATTTTACATTCATCTTTTTGGGATGAGAAGATGAGGTAGGTTGAGTTGAAGGACTAAGATTATTTTTGATTGTCCTGTTTAATTGTTTTCTGTAAATTGAACAAAGCTGGTAAATGCACCCAGTGCGTGTGTCGCAATGCTTTAAGTACTTAGGGTGTATTTTTTTTTCTGTCATTCCTCTGTTCACTTTTATAACCATCATTTTATAAATTTAGTTTTACTGTCATTCTAATTGTTGTTGCCTGAACCTTTATCACCAATAGATTCGTTTTTTGATTAATGGATCGGGGATAATATTTTAGCTCTGTTAGATTACTAGTTCCTTGCATCATTTGGCTCAGATTCGTTGTAATCTAGTATGTCTCTGCAGCTCATGTAGAACTGTAAATGCTTAAGTGGCAACAAAATAAAACTTTGGGGGACAAGCTAGGAATGCTGATTGCAAAAAATGTCCCATTCTTTCTATGGTCATTGTCAACAAGGCAAGCTTTCTGTGTGAGACGGGGACTGCATTTCGATGAATATGGATCAAAAGGTTACAAGTTGCTTTTTAATGCCTTTTGCCCAAGGCAGATATAAAGTGTCATTTGATGTTGAAATTTCATAACAATCAGTCAAATGACAGTATAACTACAATGGACCTTTTCTTTATGAGATGTGCCTTGAATTAGATGAGAAATAGAAGGGTAGAACAGGATGACTGTCAGCTATTTGGAGAAAATACTGAGTCATTATTCGGATTGCAGTCAGAAGGAACTTGTCTTGAGTGTGTACATCATGGCAGTAGTTCTCATGTATACAGGTTTGTATTTAATTTTGACATTAATAAGAATTTACTGGGATGAGAACTTTTTGGCTATGTTGGTGGTGAGTCCTCATGTGAAAGCTGCCAGAATTGTACTGAGCTTGCATTTCAAGTGTAATTTTGTTTGCTGTTTGTGGCATATTACATATTTGAATTTGTCTAATTTTGTAAATAAGCATAAGGTTGGATATTTGATGTAAATTATTTTCTCGAATGCAGTTGCCAGTTATTGAGCATTTTGGGATAAAATGCAAAGATTCTCTTGTATTTCATGCCAGATTTGAACTAGTGTAGCAGTGAAAAATCTCCTTATTGATATTTAAATTTTCATGGCCAAATTTGTGAATTGTTTATCTCTTGGAACTCTATATGTGGTACGCATTATATGAATTTGTCCAATATTTAACCTTCCAGACACTATGTTATTTAAACCCTGTACTGCTGCTTAGGCTATGACAAACTTAGACTTGCACATAGTGTTTGAATTTTATTATTTAAATTAAGTAGAGGAAGCAAGAATGTTTTGAAAATTGCTTCCATTGTTTGGGAATATGAATAGATTGGTTAAATTAATGACTAGCAGTGCTTTCATTTATATGCAACTTATACTGCACTTCAAACAATGCACAGACCTTTATTCGTACTCCTAGGGACAAAAGTTTGTGTTCATTTTGAGGTTTGGGGCTTTAGTGCATTGAGAATCTAAAATTAGAGAGTCTAAGACTTTAGTGCACTGAGAATGTAAGACTGGTGAGCATTGAGGCGTAAAAGCTGCCTTTAAAGAATCCACCACCAGTTATCCACCTATTTTCATTGAAGAAGAGTTGAATGGGGCACATAACCAGTGACCAATCACCTGTTGGTTGAGTTGCGCATCTACAGAAATAGAATTTCATTCCATTATCTTTGCTTCTGAGAAGGGGAAACAATTCCTTTTTTATTGTGATTGAAATATACAGACAGTATAATGGATTTGCAATATAGTGACCAGTTTTGTGGCAACTAGATCACTATATCCCATTATTTATCGTAACACATGGGGATAAAATTAGCCATATCTTGCTACAGTACTCTGGTTCTGAATCAAAGCGGCTTTGATTTCACGTCCGACTCCTCCAGGGACTTGAGCACAATCTAGACTGGCACTTTTCAGTGCAATACTGTTTGAAGTAAGATGTCTTACACACCCAGGGACACAACAGAAGACCACAAAACTGGCTCTCTTCTATGTCAGTAAGTGAAGAGTGGAAAATAACTTGCTGGTGGTGGAGTGGAATATTTTCAACCTTGAGATTTGTTACAGTTTTGCAATGTAATTCACAGCAGTGTGCAACAGCTCCACTGGAATATTATTAATTCTATTTTAGAAGAAGAATGGTTGGAAATTTCTGTTCTCCCCTTTATTATTGATGGTCTGCCTAGCCATCTCGAAGGGTTTATATTGAATGCCCCAGCAGAGTACTGATGTGCTGATCAATCCCCACTCCCTTCTCCTCCAAAGTTTGCAGCTGTGGGATGCATCTGTGTCTGTTGGCAGTGTTGATCATGACGTGTCCAGTAACCATCTCTCATTGTTTCATGGCATTTAGTTTAAAAAATGCACGATGGAATTTGAGCACTCTCAGCTATGGTATCCTGCTGGATCATGGAAATTCTTCAACTTGTAAAATGTTTCCTCAGCGATTTCCATCACTACTGAGCACTTCCCTTCTCTATTTCTCCCATCCCTGCCCCTTCCCAACAAGTGGCTCATAATCAGCAGATATATTGATAGCAACCTCGAGCTGAGAATTGTAGCCCTACTTGTGCAACCTGGAAACTTCTGGGATGGAAATGCATGGACCTTGAAAGTTTCTGCCAGTCTCTTTAAAAATCCAATGGGATTGGAGGGGGAGGAGTCAGGTAAATGGGTACTCCATTCCAGAGGGAGTTGAGCATTGAGATCAAATTTATCATTTATACTAACAAACTTGGTGACAAGAGCCACTTTAACACTTGAATAGCAGGTTAGATGTAAGGATTCACATTCTAATCAGCAATCTGTGACTCTGTGTGCTGATATGTGTGCTATTGCAGACCAGAACGCTGCATTTGCCTGACGAAGACGAAAAGGTCGAAAGCTCGCAGATTTACTATCAAATAAATCGGTTGGATTTAAAATTGGTGTTGCTAGATTCTTACTGAGTTCTTACTACCCCAGTCCAAAGCCGGCATCTCTACATCATGACAAGAGATGTACCAGGGCATGAGTTGGTAGTTCCAGTGTTGACCTGAGCGTTCAGGCCTGGAACTTGACACACGATCTTGAGGATCCAGGGATATTTTTCAACCTCCTAACAAATGTAATTTATAGGCAGCACAGTTTCACTTTCTAGGGACACTGATGCCCCCTAGCGCTATGCGTTGAATGACTCCACCTAGAATTCTCCTGTCCTTGGTGGCTTGAATGAGTGATGCAGACATTGGAAACAGGCACAAACTTCTGTGGCCTCTCAAATTAACCACCCCAATTCTGTGGCTGTGGATTATCAACCATGAACTTTTTAAAGAAAGATATATGCAAGTTTAGAATGTATTATCACCATAAGTATCATCTTTTTTGTGAACCACTTGATAAATTGGCTGGTCAATAAGCTCCCTGTAGGCATCTTTAATCTAATGTTGGTTCTGCAGTAGTTATGTGTGTTCATCAAATTCCACAGACACTAGAAATCATAGAATCCCTGCAGTTCAGAAAGAGGCCATTTGTCCCATTGAACCTGCACCATATCTCCAACACAGCATCTTACCCACGTCCAATGCCCACAACCCCACATATTTACCCCACTAAGTCCCTTAAACTACACATCCTGGGACCCTAAGGGACAATTTAGCATGGCCAATCAACCTAATCCACATATCTTTGGACTGTGGGAGGAAACTGGAGCACTCAGAGAAAACTCACGCAGACATGGGGAGAATGTACAAATTCCACACAAACAGTCACTTAAAGCAGGAATCAAACCTGTGTCCTTGGCACTGTGAGGCAGCAGTGCTAACCACTGTGCCAACATGTAACCCACGAAATTAAGCATCTACTTAAAAATACCATCCTTCTGTTCAGATATTCATGTCCATTGTAGCTTGTAAGTATAATGCATGGTGAGTGGAAAAAAGATGGAGATACATTACACTAGATCCTGTAAAAGCAACATATGGACTCAATTTTAATTGCTGTCTCTCTCCACTGATGCTGCCAGATGTGCAGGGTTTATCCAGTGATTTCTGTTTTTAATACATTTGATCTTCTTGTATTTCACATAAGTTCCAATAGCATTTTAAACAGGGCAAGAAGTTCCTGTCTTGGGTGGGAGCTTCATTGTAACTGAAGACTGGATGACATTCTTTGTCCTGCACCTTAATTTTTAGCATGCAAAGCACTGTAGAGCTTAATTTTTAGCATGCAAATCACACCCATATGTCTCGGGTTGCTAAAAGATCAAATGCTGATCAGTGTTTAAAGGACTTAGCAAGAAAATTCAGTTGGCAAGGCAAAGTACACCGATGACTTGTAATAAAGCAATCTGTATGTATCTGAGTTTCTTGAAAATGGGTAACAGTGGAAGGGTCTGGCTGGGCCAGATGTGTGCCTACTGGTATCTTGGCACTCCCAGAGGTTTATGCAGTTCCCTTTATGTTGAGTTACAGTGTGTTCAGGCCTGATCTCACAAAACAGGTTGCAGCATAAACTCCCATCACCGGTGCTGAGGTTCTCTCCCCACTCCCTGTCAACCCACCTCACCTCCATTTGGGGCACTTATTATATTCTGTACTGTAAAATTCTTTGCTCCATTCATTTTTCTTTGATAGTTACAATCCAAAAGGGCTGGGCTTAAACACACTGCAAAAATTCAGACACTCATTGAACGGTCTTAACGTTGAGCTGAGTTATTACAATCAGAATGTATGATGGAACATTATAAGAATTGAGTTTTGTTCCTGACGTGCCTTGTCATTGACTTAATTTCCTTTAACACTTCTAAAGATTGGGGTGTAGTCAGGTTTGTAATGAGTGTCCAATAAAACTGTAATAGGAATTAATGACACCCAGCTACTGAGCAGGGCAGATGCTTCAATTCCAATGCCTGTAGAATTGCAGGAATGCACTTGCTGTGCAGAAACTGCACCAGATTCAAGATTACCCATAAATATCTCATTGACCTGCCAATCTCTAACATAGTTAATAAAAGGTGTGTATCACTGTTGGCTCAAAATTTATTTTGAATCATACAGCTCTACAGACCTCGAAGGTCTTCTATTTCTCCATTTCCAACTCCAGCGTCTTATACAACCCAGATTTACTTCACTCCATCACTGACCATACTTTTAGCTGTACAAGTTCTGGAATTTTGTCCCTAAGCCACTCTACTTTTTAAAACACTGCTTACAACATATCTATTTGACCAAGCTTATGATCACCTGTCCTAATGTCGTCCTGTTTGCCTCTGCATCAGTTTTTGTCTGAGTGCCTTGAGTTACTACTGCATTAAAAGCACTATATAATTTCATTTTGTTGTATGTTTATTCTGCAGTCATAGCCAGGCTGGGGTGCTAGGAGCACAAAGAACAAAACAGCACAGGAAACAGGCCCTTCGGCCCAACGAGCCCGCGCCACCACCTCGATGTTCCCACTTCTACACGCGATCCCTGTCCATGTTTATAGATCTATGGATTAAAAACCAAATTTGAGACAATTTAGGGAGAATCTGTTTTGCCAGTTAGCCTTAGAGCACATCTTTGGGATGTGGGAGGAAACCAGAGCTCCCAGAGAAAACCCATGCAAGCACGGGGAGAATGTGCAAACTCCCACAGACACAGGCCCAAATCCATGTATCTGCACAGCACAGCTATAGTCACTGAGCTGTCGTGTTCCCCATCAGATGGTCCAGGTCAAGCATACACTAACGATGTGAAGCAGTAGGATACTCTCAAAAGGTCCAAGAGCAGCCCTCTCACGACCCATCGTGTGTATGCCCCTCGTTAGACAACAAGGTGGACCAAAGCACCTGTAGGATAAAAACAAGTACATCAATATCATCATCTATTTACACACTTCCCAGGGACTCCCAAGGCTCATGATCCCTATTTTAAATCAGTTTTCTATATCCCTCCATTTCCATTCTGTTCATGTGCCCATCTAAGTATTTCTTAAATAACTCCAGAGTACCTGCCTCCACCACTTTACTTGGCAGCACATTCCATACCCCCACCACCATCTGTGTGAAAAAACTCCCTCTAGCATCCAAATTATACCTTACCCCCCTCACCCTAAGCCCGTGACCCCTCGTGCTATTCGAGTCCATCCTAGGAAAAAGCTTAACCCTGTTTACTCTATCTATACCCCTCATAATCTTGTACACCTCTATTAGATCTCCTCTAAGTCTACGTCTTTCTAAGGAAAACAGTCCCAATTTGCCTAATCTCTCCTCTTAACTCAGACCTTCCATACCAGGCAGCATCCTGGTAAACCTCCTCTGCACTCTCTCCAGAGTCTCCACGTCCTTCCGGTAGTAAGGCGACCAGAACTGGACGCAGTATTCCAAATGAGGTCTAACCAGCGTTTTATACAACTGCAACATTAAAGGCCAGCTCTTGTACTCTATACCCCTTCCTATAAAGGTTAGCATACTATATGCTTTCTTCACAACCTTCTCCACTTGCTCTGCCACCTTCAGAGACTTGTTCACCTGCACCCCCAGGTCCCTCTGCGTTTCTATACTCTTAATAGGTCTACCCTTTATCATATACCTCCCCCCTACATTTTTTCTCCCGAGTACTAATGTTTCAGGTGCTTGAGTTAGAAAGGGCAAATTTGTCCAGGATTCTCCAAGCTGGTTATTATCCAGTGACTGCTAGAATGAAAGACATGCATTAATATCAAGCTTTTCATGACCACTGGACATCCTGAAGCACATTATAGACAATGAGATACTTTTCCAGTAGTCACTGTTACAGTGTAGGAAACACAGCAACTGCTTCACACTCCCACAAATATGTAACATGGTGATGATTAGGGGATTTTGCTTCTGTAATGCTGATTTGAGGATAGATATTAGGCAGTGCAGAGATAACTCTCAAACTCTTCATCAAAATAATGCCATGGGATCTTTTATATCCCTTTAAGGTGGCAGATGAGGCACAGTTTAACATCTCATCAGAAAGGTCCCTATAGTTCAGCAATATTGTAGCGGAGTCTTGATTTTTGTGCTGAAGCCCTGGAGTGGGATTTGAGATGTGGAAATGCCATCATTGGATGGGGTAAACACAATAAGAAGTCTCACAACACCAGGTAAAAGCCCAATAGGTTTATTTGTTTGCAAAGCCATTTTTGCTACCAAATAAACCTGTTGCATTTAAACTGATGTTGTGAGACTTCTTAGTGGGATTTGAGCCCAGAACCATCTTTCTTGGAGGCAAGATACTTGGAGAGTTTGCATGACAGACTCAACCACTATATCTGTTGATAGGATTGAATTCAATGGTGGTGCTGTTCATTATTGAAGACTTATTATTGATGCTAATCTTTGCAGCTTGCCTGAGAAACAGCTGGATTGTGCTAGTGTTGACATGGGTACTGCAACCCTGAGAAATCTTTATGCTTTAAACTCCTCATTAGAGCTTCTTGATGCTACCAATTACTAGCACAGCACTGAGACCAGTTGGTGTACCAAGAGCAAGAGAGAGACACAGTCATGGGAGTTGGAGGAAAAGAGATTGCAAAGGAAAGGTTGAGGGAGGTAGGGTTCAGCATGTGGAGAGAGGGGAAAGGGACGAGAGTTTGCAGTGAGGAAGACTAAGAAAAGTAGATTGGGGATTTGGGGTGAAGTGGTTGCTCTTCTCCTTTTCACCCAGCTGTTTGCTATTCACGACAAGATTATTGTCGAAGAGTTTTAAGTATCTTGTGTATTGTGATCTTAAAGATTAGACATGAAACAAACTCACTGAGGATTAAATAAAGAGACAAGATTAATATTTAGTCACACAGCATACACTGAAACATTGAATATCTCATAAACACAGATGCACAGAATGTTTGGTTAGGTTAGTAAGAGAACAACAAGAAACAAATGACATGTTTTAAATTACCTTTTAAGTAGAAAAGAATTGCAGTTCCTGATGAGTTCCTGCTCTTGATTCTCTGAAGTTAAATGGAGGTTGAATGTCTCTGGGGTTGATCTTACCAGTTCTTCACAATCGGGGCCAGTGATTGGCAGAGGTGGGGGGGGGGGTCTGTTTTGGAGGGGGGAGGCAACGTGTGGGGATAGGTGGTGTGATGTCTGGAGGAGGACAGTTTTGCTCTGGTTCAGAGAGGGGGCTGCAAAGCCCAGCTTCAGATTGGGTTCAGATTCTTTTAAGTGAAATTGCAGGCCCCTCCCCGTTTCCACCTTACCCCCATGGAAACAAGGACCGACCCAATCTTGGCGTGCCCCGCACAGGATTCCCACGGTCTCTGAGCACCCCCAGGCATGGCTATTATGACTGGTCTTCATTTGTGGAGACCAGCAGTAATTTGTGCCGTGCTCCCATTGTCAGTGAATCCCGGGAGCGTGGAGAATTCCTCTTGAAATTAAGAGAATATTTAAATGTGCTAATCTGGTTCAATTCCTCACTGGGCAGAAGCCAGGTTCCATCGGGCGTGGGTGGTAGGAGAATCTCAGAGGTGCTAGGCCCCACCCCTGTGATCCTCTGATTAATCATAATCTACATATGAGTACGTAGAATAGCAAATTGCCTCCATGGCCTCATATTTTGATTGCAGAGTAAAAATGACTATCACCTTCATGTATTCACAGCATACAGTTCAAGCTTGACAAGGACAAGAGATATTTTGGGAATCGGGAGCCTGGGGAGAAGCAGTCAGGGATAAGGGGAGACCAAGGATTAAGGAACAAGGACACCAGAAGTGTGAAATGGGGAAAGAGAGTCAAGGTAAAAAAAGAGGGGCAGGGGTTGGGTGATTAAGCAGAATGTGTCGGGAATGAGGGAAGAAAGGCTAAAAAAAGAGAGTCTGGAAAAATGTTTGGGATGTGAAAGGGAATAGAATGTGGTCAGGGTGATGGGATCCTGAATAGGCGGGACAGAGGAAGATGGACTCGAGCAGGAAGAGAGCGAGTCTGAGGAATGGGCTGTTGATGCATGTACAGTCCAGCATTTCCTTTCGACCCTGGAGCCACAACTGCAGCAGCATACTGAATAGCTCTACAGATTTGCCATGAAATTAGGGCATTTAATTAGTGGTCTTCTGGAGAATAGTGAGTAAATAATGTCGAAACAGAAAATGAAGACACTCACTGAAAGAACTGAGAAATAGGGAGAAAGAAAATTCCTGAGCAAAGGACTATCAGACATGAGATACTTTACCATGTGACTGAGGGAGAGACTAAAATAACATTTAATTATTTGAAAAGAAGGAATATAAGGGTAACTTGTGAGGGTGGTGCAAAATGAGGTTACAGAAAAGAACGACAACTGCTTTGTGTGGAACCTTGTTTCACAAAACATTTGGCCAGGAAGTGACAGTAAAAGAAACTTGGCATGGTGCTTGGGAAGAGGCCAGTATTTTGTTTTATTTTTGTCTAGCACTCTGTTAGGACTTGAAGATTTTATTTGTGTGCTGTGGAGAGGAGCAGCGTTACGTTAGAATGTTTATTCATTGAGGCTCAGCAAACAGACTGGAAAAAATGTAAAATCATTGATTCAGAGTTTGAATTGGCTGCATCTTAAGGATTTCTTCGTATGTGCAAAGGAAATAATACCATCAGATTTGTACCAGCTTGTTCAGGCAGCACACTGACCTGTTTCTCTTGTCAGCTTTGCTTTACTGCTGAGCACAACTTCTAATGTTGACATTTCACTATGTTGAGTTAGCTTGTAATCAAATGTTTAAAATGTATTCTAGTCTATATAATGCTTTGCATCGCATCTTTTTGAGAAGATAATCTGTGTACATGCACATTAGTTGAATTTGAGGAGTTTGCTATTTGTCAGATATGCTATATGTCCTGTATAATGGAAACATAGACTGTCCAACTGACTTTACGACTGTTACAGTGCACTTACATACATTAATTCTGTTGCGTGCAGTTGTCACCATTGGGTCTATACAATGTAAAGATACTGCACAGTTTGATCACCAGTCACATGCCAGTTACAATTCTGGACTTCAACAGTTGCGATCCATCAATGCCATGTCAAGCTGCATTCCAGATATGTCATCTGCTGTGTCCTGATTGATCTGATCTTTTGTAAATGATCTCCTGCAAATAAGAGTCTTTTCCTATTGATATTTAAGCCTCCAAGTAATTATTCCAAAACATGGTCTAACATGTTACTGAAGTTATTTAAGAGTTGATGTTGAAACTGCTCCCTGATGGCTTGGTTGGTTAAAGCACTATTTCATGTGAGGCTGAGTCATGGGATCAAGGAGAGTCCTGGACTCAGTCCCTGTCTATCCTGATCTAATTTATTCTTTTGATGTTCACGCTTTGTGAAGTAAAATTCACCAAGTGTTGGATCGTTCAGCTGCTGAACCTGGATCACATCATTGTGAAACGAATTGGTTTTACTCTATCTGACGATGTGTTGTTACAATTCTTATCTAGCCCTGTAGGAGAGGATCTGCTAACTATGCAGATTTTAACCTCCAAAATCCCAATGGTTGGGAGAGGAAATCCAATCGGGGTTCAGATTCCATGGTTGCTGTCTGGTAACCCTTCCTGGAAAGCGCATGAATGGATGTCAGATGATGACAAGATGAGTTTTGATTGTGATTTCTGTGTTCAAGATTGCTAAAACAAGAGAATGGTTCTCAATTGATTAATTAATGGGGCACATTGAAATAATTCTCCATTATTAGAAAGCCCTGGTAGGCTTGTCTATAGTGCGACTGAGATGAATTTTTATATCTCACTTCTATCACATTTGGTATATTTATGTGAAGCAAATTATTAAATTGGTAATTAATTCAGCACCTATCAACGTTATGGCATCTGAAATTTGAATTGGGATTTTTAGTGGCTTCCAAGAATAATTACATTGGCTACAAGACCTACCTAAAAAAAATACTATTAGAAATGCATTGACAAACTGAAATGTTAGTGTGTCATGTTGACTGAAAGAAATTTGATTTTCTTATCTGCTCATTGTGTTATGATAAAATTTTAAGCCAAAAGACACCAATTGTTCTGACACATTACTGCTCCGAGTGTTGTGACATCGTCACAAATTAGATAAATTGGACCCTGACATTCCTGTCTGAATTTGTGAGGGCACTCACTATCTGTCCCAGGCAAAGCCAATGGTGTGGATGGATGATTGGCTTTCTAAGAGGCAGAGTCTCTGGGCTCAGCAGTGGTCTTCTCATCACTGGAAGCTAGGAGCTGCTTGTGAAATAAGACTAGCTGCTGGGTGTTGCTGTGGGTACTATTCAGAAGTGAAAGTCTGAGCCTTAAGTACCAGGAAACATATTGTTTTAATCAATGTCTAGCCCTCTTGTAAAGTGCAGAAATGTAACTTTATGTTGGAGAGTCACCCCCTCTGATTTGCAGTTATTCTCCTGTTCCTTCGTGGGTGCCGTAAAAGTACCTCTGTTGGCTTGAGTATCTGTCAGAGGATGAGAGATTCCAATGAGAAATTCAATGGATGTGGGAGTGGAGAGCATCTGGTCAGAGATCAGTGGGAGCTAATTTTAGATAAATGTTTAAATTTGAATGTGGGCACTGTAATTGTGCAATTGCAAATCATTAGCACAGGAAGAGACTATCCTAGTCTTTGTGCTGAGCTGTCCAATTAAACTCACTTCCCTGCTCTTTCCTCAGAGTTCTGCTTACATTTCTTTCTCAGGCAACAGCCTGTTGAATGGAATTGTTGAATTTGGCGCTACTAACTGTGTGTAATACAGTTAAACACTTTTTTTCCTACCGTTTTCATAGATCTTTTGGGATTAAATATTTTATATATTAATAAATGGTAAACCGGAAGAGATGCTGGTGGTTAGCACTGCTGCCTCCAGGGACCCAAGTTCAATTCCAGCCTCGGGTCGCTGCCTGTGTGGAGTTTGCATTTTCTCCCTGTGTCTGTATGGGTTTCCTCCCACAGTCCAAAGATGTGCGAGTTAGGTTGATTGGCCGTACTAATTTGACTCTAGTGTCAGAAGGATTAGCAGGGTAAATGAGGGTTGTGGGAATGAGGCCTGGGTGGGATTGTGGTCAGTATGGATTTGATGGGCTAAATGACCTTCTTCTCTACTGTAGGGATTCTATGATTGTTACCACTATCCCAAGGAATGAGTTGAGGTTGACACCGGGGCTCTTGTTTATTGGTCTAATTTCACTTTGTCTCCTTGTGGTTGTGGGGGATAAGAGGTACATCTAGATCTGGGCTTTTAGTGTTAGTCCATTGCTTCCTCTGACCAGACATTCTATATATGCTTGTCAATCCTCCAACATGGTTATTCTCTGCATCACTTTTGCCAAGATTCTTTCAACACTATTTTCCCCCTTCCCATTCCCCTCCCTCCCACACACTGACTCCAGAGCCACAGCAATATGGTTGACTCTCAACTGTCTCTAAATGCAACTAGGGATGGGCAATAAATGCTGACTAGCCAGCGACACCCATGTCCCATGAATGAATAAAAAAACCCCACCCTCTCTAAGCACCCCTTCAAGCAGTACAGCCTTTCCTTTGCAAAGGTAACTGAAAAACTCTTGCATAACTCTGCCATTTCTCTTTTCACAATGTCGATTTTTGTTCCCCATCATCTTTGAGGTATTTTTATTTCTCATTCTAGCTCAGGGTAATCATTATTATACTGCTTTTGACCCTGAATGAAGACAAATCAGCACTAATTTATGGAATTGGAGAACTTTGTTCTCTCTTGTGTATTCCTTTTAGGTGAAGGCACTCGTCCTGTACCTTTAGAGTGAATAAGGTTCAGCAAATCTCAAAGGAAAATAAAAATGCAAGAAATGCGCACCTGTGGTTGAGAAATGGATGTTCTCTGTACTGACGAAGCTACTGTGTGATAGCAGCATTCTCAGCACTCAGTTCCACTTTTGCACCACGTGTGTTTCAGAGAGAGTTTCATACATTTGTTGGGGCAGGGAGACTATGTTACATAATCTTTAATTTGATTTATTATTGTCACATGTATTGGGATACAGTGAAAAGTATTGTTCCTTGAGCATTATAGAGACAAAACATACCATTCGTAATGATCAATCTCTCCCTCAATGTCAGTAATACAAAGCAGATAGTCATCAACTTCAGGAAGCATAGTGGAGGACATGCCTCTGACTACATAAATGGTGATGAAGTGGAAATCGTCAAAAATTCCAAGTTTTTAGATGTCCAGATCACCAATAACCTGTCCTGGTCCCTCCACGCTGACACTATAGTTAAGAAAGCCCACCAACAGCTCTACTTTGTCAGGAGGCTAAGGAAATTTGGCATGTCCGCTGTGACTCTCACCAGTTTTTACAAATGCACCATAAAAAAACATCCATTCTGGATGTAACACATAGTTTGATATGGCTTCTGCTCTGACCAAGAGTTGTGAATGTAGCCCAGTTCATCACTCAAACCAGTTTCCCATCCACTGACTCCATCTACACTTCCCATTGCCTTGAAGAATCAACCAGCATAATTAATGACCCCACACACTCTGGACATTCTCTCTTCCACTTCTTCCATCAGGGAAAAGATACAAAAGTGTGGGATCACCTACCAACCAATTCAGAACAACTTCTTCCCTGCTGCCATCAGACTTTAGCTGATCTTTCACTACACCCTAGGTATGACTGTAACACTATATTCTGCACCTTCTCCTTTTCTCCTTCCCTACGTACTCTATGAATGAGTACGTGGGGAAGGAGAAAAGGAGAAGGTGCAGAATATAGTGCTGTAGTCATACCTAAGGTGTAGTGAAAGATCATTTTAATATTGAAATCAAATTCTACCTGCTAACAAAATAGACTGGGGCAATACTTTTAGGAGTAGATTTACAAAAGTATATTTTTTAAAAGGATGTTGTTGTAAGTGTGTGTAATGTTAAGCCAAATTACTTATTTAAGATTTAAGTTTTTATATTTATTAGTGTCACAAGTAGGCTTAGATTAACACTGCCATGCCCTTGTGACCACACTCTGGCGACTGTTCAGATACACTGAAGAAGAATTTAGCATAGCCAACACACCTAACCAGCACATCTTTTGAACTGTAGGAGGAAACCAGAGCACTTGCAGGAAACCCACACTGACACAGGGAGAATGTGCAGACTTTGCACAGACCATGACCCAAGCCAGGAATTGAATCTCGGTCTCTAGTGCTGTGAAGCAGCAGTGCTAACTACTGTGTCACTGCTACTCATAGAACGTAGAACATAGAACATCCTAAGGATACAACTCACAATTTCTTTAGTGAAATACGCAGATGATTTAATGTTGCATTATAGTTGGATGGGTGCATTTGTGATTTAACAGAACCTGAATAATTTCTGCTAATTACACTTAACTAATCCCGACCCCCTCCAATAGTTCTTGGTGAGAATCTCAACAATAACTTACAATTGTATAGAGCCTTTAACATGAGGAAACACCTCAAGGCATTTCACAGGAGCATTGCAAAACAGCATGTGATACTAAGCCATAGGGAGATATTAGTTCAGGTAATGTAAGGTTTGGTCAAAGAGGTAGATTTTGAGGAGCAAAAGGAGGATGTTAAAGGAGGAAAGTGAAGCAGTGGGCTGGGAATTGGGGAGTTTGTGCCAGAGGCAACTAAAGGTGCAGCCACCAGTGGGGGAGTGATTAAAATCGGGATGCTTAAAATTGCAGAATCAGATGAGCGTAAGTAACCAGGAGGGTTGTAGCTTGGAGGAGACTTCAGGGAGGGGAAAGTCTGGAGAGGGATTTGAAAGGATGAGAATTTTAAAATGAAGCTGTTTGACCAGAGGCGACAGTCCAAGTCAATGAGCAGAGAGTTGGAAGGTTGGTGCAAGGTAAGGCTTGAGTAGCAGAGTTTTGGATGATCTCAAGTTTATGGAAGAATTTGGGAGATCAGTCAAGCGTGCATTGCAATACGCAAGTCAAGAAGCAACATGTGTAAGAATGAGATTTTCAGCAATAGTTGAGATGGATGAAGAAAGACAATGTTACAATGGTGAAAATGCACCTTCTAAGTGCTAATGTGTATATGTGTCAGAGTATATTTTTCCTGGATACTTCAAATATGTATGAGGCACAAATGTATCTAATGCATTACCTTGATCTTAAGACCTGTCAACTGATCCAGAACCTTCCTGTGATAATTCATCTTTCTTAACATTTTCTGTTAACCAGCTTGTATCCTTCCCAAAGGCAACAAATTCACTTATAAAATCAACAAGCCATCTGTTCAAATGGAAATGAAAAGTATGTATGATCTTTCAGATTTTTTAATGGCACGTTTAGACTGTAGGCTACCTTCAGGAATGATTTGTGATTTGCCTCCAATGCTGTTGAAACTGGTTCAATTATGTTTTTATTTTTAAAAGAAGCTAGTACAATCACGTACAGGATTTCAGACCTGCAATTATTCCGAAATTTCAATTCACATCCGTATAGTTGGAAACAATACCTTTTCCAGATTTACTCATTGGAGCTAGCACTGTATATCAAGAGCCACTACTGATATGTATTTGTGGAAGAAGCCTTGCTATTTACTCACAATTAGGAAACCCAGTTGCCTTCAAACAGCAGGGGCAAAGTGCTCAAGGTTTTGGGTACTATGTATTGTGCTATTTTTGAATTGAATAAATTGCCTAATTAAAAAAAAACATTGTAAGCTGCTCAAATCGCAGATGGATGTTAAACAAGGGAGACGAAGAGCATATCAATGTCAGCTGAAATTAGGTTTGAATAAATGCAAAGTCTTGTACAGCAAGAGGAATAATAATGTTAAACTAACAACTGAGGAGAGCTTGGGAGAGATTTGAGCACGCAGTCAATGTTGAAAACAGTTAAAAACAGCTGAACAATATTGTCAAATCAGCAAGGCTTTCGAAAAAGATTAGGATTTCAAAATCTGGAAAGTTGATTCACTGGAGCCTGTGGCTCAGAACATTCACACAGATAATTTAGGTAGCATTAACACGTACATATTTTTCTATTTTCGCAGTGGAGGCTGGCCCACTCTCACTGCCACTCTCTTAAAAGAAATAAACTTGGGTAGTGCATAAATCACATTCAATCCGTTATATAGAACATCTTGCTATCTGATTCTACTTATTAGTAAATGTAAGACTGCCACGGGGCAGTTTAAATATGGCTGTGTAGATTTAACTATGACAAGTGGCAATGCCTTTGGCAGATTAGAGTTGACAGTTAGTGTTATGGTTGCTATGGAGAAAACTTTATTTTACCATAAATTTGACATACATTGGTGATGTTCCTGTGCACCCTTGAAGCTCCAGGTTCAAGAATAATTATCACATATATGGTAGTTTTTGATTTGTCTTTAGTCCTCAATGAATGGATTATATCTATAATTTAATATCCCAAGCACCGGTTCTCCCCAAAACGTTGCAGTGATTAGGACTGGATTTTAGGCCCCTCACTGGCATGTTTGAAGATGGGAGGGCTTTTAAAATGGAGTACATGGCTTTCATTGCTTGCCCCCGACCTGGCACCATTTTAGAAAAAAAGTTCAGCAGCATTTAACTACTTCACCCACGGCACTGGGAGGCCCAGGCCAAGCACATAACTTGCAGGTTTTATTGGGTGAGCCGGTGTGTGGCGAGAAAGCTGGGGAGGAATTTCTTTTGAGAGGCCCCATATCATCAGATTATCATACTTTTCCTCCCATGGTCATAAAGTAATACCTCATTGACCCTCTCTCCAGCTTCTCAAGCCCCTCTCACCCCCACTGGAGACTGGCAGCCAGGTTCCACCAATACCGCAGACTTATCCAATGGAATACAATGTCCTGTAACATCCAACATCTCATTTTGGTAGAAAGGTTAATTAGTTCATTATTACATGTGAGAAATGGATGGGATTAATTATTAACATGCAGTGATTTTTGAAAGTTCCTGTTTTTATTCATTCATGGGATGTAACTGTCTTAGAGTC
Organism: Sphyrna mokarran; assembly: GCA_024679065.1. Taxonomy (NCBI): domain Eukaryota; kingdom Metazoa; phylum Chordata; class Chondrichthyes; order Carcharhiniformes; family Carcharhinidae; genus Sphyrna; species Sphyrna mokarran. Next base: position 103,579,967 of record JAGIQG010000005.1, read on the forward strand.
ATAGAATTGTTACAGTGCAGAAGGAGGGCATTTGGCCCATCTACACCGTCCACAATCTCACCCAGGCCCTCTTCAGTAACCCCAGATATTTACCCTGCAAGTCCCTGACATTAAGGAATAATTTAGAATGGCCAATCAACCTCACCCGCACATCTTTGGACTGCGAGAGGAAACCGAAGCACCCAGAGGAAGCCCACACAGAAATGGGGGTAATGTGCAAACTTCACACAGACAGGGACCCAAGTCGGGAATCGAAGCCAGGTCTCTGGTGCCGTGCAGCAGTAGTGCTAACCACTGTGTCATCCTATATGCATAAACAATGTTTGTTAACTTGCCCTAAATGCTCTTAGCTTAATCCTGCAATCTGAGTGGTGAAGTTATACCCACAATGCTGTTTGGAATTTTTGAATTTTTACCCAACGAAAGATCAATGATAAAGGATTGGTTAATTTGGAGAATAAAGTGAGACACATGTCATAGAATTCTCAGACTCTGCCCTGTTCTTTTTGCAACAGTATTTAAATGAATGGTGCTGTTCAGTTTCTGATGAAAAGTGAGTCGAGGATGTCAATGGTAGGGCCTTTGGCAATGGTAATACCATTGAAAGTAAAGAGGAAGTAATAGCTTGTCTTTTTAGCGATGGGTCATTGCCTAGCAGTAGTGTGGTGCCACTTAGTGTCCGAATATTGTCCAGGTGCTTTTTCATAAAATCTTACAGTGCAAAAGGAGGCCATTCAGCCCATTGAGTCAGCATCAACCACAGTCACATCCAGGCCTTATCCCCATAACCCCATGCATTTATCCTAGCTAGTCCCCTAGGGGCAATTTAGCATGGCCAATTTACCTAACCCATATATATTTTGGGCTGTAGGAGGCACTTGGAGGAAACCCACATAGACAGGGGGAGAATGTGCGGACTCCACACAGTGATTCAAGCCAGGAATTGAATCTCAGTCCCTGGTGCTGTGAGGCAGCACTGTGCCACTGTGCTGCCCCTAATTTCATTAGCTGCAGAGTTGTTAAAGGCAACTCTGAGCATTGCCAACGTTAGTCGGTATCCCCATTTTGATGAAATGAAGGGTACTGATGAAGAAGCTGAAGATGGTTCAGTCTAGCACACTACCCTGAGAATTTCTCGTCAGTGATATACTGGGGCTGGGAAAATTAACATTCAAAAATCATGACCACTTTCCTTTGTGTGAGGCACAACATCCTGTTGATTTCCATTGATTTCTCTTTTACTAGTGCTCCTTGATGCCACACTCAATCAAATACTGTTCTGATATCAAGGGCAATCATTTTGATCAAACCTCCTGAATTTGATGTGAAACCCAGATTTCACCTCCACAAAGATTGTGCAGTAGGTCATTTGATGCTCTCAGTGCATTTTTCCAAGAAGTGTTCAATATGGAGGAGCATTGATTTATCAGCTGAAAGAGGTCAGTGTATTTCCTTGCCCATGTTGGAGCTGAAGGCATGAGACCTAATGGTATCTGGAGTTAATGTGGAGGACTCCAGGGCAACTAATTTTGAGCTGTGTACCACTTTGCCTATATCAGCATTGGGTCTGCCCTATTGTTGGGATGGAACATACCCAAAAATAGAGAATTAGCTGGGATATTGACTTTAAGGTATGATTTGGTGAGTATATCTGATTGTCACTTTACTAGCCTAATGAACTGCTTTCCTAATTTTGGTACAAATTCCCAGATGTGACTGAGAAACTTTTTGTTGGTTTGACTTTTTTGTGTGTTGTTATGATTCCTGGCCAGACTCTGGGTTATGGGAGCTAGATCCAGTTAAGAACCAATAACATTATGTTTGAAGTAGATAAAAATGAGATTCAAGATGCTTAATAAATGAATAAGGTCACTAGATTCCATAGGTTTTGAACAACAAAAATAAATATTACTACATAAGCTCAAAGTTAAAACAATTTATAATATCTCTTAATACAAGGCACATGTAAATTAACAGGTGACTTGCGGTTGGATGCGCCACTCTATGCAAAGGATGACAGATGTGACCAAAACAAATTCCATGGATTTCTCAACAACCCAACCAGACATTTGTCATATTGTGAACCAGCCAAGCTCACTGACACCTCAACTTTCTTACAAACATTTCCAATCTCCACATCTGAATAATTCACCTTGGAATTTTCTCCTAAGGTCACTCTCACTTGGTTGGCTCCAGTAATAACCCATCATGCAGGTTTTCAATCTAGCCTTCTGAGATTCTTCTCCCCTGCATCTCCAGGCAACCTCAAGCTGCATCTTCCAAGCACAATTTCAGATCTTCAGCTGTCTCAGGCAGAACACCATCACTCCAGACTGTTACTTTTCCCCAAAGGTCCACAGCAAACTTCAGCTGCCATCTCAAATCTTCAGGGCTTCTGCATTGCCTGTTTTACTTAAAGTCTGCTCCCTAAAGCTGTTCCTTTAGTTTTTTGGGGCCACAGTTCTCAACCTCTGAACTAACGAAGATAAGTATTTGGGCTTCATCACTGTGTGTATTTTATCACGTCCACTGCTGAGGTCAATTCTGGGTGGTCTGTCCATTTTAGTTCATGTTATAGTTTTTTGGTCATGGTTTGATACAGTTGAGTGGTTCGTGTCATGCAACTATGCCCCATTTATGTTTGAAATGATTTAAACTTTTAACTGACTGGAATTTCTGCATTTGAAATGAGACAGAACAAACTACTTAAAAATGCAAGGCCACCTTCCAAGGTAAATGTGAAAAACCAGACAAGTCACCTTCAGGAATGCAAAGAAAGAGAAATAAAAATGTGAAGGGCAGGATATTGAAACAATAGCTGCTACAAACAGACACACCCAAAACCCTTTGGAAATACACAATGGGAGTGTTAGAAAGTTTTTAGCAGAGGAAGCAGGTTGAAAGCTGAGCTCTTTCCCTCTCTCTTTTGCAACAAGTGCATTACTTGTTTGGAAATCAACTCTATAGAAAATTACCAACAATCAGCGATCTTAGAATAATGTCAACATCTTTTACATTTGTATCCACAAAGCCATCTATTCCAAATCAGCAGAAATGTTTAAAGATCTACACCCAGAGACAACCAAAGGACACATAATATCTTTGAATCGTTTTTTAAATTTGGACTCTATCTTCTGTTGTGATTGATACCTGTGCATTATATATATTTATATTATTTTTGTTGAAAAATATGCTCCATCTTTAATGATGGAAAAGTTTTGTTTGGCTCCTTATTGCTCATTGCCTCAATAGATAAATATATTTGTTTTCAGGAAAGTCATATCCCCATAAAAGAGAAACTTAAAAGCTTTATGAGAATTCAAGAGGTGGCAGGGTGGCACAGTACTTAGCATTACTGCCTCACAGTGCCAGGGTTTGATTCCCGGCTTGGGTGACTGTGCAAACTTCGCAGACATTCTCCTCGTGTTTGCGTGGATTTCCTTTGGGTACTCCGGTTCCCTTCCCCACAATCTAAAGATGTGCAGGTTAGGTGGATTGGCCATGCTAAATTGCCCCTTAGTGTCAGGGATACTAGCTAGGTTAAATGGGGTTATGGTGTTTGTGGTCGGTGCAAACTCGATGGGCTGAATGGCCTCCTTCTGCACTGCAGGATTCTAAGGAGGCTGAGCAGAGGGGAGCTGGTTCACTCCTACTTACCTGGTCATGACAATTGTGGGCTTGCATCCAGAATGTGTTCCCACAAAGGAATTGGAGTGCGGAGGTGAATTGTTTCTCTAAAAATGATTCAAAAAACTGCAAGAAGTTTTATTTGCTGTGTAATACTAAACTGTTAAAGTGTCCAAATTCAAAATCAATGGGGGTGATGTAACCAAAAATAAAATTCTAAGTGTCAGACGTGTGTGTAACTGGAGAGAATTGCATTGTTGGACAAGTAAAAAATGGAATCTTGCCTCACTTTGTGAAAAAAATGAATTGGAATTTGTTTCCCCCCAGCGGGGAGGGGATGGGGCCTCAGCTGACCGAAAGCCAGCAGCTAGCAGCAGAAAACATCATTGCACATGTGAAGATCTCTGTGCTCACTGAATAGAGAGATCTGTCACTCACTGCCTCCCCCAGCTAACACTGGGTTTTTGCAGCCAATTCGCCCCACCTCCCCCTCCCCGCATGGGTCATCCGATTTTTCCTGTGCGCTCTGCCACCCCATTACTGTGAGTCTCCACTTTTGCAATCTTACCGACTTGCCTTACCCATCGGCCAGCTGGACGAAATGAGACCAGTGTCTTTAAAGACTAAGGTTAGATAACTGGTGAAGAGTTGCCCTTGAAGTAATTAAAAGATGTAGCTGAACCCTTAAAGCTTGAGTTTCCCCTCCCAAGCTAGAAAACCATAAATTTTAAACAGGACTGTGAAACACCAGAGGTGGAATTTGAGGACAGATAAGTTAGCAGTGGAAAACATTTCAGAGTTAACCACGTTGCCGTGGATCTGGAGACACAGCTGACATTGGGTAATGATGGCAGATTTTCTTCTGTAATGAACATTATTAAAAACAGATGTTCTTTCCAAACAATCTCATAGCTGTACGACCACCATTAATGATATTGGCTTTTAATTCCAGATTTATTTACCGAACTGAATTGTAGATCACTAATCAAGCATATATTATGAAAGGTTTGCTTATCAAAAATCACAGTGATTTAATGTGGATTGTTCTCAGTTGAAGGAATGAAGAAACAAAATTTATACAAACGTGGTCAGCACTTTTGTATCAGTCACTGTTAATTCACCTTCATTTGTTTCTGATGTACCCCACTCAGAACCTGGCTTAGCGCATGAATTTAAGTGCTAATTGTTAGTCCGGTGAGTATTCATTTAAAGTCAAACAATTTCACAAGTGAGTGATTATGAAAGTATTGTGATGTTGGTGGATAAGAATTGCTCTGAATTCTACCACAGTCAAAGTATTTGGATCCTTCAGTTTTAAATTTAAAAGCTCGTCCATTTATACATCTTGCTAGTTTGCACCTTCAAAATAATTCAGAGTATGTATTCCAAATAAAAAGTAATAATGGAATGAAGGAAATAAAAGGCTACAGGTCTGTTGCGAAGTGAGATACTTGTACAGAATGGTAATTTTCCCCAGTGTAATCCTGTTATTTGGATGATGCAAAGGATAAATTGCATTTGCTTTTTTCCCAATTTTGATTTATTTGACATTCCCATTTGTTTTTTTTAAACTAAATCCTTAAGATTGAGCCAGCTTTGGTACATTTGTCAGGCAGTCTTGTTAAACTAATTGTAGTTAATTAGATTGTTACTTGCTGTAGAGGGAATGGACTAGGTGCAGTCTTCTGCTGGATATATAAATGTGCCCTTTAGAGCACTTCTTGACAGCAGCAAAAGGCTCAAGCTATATGGGTCCAGCAGTTCATCAGCTCGTGCAAGCAACTGAACACAGGAATGTCCGGGCTTAAGACAGCATGGGAAAGGGATTTATATGTTCACCACCTGACTTGCCAAGGCCCATGTACTTCCAGTGATTTTAATGTTTTCCTGTGGAACACATTCTTTTCAGTTGCCTGTTTATGTTTTGAAAACCAGACAAATCAGGTCGTGAGTGTTGCTCTCAAAAGATTCACACACGTTCTAATGATCTGATTTTAACAATGTTGATAATGTTCAGAGTAATTAATCAAAAACTCCAAAAGATTTAACAATACATTGCTTAATTGTCCTGTGCCTTGGAATTCACTCCTAGATTATACATCAAAAGGTGATTTCAGGAAATTTAGAGATAAGACTTGGTACCCTTTTGCCATAATGAAATAACTCCAGACTAGGTAAGAGATCATTCTACGTTTCAGAAATGCAGTCATTGTTAAAGAAAAGTCAAGAATCCTGTTATGTTGCTGGGTGACCGGAGTAAGTGGAAATCTTCCTGAATCCATGTAATGGATTTTATTATTGTCATCCTCAAGTGTTACTTCCAAAGCTTCACATTGATGGTGATCCTTGTCTATTTGTTGAAATTGATTTCATTGGCGCCAAACGTGGCGAGTTGTGCCAAGATGGTATTGGGAACCAGAACTTTTGACAAATTGATGGTTCAATCTTTGGGCATCATCATAAAACTATTAGAGGAAGAATATGAGCAAGACATTTAACCCATTGGACCTAATTCAGCTAACATAACTTGTACAATTCTCGATTGTGGATTTATTTCGCGTGAATGAAGTTAGATGAAAGTTGTAACTCCTTTCCTCTGATTCAAAAGTGACACACTTCAGAATGCTTTCTCAAACTGTTCGTGTTTAATTTAGTTTTCTTAAGATCCATGGAAAGTGCTGATTTAAGGGAAGTATGATGGTCACAAGCTATTTTTTGGTTTGTGATGATTCCTCCTCTCTGTTTTGGCTCCCTTCTGCTCTGAGGATCCCTCCTCCTGTCCAATTGGTGGTGATCTGCTCCCACTTTGATTTGCTCTAAGACACATAATCAAGAGAAAACCACTAACAGTCGTTATCTAAATTTACCAAACATTTAATTGCTCTGTTTTGCCAATCTGCCTTACCTCTACATATCAACTGCTGCAATAACCTAAAGACCTTTAACTTCTAGGATCTGTGCAAATTAATTTGTCTGAAAAATCCATGGTGCAGTATATTGGTACCAACGCATGTACCAAACCTTTTGAAGATAATGACCAAACTCAATTGTTCTAGGAAATAACAATTCACCATATTTTGCAAAAACTCTGAAGTTGGTGAAATGGATAGCACTCTGCATCCTACCAGGATGGTAGCACTCTTGTTCCCATTTCAAAAGGTTGTGAGTTTCAGTCCAATACCGGGGCTTGAGAACAAAAATCAAGGTTAATGCTGCAGTGCAGTACTGAGGAAATGCTGCATTGCTAATGAGGTAGTGTTTTGGATGAAACATTAAACCGAGCTTCTCAGGCAGATTCCCTTGCACTATTTCAAACAAGGACAGGAAGTTTACTTTCATAGTTAACCCTCAATATCACCAAAAAGAGATTATCTAGTCATTTCTCATTGCTGTTTGTGGAAGCTAGATGGGAAGCTAAATATTGGTTTCCACATTTCCTATATGACAGTGATCATTAGATTTCAAAGCATTTCAGTGTTGACTTGTTAACCATTTTGGAACATCCTGTGATTGTGGAACGTGCTAAATAAATGCAAGCTTTTTATTAATGATATTTGGTTATGCTTTGTAAATCATTTTAACAACATTTATACTCGATGGTCCAGAAACAAAGAGGAAGCAACATCCAGTTTTAAATTACCAGTTCTTCAGCAGTAAGCAATGTGTAGACATTCATTATTTTTACAATATTTATGGCGTAGATGCATTTAAATGCTTACCTTTAATTCTGTTGAACTTTCACTCTATGGCATTATTTGTTATTTTGAAGTTGCATTTACATAACATTTTTAATATGGAAACAATATCCCAAAGTCGCTCACCAGAAAGTGGATGATGGACTGCAAGACAGAATAATGGGAATGTTGAAAAATAATGGAAAAAGGTAGGTTCTGAGAGTGTTTTTGGACAGAGAGAGAGATAGAGAGAGCCCAGGACAGCTGGATTCAGGAAGGGAATTCTGGAGAGCAAAGCAATGATAGTTGAAATATGCATACTAATGAGACTAGGGTAAATGTCAACTTCAGAAGCTGTCTGCTTTGGATGGGAGCGGTTATGAATGTGTGGTTATAAAATCACGTAAACGTGGCACTTAAGAGGCAGCTTTTGGCTCAGTTTATTCTGAAAATCTGGGAATGAGTCATCTGTTTCACTCATGCCAAATTTATAATCTGTATTCAATAGATATCCAGTTATAGCTGGACATAGTTTATAGTCTCATTTGACTGAACATAGAATTGTATGATACCATTAGAATATTTGAGTATGAGTTTGTGCAGAACAGTGACATAATATTTATGGGTAAATTATTTAAATCCATCGATTCCTATTTATTCAAGATTAGCAACCAGAATTTTTGTCAGTGTTTGGAGGTGTGTTTTAGTGTGTAAATCACACATTAGTCTTTTTGCTGAGGCAGTCTGATTTCTCCTCTTATCCGTGATCTTGTGGCATTTTTTTCTGACCCTTTTTGTGGGTCGGGAGTGCCTAATGTGCAAAAGGCACACCCATCCGTGCTGAGATTGTATTTCTCATTTCAAATGGGAAGGGAAACTTTTGTATTTCCTCCCACACACCATTTTTATCTGAAGGTGCTCCCTGGTGGGTAGTTAATTTTCTCTCCGTAATATGTAAGATACTTTCCACTGGTATTACATGGAATCAGAGGACTGTACAGCATTGTGTATCATGGGAGAGTGGCTGTGAAAGATCTGTGTGAAGCACAGAGGGTGAATCTGAAGGGGCATGGAGAATATTTGGGCATTGTGGTGGTATGGGTACTCTGAGGGGACAGGAAGGATACATGGGGAGATAGAGATGGCATGGCGATCAGGAAGGTATGCGGATGGTTAGCGGTATGAGTAGGTGAGGGGTAAAGTTTAATGGGACTTTCAACCTGAGTCCCAGGGAAAATGTGGCTTGAATGGCAGCTCTGGATTTCTAACTGATGCTGTCTAGTGCACAATGTTTCTACACACAAGGTGAAGAGGCTTCAAATACTTGTGATTTTTATCTGTTGATATTTTACAAATCAAAATGATTGACTCTATTAACGTGTTGTAAAAGTAGCTTTTTTAAGAAAATGTAAAGTTATTGACAAATTTATTTTAAAGCTTTTTTTATACATCCTAGTATTACTATAGGGCTCATTGATTCTCTGCACTACATGATGGGTCAGTGGGCATGGAAGTGCCATAGCTTGGCATGGTGGTCATGAAGGTCCATAGGGGTTGGTTGGACATCATAACTTTGCACTGATGGAATGAGGGCCACAAGATGTAGCCAGGGGTATGTCTTGGCATGGGGACCATGAAGAAGACCATTCAAACTTACCTTTCCAAAGGTTTCCTCATGCAGACTGTAGTTCATAACAACTCTGCGATATTGTAAACCATGACTTTGAAAAGCTGACCCCACTTCATGAAATTTGCGAAGGACTAGAACATTCTTATCCCTGCAATGATAAGGATGTGATTCCTGGACCCTGTAAAGCACTGTTCAAAATTGGAAACTCTGGGAATGGGTTGGAGCATATTCCAGAATTGGATCCCAAAGCTCCATTTTTAACATCCTGAACTCCATGAAAATGCACCCCCTTTTCTGCTCTACCATCCCCCCTGCCCCCTCCAATTTTCGGGTGTGCGCTATCTCAAATGCTTTAATATGACTGTTGCTAATCTTTTAAACTGCATATTCCAGTTTATGAATTATGTACTCAGTTATTTTTGTGGGGGAAGGCGGAGGAGAGGGTAAGGAATCAAAACCCAACCGTCATCAGAAATATCTATAGGAATGGTTTTGTTTTGATAAGTGCCAAGTTTCAGTTGGACAATAGATCTCTCTGAAAGGATGTGTGTGCTCTGATTTTCATCAAAAGGTGGATGGCATCCAATAGAACCTTTTATACTCAAACAATAGACCATTTTGTCAGTTATTTTGCTTGCCTGCACATTTTCTATCCGAATGGAAGGACATATCTGTTGTGCAATAACAGTAGAACAAGCTGCAAACATGTACCTTTTCAACATAAAAATCCAATACAAGTTTTGTATGCTTGGAGAATTTTAGGTGCCCTTTGGGTGGTAGTACTTTGTTTCAAATAGGTGCAATATTATCAATGTCACTTTATTTTAGAAAGCACTTCTTCGCATTTTCAAAAGATGCAGGTGTCTTGTACAATGGGCCTTTACCAAAATGCATACACGCTGTTCTTGTGGGACCCAAGATAATGAGTAGTACTAGGGGAGGCACTGGTGTAGTGATATTGTCACTGGAGTAGTAATCCAGAACCCCAGGATATTGCTCTGGAGACCTGGGTTAAACTCCCACTATAGCAGATGATAAAATTTGAGTTCAATAAAAATCTGGAATCAAGTCTAAAACCATATTGATTGCCATAAAAACCCAGCTGATTCACTAATATGCTTTTAGGGAAGAAAATCTGCCGTCCCTATCTGGTCTGGCCTACATGTGACTCCAGACCCACAGCAATGTGGTTGACTCTAAACTGCCCTCGGGGATGGGCAATAAATGCCGGCCGAGCCAGCGATGCCCACGTCCCACGAACAAAAAAGAGTAAAAGCTCCGAGAAGGTGAGAAGGCATGCGGTCAAAGTACAGTAATCCTGTGAAGTGAAATCTGCTCTGTCTTCTGATGCCTATCTCACTTGGATATTGCTCTTATTTTTCCTGCCAGTGTGAGTTTTCCAATGGTTTGAGGCTAGCTGTCTGCACCAAGTTTCTGCAGCCTTTCCTGCTATGTATTGATTTGGGTCCTTCTAGATGACACCAGTTCTGGCTAAAGTCTCTTCATCTTTCCTGTCCCACAAATACAGTAAGTTTATAAACCCCTGTCTAACCTTGTGCTCCCTCAAAAGAATGCTGAAGGTGACATTTTCAGGCACAAATAAGGAAATATTGACCTCTACTTAAAGAGGTCTATGCCATCTTTGTGCATTTGGCTTCACAAAATGCAGCCAGAAACAAAACAGTGGAAGGAATAAAGACACAAATGGAGATTATTTTATGCAAGATCTGCAAAATTAACTGCAAAGTATAAATACTGCTTTCCTGCTAGATTTCCGCTCACCACCAACTTAACTGGGTCCCTTTGTTTTAGATAAGGAGATGCAGGCAGGAAACTCAGTACGTCAAAATAGGTAAGAGATTTGGGGGTGGAGGGGGTGTGGATGTGAAGAAGAAATTTTTCACTCATCAAGGGTGGTAAAAGTGAAGACTATCAATGTTTCAAAAGGAAGTTGGATGGACATTTGAGGGAAATACCGGGCTGCAGTGAAAATGTGGACAAATAAGGCTGATTGGATCAGTGTAGAGAGAGCTAGCATAGACTTAATGGGATGAGTGACCTCCTTTACTGCCATAATGAATTTATAAACCTAAAACTATATCTCATAATGTCATTAAGATCTTGGCAGCATTTCAACAGCCTGCTAAACAAATACTTCTCTGAACTGCAAAGTCTGCGCTTCTGCTACTACGAAATATGCACACTGAAGCACACACTACACATGCACCCTGCAAAATGGACTATTGCAGGCAGCCAGCTTAGTAACCCTGTAATTTTGATCTGCTCAAATCCACTGGCTCCTGCACACTTTGCACAGCCAGAAGGCTGACAAGCTGCAACTGAGGCCTAGGAATTCATTCAGCGTAGGCCTCAAACATCTGATCATCATCCGGCCCTACCTGCCGGAAGCCCACTTCTGATTCATATCTACCTGATACCTTCAAAATATGAATATCAGCATATTCACCACCAATTCTGTTACACTTTCAAGAATTCTACTTCATAGGGTTTGACGTGATTTTAGAAATACACAATGGCTCTACACACTGTTTTGTTAAGTTGTTTTTTAATTGTTTTTTCACCATGTCTTGTCCTTTATACTTTGGGAGTCTAAGATCAAAGCAATTCTTGGGATCAACTTCTGACCTCAAAACTAAAATAGCTATTTGTCAGCTTTGCGCTACTTTCCAAGCCTTTTCCCTCCGTGTGCATGTCTCTATCTCTCTCTCTCACCACACCCCCTCACGCCTCCATCAGTCTGACAGAACAAAATTCTCTTCATCGCTGTCTGAAATAAAAGACACATGTTGGGGCAGGGGGTGGGGAGGGGGAGGGGGAGCGGGCGTGGTGTGATGTGGTGGTGGTGGTGGAATTTTTGTGCTTTTGTTCACTATCCGGGAATCAGAAGCGGCAGGGGCTCAATATTCAGCAAAATCTGGAGCGAGGTCGTGATTTCCGATTTTCTCCACCCCTTGGGGCTGAAGTAGCTCACGCCCATAACGGGTGTGAACCTGATTTAGCTTTGAATTCATATCCGTGTTATTTACACACACCTCACCATATGTTGACGCCCCCCCCCCGCTCCCGTTGTATATTGACACTGCGCCAATGTGACATTGCATTGGTGAGATTTATAAGAGGTTAATTTGGGTGTGAGCCTGTCATGGAGATCCACTCGAGGCATAAAGGTAAGTATATCACCTGGGGAGTGAGGGTCATGGCCTGGCATTGCCTAGGTAATGCCCCCTCTACTTGACAGCTTGGAACTTGCCCAGCTAGTTTTATTTATGGCAGAGTGTCTTGAGATCTGGAGAAAAACATACCGTTTTTCTCGTGGGAACTAGCACTCTGCCATTCTTTTCTAAGATTTTACCCATTGATTTTTAAACAATTGTTCCAGTACTAGATTCTCCCACAAGAGGAAACATCATCTCCACACCCACCCTGACAAGACCCCTTAGGGTTTTAAAGGTTTCAATCAAGTCGCCTCTTACTCTTCTAAACTCTAGTGAATACAAACCTAACCTGTTCAACTTTACCTCACAAAGTAATCCACCCAATCCAGGTATTCCATAGGGTAAACCTTCTCTAAACTACTTCAGATACATTGACATTTACAACTTCTCATACATAAGTAGACCAATCCTGTGCACAGCATACACTCAATGTCATCCATGCCTTCTTTTCATAATCATCTATTTCCTTCTCCCTCACATGCTTGACCAGTTTCCCCTTAAAATGCACTTATGCACAGTTTGCTTCAACTGTGGCACAATGTTTGGCACAACGCCAGGTACCTGGCTTCAATTCGCAGCTTGGGTCACTGTCAGCGAGTTCCACGTTTTCTTAGTGTCAAAAATTTCTTTTGAATTCCCTGCTGAAATCCAGTCTTATACCAGTGGTCTTTAACTTACACTTCCCCAGCAGAGAAAACATCTTTCTGCATCCTCTGTATCAAACTCTTTCATAATTTTACAGATGTTAGCTCATCTCTCAGCCTGCCTTTCTCAAGAGAAAAGAGGCCCAATCTGTCAATATAGAAACCCACACATTTGTGGTGTCATTCAAATTACCCTTTTTAATAACATACTGGGAATACTTCTGCATATTTATGAAAAGGAAGTCCTATATTCTGTCCAAAATATTGAAATATCAATTTTTACAGAAACTCCTGTGCTTCCTACTTTGTGATATTTCCTTTTGAGTTTGCCACACTTCAGAGGAGGAGGCATGGAGAATTTTTCCCAGTTTCTAAATATCCCCAAATGCAATTAGTTGCAAAAGATATCCACCTGAGTCTAACCCTCTCCTGTCCTTCAAATGATGTACTTCCATATTCTGGTTTCCATCATAGTAATAGCTGCATAAATATTGGGAATCCAGCATTTGGTGAATCACAACCTTGAAGTACAGGTTGGTGCTCTGATTCACTGCATGATGGGGATTACTTTTTTATGGGTCATTTGATTATCCTTTGTAGGATTCAGTTGAATACAGAAATACTTGATTTGATTAATCTCGACAGAACTAACTTAAGGGAAACAATGTTTTTTAATTTCAGAAGGTCTGAGCTCGCACTATTTTCCTCAGGGTAAGCTTGGTTAAGTTCATGCAGAGTTCAATCAGTTGCCTAGCTTTTGTCTAGATATTTTGAGGTCCATTTGCTGCAAAAATATTTTTATTTTGAACAAATTTCTGTGTTTAGTTCTTTACTGATTTGAGAAGCCTTGGTAATATCATAATCTCCAAGGTGGTTTCATACTGCTTCTCCAAGGTGGTTTCATACTGCTTCTCCAATTGATTTGGATTCTTGGTCATTTCTGTATCAGTGAGCGGTATGGTGGCACAGTGGTTGGCATTGCTGCCTCACAGTGCCAGGGAGCCAGGTTCGATTCCTGGTTTGGGCCACTGTCCATGTGGAGTTATCCTGTTTCCTCCGGTGGCTCTGGTTTCCTCCCACAATTCAAAGATTTGCGGAAAAGGTTATTTGGCCATGTTAAATTGTTCCTTAGTTCATAGAGACTAGCTAGGGTGAATGCATGGGGATAGGGCCTGGGAGGGATTGTGGTCAGTGTAGACTTGGTGGGCCAAATGGCTTCCTTCTGCACTGTAGGGATTCTATGACATCTACTTGCTTTGTCTCTCAGTTAATTTGATTTAGGTTAGTCAAAAAGATTGACATCAACTTGTTTTAAATTAAAGCAAAGCTTTCGATTCAGCCAACTCAAAGCCATCTATCTTGTTTTAAAATAATGAAATGTTTGATTTTGTTTACTGATAAAGCTATTCCACTTCCCATCAAATTTGTGTCCCAGGAATATATATGACATGCTACGACTAATTGACAGTAATTGGTGTTGAAGTTAAAGTGAAATAGCTGTTGAATTTATGTTTTGTGTCTCATGGTTCATCACCACCTTCTGTTTTTTCTTCCAAACTAACACAATTTCCCAATCTCTAATATGTAAATGTCTAATTACTGTCTCTAAAGAGGATGCCTCTGCTTTATTAGCAAATTAGTATTCCCAGTTAGGGTGTGCAATGAATTTTAGGGATTCTTACCCGGTGTCCTTATTTTCAAAATCATAAAGTCCCTACAGTGCAGAAGGGGATCCATTGGCCTTCGAGGCTGCACCAATTCTCTGACAGAGCATCTTACCTACACCCTATCCTCATAATGCCATGATTTACCCCACTAATCCTCCTAAGTTATATATCTTGGGACACTGAGGTGGATTGGCCATGCTAAATTACCTCTAACCTGCATGTCTTTGGACTGTGGAAAGAAACCGGAACTCCCAGAGGAAACCCACGCAGACAATAGGGAGAATTTGCAAACTCTACACAGACAGATACCTACGGCCAGAATCGTATCCAGGTCCTTGATACCATGAAGCAGCAGTGCTAATCACTCTGCCACCATGCCACCTTGGTCATTGGATTGTAAAATATTTTTTTCTCAACAATGTTGAAAAGCCCCTTGACATTTAATGAGCTGCAAAAATGTGAAGAATCCCTCTCCCACACACCAGCTTCCAGCTTTGTTCATTTAATAGGCTGACAGTCTAAATTCAGCAGCTGCCATTTGGAGCAGAATATAGCTTCAGTAATGAGTTGCTTCATTCTGTTTGTCAGCAATAGGGCAGTCACAAGACAGAAGAAGGGGGAAGTGTGAAGACAGGTTGTGACAGTATATTGAAGCTTCCAAAGCAAAGCCTGAGAACAGATGGAGAACATTTGAAGGACAAGAACACAACAGGTCATTTTATATGTTGGAGTGAAACATCAGTTTTCTGCTTGAGCAGTGAGTCTTCAGAGAGACTGACTGATAACTGGCTCTTTTCATCACTTTATAGAGCACAAGAGATACAGGGACAGTTATCCGCCTTCACCCCTCAAAGCTTAAGTGGCTGAAAGAAACATTCACCATCAAAAGCTGAAAGAAAGATAACAATACCAGGATTGGTGGGGGATTGAGTTGTCAGCAACCTTTGGAGGAACGTAACGTTAGAGCAGGAAGGAATGACTTCTCCTGTGGTCCACATGCACTCTCCTTGATTTGGGATTGGGATTGGGCCAGTGGGGGTGGGCCAATATGAAATGGCAGCGGGCTTTGTGGAAGAAATAGCTTTTGTCCAGCAGAGTGTTCCTTACTCAGCATCCACAGCAACAGAGAAGCCACTGTGTCCCTGAGATGGAGCAGTGTTCCGTTCCAGGAATTGTTTCTTTGCTGTGATAAACACTAGGGAAAGTATTTCCAATTTCACCGTAGATATTTCTTTCACAGAATCCACTGCCATCTTGTATTGACCGGTATGTTTCGATGGCTCTGAGCTTTGAGGCCTCCCATATTTGATAAATTTGAGAGCGTCAGTGGCCTCAGGATGTCTGTTGTATATTTTTACATGCAAGTTATGTGGCTCTACCAAGAAGTGTGTGGTTTATTTTGAAAGTGTCCTTTTAAATAGGTTTCACTGTCATTGATTTGATCTGTGAAAAAGCATCTTTTTGTCCAGTAAAATTGATCTGGAGCAGAGAACATTATTGCACTGCGCCTCACTTACAGGTTGACCTCTGCTTACAGATTTACTCTGCAATTTTAGCATTGGTACAATATGCAGTCAGCTTAGAACATTGGGTGGAATTCTCCCATTTGAACACTAAATTAATTATGCACCTATGTGTTTTATTCCGTATTTCATGGGGGGGGGGGGGAGTCCAATTGACAATAACAAAGAACAAAGAAAATTATAGCATAGGAACAGACCCTTCGGTCCTCCAAACCTGCACTAATCATGCTGCCTGACTTAATTAAAATCCCCAACGCTTCCGGGGACCATATCCCTTGATTCCCATCTCATTCATGTACTTGTCAAAATGCTCCTTAAAAGTCATTGCTGTAACTGTTTCCACTACATCATCTGGCAACGAGTTCCAGGCACCCACCACACTCTATGTAAAAAATCTGCCTCATACATCTCTTTTAAAACTTACTCTTCACACCTTAAACCTATGTCCCCTAGTAACTGACTCTTCCATCCTGGAAAAATCTTCTGACCATCCCTATGTCCATGCCTGTCATAATCTTGTAGACTTCTATCAGGTGTCCCCTCAACCTCCATCAGTCCAGTGAGAACAAACCAAGTTTCTCCAATCTCTTCTTATAGCAAATACTCTCCATACCAGGCAACATGCTGGTAAACCTTTTCTGTACCCTGCCCAAAGCCTCCACATCCTTCTGGTATGTGGTGAGCAGAATTGAACACTATATTCCAAGTCAGCTTCACTAAGGTTCTATAAAACGTCAACATGGCTTGCCAATTTTTAAACTCAATGCTCCGCCTGAACTTCAGAGGCAGCTCCAGGCATCATTCTGGTGAATCCTGACATCTATATGTCACCTTGTTATAAATGTGTTTCACTGTGCATTTTTCTATTGGCAATATGAAACTCTTGGTAGGGGAGGAGGGAGGGCGGTTTGGACTTTCAGCCCATTAATGGCTTGCAAATGAGATTTATGCCAGCTTTTACTGGATTGTCCAACCCACCATGATGAGCACCAGGGAAGGTTCCCATATAAATTCATGCTGGCATGAACACTGATTTCTGAGCTCCCTATCAGACTTCAACCCAATCCACGGCCAGTGGGGGTTGGGGGAAGGGGACTTTGAAGAATTCCGCCCATTGTAATATATACTCCGCCTTCAGCAAGTATGGACTTAATTGATGGTTAAAATTGGGATTTTTGGTTGTCTCAGTTGGGTTGGTCTTTACCTGGTAAATAGTTTTTGCTGCTTCAGATAATTACATTTACGAGGATATTTTGTTGGCACTAAGCAAACTCTGAAAATTTAACTCTTTAATTTAAACTTAAAGTGCTATTTGAAACTTTTTTGGCACTAAACTCTGACTTGGCAACAACAATTGCTAAGAAGTGATGTGTATTTAAATGTCTATTGTGGATTTTCTGAGCCTTTTCAAGGAAAAGCTGTTACCCGCATCAGGGCAAGCAATTCATTTATGATATCCACATGTTTCTCTCTGCAAGCAGTTTAATCAATAAATTGATGATAAATGTCCGTTCTTCACAGAAAACATTTGTGGATGACCTGATTAAAGTTGTAATACATTTCAAGCAGAGATGCCAAGGCTTTTGATTTAGGCTTAAATCCTTATTTCATGGTCAAAGACTTCTGAATTCACTAAATTAAACCAGAAGATCAGCTATAATGTTGCTTGTGACAGTCAGAAACCGAGAATGCAATCTGTGATGTTTACCTTGCTTCCAGTATAGCATAAAATAAGCGGTGGGATTCTTTTATCCCTAAGACTGAAAATTCCTGCCCAAGTGAGCCTTTAGATGGTATGTCAAATTCTCTGTCCCACCCACTACGATTCTCACGGCAGTCAGAATGGGAAGTTTGCCGAAGGTAATAAATTTAATGGATTAGTACGTGACCCAATTGATTCAACTTTGAAAATGTTACACATTATACACTACAATTTAAAAAATGATAAACCTCAATAACATAATGAATACTTATATCGTTATTTACCTATCACTTTACAAAACTTGTTTATGGTGCAAAGGACTTTGTTCTTTCTAGTCAAAAACCTCTTAGCTTCTGAAGTAAAATTAATTATAATTCTCTGTTTCACAATAGATTTACTCAAGATTCTTTCTCTCCTTCCCCTTTGTAATTTTACATGATTGTAAATTATGCTTTTCTTTCTGTTATGTCACAGGCACTTATTAAATGGTGTTTTCCCCAAATGTGTGTCGGTGTGTGTGTCTGTGTGTGTTCTCACACTCGTGAGGGAAGCAATACAATTTAAAAGAATTTGAAAAGGAAAGGGTTTGATAATTTCACACTATTGCTCTGGACGTTAACTAACAAAAGATAAGGGAATAAAGTTTTCCGGTTGCGCATGCGCCCCAAGGCTGGAAATTTCCAATTGAGCTTAATGGACATTTAAATGGCATGCTGAATTTTCCACCTCGCTTAGTATGATTCCCACGGTGGATGGCAAGAGAAATTTCTGGCCAATGTTACTAGCACATACATGCACATAAGTTACAGAGGAAACTAAAATCTATACTGATGAAAAAAATTGAATCAGTTCAGTCTCTCTCCTCCTCTCTGTAGGCCTCATATGTTTGAAGTCAAGATGTTTGTTTTCTTACTGATGTGCAGAACTTAAGGTTGTAGAATTGTCTCTGCGAGTGCAGTGGCTTCTACTGTTGAATTGCCAGACATTGTTTTAACACGTCAGTTTTGTAGATGCGATCAGGTTTGCTGGAAGGTGAGAAAGTTCCTTGCTTCTAGATCTGCAGGAGTAACGCTGTTAGCTTCCCAGTTGCTTACCACAGACCATCCAGTGACTTTGGAGGTATCACCTTCTCTGCTCAGGTTGAAGCTCTTGTCTGCTTCTCTGAAGATGTTTTCTCTCTGGATCTGCCTTTTCCCTGCCCCGGTAAGGCAAGATGGCTGCAGTTGTCATGTGACCTGTACAAAAATGCCAAGTCACCTCCCAAATGAGCATTGAAACTTCGACCAGCCCTCCTCCCACCTGTGCTTCTGAGCTTAAGATCTGGCAAAAAAATTACATTCTTGTAATCAGGCGGCAGTGAAACTTTTACTATCTCCTGGATGAAATCAGAACTATAATAGTGATGATCTTTTGTGCTTTCAGAAGGAGCTACCCGGCCTGAAATCCACAATTCTGTTTGGTAGCTTGAAGTCATTTTGAAACAATCTTTAAATATTGAAACAGTCTCCGACCAAGTGTTTATTTAATGTAACCTGTATAACAGTTTTTCTAAAATTTGTATCATCATAACTGTGCATCATAACTGTTAGCTATAGTGCTTGGTGAAGCACTATATCCATGGACAAGTTTCCACTCATTGTCAGCATCTGACCAGGTAGTCATTAGCCATGATATGAGCCCATCCAGCTGGTGATTGCAGTCACAATGTCCGTGATCAACATAACAGCACAATGGTTAGCACTGCTGCCTCACAGCACCAGGGACCCAGCTTCAATTCTGACCTCAGGTCACTGTCTGTGTGGAGTTTGCATGTTGTCCCAATGTCTATGTGGGTTTCCTGTGGATATTCCAGTTTCCTCCTACAGACCAAAGATCTGCAGGTCAGGTCGATTGGCCATGCTAAATTAATCCTTAGTGTAAGGGGATTAGCTGAGAAAATTCATAGGATTATGAGGATAGGATCTAAGTGGAATTATGGTTGGAGTAGACTCAGCGGGCTGAATTGCCTCCTTCTGCACTGTAGGAATTTTGTGATCCATTAGGTGTGACTAGGCAGTCAGGTCGAGAAGGTTGTTAGGAAGGCATATGGAGTCTTAGCTTTTATTGGTAGGGGGATTGAATTTCGGAGCCGCAACGTCATGTTGCAACTGTACAAAACTCTAGTGCGGCCGCACTTGGAGTATTGTGTGCAGTTCTGGTCCCCGCATTATAAGAAAGATGTGGAGGCATTGGAGAGGGTACAGAGGAGGTTTACCAGGATGTTGCCTGGTATGGAGGGGCAGGTCTTATGAAGAGAGGCTGAGGGATTTGAGGTTGTTTTCGTTAGAAAGGAGGCGGCTAAGAGGGGACCTTATCGAAACATATAAGATGATTAGAGGTTTAGATAGGGTGGACAGTGATAGCCTTTTTCCTAGGATGGAGAAAGCTAGCACGAGGGGACACAGCTTTAAATTAAGGGGTGATAGTTATAGGACGGATATCAGAGGTAGGTTCTTTACCCAAAGGGTGGTTCGGGAGTGGAATGCCCTGCCTGCAGCAGTTGTAGATGCGCCAAGTTTGGTGGCGTTTAAGAGGTTAGTTGATAAGTATATGGAAGAGAAGGGAATGGTTTAGTTTGGAGGGGCATTGCTTTTTATATTGGTCGGCGCAACATCGAAGGCCGAAGGGCCTGTTCTGTGCTGTAATGTTCTATGTTTTATTCTACGAACACACCTCATCCAAATTCCTCTGTCACCTGTGAAGACAGTTGCTCCCCTCAGTGATGTCTGAAAATCTCCTCATTCTAATCAATTATTTAACCTAATCTGTTTTTAAACTTGTTCAAAACGAAGTGCATTTCGTTTTTTTTTTTTGCACCGTTGTGCCTCAAACCTTAGCCCTTAATTGAGCAATTACAATTTTCTTCATTGCCGATTTGGAAGGCACATTTTTAAACATGCTACAAAAATGGAAAATGCGGGTCTGGCAGCATCTGTGGAGGGAGAAATAAAGCTGAGGTTTCAAATCTGTATGACTTCTTTCAAATAAGATGGCCGGGAGTTTACAACCTTGTTTGGGTGAGACTCATAAAATCCCACCTGAGGCCAATGGAGAATTCCGTTCTGCAAGTCTTCCCCGTCCTGACACTGGGACAGACATGGCGGGAAAATTCCGGTACATGTCTTTGAGTTACGATGTTGTGGTTCTATGCTAATCAAGGCCTGGTAGGTACAGAGATGATTTTTTAAAAGGTTACTGACAGTCAGAGAGGGAGAGTTTATTTCGTGTATATATAATGTTTATATTAATGCATTGGCAGTGTTCTCGCTCAGGCTAACATCAAAGCGTTTACCCTGCTCAATCAAGTCAACTGGAGGGCCACATCATCCACACCATCACCTTATTCAAGATTCCCGAAATGAGCGCTCTGCTTGGAGCTTCGATATGGCAAGTGAGTCCAAGGAGGGCAGAAGAAATGCTTCAAGAGCACCCTTGAAAAAGTACAGCATCCCCACCAGCAGCTGGGAATCCCTGGCCCTGTATGCTTTTCCACCCACTGGAGTAGTGGAAAAGCACCTAGGAAGGAGATTAACACTTGGAGTTTTGTTGCTTGGTTTCAGTTTGCTCTTAGTATCAACAGTGAAAGAAACACATAGCAACCTGGGCATTCACCCACCTGCTCCTCCAACCATTCTTCACCCCACCTGCGGCAGAGACTGTAGGTCACACATTGGACCCTCCAGACACCTGAAAACTCATTTCTAGTTTGGGAGCAAGTCATCTTCAACTCTGAGGGATTGCCTGAGAAGAAGACTGTTTATATAACAGTGTGGGGAAGAGATAGGAAAACAAGAGATAGGAAAAACAAAGGAATGTGATTGCACCAACCAGTTATATAAGACTTCGGGACAAAGTTGTTTTTATCTCCTTAACAGCTTGATTGCTGATGATGTGATATTCATTATCTGAAGCTTTCCAAAAGTCCCACACTGAAATTCTTTGTGAGAGATTAGCTTAGTTGCCTTGCCGCTGGAATTTATCAGATAGGTCCTGTCTTGCTAGGTTAAATAAACAACTCATTTTTCATAAGTAATGGTCTGGCTTTCTGGATTAATCTTAGAATTTAAAGATAGAGAGAAGGATGCCATTCAGCCCATTGTTTGTGTGCTAGTGTTTTGTTACAGCAATCCAAAAGTAATCCCACTATCCTTCACCTTCCTCATAGTCACGTACCTGCACCATCTTCGAACGTTTCCCTCAGTTAAATGAGACCATTTGCCCTATGGCAAAGCACTCCATCTTCCAATGGCTATCTACATTTTTAAAAATACCTTCTAGCCTCTCTTTTCATTATCTCAAGGACAATTTCAAATTGATAATGCCTGAACTCTCCAGACTTGCAGAAATGTTCCTTTCCAAATTCACTATCAAAACCCTTATGTATTTCTGAAAAAAAATTGAGAGAGAGTATGTGTGTGTGTGTGCATGTACGTATGTATCTCCCAGTCAGGATACTGTGTGCTTTGATGGGGAGTTGGGAGGGATGACGTTCCCAAGCATTCCTGCTCTTGTTGTTGATTGCAGAGGTTGTAAGGATGCGAGGTACTAACTGACTGATCTGATTTGTCCTCCTTGTTACACTTCGTAATTTTTGAATTTTCAAGAGCACTTATTGCAAGAAAATTGCATCCAATCTCGAATTGTGGACAGTTTAGAAAAAAAAATGCAGGTAATATGTGTCTATGTATGTATTATCCATTTATATTTAAGTTTTTCATAACTGCAAAATATTCTGTATTTATTAGGTATCCTTGGGTTTGTTGGCACATCTCCTACCTGAGGTTTTTCTCTTAAATTGGTGCTGCAACAGTTAAAGTCTTTAATGTGAAAAATGATAGGCTTACTTAGTCTTAACTATTAGAGCAGCATTGCTTCAGAATAATTTATTTAGAATATATTTGGAGTATTTTTAAAAGAGTTGTATGTGTCAATCTAGCATCGATGGAGGGTATATTTTGTAATACTTTTGGCAGCGTAAAAATGAGAATCATATCTAGATTGGCGATGCCATTCCATCAACATTCCTATTTTCCTTGTGAGTCAAATGCAGTTACAGAGAAGTGGAATTAAGTGTTAAGATATTGAACACAACTGCTCAATTCTTTAATAAGAACAGAGGGTGGTAGAAAAACCCAGCATGCCTGGTAGCACTAATAAGGAGAAAAAGCAGAGTTAACGTTTGGCTCTTTGCCAGACCTGAGGAAAGGGAGAATGTGCTAAATCTCAAACTGTAACTGTGAGAGATTGCAACAAAATATAGCAACTTCAAGAACAAAAGACAGATGGTGTGAAAGTGGGAAGAGATGGGGCTTGCATCGAGGCGATACATGTTTGGGATATTTTGAGAAAAGGTTTAAGGTAGAGGAGAAATGGCACTGTCTAACGTTGCTGAACTCAACAGCGAGTCCTGAGGGCTGCAATGTGCTCAACCAGAAGATGGGATGCTACTCCTCCAGCTTGCATTGGGCTTCACCGGAGTATTGCAGCAGGCCAAGGACAGACATGAGAATAATGTGCTGAGTTAAAATGGCAAGTTTATCCAGTATCCTCTGATCATTGTCTGGTTGTGGAGGGGAGGAGTGCTGATCATTGTTTGGTGGGGAGGGAGGAGGCGGGGGGTCAGATGCCCCTCTGGGGTAGGAGGGGGGTGAGGCCAGATTGTTCTCTTAGCGGGAGGGGGTGGTGAGTTAAGCCAGACCATTCTCTGGTGAGGGGATTGAGGCCAGATCATTTTCTGAGGGGGAAGGGGTGTGGCTGAGGAGAGAGGTGGATAATAGGTTTCTCTGGTAGGGGTAGGGGATGAATCTCTGGTAGGGGTGGGGGGGCAGGGGGAACTGCTGCCACTCTGTGGGTGATTGGTGAGGGGGGGGGTAAAAGGGGCATGGGGTCATGATCGGTCTGGGTAGCAGTGGGAGGGTGAATAAGGGGGACAATGATGTCTGTCGGGGCCATCGCTCCAGCTTTTCAGTCCTGGGTCGCTTTTTCCACTTTCTGTGTCCTGGGAGCGATCTGACACACGTGCGCTTTTTCAGATTTCTTTTCCAACTGCACGTGCACAATTCAGAGCTCCAATTGTTTCGAGCACCCTAAGCCCTGCCCACAGTGTGAATGGAACCCGCAATTTTTTTTTAGGCTGAATGCATATGGGGGCCCCTGAAAGCAGATTTCTAAGTCAGATCTGAATTAAATCCAGATTCAGCACTTAGAATGAAAATAGTAAAATCAGGCTCAGTGACTTACATTTCCAGGTCCCAGCTTTGGCAGGACTGGAAAATCCCACTTGTGGGAAGGGCTAGAGAATTGTTTTCCAGCCCAGATAGTGTCTACTAGTTTAGTGGCCAAAATCAGAATTACTCTGTGGTTTTTTTTAACATGTCTTTAATCAAGTTGCATCTTAATAAGCATATGACTTCAACTCCAAGTGTACATAGATTTACAATGGTCGCAGTATTGTATATTGTTTTAAATGGAAATTAAAACTTTCCAGTAATTGCATTATTTCTGTTTTGTTTCAGTGTTAGAAAATGAACTCCCGTACGTCGATGATGATGATGATCAAGAGGAGGGCAAAATATTTGATTTTGACAGTGACGAGATACCTGAAGCAGACAGAGAGGCCAACTGTGACCCTGTGCCTGTGTCTCTAAATGAATTGGGACATTGCACTACACAAAACCCGATGCAGGAAATTATTACTACAGATGCCTCGCCTGAGAACCATGGATATTATGAAATATCGGAAACTAATTTGCCTATACACAAAAGTGATTTTGATCAAGATCCTAATGCGGTGGCACGAGGTAATAGTAATACAATTAAATTAGACTAATCACAGATCTAAATGACTGATCTATTTTCTCTAATAAATTTCCTTAAATAAAGTTATTATACCGTACCAGACCTTAGAAAAATACACTAGCCTCAGAAGGTACGAAGTACGGATTCACTAGATTGATATTGGGTCTAATTTTGAGGACAAATTGCAGAGACGTGATTGTATTCTCTTGAAATTAGAATAACAAGTGGTGATTTAATTGAGCTTTTAAGATAATTAACAAAACTTATAGGGTAGATAGATGTTGGGAATTGGAGGGGGTTTAATTTAAACAGCTCTGGTTCCTCCTCTCACCATCCATTGTAAACAAAAAGGTAGTTTCTTGTTAAGAGGTGGCATATTTCCCAACCCCTCAGTTTTGATATGATTCAATTTTGGTTGTTAATCCCACACCAAACTCCAGATCAGCTAAACCCAGAGGGATAGTTTATTTGTGCATACTCAAAACACGATAAGATGGCAGGACACAGCCTCCATTTTCACTGATGCAATAAAAGAGGGGGAAGAGAGAATGAATTAGAGGGCAATGAACACAGCATAAAGAATTATTATTTCATGAAAGTTCAGAGAGCTGAATCAAAGTTTAGTGATGTATTCTTTCACAGAAGTTGGCAGCTTGAAGTCTGAAACTGAATAATTTACCTTTCCAGTATAGATGCCTTCCATGGTGAAATAGGCATGTAAAGATGAATTAGTCTTCATAGATCATAGAACCCTACAGTGCAAAAAGAAGCCCTCCAACCCATCGAGTCTGCACTGAACACAATCCTACCCAGGCACTAATCCCGTATCCTTACGTATTATACTCACTAATCCATCTAACCTACACACCCCAGAACACTAAGGGGCAATTTCTTTGCATGGCCAATCAACCTAACCAACACATCTTTGGACTGTGGGAGGAAACCGAAGGAAACTCACACAGACACGAGGAGAATGTGCAAACTCCACACAGACAGTGACCCAAGCCGGGCATCGAATCCAGGACGCTGGAGCTGTGAAGCAGCAATGCTAACCACTATGCCACCGAGCCGCCCTTGTAGTTCAAGCAGGAATATTGTAGATGGTAGCCAGGCATTCACTAGGACAGAGCTCTTGTTCTGAGCTGCCTCTTGCTCAGTGGAAGATGACAGACTGATTGGCAGTCAGCAAGATAGTGCAACTGCTTCTCCTATCCAAGGGTGTCATGTGACTCTAACTTTTCTACTTGGGCTGTGACAAAGGAAACACATTTCTGATGTCTGCTCTGTTCACCATAAAATGGAAGACAGGTTGAGGGTGGATGGCAAGGTCATGCATTGCATTTTGAGCCATCCCTACCTTCAAATACATTAGCAGTGTCTTTGAAATCCAGCTGATAGTTCTGATTTTACTCCTTGAGTTATCAGTCTTTTTAATTTATGTCATTAACATGTATAGTTGGAAATGGTTTCCTCCACATTAGTAGCTGTATATTTGCAAAGACACAATGAACAATTAAAATTCTACATTACTGAAAATGTTCAAATTTTTTGAGGAAAACCAATAAAGTAAAAGGAAGCAAAATTTTCAATTGCAAAGTTTCCTATCTCTAGTGACCGCAGTTGGATGTAGAGAGTCATAGAGCAAAGCATAGGAGATTGTCTACAAGGCTGGCACAGACATGATGGGCTGAAGAGCCTTTTCTGTGCTGTAAACCTCTGAGTTTGCAAAGGAATGGAAAAGTGGAGCAGCCCCTAAGATCAGCAGCCCAATAAGTCCATGGAGCAAGAGTGATTGAGGGATGGAACCAAAGAAATTGGAGACTCTCCCACCTTCTCAAAGGCCATTACTTTCTGTTTTTAGAGGCCTAGCATCCACTTTCCACATGTTGGCTGTAATACCAAGTGGTAGAGCAATTGGACAGAGTGTCAGGTAGCCCTCCTGGGATTTGCGTGCCATTAGGAGGGATGGAGTGGCAGCGTTGGTCCTGCTGCATGCCATTAGGAGGGATGAAGTGGCAGCGTTGGTCCTGCTGCATGCCATTAGGAGGGATGAAGTGGCAGCGTTGGTCCTGCTGCATGCCATTAGGAGGGATGGAGTGGCAGCGTTGGCCTGCTGCTGCCATTAGGAGGGATGAGTGGCAGCGTTGGTCCTGCTGCGTGCCATTAGGAGGGATGAAGTGGCAGCGTTGGTCCTGCTGCGTGCCATTAGGAGGGATGAAGTGGCAGCGTTGGTCCTGCTGCGTGCCATTAGGAGGGATGAAGTGGCAGCGTTGGTCCTGCTGCATGCCATTAGGAGGGATGGAGTGGCAGCGTTGGTCCTGCTGCGTGCCATTAGGAGGGATGGAGTGGCAGCGTTGGTCCTGCTGCATGCCATTAGGAGGGATGAAGTGGCCAGCATTGGAGATGGATTAGGCCCCCTTGCTCAGTTATTTTCTAACCACTGTTCCCTACTATGGGTGGCATGTGGCACAGTGGTTCATGTTGTTGCCGCATAGCGCCAGGGACCCAAGTTCAATTCCCTGCTTGGATCACTGTCTATGCAGAGTCTGCAAGTTCTCCATAGTATGTGCCTGGGTTTCCTCTGAGTGCTCTGGTTTCCTCTCTCAGTCAGCTAGATAAGCTAGTTATTTGGATTGATCAGACTAAATCATCTCCCTCAGTGTACCCAAACAGGTGCCGGAGTGTGGCGACTGGGGGATTTTCAGTCTTCATTGCAGTGTTAATGTAAGCCTACTTATGACACTAATAAATAAATCTATTCCACCTGAGTTTGGGTGTGATAATGGAGGAGAATTCTGCCCCAGATTCAAAATACTCTCAACCATATTGTAAAGATTTGAGTTTGGATTTAAAGAAAATGTTAGTGGAAAATAAATTGGGAGGGGGGAGTGTTGAACTGGGTTCCTAGATAATCTGAAGACCTTTTTTTAAAGAAAGCATTTGTCTTTGCAGAAAATAACACTGCTGCCAGTTTGCTACACTCGCCTGCACAAGCCACAGCTGAAACACCGCTTGCAAAAGTGAATCCATATTCAGTTATAGATATCTCACCACTCCAGGAGAATGACCAGGTTGAATTACAAAGAGAGGAACAAAGCCATCAAGACAATAAGGCAACAAGTCATACACTCCCTCCTGGATACCTTGTGCCAGTTCCGTGTGGATATGCTGTACCATCCAATGTACCATTGCTGGTTCCCACCTATTCAGCGCCTGTTACTTTAATAAGAAATGTGTCTGTCGATGAGGAAGGTGAATTTTTACGTTGTAAAAATTGGCAATAAGATTTATTAACAGTGATCTGTTAATTTGCTCTCTATAGTTGTATTTATAAGGAATAAACCATTTTAGAAATTGGGAAAGGTTAATATTCACAACTAATCTGTCCAATTATTTTTTGAACCTCAACCAACCAACTCACCATATCCCTCAACCTCTCATCACTAATTATTTTCTGACTCCATATACAAAGATGTGTAAAAGTAAACTGGGGCGGCTTGAAGTTTTTGCAACCCAATAGCTGGGTTGAAATGAGACAGAGAGTAAAAATGAGAGGTCAAGAACAATTACCTGAATTCTGAGCAACTCCACATAATCATTATATGGCTTTTTACCTTCTTTGGATTATTTAAATAAGATCCTGTAAAGTTAGGGGCAATTCTGCCAGAAGCGCTGACTTGGCAGGAAAGCTGCTCTAAATCTAATCTAATTCTAAAACCGCTTTGTCAGTTCAACTTCTCACCAGAATCTCTGTGCTCTGTGCACTGCAGAGGTCCCAGTCATGAATGTCATTAAAAACCCAGGGGGAGGGTCGTATTCACACTGGAGTTTGACAGTTCTGGAGCACTGCGCATGTGCAGTGACCCCAAACTGCCAACTTCCTGTTTGCTGGTCAGCCTGATCCATCCACCCACCCCCCATGGCTGATCGTGGCCCCCACAGAATTCCCAAGCCAGCCCTGACCTTCCCTGTCCTACAGCACTCCAATGTCAAGGCCCCACCTCCTTACTCTGGCAGACTCTGCGCTAACTCACCTGCTCCTCCTCCCTCATCTCCCCTGGAAGCAGGCTTCCTCTCCCCCAGACCATCTCTTACCCCAGCCCACCCCAATTGCTGCCCTCCCTTCATCCCAGGCCAATCCTGTCTGCAGAGTGGCAGCAGGACCCCCATCCCCACCAATTGCCCCCAGGCCCTGCCCACTTTAGGCTCGCCCCTTGGCACCACCTGATGCCCCCTGGGCAGTGCTAAGGTGTTCACTGGGCGCACTCGCACTTTGCCCCTTGGGCAGTGTCAGGGGCATGGCCTGGCACTGCCAAGATGCCCATGTTCAGGGGACACCTGCATCCCACCACCTGATCTCCTGGGAGGCCCTGATTTTCCCTCCCATTAATTCTGTCAGACTCTCCACTAGCTTCCCACCATAATGAAGTATTCCTGGCATGGCAGGAGATTCGATCGGGACTTGAAAGGTCCCAATAATATGCATATTTAAAACAGATTAAAAACAGATTTAAATCACTTATCTGCCTTCTCACTGGTTTCCAGTGTGGTCTGACTGGTGACTGTTTGCCGGCTCAGGGAGATGTGCACGCATTCCTGGTGCATGCACAAATCCCTGTTCGAAGCCACAGATGCATATCTCCCACCGCGATTCAACAGAAAATTTGGGAATGGCAGTGGGAGAATTGCAGCCCTTATTTCTGATTTTGGTACTAATTGTACCAAATTGAGAATTGTATGGCAGTGAAAGACGATGGTAAGGAGAGGCAAGGGGTAGAGAGAAAACATACTTCTTGAAAAGGCGTAAACTGCTAAAAGTGGGAATCTTATTCATCCTGATCCCAGTTAATTTGAGAGCACTTTTTGATAATGTTATTTCCTGTGTATTCACAGCACCATTTAAAAGTGAAGATTCTGATGCTAGTCTAACTCAGCCAAACAGCCAGCTAGTTGGGTAAGTTTGGATCCATTTTATATAATTGATTAAGTGATGCATTTTTACAGGGAATATTTTCTATATTCAAAGCCTTCATTGCTCTTCTGCTCTTTTCCTGTTCAGTCTATGTTTCCTTGTGCTATTCTGCAAGTTTAACTGCGAATTAAACACTGATTTTCTTTCTTTTGAAGATCACTCACTTATATCAGGCTGGAAATTGGAACATTGCTCTGTTCATGGAAAAATCAATTAAGACATTCTGGGCAGGATTTCCTGGCCGCATTCGCCCCCAAAACCGGAAAATTCCACTCGAGGTCAACAAACCCCCCCCGGGACTCCGCTTGCTACTATTCCCGTGATGGGTGGGATTGGAAAATTTCCTCCTCTGTTCCTAGTGTGCTGTATTCCTGCACAGATTTGTTTATGTGGTCCAGTTTTCCATGTTAATATTCTCATCCTTATTTTCAAATTACCCCATGCTCCAGCTTCTCCCCATCCCTGCAACTTCTTCAACCCTACACCCTCTGGATTATCGGGGTTCTTCTAAATCTGACCTCTTGTGATTCCCCAGTTGTCATCACTCCACCATTGGCAGCTGTGCCTTTGGTTGCTAAGGCCTGAAATTTCTAGAATTCCTTCCTTAAACCCTTCCACCATTCTCCATCTCTTTCTACCTGTACTTTCTGCTGCTATTTAAAATCGATTTTTTTTGTCCAAGCTTTTGATCATCTGACCTAATATCTCCTTATGTGGCTTAATGTCAGATATTATTTGATAGCATTCCTGTGACTTGTCTGGGGTTATTCTACATTATTAAAGGCACAATATAAATGCAAGGTATTGATAGAGATGGTGAACAATTTATTGGTTTCTTCATTTCCCTTACCTCAAGTATGATGCAAGTTTGCTTTAGACAGGGTATCTGAAATGTGATAGACAAGGGTCACATAGATAGAACCATAGAATCCCTACAGTGCAGAAAGAGGCTGTTCAGCCCATTGATTCAGCACCGACTCTCTGAACAAGCAGACCACCCAGATCATCATCTCTGCCCTATCTCTTCAACTTGGTGCATTTACCATGGCAATTCACCTAACCTGCAATTCTTTGGACTAAGAGAGGAAACCAGGGCACCCGGAAGAAACCCATACAGACACGGGGAGAATGAGCAAGCTCCATACCGTCGTCCTAGGCCAGAATCGAAGCTAGGTCCCTGACACTGTGAGGCATATGCAAAAATCTTTTAATAGTATATAGACACATACGGACTTGGTAATAGTTAAGCCGTTAGCCCATAACTTCTGATCTCCCAGTGTCATATCTTGGAGATCCCCCAACATGCACTGGGAGACCACCTGGAAGTCTCCATTGAATGGCAGTTGTCTGGAAAGTTCAAATTTCAGCTGAGCAATTACCTTCAGTGTGAGCCATTGGATCCGAACCATTCAAATGGATTCTGACTGATTTACAATATTAGTTATCCATAAAAAGTTAAAAGAATTATAGGCTCTTCTGCCTCCTGGGACACCATTGTATTGATTCCACCCTCCTTCCTCCAGCCCCAGCCAACTTACCCATTTACCGTACCTTCTCCCTGGCTTCTCTATGGAAATCGGTGCCATAAAGGGGTGCTTGATTCTCCCCAACTCCACTTGACTGAGCGGATTCCTGAATAGCTGCAGTGCGCTTTTCTCTCCTGGCCTGCGTTAGAAGGCTGGGTGAGAAAGGCACAGCGGCATTTCAATGTAGGAAAGGTTGAGGGAGCTGGGGCTTTTCTCTTTAGAACAGAGGAAGATGACTTAATTGAAGTTTATAAGATGATGAGGGGGGTAGTTAGAGTGGATATTCAGAGACTATTTCCTTGGATGAATGTAGCTGTTACTAGGGGGTACAACTGTAAGGTTCATGGTGGGAAATATAGGAGGGATATCTGAGGTAGATTCTTCACTCACAGAGCGGTTGGGGTGTGGAATGCATTGCCTGCTGTGATAGTGGAATCGGACACTTTAAAAACTTTCAAGCTGCTATTGGACAGACACATGGAGCACACCAGAATGACAGGGAATGGGATAGCTTGATCTTGGGTTCAGACATAGCTCGGCACAACATTGAGGGCCGAAGGGCCTGTACTGTGCTCTACTGTTCTATGTTCTAAATAGGTATGTCCTTCATAGCAATCTGGCTATGATTGGAATGCTACAGAAGTTATGGCCTATATTAGTTGACCAGTCATGATATTCTTTTGCCCTGAATAGTTGGGGAAAAATTTTCTCAGGTGTAATTGCGATTTCTTATGAAGCTTGGCAGTAATTGTATCTGCTTTTTTTTCTCCCTCATCTACTTGATTCTCTGCTCCAATTTCTTTTATTGTGGTGAAAGAATGTCTGCAACTTCCTTTTTCTCGTCAATTCTTTGCTTCCCTTTATTTCTTAGACAAATGTTTCAGCGTGTTTCTTCTCTGGTGTACTGAATTCTCATCCTGGATGTCTGGACAGGCTCCTGGCTGCACCAAATATGCTCTCCATTAAAACTTTTCCCACATTTGCATTGCTGCAAAATTCTATGAATTAAGTAATGTTACAAGTGGAAAACTAGAAATTGGGTTTGTTTCCACTCTGCTTTTGGCACCTATTAGAGGTTAGAAATAGTTATTTGCAGTTGCAATATAAAATGAAGGTAAAGATTAAACAATTGTGCTTTGCTGATTTAATGGTAACTAGTTTTGCATGTTTTTACACCATATAGTGTGTCATTTTTGAAAGTTCACATCTGATGTTTTACTGTAAGCATTTCAAAGAACCAGTAACATTTGGAAGCTCTCCAATCTCAAGAAAAATGAAGACTTATGGTTGCAATAGCTATCCTGTTTTATTTGTGCTAGTACCAATGTATTCACTAAAAATGCACTGTATGTTACAAATTATTTTATTCCATTTTATGATAGTGATGATTACCTTGCCTTGGACACAGAAGATGCCTTTACCAAATGGGCTTCAGACCCAGCAAATACAGCATGGCTGGAGGGTAGGTATGAATGACAGAAGGAATGCATTGCTGATCAGTACATCATAAATCTTCAATTTACAATAAGCATCTTGTGTAAAAGTGCATCACTCATTTTGGACTGAGAATTGGAGGTAAAATGTTGAATATATTTTCTCTAAGATGTACTTGATTTTGACAACATTAGGATAAAGAATTTGGCTATGTCTTGTCATGAGCAACATTGCAGCAGAGGGAAGTTTATGATAGTTGAGATGCAGCAGTAGAGACACTAGGCATGAATTCTAATTAAGCAAAACTAATGTGCTAATTCGTGAAGTTTCAAAAGAAAAATGTGGAGAGCATTCAACAAAGAAATGTAGACCAGTCGAACATTGAAGAGAAATATCAATCCGAGGAACACTCAAGATAAGTATTGACCAAACTCAGACTTAAAGCTGTGTTGCCAGTTTAGAAAAAAAACGTGGGTATTACCATTGTTGTTTGGCAACTTGTGTTTGATGATTCCTGCAATGGTATAACTATTTCCACAATCTGCAGAAAATTGTCCTCCAAATTTGCTGTGGATAAAAACAGTGCTGTTGATAGTTATCATGTGGACACAGAGCAAGAATGAGGACACTGACCTGCACACTCTATTTTTCACCAATGAGTTCGTAATCTTTTTTATGTCATTTGCAATTAGTTCAAACTGATTTTTATTTTTGCCTCCCTTTTCTGAAAACATTTCCCTTTTAAAGTTTTATTTATTGTTAATACCTATTCTTTCAATCATCTGAGATTTCAGTTGGTTTCCCTTTTTGTTTTTAGAATTATGCAGCACAGAGGTGGCCATTTGGCCCATTGTGCCTGTGCTGGTCCTCTGAAAGAGCTGTCCCAATAGTTGTACTCTCCTGCTCTTTCCCCTACTTGCACATTTACCTTATCATTTCCCTTTCAAAAATTACTGTTGAATCTGCTACAACCATTCTTTCAGGCTGGGCATTCCAAATGATACCCATTTCTTAGAGTACAAGTAAGACATCAGAACATAGGCGGCAGTAGGAGCAGGAGTAGGTCATCTGGCCCTTCCAGCCTGCTCCACCATTCAATAAAATCATGGCTGATCTTTTCATGGACCAAATCCACTAACCCAACTGCTCACGATAATCCTTAATTCATTTACTATTTAAAAATTTGTCTTTGCTTTAAAAACATTCAATGGGATAGCCTCAACTGCTTCACTGGGCAGCAAATTCCACAGATTCACAACCCTTTGGTGAAGAAATTCCGCCTCAACTCAATCCTTGATTTGCTCCCCTTTATTTTGAGACTATATCCTCATGTTCTAGTTTCTCCTGCCAGTGGAAACAACTTATCTGCTTCTATCTTTTATATTCCCTTCATAATATTATATGTTTATATCAGTTCTAAATTCCAGTGAGTATAGAACAAAGAACAAAAACAGCACAGGAAACAGGCCCCTCGGCCCAACGAGCCCGTGCCGCCACCCCGATGTTCCCACTTCTACCCGCGATCCCTGTCCATGTTTATAGATCTATGGATTAAAAACCAAATTTGAAACAATTTAAGGAGAATTTGTTTTGCCAATTAGCCTAAGAGCACATCTTTGGGATGTGGGAGGAAACCGGAGCACCCGGAGAAAACCCACGCAAGCACGAGGAGAATGCGCAAACTCCCACAGACACAGGCCCAAATCCATGTATCTGCACAGCACAGCGATAGTCACTGAGCTGTCGTGTTGCCCATCAGATGGTCCAGGTCAAGCATACACTAACAATGTGAAGCAGTAGGATACTCTCGAAAAAGATCCAAGAGCAGTCCTCTCACGACCCATCGCGTGTATGCCCCTCGTTAGACAACAAGGTGGACCAAAGCACCTGTAGGATAAAAACAAGTACATCAATATCATCATCTATTTACACACTTCCCAGGGACTCCCAAGGCTCATGATCCCTATTTTAAATCAGTTTTCTATACCCCTCCATTCCCATTTTGTTCATGTGCCCATCTAAGTATTTCTTAAATAACTCCAGAGTGCCTGCCTCCACCACTTTACTTGGCAGTGCATTCCATACCCCCACCACCCTCTGTGTGGAAAAAACTCCCTCAAGCATCCAAATTATACCTTACCCCCCTCACACTAAGCCCATGACCCCTCGTGCTATTTGAGTCCATCCTAGTAAAAAGCTTAGCCCTGTTTACTCTATCTATCCCCTTCAAAATCTTGTACACCTCTATCAGATCTCCTCTAAGTCTACGTCTTTCTAAGGAAAACAGTCTCAATTTGCCTAATCTCTCTTCATAACTCAGACTCTCCTCGTAACTCAGTCTACTCAGTTGCTCTTCATAAGCCAACTCTGTCAACTCCAGAATAAACCTAGTGAATCTCTTCTGCACCCTCTCAGTACCTGTGCATCCTTTTTCAGATAAGGAGAACACAACTGTGCATAGTACTCTAGGTGTGGTCTTACCAGCACCTTATACAGTTACAACATAACTTTGCTGTTCTTAAACTCCATCTCTGTAGCAATGAAGCTCACAATTCTATTTGCCTTTTTAATTACCTGCTGCACCTGCAAACCAACTTCTTGAGGTTCCTGCACAAGGACACCCAGGTCCCTCTGTACAGTAGCATGCTACATTCTTTACCATTTAAATAATAGTCCATTTTGCTGTTAATCATGCCAAAATGGATGACCTCACAGTTACTAACATTGTATCCCATCTGCCAGACCTTTGCCCAGTCACTTAAACTATCTGTATCCCTCTGCAGATTTTCAGTGTCCCCTGCACACCTTTGCTCTACCACTCATCTTAGTGTCATCTGTGAACTTTGACACACTACATTTGGGCCCCAACTCAAAATCATCTACGTAAATTGTAAATGATTGCAGTTCCAATGCTGATTCCTGAGGTCCCCCACCAGTAGTCACTGATCGCTAATTAGAAAAATACCATTTATCTCCACTCTTTGGACCTGATTTTACATCACGTTGCAGCTGTTTTCAGATGCAAAAACTTAGTAAAATCAGGCGGGAGGCATGTAGCTCGATCCGTGCCTGCTTCCTGACCACAATTGGGACCATGCCCGAAATGGGCACAATGGACATTTAAATGTATTTGCATACAATTAAATTGACTTAGTGGGCTGCATGCCCAACTTTACTGGCACTTCCCCCTTTTACCACTGCGTACGCCCATCCAGTATCAACACAAAACAGACATGCTCCACAAAAGTCCGATGCAGCTGCTGCAGTTAGTGAGGATGTGGGCACTGCGGTCTGATGGCTCTCTGCTTGGGAGCAGCAGGGGGTGTTCCAGTGCCCACTCTGCCTCAGATCAGTGGAGGAGGAGGAAGAGGAGCCTGCTGCCACTCTGCCTATGATTAGTGGTAAGGGGAGGGGTGTCTGCTGCCACTCTGCCTGAGATCAGAAGCGGGGAGGGCCCACATTTGTTCTGGCGACAGGGACTGGGGAGATAAATATGTCGGTAATGTTGGGGGAGCAGGGCAATGTCTATGGGAGTCAGGGGAAGGCATTATCCAGCCTGGGAGCGATGTAGCAAGGAGCGGATTTTATCATTTTTTTGTGTGCGAGTGCGCAGTTGGAGGCACCAAACAGAGCTGCAGGGTTTTGGGCATATTAAGCCCCACCCACAGACTTGTACAGCGTGATTCGGAATCGCTGATATTTTTTTCGGGCAGAGTGCATATCGAGCCACCTGAGAACGGATCTGAATGTTGAATCTGAAACATTCCCAGTTTTAGTCCACCCAGCACTTAAAATCAAAATAGTAAATAGGACCCTTTAATTTCTGTTGGTTAACCAATCCTCTATCTATGCTAATACACTGCCCGTAACAATGTGCTCCTTTATCTAATGCAGCAGCCTTTTGTGCGGCACCTGATCGGATACCTTCTGGAAATCCAGATATACCACATCCAGATATACCACATCCAGATATACCACATTCGCCAGTTGCCCATTGTCCATTCCACTTGAAATGTCCTCAAAGAATTTCAGTAAACTAGTTAAACATGACCTGCCTCTTATGAACCCATGCTGCATCTGCCTAATGGGACAATTTCTACCCAGATGTCTATTTCTTCCTAGATGATAGATTCAATCATTTTCCCCACTACAGAAGTTAAGCTAACCGGCCTACAGTTACCCCCATTTTGTCTACAGTGGGGTCAAATTTGCTGTTTTCCAATAATGTTTCCAATACATTTTCTCTTTAGTAGTATTTCAAAATACTGCGTTCCAACTGTCTTGTAATAATTATTATTCAGTGCTGCAGCCTAATCCATTACCCCAAGTCTTCACATTTTAAAATTTTGCTATATTAAAATTGGTACTAGCATTTTGTTACCCTTTTTCAGCCTCTTCCTGTTCATGTGTGATGCAGTAAACATTATTATCCAGATATTTGCCCACTTAAACACCACTGTTTATACTTTCCACTGAATATTAAATACGAGGCTTGGGTTTGGCAGTAAGAATAACGGTGAAGCTGTTGATGTTTGTTGTCATTAAAGTGCAAATTGGACCAATTTCCCGAAACCCGTGCAGTTATTTGTAGAAATGAGGAAGTTGCTATCTGAGTTTCTCTGTTCCTTCAGAAGTCTCACTATAACAGTATCTCACTGATTTAGTCTTGAATTGCATGGAATGGGATAAAGTAGTACAATTTATCTCTAAGTACTCAGAGAAATGAGTAAATACCAGAAAAATGTTAGGACTTGTCCATTCCAGAGTAAGTAAATTTATAACTGCCTGATAGATCCAAATTGCTGCCAAACACTCTTTCTGGCACTGTGAAAAGTATATTTGCAAGTGCAGAATCTCATTGCTACAGATTTTAATTATTCTAGTTATTAAAAGAAACTTTTCCTTCTGTCTCTCTTTTCTCCGTCTTTCTCAATCCCATCTTTCTTTACCTCCCTTTAAAATTATGTACCAATTATCTGAAAAACTTCTGTCATGCCTCACAGGTCAGGATGAAGTGATTTATGATGATGTACCAAGAGAAAATTCTGATGCATCAGCAACAGGTAAGTGATGGTTCAAATGGGTTCCTTTTTTCTTTCTGCAGTGAACATTTTAACTGGAATTTTACTGCTCTGCCCACATCGAGAAGCTGAGTGGGCGGGTTGGTGACCATGGAAAGGCCTGTTGACCTAGGTTGAGATTTCTTACAGTGTTGGGATAAATGAGGTTGTAAAATCTCTCTCTCTGACTCTGAAAGTTCCAATGCACGTATATTGAAGAGTGTTCTTCTGACAGGAGCGCTGTATGCTGAGATGGCAAAAATAATCTATTGCCATTTACATGCTAAGTTTTATATATATTTTGAAATTAAATGTCAATCAGTATAATTTTTTAATTACATGTATGCATAAGGTCTGACATATAGATACATGCATTCACTGTATGGAACTTGCCTTAATTTTGAAGGCATATGTAAATCTACCAGTCTTTTTTTTTGAGTCTTCTGCTGTTGTCGATATGAGTTTTATCTTAGTTGACCTATTGCACAATTAGAAGAGAGGTTTGAAATGACACTTGAGTAAACATCTGTAATTGAAACCTTGTTGCCAGATCCAGAAGAACTCATTTATGATGATGTGGAACATGGGGATGAGGCTGCAACAAGCTCTTTGGATTATGGCTGGAGTTCCAGTGAGTTTGAGAGCTATGATGAGCAAAGTGATGGAGAAACTAAAAATGAAAATGGAATTCCCAACTCTTTCCTCCAAGGCAAATCTCACAAGAATAAGATACATGTACGTATTATGTATGCATACGATGACCATCATTTTAAGGCTTGAATCCTCACAGGGGTAATGAGCACTAGGTGGAAAAACTTGCAAAAGAATGTTCCCATTTGGTATAGAAGAAAATGGTATCCTTAGAGAAAGATTCATATTTCTTTTCCTCAGATTGAGCACCTTTCTGATTTAGCCATTCAGTGATTTGACTGGGAAATGTCTATGTTCACCAGAGCTGCAAACAATAAGGGCAGTGAACTGAAACCAGCTTGAGAACTGTTGCAGTTGTGGGAGTACTGGAATCCATGCAATTAATCAGGAAATCTGTGGATAAGAGGCTGGATTTGAGGAGATTATGAAGACTTTCTTCAGGCCTTCCGATATGGACTTTGTGATGGATAGCGGCAATCTCCCCACCTTCCCACATAATTATGTGCCCACCATCTCAATTTACCACAGGAGAGCACATTACATTCTGATCAAGAAATGAGAGGACTTTGTAGGCAGGATTGTTATTGTGCTTCTTAGTAACTGAATGACACAAGGTTGCGGTGTCAATTCCTCATCGGAGGTTTGTAGTTGAGAAAGAGAATTATAATAGTAACAGATCCTGAAAATGTGTAAAAATGTTTGTGTGGTTAGTCAAAATCCATTACATCCGAGTTCTACTTGTTTTCTCAAGGCCAGCTTAGGGTCGGCAGTAAATACTGACTGGCCTTATCAACGATATTCAGACACCACGAACAAATGAAACAAAATTC
The DNA here is from genome assembly GCA_024679065.1 of Sphyrna mokarran. Lineage (NCBI taxonomy): Eukaryota > Metazoa > Chordata > Chondrichthyes > Carcharhiniformes > Carcharhinidae > Sphyrna > Sphyrna mokarran. Next base: position 103,618,980 of record JAGIQG010000005.1, read on the forward strand.
AGCATTTTAAAAGAAAAATCTGCCCCCTGCTGGATATTTGCAATGCCCCTTCTATAACTCAGTAAGAAGTCTCACAACATAGGTTAAACTGCAATAGGTTTATTTGGTAACAAACACTACCAGTTTCTACCAAATAAACCTGTTGGACTTTAACCTGTTGTTGTGAGACTTCTTACTGTGTTCACCCCAGTCCAACACCAGCACCTCCACATCATGACTTCTATAACTTGCAAGACTCGATGTTCAGCTCCTTCAGCCCGTGACTGTGTAACAGAAACACAAATTTTGAAGTATTTTAAATATAAATTAGTACATTTTATTTGGATGTAATCAACCATTTTAGAATATCTTACTTGGCTCCATAGACACCCTTCTGCTTTGCACCATCATTTCACAGTTAGCTGTGATATCCAGGTTGCCTTCCAAACTGTAATTTATAGATCAGCACTTGTTGGTGCTAAACACAAACTTAGAGAATGATAACAATTCTGCACCTCTGAAGTACTTAACCAGGCACTAAAGTGTAAGTTGTTGCCAGTAAACCTTTTCTTTAGGAGCCAGACAAAACCTGTTTTAAGCTGTTATTATTGATTGTTGACAGACTATTCAGTTACATTGAGCAGCTGTTTTCCAGCTGTTAGAATTGAACCGCTGGATTTTCAGCCAACTAAGTGAGATTTTAAAAACCTCAAATATTTCCTATTTTCTGTATGTGAAGATTATTTAAATTTGATCTCATCCAAACCCTCCCATAGTAATTTTCTCCAAGATATTTTCTACATATCGTAATATTTTTGAACCGTTAGATATAGCAATATCACAGTAGAGATCTGTCAAACTAGACTAGCTTCATAGAGCTAACTATGATTATAAATTGACTCAATAAGTAATAGAAGGAAAGAAGTTGCATTTATATAATGCATTTCACTATATAAAGTGCTATGAAGCATGTTTGAAGTGTTAGTTGCTGTTATAATGTAGGAAACATAACAGCCAATTTACACACAGCAAGCTCCCACAAACAGCACAGGGTTAATAGCCAGATAACTTGTTTTAGTGGTTTTAGCTGAGGATACTGTGGAGAATTACTCTGTTCTTTTTTGAATTAGGGTCATGTGAAGCATAAAAAGACCTTCAGTATCATGCCTCATGTGAATGATGGGAACTTCAATGGTACAGTTCCCTCTGTAATGCATTGGAGTGTCAAGCGTAGATCGTGCGCTCAAGTCTCTAGACTCCAATTGATATAGAGCTGAGGCACTATTAAGCGAGCCATATCTGACACATAATTCATGCAAATTATTTTCTTGAATTTCAGTATTCTGCTTTTATGTAACAGGATATGTTCACCCAGAGGTTACCAACTGTATATGACTGAACCAACTTCTTTGATTTTAGCTTTCGCAAGATCTAAGTCGTTTAAAAGAGCACTATGAAAAGAAGATGAAAGAACTGGCAAATGCTGTAGGAAGCGTGGAACTTCAGCAACTGAAGCAGAAACAAGAGCGGAAGGTACTTTCTTCTGTAGGAACGTTTTGCTGGGATTGAGCATAAGCACTGAACGCAAGTTTATAATATTGTTACATTGAAAAAACTCAAATACATTGACCTTTTCTGGAATAAAATTATAAGTATCCCTCAAAACTAGATTAAGCTTTTCCAAAATTGCTAGTTGATATTTATGTAAGGACCCTTGTTGAGTTTTGTGTCAGAAGGGGATATTTGGAACTATTGTCCGAAAGTCACAATATAATTTGTAATTAAGAATGGGTTCTTCCGGATGGAGAGAACCTCACCGTTTTGATATTACTCGGTGCATTCCAGAAATTCCTTTCTGTTGTGTAGATAAACACTGGATGATTATTAGTGTTGCTTGAGAATTGCTGAAAAAAGACATTTTTGTCTATTGAACTATCAGAACAATTCACAAGAATACCAATGAGAGGGAAAACTGGAACTTTATATTGTATGAGAAGAGAATGGTGATCAACAATTGCATTTGGTATTCTTGTGAACTGTCCTGCTGGGAATGAAAAAAAGCTTTGACAAAAATGTCTCTTTTACAGCAATGCTCAAGTTCTGTTTATCAAATCATGATATACATTTGTTGCATAATTGAATAGAAACTGGAAGAGATGCACTTGTATGCATTTAGCTTCAAATTGGTATCACTACCCATTTGAGAGGGAGAACTGATTAATGGTGATTCAACGTGAGGATCACTACACCTCAGGTGAGGGGCAAGGTTGAATAACCTCAGCTGAATAAGGATTGAACTTGCGTTGTTAGCTTCAATCTGCGTCACGGACTGGCAATCCAGCCAATTGAGCTAACCAAGAATACTTCCAGGGATGAGAAAGTTGGATAGATTTGGAGAAGCCTCTGCTCCTTAAAGGGAAGATAAAGAGGAAATTTGCTCAAAACTTTGAGGCATCTGGACAGAGAGGCAGGGGGGAAATGGTGTGTTTCTGGTAAGGGTTAGTATGCTTGTAAACACAGTGCTGAATATACTGTGGCCTTGAATTCTCTGTTTTTGTGAAATATTCATGTTTTTGTTCAAATTTTGGTTGAATCTTCTCAAAAGATAAAAATGACAGCCATCAAGTGCATATTATGTGTCTGTTGTTCAGTTTTTATCAGTTTGAGAGGTTAGGCCTCTAATGTACAGTTCTTCACCAATCTGATCTACATCATTAACTCTAAGCCTTTTTCTGCTTTCTGTCAGCTAATGTTTTTTCTGTGCTGTAATATTTGCTGTTATGAAATAATGTTTACTTTTGTGGAAGGTGTCTTGTGATGCACCCCTTGTATCTTCTGAAAATTTGTAGTTGTAGAATCTTGCGTAGTTCTTCTAACCATTCAGCTTCAAAAATTTCTTAAATTTGTCAACCATGATTCTTTGAATACATGTATAAAATAATGAAGGGTTGGAACAGAGATTCTTTGCAGTGACTGAGATCTGAGAGAAAAGGCCATCTTTCTGCTCAGTCTAAAAACTCTTAGATTCAGTTCCTCAGTTATTGTTGCTTAAAAAGCTGAGATTAACAAGTGCTTGTCATTTCTACTGTTGATACTTTAAAAGATTGATGAAAAAACTGTCAATTAACAAATGTTTTCCATTCTGAGCACCTGTTTCAACAGACTAAAGGCTTTACTCTCTGGAGATGTACAGTTTTTTCCCCTTAGATCTATTTTTTTTGCTCAATGTTTATTTACACAAGATAAAGTAATGTCAGGTGCTTGTAGTTTCTGTTATTGATACTTTAATTGTGTGGTTGATTGACAAAAAGATCATAGTGACAGCAGATTTTTAGAAAAGATTATGAATTACTTTTTTGTTTGAAGATTTTCAACAAATACCATTGTTAACACAGAGTTTCATTGTTCTATAAGGAGTGTATACTGGATGTATGGGCTTAAGTCCAAGCAAATCCCCTGGAGCTAGGTTTGTGCCTTGCCAGGCAATTTCTCTTCAATCTGGCACATAGATCTGGGAAATTTTCTGACTCCCACTACTTACCTCTAACATGAAAATATGCCTTGTATCTTTTTTTAAATTTAGATTTATCAGTATTATATTTTGATTAATATTTCCAGTTCTTTCATTTCCTTATAAATTATTTGTCATATTTCACTAACTGAATTCAGTCTTTACTTTTGACTGAAAGCAAACTGATATGGAAGGCAGTTTGGATTGCACTGTAATTCTGTTCTCCCTCTGCCCTGTGGATGGTCAATACTTCTCACATTGTTCACCTGCTGCTTCAGGCAATACCTTTCACCACAAACCCAAGGGAACTATTTGCAGTAAATCCCAACATTCATTCAGTCATAATTGCTTTCCAGCTATTTTTGTTTTGATACATGTCATGGCAGTCCCTTGTGCAACTTGTAAAACAAACATAGTAATGTGATTTTATTTTCTCAATACATTTCCTGTGGTAATTCTCTCATGTTCTGCTGCATGATTCTATGAGTATCGGCTGCTCCCTGGTAGCTAGTTCAAATGTGAATCTTACTGCTATGTGTTTGGAAGCTGTTTGATCATTGGAAACATAACAAATGGTTCTAACTTTATCCTCACTGGACATCTGCGCTCGAAGATGTGCCTCCCTCTCGTGGGCATTTCCTGCCTTTCTCATGCTTGCTCTTGCTCTCACGTACTTTTGCCCTTCCACTTTCTTTTTGTTGTCTCTCTCTTCATATCTGAAATGGGCTCCATTCTTAGCAATCAGAGGCAGGAATCCAGCCGTTGTTTTTCATGATCCAACCTCACACTTATTAAGGAAAAGTTGTTCCCAATGTTAATTCTTGTTGATCTAGACTAATTTAATACGGAGTATTGAACCACAACATCTCACAGGGGGTTTTCTTTTGCCAGTACTTCTGAGTTAGAAGACCAAGAGGAGAAGGGAGTGTTGGTGGGGGCAGTATTGGAGGGATAGCCACTAAAGCTGCACAGCAAGGGAAGTCTGAGCCAATTGCAGTTGAGATGTCACTTTCCTGCCATTACAGTAATGGATATGGCATTCACTGGTGCAGATTGCTGGATTTTCTCTGGGTTGTGAGCCAAAGCATGTAAGTGAGGATAGGATATTGACCCTAACTTGGTCTCACTGAATAGCAAAAGAACCATGACGGCTTAATGGCTTAATCTTGTTCAATCCTGCAATGAATCATAGAATCTCTACAATGCAGAAGGCAGCCATTTGGCCCACTGAGTCTGCACCTACTGTTTGACAGAGCATTTTACCCAGGCCCTATCCACGAATCCCATGTATTTATCCACCTAATTTACACATCTTGGGACACCAAGGGAAGTTTAGCATGGCTAATCCAAACAACCTGCCCATCTCTGAACTGAGGGAGGAAACCAGAGCACCCAGAGGAAATGATAAGCAATAATTTCAAGCGCTAACAGTAATTAACAGATATTTTAATCAGTACAAAGCAAAGGTAAAGAGAAGGTTATTTCGAAATATACAATTATGAGATACTAATTTGAGAAATAAGTTACCAACATCAAATCATTGATACTCAGTTCATCCTTATGAATGATATGGAAAATGTATAGCTGATTGCCAGAAGCGTCAATTCTGAGGAGGGTAACTCACTTCCTGACTCCCAAAAGCATGTCCTGTTGTAAATTATCTATCTTTACTCTTCATTTTCTATATTATCCAGTCATCCAAGATGTATAGAGATCTAAAAGCATCGATATGTATTTATTCCTGAGTGTAAGAAGTAAGCTCAAGGTTCCCTGCAGTAAATCATGCCAATGAGTTAATGGCTGCGACGGGATCTATTTCTGATATTTTAACATATTTTCTCTATGAGCTGATGTTTTAGTTGTTTCCATTATGTCATCAATACTGACAATGTTAGAGGCATTTAAGTGGAAGAATAGCCTGGATTTTGCAGTCAGCAAGCATGCTCGTTGCTGACCTGCTGCTCACACTGATGTAGCCATTTCTGGGACATCAATTTAACCTTTTCCAGCGTCAATTTAAATCTGGCGCCAATTGAAAGAGGTTGCCTTGGCACACAGCAAACAATCAATCAAATTATTCGCCCACTGCAAGCCAAGCAGCTAACAGCACTTTAATCCTCCTCTTTAAATGTACATGTTTAGACTGTAAGTAAATAAATGTAAAATCAGCTTTGAATCTGCATGGTGTTTAGCATTAATTATAAGGTTAGTAAGCTGTTAAAAATCCACTTATACCTTAATCAACAAGTATAACTTTGAGTTTTTTACAGCAAAACATAGAAGTTTGTGCTTCCAAAGGAAAATCTGTAAAGTTCACCATACAGTGGAGTATCACTGGCAGCAGTTTTTGAATTTTCATGTAATTCTGCATATGTCCAGATTCTCAAAATTGCTGCCAGTTTTGGTGAAGAAATGATGGTATTCACTAGTGATTTCATCATCACTCCTCAACTCGGACCAATACTTATCTTTGATCTATCTTCTTTCCCTCCTTAATGGTAGCAGAAACAAAACCTAATTTTTTTAAACTTTAGCTCCCTCAAGTGGAGATAATCTACCTTAATTCTGAAATTGTAACATTTCTGAGTCAAACAGTTACTTCAGTTATTAATCTAGTTTCTGAAATTTTTTCTGGTTTTCAGCTGCATATTGTCTGTTGAACCATAAGGGTCTATTGGGTATCAATGATTTGATATTGGTAAATTATTTCTCAAGTCGGTAGTTCATGACTGCAAATTTCTAAATTACCTTTCCTTACCATTCCTTTTACTGAGTAAAATATCTGTAATTATTGTTAATACTAAAACTATTGCCTACTATTGCTGCTGCACAACATGCCCACTGATCTCCCGAGTGAACTCAGCCGTGTTTTGTGACTGACTTCTCAGTACAGCAATTCTATACCACATGGCGTGAAGGAAAGCTCCTGGTATGTGACCCAAGATTGAGTTTGATGTTTAAGAAAATCATTCAAAGTTAATTAAAGATTAGATAATATCAAAAGATATACAGAAAGTGAACTGAGCCAAATAGGTGCTGTGGCTATGCAAAGGCAGATCAGAATTCTGAGGACAGTAACTCGCCTCCTGGCCTCCAAAAGCTTGTCCACTATCTACAAGCCACAGGGCAGGAATGCGATGGAAAACTCTCCACTTGCCTGGATGAGAACAACCAACAATGCTTGAGAGACTTAATTCGTTCAGGATAAAGCAGTCCATTAGATTGAACCCCATCTGCCATTTCCAACACACAGTCCCTCCACCACTAATGCACAGTGACAGCAGTATCCACCATCTGTTTAGTAAAGGATTAGTAAATTTACAGATGACACTAAAGTCGGTGGAGTGGTAGATAGTCAAGAGGGGTGTTATAGTTTGCAGAGAGACTTGGACAAGTTGCAGAGCTGGGCCGAGAGGTGGCAAATGGAGTTTAATGTGGAAAAGTGTGAGGTAATGCACTATGGCAGAAATAATAAATGTGTAGAGTATAGGGCTAATGGTAGGATTCTTAGTAGTCTTGATGAACAGAGGGATCTTGGTGTGTATGTGCATAGATCCCTGAAAGTAGGCAGTCAAGTCGAGAAGGTTGTTAAGAAGGCATATGGAGTCTTAGCTTTTATTGGTAGGGGGATTGAATTTCGGAGCCGCAACGTCATGTTGCAACTGTACAAAACTCTAGTGCGGCCGCACTTGGAGTATTGTGTGCAGTTCTGGTCCCCACATTATAAGAAAGATGTGGAGGCATTGGAGAGGGTACAGAGGAGGTTTACCAGGATGTTGCCTGGTATGGAGGGCAGGTCTTATGAAGAGAGGCTGAGGGATTTGAGGTTGTTTTCGTTAGAAAGGAGGCGGCTAAGAGGGGACCTAATCGAAACATATAAGATGATTAGAGGTTTAGATAGGGTGGACAGTGATAGCCTTTTTCTAGGATGGAGAAAGCTAGCACGAGGGGACACAGCTTTAAATTAAGGGGTGATAGTTATAGGACGGATATCAGAGGTAGGTTCTTTACCCAAAGGGTGGTTCGGGAGTGGAATGCCCTGCCTGCAGCAGTTGTAGATGCGCCAAGTTTGGTGGCGTTTAAGAGGTTAGTTGATAAGTATATGGAAGAGAAGGGAATGGTTTAGTTTGGAGGGGCATTGCTTTTTATATTGGTCGGCGCAACATTGAAGGCCGAAGGGCCTGTTCTGCGCTGTAATGTTCTATGTTCTATCTAAAAGATGCATTGCAACAACTCACCAAGGCTGCTTCAAAAGCACTTTCCAAATCTACAACTCCTGCCACTTAAAGGATAAGGGCAGCAGGTGCCTGAGAACACCACCACATGCTCTCCTCCAAGTCACAGAGCATCCTGACTTTGAACTATACTGCTGTTTCTTCGTGGTTACTTGGTCAAAATCCTAGAACTCCCTCCCTAACAGCATTGTTGTTCTTACACAACATGGACTGCAACAGTTCAAGAAGGCACAACCTACACAAGGGTCATGAAGAATGGGCAATAAATGCTGGCCCAACCAGGGACATCTTTGTCCCTTGAAAGAATTAAAAATAATTGCAGCATTTGCATGTCAGGATTGCATAAGTGCATGATTTACTTACATAGCTTCACTGGTTATTTCATCATATACACAACAGGGGTAATCAGTGATTTGTGTAAATTAACTTGTACAAGCTGAGTCACAATCTTTCATTCTTTGGTACTGACAAAGTGCATGTCATCAGTGTGGCCTGTGGCATAGATGTCCACCAGCACAAAACTGGAAAAAACTAATGTGTATATATTGGTCAATAAAATTATAAGATTGTATATAATATGATAATCTCTTCTTGATGTTCATCTAAAATATTTGAGCTTTAATCGCAGGATTTGAGATTCCTTAACCCCTGCAATGCGACCACTAAATCTGATTCCCTTGTTACAGATATGCTATAAAATAGTGAAAATACAAGATTATATTTAAAGAGAAAGCAAGTACGAGAGGAGAAAACACAGGAATGCTCTCTGAACAAGGATTCAAAGGGGGCGAATTTATCATTCCTTTTCTAAATGTTGCGTAGACTTGAAACTGGGAGAATTTCAGATCCAATCCCTTTGGGCTATTTTCAGCCTACCAACGCCCCCCGCAACATGCATTCTGCCTGCAAAAACATCAGCAAGCCTATTGCTTGCTGCAGAAGCCAGAGGACAGGGCTTAATGCCCCCAAAACCTCACAAGGAAGGTAGTGCACGTGTGTAGGCCTCTGATGCTGCATGTGCGCATTAGCTGTAGCAGGGTCTGACAGACAAAGTGAGAGCTGTCAGGTCCCTGTTACTGCAAGCAGCCTAAAGCAGTATCCCGCCCTTCCATGCAATCGCAGGTGCCCACAGCCTGAGATACAGCTACTGTCGCACAGACCGATCTGCACCCACCATGAAGGCCCCACCGATCACTGCAGAGTAGCAGTTTCCCCCAACTTCCCCCATCCACCAGCAGGTCCCTCCCCTCATTAGTCCTACCTCCACTGGCCTTGCCCCATTAGGCCCACCCTCTGGCACTGCCTGGCAGGTATTGCCCAGGTGCCAGTATGACACTCAGTTTGGCTCTTACCAAAGGGGCATCTCCCCCCCTTGCCCTTGGCCTCTCCAGGGGGCTTCAATGGCCTCTGCTTCCATAGGTGAGGTGAAGTCAACTGCTCCCCGTTCATTGAGCACCTGTTGCTGATGAGATCATAAAGAGGGGCAAACCCAGCCAATTGAGTGCCGGGCTTTCTAGGCAGGTGTAAAACAGATTTCTAATAAATCTTAATATGTTAACATTGTCTCCCACCTATTTGCAGCAAGAGGGTGGCTATGCTGGAAATCCACCACGATGGTAACATCGCCCCCAAGTGTTTATGATCAGGGCAGATTTGCAGTGAAAAAACCATGCCCTGGCACAAGGCCTCCAAGTAACAGGGCGCCTCAAAATGACGAGAGAGTCCCTCACAGCCGATCTGGGACAGACTACTTTCAAGTCCCTTCCAGAATTTGTATGTCAATTGCTCTGCTGAGCCAATCAAAGGGGAGCTCTTTCCTGATACAGTCACTGGCTGGAACTGCATTACCTATGTGACCTGCGGCACTGTGCTGCTGTACAGTGAGGAATGGCAGTATGCCATCAGGAGAGACCCAGTTCGTGGTCCCTGGTGGGAGTTGTAGTTGTGACACCTAGAGCAGTGGTTGCCACCAGCATTTGGCTGTTTGAATCTAGGAAAGTGCAAGCTGACATGGTGAGGCTGGAATGGGAGGTGCACATGAATAAATCCCAGACCCAGGCAGTGAAACCTGAATCTCAGCTGTTTCACTGTCTTCACTCTTCAACCCCCATTCTCCCCTCAATCATCCCCCCTCTTTACATATCCTTCACCCCTATCCTTCAGCACCCTTCATGTTCTTCAGCCTCCATCCATCTTTCTTCAGTCTTGCATTCCCTCTCCTTCAACCTGTCCTCACCCCTTCCATCCCCAACGTGAAGAGTGTGTATGCATGCGTGTGTATAAGCATCAACCACAATGCTGTGGGTCTGGAGTGATGTATAGGCCAGATTGGGTAGGGACAGCAGATTTCCTTCCCTAAAGGACATTAGTAAAGCAGATGGGTTTTTACAACAATCGACAATGGTTTCATCATCCACATTGGACTTTTAGTTCCAGATATTTTATTGAATTCAAATTTCACCATCTGCTACGGTGGAATTTGAAGCTGCGTCTCCACATTATGCCTGGCTCTCTTGATTACTAGTCCAGTAACAATATCACTATCACTAAATACCAATACCACTAAAAATATTTTTTTTAATTTTATTAGTGCAAGTAGGCTTACAGTAACACTGTAATGAAGTTACTGTGAAAATCCCCTAGTTGCCACACTCCGGCGCCTGTTGGAGTACATTGAGGGAGAATTTAGTGCGGCCAATGCACCTAACCAGCACATCTTTTGTATTGTGGGAGGAATCCGAAGCACCCAGGGAAAACCCATGCAGACATAGGGAGATTGTGTATACTCACAGACAGTGACCCAAGGCCGAAATCAAACCTGGTTCCCTGGTACTCTGAGGCAGCAGCGCTAACCGCTGTACCATGTGCCAACCATTGTCATGGCAAAGCTTTGAGTTTTGTTTCAATTTGTCCTTGGAAAGATTTAGCATGGTGATTAGGATTGAAGAGTAGGATATTGCCTGAAAAGTAAATATGAATATATATTTTACATTTACATTCTGAACTTGTGTGCAAATGAGTCCCAAGGGTGTGAGTAGGTGTCATTGTAGTGGAATATTTCATATGCTGCAGTCTGTGATTAATGCGAGTCACATTGGAAGTTTGTTGAGGGGGAGATAATGAACAATGCCTTGCACTGTTAATTATATACCTTATGATGGACATCTGCTGGCCACAAAACACATTCGCCTTGTGTTCTTTTGTGCAGGCCTAATAATACTCTATTGTAGCATATTTAAAAGGTGGGAGTGAGCAGCATAAATTCTGCAGTACTAGACATGAAAATTTGTTGTTGGAGACACTGAACATCTGTTGAATGTGTTTGCCATGCCGCTGTACCTTCTCATCTAATGCTTTAAATCAGAAGCCAAATATTTAGTTGCTGCAAAATATTGGAAAAAAGTAAATCACTGCACCAACGTACAGCTTTTGAGAACAAACTTAAGCAAGTGTTGAGTGCTAAGATTTTCTGCTATTTACATTGATTTTCTTTGCAAGTGTAGAAATTAATGGACATTCAGATTAAAATTACTTTGTTTATCTAAGGGAAAGTCATTGAGATTAATTATTTTAAAATTGACCAGAACCTGAACTGACTGCTTTTGTCACAGGTTAATAAATGGATAAAATTATAGAGTACTGAATTTATATTTGCAGTTATCTAGTTTTGGACTGATCTGTCCTCTGCATGTGAATTGTGTGGAAATTTCTCATGTAAACCAGAACTCCGAAGTCACTTGTGATATAGAGCACTAGTTTCGAATGGTTCAATTTATTTTAATAAAAGCAATCCGCAGCTCTCCAACCTAATTCCCACCCCCATCATGAATTATGAGCATCAGCTGTCCAATTATGTGTGTTTTTTTCCACTGTCGGTTAACTATCAGTTGTTAATTCTCACTGAGTAATTCTATAGCAACACAATTAGTTCACACAATATATCCTTGTGCATGAGGTGGTGACCCTAATGGCTTTGAGACAGGAGAGCAGCTTTTGACTGCAATTTGGATTATCTTGTTGTGAATAATGCAAAATTAAACCCCATCTAACAAGCAGGAGATTCATAAAAACTTGCAAGCACAAAGAGAGGTCATTTGGCCTGATGTGTTATGCTGGCTCTTTGAAAGAGCTATCCAATTAGTCCTACATTGTTTTTCCTTTCCCATAACCCTGCAATGAATTTTTTAGCATTCATCTCTTTGGGCAGTTCATTCTGGAACATTCTCATAATTCACAGATCATCCAGAATCCATTGAAAGAGAAAAAGAGTTAACATTTCAAATTGATGCGCCTTCAGCAAAACTGGAAGAGATCAACAAGATGTAGCAAGTTTTCAGCAAATACAAAAGGCCAGGAAAGTGGGGAGGAGTATGGGAGTTGAGAATCAAGGTTAGGAGAATTGCGATGACAATATGTGTGATGGTGCAAGGCAATAAGAGATGGCAACAGGACAAATAAATATAATGATGGGTTTAGAATTGTAACTGAAAGTAAAAGCATCATCATTAACATCAGACATTTGGACAAAAAATGGGAGCAAAGATTTTCATCTGAAATTATTGAACTTGGTATTGAATCTGGAAGGCTGTAAAATGCCTAATTGAGAATGAGGTACTGTTGAATAAGCTTATGTTGAGCTTCACCAGAACAATGTTGGATGTTGAAGAGCAGCATCAGAATGGGAGTGGGAACACAGAACTCAGATGACAAGAATGTTTCACAAAGTGATCATTAAGTCTATGGTTGGTCTTCCCGTTGCAGGGGAGATCACATCATGAACAGCAAATGCAGTTTGCTAAATTAAGAAGTATAAGTAAATTGCTTTTTCAATCAGAAGTTTTGCAGAAAGGATGCAGTAAGCGGGACAGGTATTGCATTTTGTGTGTTTGCATGGAAGATGCCATGCAATGAAGAGGAATATTGAGGGCATTTGAGGAGTTGACTGGCCCTTACAAGAGCTAAAAGGTTGTGCAGAGAGTGAAGGGAGAGAACGTAAGTTGTTTGGTGGTAGCATAATGCTGGTGACATTAGAAGTGATGATCTTTGAATATGGAGGCTTGTGGAGGGGAAACAAAGACCAGAGGAATCTAACTGTGGTTAGATTCCTAAAGAATCTAGAAAGGGCAAGGAGTGAAAGCAAGAAATGGTATTTCTGACTGGAGCTCAGTGTAACCTTGAGTAACATCATCTCAACTCTTGATGATGCACTTTCCATCTTTCCAGGCTCATTGTTGAGTTCAACGGTTTCAGATCACAACCTATCTCCCATCTATTTAGAACAGCTGCTGTTGATAACAATTCTGCGATTCCTATTTGTGTGTCCTGTGGATACAGTTTTCATTTCATTTTACTTGTTCCACACTTCCTTTTTCGGCTTTGCTTAATTGTATTTTTGTTGTTTCCTGTGGAACTTTTGCTCACAACATTGTTAGCTTGACTTGGGTAATTACCAAGCTCAATACACTCACCTCAGAAAAAATTGCCATATGTGATAAGTTTTTCACTTCAGGTAGTGGGTGCAGGACGGAGCTGGGCTTGCCACCCCCAGACATAGATTGGAAGTGGCCATGCAGACCATCAAATGCCATTACGGATTATTTGAAAGACTTGCTTTGGTTTTCTGCAACTCAACAACAGTAGGTGCTCTAGCCCTCACCCCTCCCACTCCCTATGTCCATACATACTAAATTATGCCAATCCATGGCTCCTTATAGCCCTATGCCAATTTAATACTAATGCATGCCTCAGATCTTAGTACCTACCATAAGCCACCATTCAGGAGCTATGTTGAAATGCGATGAAATCAAGTTTTAAATATCTTACAGAATTCACCATGTGGAAAAGTCATAAGAGCCCAAGCAATGAATTAAAATTCCTTCTTGGATTTAACCCTTTCATAACTACATATCAAAGATTGCTAATGCTTTAATAACTGCTTTGAATTGTCAATCAAACTGTGAATTTATGGCTCCTACCCCAGCAATAATAACAGGTTGTGGAAGCAGCCAAACATTAAGTTATGTTAGGACGCAAGTATTGAAAGTGCTAGAACAGATTTCTTTTCAAACCTCACCAACACAGACAGGCAGTTTCTTTGAAATTTTAAAGGGCTGGTTATTTAAAAACATAGTTCGACAGACCTTATCCACCATGTAAAAACATTTATGATCTTGCCAAAGATTTGTAACTCTCACACAGCTGGATAAAGCCCTTGCTCTGGTGAAATTGGGGTCTGTTGAACTCAGCTCTCAGTTCAAATGGCCTGCTGAACTCTTTCTCCCCATCCCAACCACCTGCAAAATTAAGGATCTGTCATAATTGAGAGGGGTGAGACTTTTAAAAGGGTCCCAGAGTCTTCATGACTCCATGAAAATCTAGTCCATAATCTTCCTCCTGTCTTACAACTTGTTACAAACTTTCGTCTATGGTCTTCACTCCCCTTCCTTTCCCTGTACTTGCTAAAAGCTGTTACATCTCTAGCTTTACCTTGTTCTAACACAAGGTCATCAACCAGAAATATTAACTATGTTCCTCTGTTCATAGATGCTGCTGAGTATTTCCAGCATTTTCAGTTTTTATTTGATTTCCAGCATCTACAATATTTGTCTTTTGTCTTCTTATGTCGCATCAAGTTATTTTGCCAACTATTTTAAAGCTATGCTCTCTGGCTATCAATCCTCCTACTTTTGGAAACAGTTTTGTCTCACTTTGTTAAAATCTGTCATGATTTTGAATACCTCTCTTAACTTTCTCTACTGTAGAGAGAACAATCTCAATTTCTCCTAATCGCTTGTACTTATTGCCATTTAGCCAATTTCCTCTGCATTCTCTCTGGCCTAAGGTGTGGCACTCAGAATTAGACAAAATGCTGTGGCTGAGGCATTTGTTATTTAGTTTCTTTTATTTGGTGACGATATAGGGTCTCAATCTTAGATGAAAAGTCTCAAGTAAGAATCTAATCCTCAAATACGTGATTTGCACTTGCATGTGACATCTTTAGTAGTTGGTCTATGAAATGCATGGGCATTTTTGCAGTTCCCACAAGTGATTTGAATGCTTTTGATAATGGAGTGCTGATCAAATGAAAAATCTGAAACCAACCTCTACACTCCAAATATTGATTTGCACAAATTTTCATTTTCCACAATGGCTCTTGGTCCAGAAAGAAGAATTTACCATCTTGATAGATTAGACTGAAATAATAGATATGAATAATAAATGCATCTTCACCCCTTTACATTTTCGTCTATAACAAGAAACATAAAGATATACTTGTAGAAGCTTTTACCATCTATAAAAAGGAAGAGTTGCCAGAGTATTGATCCTTTAGAGGATGAGACAGAGGAAATAATAAGAATTGGAAGAGGTTTTAAACAAATATTTGTCTTTAAGGTTGACGACACAAAAGGTATCCAGAGAATGACAGAAAGTCAAGAGACAAAAGGGAGGAACTTAAAGCAATCATGAGAGAAGAAGTACTGAGAAATCTGAGACTAAAAACTGAGAGGTTGTTTGACTGGATGGTCTGCATCCTTGTGCCTTAAAGAAGTGGCTGCAGAGATAACGGATGCATGTATTGTAATCTTCCAAATTCTCTAGATTCTGGAAAAGTCCCAGTGAATTACAAAACCACAAATGAAATTTCTCAAGTCAAGAAAGGAGGGAGATGAAAAGTAAAAAAATATAGGCCAATTAGCCAAACATCTGTCATTATAAAAATGCTAGCATTCTTTATCAAGGAACTCATTTAGCAAATCATAATATTAACAGCTAGAGTCAACATGGTTTCATGAAAGAGAAATTGTGTTGGACAAATGTAGAAAAGTTGTTTGAGGATGTAACAAGAAGGTGGGTAAAAGGGAGCCAGTAGATACTGTATGTTTATATTTCAGAAAAGCATTTGAAAGGTGTCACATTTGTACTCATGGTGTTAAGAATGACATATTGGTATGGATAGAGA
This sequence comes from Sphyrna mokarran, assembly GCA_024679065.1. Taxonomy (NCBI): domain Eukaryota; kingdom Metazoa; phylum Chordata; class Chondrichthyes; order Carcharhiniformes; family Carcharhinidae; genus Sphyrna; species Sphyrna mokarran. The sequence goes on from JAGIQG010000005.1 coordinate 103,634,665, forward strand.
ATTATCCAAACAGCAGGAAACACAGCATTGAGATAAATGGGTCATTTGTTCTTGGCAAACTATAACTAGTGGAGTGTCACAGGGATCAGTGCTGGGGTTGCAATTGTTTACGATCTATATTAATGACTTGGAGGAAGGTATCTACTATTATCATAAAATTTGGTGATAATAGGGATAGACCCTGGGATACAGGGTCGTAAAGTGGAAAGTATTGAAGTAGATAAGGAGGAGGTGCTAGATATTCTTGAGGGTTTGAAAATAGATAAGTCCCCTGGGCTGGACAGGATTTACCCTGGGATTCTCTGGGAGGCAAGAGAGGTGATTGCAGAGCCTCTGGCTCTGATCTTCAGGTCATCGTTGGTTACAGGTATAGTGCCGGAAGACTGGAGGATAGCGAATGTGGTCCCATTGTTCAAAAAGGGGAATAGAGACTTTCCTGTGAATTATAGACCGGTGAGTCTTACTTCTGTCGTGGGCAAAGTATTGGAAAGAATTATTAGGGATAGGATTTATAGTTATTTAGAGAGAAATGAATTGATTGGGGATAGTCAGCATGGTTTTGTGAAGGGTAGGTCGTGCCTTACTAACCTTATTGAGTTTTTTGAAAAAGTGACCAAAGAGGTGGATGGGGGTAAGGCAGTTGATGTGGTATATATGGACTTTAGTAAGGCGGTTCGATAAGGTTCCGCATGGAAGGCTTCTGCAGAAAATGCAGATGTATGGGATTGAGGGTGATTTAGCTAATTGGATCAGGAATTGGCTAGCTGATAGAAGACAGAGGGTGGTGGTTGATGGAAATTATTCATCATGGAGTTCGGTTACAAGTGGTGTACCTCAGGGATCTGTTCTGGGGCCCCTGCTGTTTGTAATTTTTATAAATTATCTGGATGAACATAGAACATAGAACGTTACAGCACAGAACAGGCCCTTCGGCCTTCGATGTTGCGCCGACCAATATAAAAGCAATGACCCTCCAAACTAAACCATTCCCTTCTCTTCCATATACTTATCAACTAACCTCTTAAACACCACCAAACTTGGCGCATCTACAACTGCCGCAGGCAGGGCATTCCACTCCCGAACCACCCTTTGGGTAAAGACCCAAATGAGGGTCTTTAGAAGGATGAGGGTATTGAAGGATGGATTAGTAAATTTGCAGATGACACCAAAGTCAGAGGAGTGGTAGATAGTGAAGAGGGGTGTTATAGTTTGCAGAGAGACTTGGACAAGTTGCAGAGCTGGGCCGAGAGGTGGCAAATGGAGTTTAATGTGGAAAAGTGTGAGGTAATTCACTTTGGCAGGAATAACAAATGTGTAGAGTATAGGGCTAATGGTAGGACTCTTAATAGTGTTGATGAACAGAGGGATCTTGGTGTATATGTGCATAGATCCCTGAAAGTTGGCAATCAAGTCGATAAGGTTGTTAAGAAGGCATACGGAGTCTTAGCTTTTATTGGTAGGGGGATTGAATTTCGGAGCCGCAACGTCATGTTGCAACTGTACAAAACTCTAGTGCGGCCGCACTTGGAGTATTGTGTGCAGTTCTGGTCCCCACATTATAAGAAAGATGTGGAGGCATTGGAGAGGGTACAGAGGAGGTTTACCAGGATGTTGCCTGGTATGGAGGGCAGGTCTTATGAAGAGAGGCTGAGGGATTTGAGGTTGTTTTCGTTAGAAAGAAGGCGGCTAAGAGGAGACCTTATTGAAACATATAAGATGATTAGAGGTTTAGATAGGGTGGACAGTGATAGCCTTTTTCCTAGGATGGAGAAAGCTAGCACGAGGGGACATAGCTTTAAATTAAGGGGTGGTAGTTATAGGACGGATGTCAGAGGTAGGTTCTTTACCCAGAGGGTGGTAAGGGTATGGAATGCCCTGCCTGCTGCAGTTGTAGATGCGCCAAGTTTGGGGGCGTTTAAGAGGTCAGTAGATAAGTTTATGGACGAAAAGGGAATGGTTTAGGTTAGAGGGTCATTGCTTTTTCTTAATTGGTCGGCGCAACATCGAAGGCCAAAGGGCCTGTTCTGCGCTGTAATGTTCTATATTCTATGTTCTAATACACAGGTAGAAAAGCAAGTTATGCAATGAGGATGATAATTGTAAAAAGTCTGCAAAGCGATGGAGATAGGTTAAGTGAATGGGCAAAAAAATGGCAGATTTAATATACAGTGGGAAAGCTTTCCATTTTTGTAGAAAGATTACAGAAGCAGAATGTTATTTAATTGAAGAGAGATTGCAGAATGCTGCGGGACAGTGTGATATAGTACATAAATCTCAAAATGTCAGTGCACAGATACAGCAAGTAATTAGGAAAGTAAATGGAGCATTGGCCTTTACTGCCAAGTCGATGCAGTATAAAAATAAGGGAGTTTTGCCGCAACAGGACAGAGTATTTGCATTGGGAGGAGTTCAGAGAAGTTCTGTCAGCTGATTTTTGGGGGAACAGATTGTCTCGTGAAGAATAGTTGAGCATGTTGGGCCTATACTCACTGGAGTTTAAAAGAATGCCAGGTGATCTTATTGAAACATGTAAGATTATAAGGGGGCTTGACAGAGTAGATTTCTGAAAGGATATTTCACCTCATGTGGGAATGTGGAACAACGGAGCAAGTTCAGTTTCAGAAAGGAGTTCCTCAATTAAGACAGATGATTTATTTTTCCCTCCCAGAAGATTATTCGTGTTTGGAATTCTCTTTCCAGCAACCATTGAAATATTCAAGGCTCAGTCAACAGTATGAAGGGCAGGCAGAAAAGTGGGGTTAAAGCCCCAAACTGATCAGCTATGACCTTACTAAATTGTGGTCTAGGCCTGGGGAGCCAAATAGTCTATTGCCTACTTATCGAACATTCAGTAAATGGATTAATTACCAGAAAAACTGGGATGCTCAAAGCTATTATCTTGCAATCCCATGACAAATTGTTCCTTCCCACCAATTCCAACTTTTCCCTGATAACTCACAGGCTGAACTTTCGATGAACTCTAATCTTGTACCTGTACCTGTACAATTCACTAAGACCATCTGCTCTCACTACTACGACACCACCTGACTGTGCCCCTGCCTGGGTTCATCTGCTGCCGAGACCCTTTATTACCTTGAGGTTTAACTGTTTCATTGCAGTCCTGGTTGGCATCTCACTTTTGACCCTCTGGAAACTTGAGATCAGCCAAAACTTGGCTGCCTGTATTCTGATTTGCGTCAAATCCATTCACCCACTGTCTTTATGCTTGTCAACCTACACCCTTGCCCCATTGAGTAATGCCTCAATTTGAAAATTCCCATCCTTGTTTTTAGATTCCTCCATGACTTCACTCCTGCTCATCTCTGTAATCTTCTCCAGCCCTGCAAATCTCAGCCAGCTCTGCTTTCCTCCAGGTCTGGCTCCTGGCATATCCCTTATTTTAATCGCTTCCTGGAAACCTTGTCTCCAGTCATATATCCTCTGGAATTCCCTCCCTTAATCCTTCTGCCTCTTGCCTCCTTTTAAAGAAGCTCCTTAAAATCTGCCTCTTTAATCTGCTTTAAAACCTCCTTAGTGGCAATGGTGTCAAGTTTGTTTTGATAAGACATTAAAAGGCGCTATATATGTGCAAGTTATTATTGAATGTTAGTGCAATCTGGTGCAATCACAGATTGTAAAAGCCTTGTTGATCTGCAGGCACTCAGGAGAGAAATTGAACCAATTGAACCCTTACTGCAGGCTTAACAAAGAAGAATTAATTCAGCACATAGACAGCCAATTGAACCAGAGTTCTTGCTGATCTCTGCAGCCCAGTTTATGCATCAGAAAATTGGAGTGAGCAGGCGGGTATTGTGGTTGTTACTTGGATGTTTCTGACTAAAGAAGATCAATTGTACTGTTTCCTCATACTTCCTGAGAATGCTAAATCTGTTGTTCGCTTTCAGATGCAACAGCTAATGAAAGCTGCAAAGGAGGGTACTAAAGATGGATTGGAAAAGACCAAAGCTGCTGTTCTTAAAAGGGGACGCTCGTTCATTAGACACAGGTATCAAGGTGAGTGGGAGAAGTGGACATGATACACAGTAAAGCACAAATACACCATCAATTTCGGCAGCCTTTGTTTAGAAAGCATATATGCTTTTCAAAAGCTTTGGGCTAATCTTAGCATTAAATTTTTTTAAAAATGATTGTAGAGAGAGTAAAAGGGAGCTCAAACGGGGAGTTAAAAGGGCAAAAAGGGGGCATGAAATGATTTTGGTGGATAGGATTAAGGAAAATCCAAAGGCTTTTTACTCCTATGTTAGGAATAAAAGGGTGGTTAGAGGAAAAATCGGACCTCTTAGGGACAGAGGAGGGGAACTGTGCTTAGAGCCCGAGAGAATGGCGGAGATCCTGAATGAATACTTTGCGTCGGTATTCACAAAGGAGAGGGGCTTGTTGACAGCTCCTGTCTCTGAGAGAGCTGTGGACCAGTTGAGGGAAATATCCATACCGAGGGAGGAAGTGTTAGAGCTTCTAGGTAGCATTAAAACTGATAAATCTCCGGGGCCTGATGGCATTTATCCCAGGCTGCTTAGGGAGGTGCGAGGTGAAATTGCTGGGCCTCTGACGCAAATCTTTGTCTCTTCCTTGGACACAGGTGAGGTCCCAGAGGACTGGAGAATAGCTAATGTTGTACCGTTGTTTAAAAAGGTAGTAGGGATAACCCTGGAAATTATAGGCTGGTGAGTTTGACGTCAGTGGTAGGGAAGCTGTTGGAGGGGATTCTTAGAGATAGGATGTATAGGCACTTAGAGCATTGCGATCTGATTAGGGATACGCAGCATGGATTTGTTAAGGGGAGGTCATGCCTTACAAATCTGGTAGAATTTTTTGAGGAGGTGACAAAAACGGTGGACGAAGGGCGAGCCGTTGATGTCGTCTATATGGATTTTAGTAAGGCGTTTGACAAAGTCTCTCATGGGAGGTTAGTTGAGAAGGTCAAGGCTTATGGGATACAAGGACAGGTAGCTAGATAGGTAAGTAACTGGCTTAGTAATAGGCTGCTCTTGGATTTTTTTTCAAGAGTATCCTAGCGCTTCACGTCATTAGTGTATATTTGACCATTTGATGGGCAACACGACAGCTCAGTGACTATTGCTGTGCTGGGCAGATACATGGATTTGGCCTGTGTCTGTGGGAGTTTGCGCATTCTCCCCGTGCTTGTGTGGGTTTTCTCCGGGTGCTCCGGTTTCCTCCCACATCCCAAAGATGTGTTCTTAGGCTAACTGGCAAAACAAATTCTCCTGAGATTGTCTCAAATTTGGTTTTTAATCCATAGATCTATAAATATGGACAGGGATCGCGGGTAGAGTTGGGAACATCGGGGTGGCAGCACGGGCTCGTTGGACCAAAGGGCCTGTTTCCCATACTGTTTTGTTCTTTGTTCTTTGTTCTCTTCATGCCATAAACTTGCTAAATGCTTTCAATTGTGCTGTTCAGTGCTGCTGTTCATTGCCCCAAACACACCCCTGCTTTCAAGCATGAGTCACTGACTAATGATGAGAACTGTGAACTCTTGGTTGTTCTGATCCTCCTTGGAGTTCATTTGTGCCCTCACCATCCACCACAGACTCTGAGACTGTGACCTTTCTCCTATGTGTAATTCAGCTTCACTCTCTGCTGTGCATTTACTCATTCAAACCAGCAGGGTAGCCTCTGGAAGGAGCAAGAAGCTAACCACAACTTAAAAATGTTTCAAGAGCTTGAAGTGCTCTGTAAACTAATTAATTGTTCACTATTAATTTCCTTTAAATCTTGGCCATCTGTAACACAGTAAAAATGAAAATGCTAACAGTCCCACCTGTTTGCCTTTATCAGGGTTTGGAGTTCAGTTGATATCCAGTTTTAACTCAGATTGCATGTGGATAATTCTAAATTAGTGCCATCAGAACTCAACAATAGCTAACAGTTTGCCAACTTTACCTTCACCAGCGCAGTGAGAATTAACTTTTATTCAGTGCAATTTATAAACCCACTGCCACACGCTTTTCATTACACTTAGTTGTCAGGGCTCTATTTATTTATTACCTAAATGGAAAGCAGATTCAAAATGTGTTCAGGCAGAGGGATCTAGGTGTCTATGTTCATGAATTGCAGAAAGTCAGTTGTAGCAGGTAATTGAAAAGACAAATGGGATGTTGGCATATATTGCAAAGGAACTGGAGTATAAAAGCAGAGAAGTATTGTTGCAATTGTATATGGGGTGTTGGTGAGACCACATCTGGAGTTTTGTGTCTAGTTTTGGTCTTCTTATTTGAGAAAGGCTGGAGAGACATGTTGCAGGAATAGTGCAATCTTCATGGTACAAAAATTGGAGCTGACCCACACATTATTAACATTTATACTTTCTGCTGAGAAATTGAATGCTTTTTGATTTTACCACGCTGTTTTAACTACAAATCTGTGCAAACAATGTTGTAGTTTGTTTAATAGTTAATCTCACACTGAATGAAGTTTAAGAAGAGCTGTAATAATTTCTCTGAGGAACGAGAAGAAATGGCGATCCTAAAAAGACACCTTTATCACCTTTAAGTTTAACTCTTTGGCAAAGAAATTTCAATGGGAATAGTTTAATTTTTCTAGAAGTCAGATCGGTAACTCTCTACTGCACCTTCAGAGACAGCAACATGTAACACCCATAAACGACACTCTATCAAACCAATATTCAGCACCAGGTGAGTTACAGGATTTAGGAGAGGGGTAGGCCATTCGGCCCTTTATGCTGCTCTGCCATTTGATAAGATCATGGCAGATCAGGTGGTGGTTTCAACTCCACTTCCCTGTCTATTCCCCATAACCCTCAACTCCCTCGTCTATCAATAATGTGCCTCACAGCACCTTGAATGACTCAGCCTTCACTGCTCTCTGAGGTACAGAATTCCACATACTAACAATACTTTGAGAGAAAAAAATTCTCCTTATCATCTTACACAACAGCAGGCCCCTCATTCTTAACGTGTGTCCCTCTGATTCTACTGTCTCCCACAAGTGGACAGATCATTCCATTATGTACCCCATCAGATATCCACAGAGTCTTGTATCTATTAACATCACTGACCTTTATGTGGACACTTTTTTTTTCAGATCACAGATTTGGGTGTTTGGAGGAAGAAGAGGAGCAGAACCTCTTTATTGATGTTGAATGCAAACACCCAGAGCCGGTGATGACACCCATGCCCGAGGGTTTGACACAGCAGCAGGTACGTGTTTGTAACCTTGGGTGATGAACTTTAAGCGGCAGCATGTCAAGAGAATGACAGCATGTAAGAAGTGCATTATAAGTTCATCTTGTAGGGCACGGTTGCCAAGCTCTGTGGGAGTGTTCTGAGATTTACATAATAAATTATGATACTGTTAACATCCTGTAGAATGAAGCAGATTTTCTTGCTGCGTTCTCCTGCTTTATGTTAAAGCACATAATGTTCATGTATAGTGCAGGCAGTTGAAACTCATTTGAACTTTGTCTAACACATTCAAAAAAAACCTCCCAAACAAAGTTACAAGTCACTGACAGGAAAAGGAAAAAAATTGGAAGAGAAAATTATAAATGTAATCAAAAGGAAATATTTTCTTTGTCTGGGAAAGAAAGGAAATTGCAAATTATATAATATTTAATTTGATTTTTAAATTCCTTTTCTTTCGAGACATTTAGACATCTAATTATTCCAAAAGTCCTTTTTTTGATTTGTAAATTATTCAGACCCGTGTAGCCTCAGATGCTACATTAACATTTCACACTGTAAGCAGCACTGCAATGACTCATCAACTTCAATCGAAGAATTGGAAAATCGTATCAATGGCAGGTCATTTCTTTTCGAAGTCTCTGCCCAAAGGAAGATCTAAATATAGCATTTCAATCTTTGCCAAATTCACCTCAGGTCCTGATTTAATCCCAGTCAGAATGGGGATCAAACCCCATCCCTTTGCCATCAAAATGATTCACACTGGGCATCCAGCCCTCAATGGAATCTAAATTGCTGTGGCAACATATACTTTTACATGCATGTTGTAATCTGGAGCTGTGGATCGTGATGGCAGAAGCTCCAGTTTCTTCCTGTCATATGGATTTCCAGAAAAATCTCCTGCTCTTATTGCCTGCCATTAGTGTTAGTTGGAAGGATTTTCAGGCTGATATTTGTCTTGTTTGGCCACATTATGATTGTATCTTCCTTGACATCAAGTCCTGGAGTGGGACTTGAACCTGGAGCTTCTGGTTCAGAGGTAGGGTTGCTACTTACCATGTTATATGACCTCTGACAATAGCTTAATATCCTCTGTTTAAAAAAAACTTTTGAACTTGAAATCACCTGTTACTTGTGCACTGCATTCAACCTTGTGAAAATTATTTTGAATCAAGTTGTAAAATTGTCTTGGTTTACTTCTTAGTGTCACAAGTAACCTTATGTTAACACTGCAATGAAGTTACTGTGAAAATCCCCTAGTTGCCATATGCTGGCACCTTTTTGGGTACAGTAAGGGAGAATTTTGCACCTAACCACATTTCAGACTGTGGGAGGGAACCGCAACACCTGGAGGAAACCTATGCAGACACAGGGAGAACATCAGACTCCACACAGACAGTGACCCAAGCCAAGAATCGAACCCAAGTCCCTGGGGCTGTGAGGCAGCAATGCTAACCACTGTGACCCAGTAATTTTTTTGCATTGCTAACGTAAGCCAACTTGTGACACTAATGAATAAACTAAATTAAACCTTGTGAAAATTATTTTCTATCAGTTTGTAAAATTCTCTGTTTGAAATTTCTCTATTTTCATGCCAGTTGATATCTCTGAAGTGAGCAAATTCAGAACTCTACCACTTGCATTCTTTTTTTAGATCTTTTTTAGTCTTTTCCCACTGTTGGGTAAGTTTAACCTTTTAAAACAGTTTAATTAAGATAGTAATTCCATTTATGTCACAAAATTAGGTTGTTGTATTGAAGCCAGCCTACAGTTAATTATATTCTTTCAATTATTTACAGTAAATTCTGGGTAGCCTAACAATGAAGTTTACTTTTGAAACAGGTTGTCAGACGATATATTCTTGGTTCAGTTGTTGAAAGTGAGAAGAATTATACGGATGGATTAAAGCGAATTCTAGAGGTAAGCTGGAGTATAAAGAAAATTAACTTTCCCTTACTGGGTGTTGTTACTGGGTTTTTGGATCACTGTGGTATCAAAAATTTGTCCTTTTAAAAATATGTATATGTTATTCAAACCTTCTGGAGCTTCTCAGCTATTTAAAATTACTTTTCACAATACTTCCTCATTACCTAATTAAATTTTACAAAATGATGATCTGGGAATGATTACAAGGCAGTAATCTCAGAAGCTGATGGAGTGAGTAGACAGGAACTATGTACAAAGGCCTCCAAGTAGCAGGCTAATGTAATTTTCCAGCAGGCTTGAAAACTACTTCATGAAATATGTTTGTTTCATGAAATATATATTGCAAGAGGTCTGGTAATGGATTATCTCAATTTACCTGCTTTCTTCTGTCAGTGATTTTGGTCATGACAAACAAAGTAGGGAGTGATAAGGTAGCGCAGTGGCATAGTCATTAATACTGCTGAATCACAGTGCCAGGGGCTTGGGTTCAATTCCCAGCTTGGGTCACTGTCTGTGCGGACTCTGCATGTTTTCCCCTTGTCTGTGTGGGTTTTTCTCTGGTGCTCTGGTTTCCTCCCACAGTCCAAAAGATGTGCTGGTTAGACACAAAGGCCATTCTAAATTCTCAATGTATACAAACAGATGCCGGACTGTGGCGACTAGTGGATTTGCACTGTAACTTCATTGCAGTGTCAATGTAAGCCTACTTGTGATGCAAAGAAATATACTTAAAATTTAATCTCCTGGGAGGGGTGCTGACCCCCAGAAGAGTGAGCCCCTTTCTTCCCACCTTTTAACCTGAGGTTGTGAAAGAGCAGACTGGCCTACTGCATTCTGCCTTTGCCAGACATACTCATTATTACTTAGAAGTAAAACCTGCCTCTTAAGTGGCCATTAACTGGACAGTTATGGCTCTCAATAGACCTAAGAGCAAATGGGCAGGCCATCATATTATGAGGGCCGGTCAGTGGTGGGAAGGCGATGGGCTAGCCACACATCCTATTTTATGCAGTTCACCTCTCCGTTATTCCTGATTTGAAATTGTTTGGACAAATGTTTGATTTTAATTTTCTTTTTCCACAGCACTACAAGAAACCTCTTTCAGAAATGGATCCAAAACTATTAAGTGAAAGGAAATTAAAAATTGTGTTTTACCGAATAAAGGAGATCCTTCAGTGCCATTCCTTGTTCCAGATTGCCTTAGCTAGTCGTGTGACTGAGTGGGATTCAGTTGAAATGATTGGCGATGTCTTTGTTGCCTCAGTAAGTCTTTGAATTAACATCAATCATGACTGTAAACGCAGAGTCTCGGCCGTGGCATGTTTCCTGGTAACAGAGGCAGCCTGCCATTGGCCACTGCCAGGGTCTTCCAGTCCCGCCGCTGTCTGTGGCGTTTTGCATTGTTTGTTCAGAGCCTGGAGGACCTGCTGTGGATGCGAGGGGAGCGCCATGAGTGGGATCAAAAGATCCCACCAGCAGGAAGGGAAGGGCTGTAGAAATTCAGCCCCTGCATTCTGAGAGTCATAGACTCATAAAGGTTTACAGCATGGTAACAGGCCCTTCAGCCCAACTTGTCTATGCCACCTTTTTTTTTTAAACCCCTAAGCTAATCCTAGTTTCCCACTTTTAGCCCAAATCCCTCTATAACCCATAATACCATATAACTATCGAAATGCTTTTTAAAAGACAAAATTGTACCACTTCTATGACTACTTCTGGCACTTGTTCCAGACAGTCACCATCCTTTGCGTGAAAAAATTGCCCCTCTGAACACTTTTGATAGAGATGTTTGTTCAGAAAGGCATTCTTGGGGGCAGTGCACGAAAGAATTTCAAAGAGCTTGCCCAGTGTTTCTGCAGAAGGAATTTTTCAAAATGCAGCCAATGAAAATATAACAAACTTACCCCAACTTATAAATCAAAGAAAGGGTTCAATAAAGAAACATCATTACTCCAAACTTGAAGCCTCACCATGGGCCACTCCAAGCTGCCCACAATTCTACAGTTCCTTACTTATAGTGAGTCAGCTGACTATTATTTTACTCTGTAATTCGCTCCATGTTTTACTGGGTCAGCTGACTTTACATCCTGTTCCCATTGGCCACATTACATCCAATACAAAGTTGTCACCAGTTATATTCTAACAGCCAGAACTAAAAGGAATGTCCGAGGAAAGATTGTCGAGCATTTAGTTTTCTCTTGAAAGAGAATGCTGTGAGAGGATGTGAAGCAAGTATTTTAAAATTATGACATGTTTGGATAAATTCAATCCAAGTAAGCTTTTCTGCTGTGTACAGAATTTAAAAACATGGAATCGCACTGACACATTAAGGTCAATATAAAAAAAAATGGAGTGCAGCAGAATATTTTTTGAATTATAAAGGTAAGATCGTGCCATGGCCGATGGAACAAGAAACAGTGGCTATTGCAAAGAAACGAGATAAATATTAAGTTTTGAATAGGATAGATCACAAATGGATAGCAGCACAAAATTGGACATCTGAGATGCTATGGGCCATCAGCAGCAGCAGAATTGTGTTTCACCGAGATCTAGACTGATGACCCAGCAGATTTTAAATTCTACCGTTATCATCAAGCTTCAAAACCAACTCTAGTTCAATGAGAAGTGTGGAAGACCATGCCAGATAGAGTCACCTAAACCAACCTGGTGAAGCTACAACACAGCACTAAATGCATGGTAAACAGTGGAAGCAAAATACTTTAGCCAGAGATATGCTATTTTACAACCAGCAAGTCAGATTAAAACTCTGCAGTCTTGCCAGTCATGAATGGTCATGGAAAATGAAACAATTAATGTTTGTACTGTTCTGCATTAAATTAATGGGACGAGGAAGCTCCACTGAATGTCGATAGAAGAGCTCTTATGAACTTTTTAGTCTTTCGCTGCTGGGTTCTAAAATTTCACACTCCTCTATTCCACCACCATCCCATGCCCCTTTGTTTATCCTGGTTTTCAATTTAACATTAGCTTTGATCTCCTTTGTTAACAATGGATTTTGCCTCTTTTTTGTGGAGTCCCTCTTTTTGAATGGGATTATTTCCTTTTGAGCATTTTGGACCAACTATTTTACTGTTGGTCATCTGTTGACCTGTCTCTTGTTCACCTAGCTCACCTGAACAATGTGAGCTTTCTTTTAAATTATTTCACCAAAACGTTCATGCGGTTTTGCTGATTAAACAGATCCTGCAATTATTTGTCACGGATGTTTCAGCTGCAGGGTCAAAAAGCCACAAATCTAAATTATACTATTATATGGTCTCAACCTGCAGGAATCTTGAACTTTAAATAATCTCTTCCCTCATACCATTATAATTGCCCTTATTTAAGTTGAAGTCACCAGTTATGGACTTATGGTGTTCATCTTTAAACTGTATATGGAGTTCTATCATATTATAGTCAATTTTCCCTTGGGAATTTTTGACTACAAGGTCCCTGGGTGGCACAATGATTAGCACTGCTGCCTCAGAGTGCCAGGGACTAGGTTTGATTCCTGGCCTGGGTCACTGTGCGAATTCTGCACGTTCTGCCTGTATCTGCTTGGCTTTCCTCCGGGTGTTCCTGTTTCCTCCCATAGTCTGGAAGACATACTGGTTAGGTACATTGGCCATATTAAATTCTCCCTCAGTATACCTGTCGCTGGATTGTGGTGACTAGAGGATTTTCACAGTAACTTCATTGCATGTTAACGTAAGCCTACTTGTGACTAATAAATAATGTTTAAATTTCATTACACAAAACTTAATCTAAAATAGCCCATTCCTGGATGGGTTCTACAGAGTAGTGCTTGGAAAAGCACATCTGATGCATTCCACAAATTTTTCTTTTATGTTACTTTTGCTGGTTTGGTTTGTCCAATCAATGTGCAGATTAAAATCTCCCATGATAATTGCAGTTCCCTTCAAACATACCCTTGATATTTCCCCATTTATGGTCTCACTTCTTGAGAGATCACATTTTGGAGTCTAGACAGTTTCCCACCCGTGCCTTCCTATCCCTGCTATTCATGATTTCATGGAGATTGTTTAAAGTTTGAGATTCCTGCAGGTTGAGACCTTATAGTGGTGTCATTCAGATTTGTGGCTTTTTGACCCCGTAACTGCAACATCCATGACAAACAATTGCAGGATCTGTTCAGTCAGCAAAAGTACATGGACATTTTGGTGAAATGATTTAAAAAGAAAGCTCACATCGTTCAGTGTTTGCCCACGTAAATGTCTGCAAAAATCTCAAGTTGAACTCTGCTCCTTTTTAAGTAAGCATTTCAAAATGAAAAGGCTGCTTGTGCTTGAAATTCAATCCGTTCATCCTCAATCTGTTCATCTGGAACATTTTCTTTAACCCAAGCTCAGCTGAAACATGAAAAGAAAACTGGCGGTGAAAGGAAATCTTCCTGGGTTGCAGGATAAACAAACTTAGCGTTCATTTATCAAGTAAAATTTGGAATCTTGAGTGCTGGGTTCTTTCAAATGAATGTATTAGATTTTTAAAGCTGCCATTTTGTTTGTGTTTCAGTTTTCCAAATCGATGGTGCTTGATGCGTACAGTGAATACGTGAACAATTTTAGCACTGCCATGGGTATTATAAAGAAAGTGTGTGCCACCAAACCTGCCTTTCTGGAATTTTTGAAGGTAAGCATTTGGTGGAAGTAAAATATTGTTTCGGTTGCTAAACTGAACCACGGAGGACACTTTTTGGATTATTTTGGAGCCAGGTAGGAAACTAACGTAATTCATTGCCACTTCTGCTAAGTAGCAGTAGAGCAGTGAAATGTACCTCTATTTGATTTGCTTTGATTTGATTTATTATCGTCACAGTGAAAAGTATTGTTTATTGAGTGCTACACACAAAACATACCATTCATAAAGAAGGAAACAAGAGAATGCACAATGTAGTAATATAGTCATTGCTAGAGTATAGAGAAAGATCAAGTTAATGCAAGGTAAGTCCATTCAGAAGTCTGACAGCAGAAGGAAGAAGTTGTTCTTGAATCAGATGGTAGGTGACCTCAGACTTTTGTATCTTTTTCCCAATGGAAGAAGGTCGAAGAATATCCAGGATGGTTGGAGTCCTTAATTATGCTGACTGCCTTTCCAAGGCAGTGGAAAGTGTAGACAGAGTCAGTGGATGGAAGGCTGGTTTGTGTGATGGATTGAGCTACATTCACATTTTGTAGTTCCTTGCAGTCTTGGGCAGAGCAGAAACCGTACGAAGCTGTGATACAACCAAAAGAATGCTTTCTATGGTGCATCTGTAAAAGTTGGTGAGAGTTGTAGCTGACGTGCCAAATTTCTTTAGTCTTCTGAGAAAGTTGATTTCCTAGCTTAAAGAGAAAATTTATCTGAAGCCCCAGATGGAAAGTGGAAGTAGATAAACATTGGATGAGGATTTTGTGATCCTGCCAAGACTTGCTGTCTTATCTGTGCATAAAGAATACCCACCGACTGCTGATTCATTGCAAGAGAAGCCTGAAGTGACAGACTACAATAACATGCAGATACATTTAATGACTGGATTGTTAAACCAGTGAATCAATGGAGTGCAGTGTCCTCCTATTACTCCCCCATACTCTGGAACATGCCATGCCTCCACCTTGCTACCTCTCTTCCCACTTTCAAAAGCCTTTTTGTTAACCTGGGGCGCAATTCTCAGGGCCCTTTTGTAAGAGGGAAAATTCTGTTTTGATCACTTTGAAAGGGCAACAGCGGGGTTTGTGACAACGTGATTTCCCCAGAAGGGGCGTAAACCCAATTTCCATTAACTGTACTAGTATATCATTAAATGGCTTAATGTCCTGGCTTCAGGGAGCTTGAAGGCTCTCCACCATCCCTCCCTCCCCAGGCATGACGTCACTGATGGAAATCAGTACGGGTTTTCAGTCATGTTGACCATGCCAGGCGTGTGGAGGTGAATATAGCCCCCGAGGGGTGAGGGACATGGCAGGACAATGCACTGGCACCCTGACAGTGGCGGGGCGTAGGTGCAGGGATGGGGGTGAAACCTCTGTGTAGCCCCTTGGGGGGGTCTATTTTGAGTGGGGTTGCCTCCTTTATGAGTGAGTTTTTGGGGGTGTTTCCCACGTCCAAGGGGGTCCTGATGTTTGTGTAGCGTGTGGGGAGGCCTTCAAGTTTAGTTTGTGATCGAGGTGCTCTTTAAAAAACGTGCCCCGATCTCTGCATCCCAACTGTGCCAGCAAGTTCAGGCCCAGCTGGCTGTGTAATCCTAGCAGCGCTTTGTGAGTGCTGTTTAATCAGGCAAGAAATGGCATCTGTCACACCAATGAGTTTCACACAGCCTTTCTCACCTGCTGTACTCCATCTCTGATGTTCTGACGGTTCCTTTCATCATTTCCCCTTGGTATCAACGCACTTCTGCTTTTGACCTTGCCCTCGATTGTGAAGAGCCTTCAGGTGCTGTGCTGCATTGTAAAGATGCCTTTCAAGTAAATGAAGTGATTATTCAGCATCATTAGTTTCAGTTTTATTTTACAGCAGTGTTTTAAGTTACACTGTATTTTTAAACCTGTGATCTGTAGGTTGTGCTGCGTTTGATCAAAATAGGCACTGTCTCTGCGTTTTCTTCTCCCACACACTTTTTTTCGAAGTATATTGTACAGTTTTGAATGGTAATTTCAAAGGTCGTACCTTGGAGGTGTACAATGACAAACTCTATACTAATTTCAGGCACGTTTTTATTTATTTTCTGGACATGGTTATTGCTGTCAAAGCTGATATTTACTATTTATCTCTACTTACCCTTGAGGGCCAGCATGGTGGCACAGTGGTTAGCAAAGCTGCCTCACAGCGCCAGGGAGTAGGGTTTGATTCCTGGCTTGGATCATTGTCTGCGGAGTCTGCATGTTCTCCCTTTGTCTGTGTGGGTTTTGTCTGGGTCCTCGGGTTTCCTCCCACAATCTGAAAGACGTGCTGGTTAGGTACATTAGCTATGCTAAATTCTATCTGTGTACCCGAACAGGTGCCGGAGTGTGGCGACGAGAAGATTTTTACAGTAACCTGATCGGAGTGTTAATGTAAACTTGCTTGTGACACTAACAAATTAAACTTGAGGAAGTATTATTGTGAGAGTAGTTTTGTGTCAGCTGCTAACTTTGGCCAATAGCGACCAGTTGGGCTGAGCAGATTCATAGTCACTTTTGTTGACATCAGCCTTTTATAACCAATTAACAAGAAGAACAAAGAGAACAAAGAACAACACAGCCCGGGAAACAGGCCCTTCGGTCCCAACGAGCCCACGCCGCCGTCCTAACATCTTAATGACATATCCTTGACTTTAGGCTATGCCTATTGTTGAAGATTCCCATATAGGGACCAATATAGGGACAATTTGTTACCCAATCAGCCTAAGAGCACATTTTTGGGATGTGGGAGGAAACCGGAGCACCCGGAGGAAACCCATGCAACCACGGGGAGAACGCGCAAACTCCCGCAGACACAGGCCCAAATCCATGTGTCAGCACAGCAACAGCGATAGTCTCTGAGCTGTCATGTTGCCCATCAGATGGTCCAGTTTAAGCATACACTGACGACGTGAAGCACTAGGCAACTCCTGAAGCAACCTCCAAGAGCAGCTCTCACACGACATGCCGCATGCATGCCCCTTGTTGGTCAACAAGGTGGACCGAATTGCCTGCGGAAACAAATAAGACTTAATTAAACATGCTAAAAAAAAACTAAGACATTCCAGAGATGAAACTAAAAGATAGTCTACTACTATTTGGTCCTCCCGATATTCAAACAGTCCTGCTATATCCCTCTATCTGCAGACTGCTCATGTGGCTGTCCAAGAGACCCTTAACAATTCTTTTAATAATGGAACCCAAGCAGCCATGATGAGACTTCAACTCATGTTCTGTGGCTCATTAGATCAGGCCTTCAGGTGACTGGTTTTGTAACATAAGTAAAAGGCTGAGAACTAGTTATTATGTAAACATTTGGTGCAGTTACGACCATCGCTGTTAATTGCAATCAGTATGTATTTGTGTGATTACATGTACAGTACATTAATAGGTGTTGGTTGTTCTCTAGATGTCACGTTTATTTCAGAACAAAACACATTAAAAACCCAGTCATTTTGTATTTTATTTTGAACTCTATCTGAAATTGAAAAGCAGTTACAATACTACCGACCCCAGCATTCACATCTAGCTATGAATACCTATTTTTGTCTTGAATGAATGCTGTGTAATGGCCTTAAAGGCAGAAGATGAGTGAGGTAACTGTTTCTAGTTGTTTCTCAGCTGGTTAGAGGAACAGCGATCTGTTTTCCATATCTCTTTATGTACAGCAACCAGTAGTTCTTTGCTTTGTCTTCACCTGGGACTTGAATAAGAAGTGGAGCCTATTTGCAGGAGGCTTAAGTCCGGCTCTACCAATCCTTCCTGCAGTTGTACAGTACAGAAGAGGCTCTTTGACCCATCAAATATATTAACAAACTACACTAACTCTACTTTCCAGTACTTGGCCTAGTCTTCAATGTTATGACATTTTACATGCTCATCCACATATCTAATAAGCATTATAAGGTTTCCCACCTTTCTTACCCTTGCAGACTGTACATTCCAGATTCCCATCGCCCTCTGGGTGAAAAGATTTTTCCTCCAATCCCCTCTAAACCTCTTGTTCCTCACCTTAAAATTATGCTCCTTCATTTTTGAATCTTCAACTAAGGGAAACAGCTGCTTCCTATCTACCCTGTCCATGCCCATCATAATCTTAAGCAACTCAATCAGGTCACCTCTCGGCCTTCTCTGCTAAAGAAAACAACTTCAGCCTATCTAGCCTCTCATCATAGCTCAAATGCTCCATCCCAGGCAGCATCCTGATGAATTGCCTCTGCACCCTCTCAGTATAATCATATTCTTCCTATAGTGAGGTAACCAGAATTGCACACACTACTCCAGCTGTGGCCTAACAAAAGTTTTGTACAGCTCCAACATAACATCCATGCCACAACTGATGAAATGTGGAGAATTCCTTTCAAATCGTATCCTGGTCCCAGAAACATTGTTAGAATTAGTCTGTGCTCCCTCACCTTGTGCACTAAGCTTCTGGAGTACCTTTCATTCCACCGAATTATGCTAAAGCTTGGCTAACCCAACAGGTAATGATGCATTGGGAAAACAAAACAATACACCTCAGTGACACTGCCACATCTTGGAATCAGTCATCTGGAGCCCAAACTATCCTGTAAAGACCTCTCATTACTATGTTTTCAGAGCTATGTCCATTTTTTGATGAGTGCATTATAAACAAAAGGGACCTAAAGGAATATTTTTAACACTGAAAGGTTTTATTCTAAAAATACCTTATTTCAACCTATTGTAACCAAATGATCTGGATGGTATCTGCTTGCTGTCCTAAATGTGTATTCTTCCTCACCAGCAATGCCATGAGTCAAGCTCTGATCGTATTACACTGTATGGATTAATGATGAAGCCAATTCAACGTTTTCCACAGTTCATTCTTTTGCTTCAGGTAAACACATTAATCTCGATGCAAATGGTTATCTTTTGTCTAGCAATATACAGCATTGTAAAATAATTTATCTTTTGTTATAGTTTTGGGAATTAAGTTTTGCAAAAGCACTTTACTTTCTATCCCTCCCTGAAAATGATCGCTCCATAGAAGTTATGTTACTGATACTTGATGGATACAGATTTTGATGTGCCATTTGGAGCTGGAGGAGATGCTAACTTCAGCGAACTGGAAGGACATTTCATTCCATCAGCCTACGCACTTGTGATTGGAATAATGGTGGCAGCAATCTTCAAAACATTAGCAGTAATTCCTGAATGTCAGGCAGTTGCATCAAAAAAACAAACAAAACAAGAGGCCTGGAGCATCTTTCTGGTGTGGTGAAAACAGTGGAAACACCCAAAAATCACAAGTTCCATCAAACAGGGTAATTCCCACTTGTGTTGGGGTGGGAATGAGACTGGTTTACGTTTCACATGTGCATGTTTTATCTAGGCAACTAGCCAGTTAAATCACCAGCCATCTCCACTTAGGTCAGGTTTTGGTAGCTTTGGACTGTGAAACCCAAAGTGTGCTGAGTCAACCAAGTAGGGGCAGATCTGAACTTTGTGGATGACTTTGGATAGCCAGGGTATACTCCTTTAGACAGGTAAGATACCCCCTTTGGATATGACGCTGGGATATCTTTGAGGGCAGTCAGATGCCACTTACCCATCCTAACCACAACTCTGCTGCCCAACGTGGCATTTTTAAAAGTTGCATTTGTGAGGCAGGGAATTCTTTGAATCTGCACATCCAAATCGTGGACAAAAATCTAATGACCCGAGATCTGTCTTTTTACATCAGACATCTAAATTCAAACATTGTTCAAACTATTGAAATGAAACTTTCTATAACCTCTTATGAAATGAATCTGAAGAGTCTCAATCTGGTTTCCATATGCACAATGCATTTCTAATTGTCCTAAGTGATACTGTATGGTTGTTAAAAAGGAACACGTTGCTGTTGTAATTTGGGAAGATTTTCTCAAACTTGAATGGCAACATGCTACAAATGGATGAACAGCTTGCCTGTGTTGCATGATGCCTAATGCACAGACATATCCAGTTCCCTCGCAATGATATGACTGTAACAGAAGATTATTTAATTTTCATCAAAAAGCAGAATACTGCAGATGCTAGAAATCTGAAATAAAAACTGCAAATGCTGGGGGAAGAAAACACAGCAGGTTAGATAGCGTGAGAGAGAGGGAGAGTTATGAGTTGATTCTGCAACCATGCCATGCCTGGTTCAAATCCTGCAGAATGGCATGTGGACCTGAAAATCAGTTTTGCACTTGGCTCCAAACAGTTAGCGTGTTTTTGGGCCATTTTCTAATGGCACAAACTGGGCACAAGTCCAATTAGCATACTTGAAGTCATATTTAAATATGCATGGTCTGTTCAAATCCCCGATGTCTCCGGTCTTCGGACGTGGGCGACAACTGCGAGAATCACTACTTGCTTTCACCAGCAGATAGTTACCATGGTCACTGAACTCCCTGGTGGTCAAGGGCATGACTAGCTAGTGCCCATTGGGCAATGCTCACCTAGCCCACTGGCGGAGTCCATCAGACACTGAAGCAATGGCCATTAGGCATAGTCAAAGTACCAGGGAAAGTGTCAAATGGGGATGGTACCTTAATGGGGTCTGTCACAGGGGAAGGGCCTATCAGGGGATTCATCTCGGGAGTTCTGATGGGGAGCACATGTTGGAATCAGGCAGAGTGTCCCAATAGGAGGGCCCCAATTTCACAACCCATGTCCGGGAGGGTGTTGTGGTACATGACGTTGATGGAAAGAGGTGGGGGTTCTGATATTCATGGGGAGGAAGATCAGGGCACTTTGCCAAATGGCACCTGAGGGCTCTGAAGCCGAGCTTATCGGTAATGTTTAGGTCCTGCCCCTCCAAGAGAGCTCCCGACTCTCCAAAACAGTGACTGTTTGTGGGAGGACTGTGGTGCGGAGCAAGCCTGAGAGACCCAGCACAGATCATTCTGTTGTTCTCAATCTTTGGAAGAATTCCACTCATCGTTAATGTTTCAAGTCTGTGATCTTCCATCAGAGCTAGGAAAAGTTAGAAGTGTGATATGTTTTGAGCAAGAACAAAAAGTGGATGACAGAAGAGATTGACTGAAGATGAGTTGGCCTTTTAGGGTCAAAGGGAATGATGATGGGACAAAAAAAGAAGCAAAAGATGTGCTTGCCTAGAGAAGGTGTGGTGCTGACTGAAAAGAAACAAAGCCAGCAAAGAAAGGGAATGGTCTGAAACTGTTAAACTCAATTTGGAGTTTAACTCTATAGTAGCTACAGAGAGATGAAGTGCTGTTCTTGAAGCTTACTTTGAGCTTTGCTGGAACATTACAGGCTGAGGATACAGTGTCAGTGCGAGAGCAATTAGTGACACATCACCAGAAGCAAGAAATTTCTGCTTGGAAAAAGAACAGAGGTGTTTGACAAAGTGGTCATCCAATCTGCCTTTAGTTGATGTAGAAGAGGCCATATTGTGAGTTGCAAATGCAGTAGATTAGACTGAAAGAGGGTCACATAAATCGTGGAAGGAGTGTTTGGGGCTTTTTGGAAAGTGGGGAGAGAGGAGATAAAACAGCAGCTATCAGATTGTATGGGAAGGTGCTATGGGAAAAGGATGCTATAAGGGGTGACTGGGGAATGGACCAGGGTACCTCAGAAGAAACAGTCCCTCTGGAAACTGATGGGAGGGGAAGTTTTTTTTTCAGTTAGGCATTGTATAGACTGTTAGCCTCAATAGTGAGTTGAACAATTTCAAATGGTAAACTCAGTCCTCCATTTTGTTACTCCTCATTGTTAATTTTATTATTTTTCGTTTTTATTCCAATTCAATCCAATCAAATCCAATTCAGAGTCTCAACAGTTTGAGGTATTTCCGATCCAAGCTGACAAGATAGGGCTCTCACCTCCTGTCTTGGGCTCGATCTGCTTTGTCCAAGCTGATTGGAGTAGGTATAGCTCCTCCTTCAAGGCTTGATCTCATTTGAATCTTAGCCAAAAGGCTGAGATGCTGCTTTTAAAAATTGCTTCAAATGAAGCTGAAATGTAACCTAATGACTTCAACAAAGCGCATCATGTCAATATTACACTTGATCTTCGCCAAAAGGCCGAGAAGCCTCTCTCAGATAGCAGCTCCAGGCTGTTTTGTTGTATTTTTTTTCATATCACCATTCCCTTTGTGCTTGGAGGGCTAACTTTTCAATCCGTGTCTCCTGCCACAGAGCCTCGTTTTGTTCTTGTCCCATCTCTTCCTTAAAAAAAACATTTCTATCCTTTCCCCATTTTGATGAAAGTTCACAGACTTGAAATGTTGACTTTGATTCTCTTCCTTGACACAGATACAGCCGAACCAAAGGAGTTCCCCATGTCCAGCCTCCCACCACCAATTTTTGTCACTTAAACATTTTAATTTCTTCTATGTGCTAATGACCTGTGTTCTTTCAGTCACTTCCAGTAAGATGATACTTAGTATCACGGTTACTTTTCAATAATAGGGGATACACGTTTGTTGATTCACGTCAGCAATACCAAAATCAAACTTGTTCCATTCAACTTCAACGCAAAACTTGATTTGGAGCTTACTTTTACATTTCTCCCTCTCCAATTTTGAAGGAGAAAAATGTGTGCTTTCCTGCTTTCCTTAGGACATGCTGAAGAACACTCCAAAGGGACACCCTGATAGACTACCTCTACAGATGGCTCTCACAGAGCTTGAAACATTAGCGGAGAAATTAAACGAGCAGAAACGGGAAGCTGATCAACGCTGTGAAATGAGGCAGATTGCAAAAGCGATGAATGAACGGTACTTGAACAAGGTAATAATTTTGCTCCTTTGGTTTGCCAGTGTAATACTTCCGCCGTTCAACCTGGAACGATTTATACTATTTTTGGACGAACCAAATACAGAAGGTGAACAGTCACACACTTGCTGACTGAGACCAGTAATGATGCAATTCTAACATTTCCCATTAGGTGTCAGATGGTGAACAGATTCAGTATAACATTGAAGGACTTCCAGAAGGTGGGTGGGGAGGGAGTTGATTTTTTAATTTGCCGACTGAGTTATAAAATCGGCTGGCAACGTGGCCTCGCATTAACAAAACTGCTAATGTAAGTAAACATTGGGTGTTTTCTGAATGGGACGGGGCGATTGCAACGAATACTAATCTATATCTCTGTAACAAGTTGAAAATCCAACCTGCTATTTGCATAGATAACGCTTATCAATCCATTATACTCTGTTCCATGCACAGTACTGTCAATTAGGTGGATTTGATTAACTTATCACTTGGCTTTCTTGGTTACTGCCAGTCTTACTGGGGGCTGAAGTGTAAACAAAATAGAAATATTTATTATTGGTGAACCAGAGGAAAATCATACATGCGTGACTAAGTTGTAGTAAATTGAGTGGTACGGTACAACAGTGGTTAGCTCTGCTGCTTCACAGCTCCAGGGACTTGGGTTCGATTCCCGCCTCTCAGGTTACTGTTTGTGTGGAGTTTGCACATTCTCCTCATGTCTGTGTGGGTTTTCTCAGGATGCTCTGGTTTCCTCCCACGGTCCAAAGATGTGTGGGTTAGGTTGATTGGCCATGCTAAGAAATTCCCCATTAGTATCCTGAGATGTGTAGGTTAAAGGGATTAACAGGTAAAATACGTGGGGGTGGGATTGTGGTCAGTGCAGACTTGATGGGCTGCAGTGCCTCTTTCTGCACTGTAGGGTTCAATGAAACCCATTAAATCGAAAGGAACTGATCCAAAGGATGTGAATATATGTTTTTCTGTATTGCAAATCCAAGATCAGTGATGCAGAATGTCACAATATTGAAAGAAAGAGAGATGGATCAGGAAACAGTGAATAGTTAACTCCAAACCTGGGCTTTAGCAACCGGTAGATTGCAGGAGGGACGGTCGGCTGATGGGCTCATAGTTATGATGTGGAGATGCCTGCATTGGACTGAAGTAAACACAATATGAACACCAGGTTCAAGTCCAACAGGTTTATTTGGTAGCTTTCTGCCCCTCTGTCAGGTGAGTGGGAGTTCTATTCACAAACAGAGTATATAAAGACACAAACTCAAGTTACAAAATAATGATTGGAAAGCTAGTCTGAAAGTTATAGACAGTGTGAGTGAGAAGAGATTAATGAGATGTGTATGGTCTCCAGGCAGGACAGTTAATGAGATTTTGCAAGTCCAGGCAAGTCATGTGGGTTACAGATAGTGTGACATGAACCCAAGATCCTGGTTGAAGTTATCCTCATATGTGTGGAACTTGGCTATCATCTCTGCTCAATGACTATGTTGCCGTGTGTCGTGAAGGCCGCCTTGGAGAATGGTGACCAATCACTGAAACAACGAGATGATGACATCAACAAGTTCCATCCCACCATGAAACTCACCATGGACTACTCTCTGGAATCAGTTGCATTTTTGGAAACATTAAGGACAGTCACCTCAGCATTTCACTGTACCGCAAATCCGTGGATAACTTCACGATGCTCCACTTCTGCAGCTTCCATCCTAAACACGTTAAAGAAGCCATCCCCTATGGACAAGCCCTCCATATACACAGGATATGGTCAGATGAGGAGGATCGCAACAGACACCTCCAGACACTGAAAGATGCCCTCGTAAGAACAGGATATGGTGCTTCACTCATCGATTGACAGTTCTGACGTGCCACAGCAAAAAATCGTATCAACCTCCTCAGAAGACAAACACAGGACACATTGGACGGAATATCCTTCATCGTCCAGTACTTCCCTGGTGCAGAGAAGCTACAACATCTTCTCTGGAACCTTCAACATGTCATTGATGAAGATGAACAAGAATAGCCTTGCCAGGGCTATCCCCACAACCCCACTTCTTGCCTCCAAACAACCGCACAACCTCAAACAGATCATTGTTTGCAACAAACTACCCAGCCTTCTGGAGAACAGTGACCATGACACCACACAACCCTGTCACAGCAACCTTTGCGAGATGTGCTGGATCATCAACACAGATGCCATCATCTCACGTGAGAACAGTATCCACCAAGTACATAGTATGTACTCTTGCAACTCAGCCAGCATTGTCCACCTGATATGCTGCAGGAAAGAATGTCCTGAGACATTGGGGAGATCATGCAGACGCTATGACAGCGGATGAATGAACATCACTTGACAATCATCAGGCAAGAGTGTTCTCTTCCTGTCGGGGAATATTTCAGTGGTCACGGGCATTCGGCCTCTGATCTTCAGGTAAGCATTCTCCAAGGCGGCCTTCACGACAAACGACAGCACAGAGTTGCTGAGCAGAGACTGATAGCCAAGTTCTGCACACATGAGAACAGCCTCAGCTGGGATCTTGGGTTCATGTCACACTATCGGTAACCTCCACGACTTGCCTGGACTTGCAAAATCTCGCTTTCTGCTCTGTATGGAGACAATTACGCATCTCTTTAATATGTGCTTAACACTCTCTCCTCTTAAGTTGTCTGTGGCTTTAGGACTTGAGTACCTGTAAAGACTCGCATTCCAACCATTATTTTGTAACTTGAGTTTGTGTCTTTATATGCCCTGTTTGTGAATAGAATGCCACTCACCTGACAAAGGGACAGTGCTTCAAAACCTAGTGGCCTTTGCTACCGAATAAACCTGTTGGACTTTAACCTGGTGTTGTGAGATTTCTCACTCGGCTCATAGTTACACAGGTAGCCAGTCTCGGGAGCCAATGACTTATTGAGTTATCATTGTGTGGATTCAAGGATGAACAGGAAAGAAGAGCTTCGGAGATAAATAGTTTTTGTCGTGAAATAAGAACATAAAAAATAGGAGCAGGAGTAGGCCATCTAGCCCCTCGAGCCTGCTCCGCCATTCAATAAGATCATGGCTGATCTGATAGTGGGTTCAGGTCCACTTACCCGCTCGCTCCCCAAAACTCTTAATTCCTTTGGTTAAAATTCTATCTATCTGTGATTTAAACGCATTTAACGAGGTAGCCTCTACTGCTGCTTTGAGCAGAGAATTCTAAAGACTCACTACCCTCCTGGAGATGAAGTTCCTCCTTAATTCTGTTCTAAATTGACTCTCCTCTATTTTGAGGCTGTGCCCCCTAGTTTTTGTTTCCATTCTAAGTGGAAATAACCTTGCTGTTTCTACACTGTCTAGCCCCTTCATTATCTTGTATGTCTCTATAAGATCTTCTGTCAACTTTCTAAACTCCAGTGAGTACAAGCCCAGTCTACTCAATCTCTCCTCATAAGCTAACCCCTTCATAGAACAAAGAACATTACAGCGCAGTACAGGCCCTTCGGACCTCGATGTTGCGCCGATCATTGTAACCAATCTAATGACTCTCTAACCTAAACTATTCCAATATTATCCATATGTCTATCGAATGACCACTTGAACGTCCTTAAAGTTGGCGAGTCCACAACTACTGCACGCAGGGCAATCCACATCCTTACTACCCTCTGAGTAAAGAACCTACCTTTGACATCTGTCCTATGTTTATCACCCCTCAATTTAAAGTTATGACCGCTTGTGTTAGCCATCACCATCTGAGGAAAAAGGCTCTCACTGTCCACCCTATCTAATCCTCTGATCATCTTGTATGCCTCAATTAGGTCACCTCTTAACCTTCTTCTCTCTAACAAAAACAACCACAAGTCCCTCAGCCTTTCTTCATAAGACCTTCCCATTATACCAGGCAACATCCTGGTAAAACTCCTCTGCACCCTCTCCAATGCTTCCACATCTTTCCTACAATGCGGTGACCAGAACTGTGCACAATACTCCAAGTGCGGCTGCACTGGTTTTGTACAGCTGCAACATGATCTCATGGCTCTGAAACTCAATCCCTCTACCAATAAAAGCTAACACACTGTATGCCTTCTTAACAACCCTATCGACCTGGCTGTCAACTTTCAGGGATCTATACATATGGACACTGAGATCTCTCTGCTCATCCAAACTACCAAGAGTCTTTCCATTAGCCCAATACTCTGTAATCCTGTTACTCCTTCCAGAGTGAATCACTTCACACTTTTCCACATTAAACTCCATTTGCCACATCTCAGTCCAGTTTTGCAGCTTATCTATGTCCCTCTGTAAACTGCAACATTTATCCGCACTGTCCACAACTTCTCCGACTTTAGTGTCATTCGCAAATTTACTAACCCATCCTTCTATACCCACACCTAGATCATTTATAAAAATGACAAACAGCAGTGGCCCCAAAACAGATCCCTGCGGTACACCACTAATAACTGAACTCCAGGTTGAACGTTTCCCAATAACTACAACCCTCTGCTCTTTCAGCTATCCAATTCCTGAACCAAACCGCTAAATCACCCTCAATTCCATGCATCCGTATTTTCTGCAGTAGCTTGCCATGGAGAATCTTATCGAACACTTTACTGAAATCCATATACACCACATCAACTGCTTTACCCTCATCCATCTCTTTGGTCACCTTCTCAAAGAACTCAATAAGGTTTGTGAAGCACGACCTATCCTTCACAAAACTGTGTTGACTATTCCTAATCAAATAATTTCTGTCTAGATGATTATAAATCCTATTTTTTATAATCCCTTTCAAAACTTCGCCCACCACAGAAGTAAGGCTCCCAGTAACCCCCAGGTCCCTCTGCACAATAGCATGTTGTAATTTTTCACTATTTAAATAATAGTCCATTTTACTATTATTCCTCCCAAAGTGGGTCATCTTACACTTACCAACTTTATATTCCATCTGCCAGATCCTTGCCTACTCACTTAGACTATTCAGTTTTTTTTTTTGCAGACTTTGTGTCCTCTACGCAATTTGCTTTCCCACTCATCTTTGTGTCATCCGCAAACTTTGTTACCCACCACTCAATCCCCTCCTCCAGATCATGTATGTAAATGGTAAATAGTTAAGGCCCCAGCACCAATCCCTGTGGCACCCCACTAGTCACTGATTGTCAACCAGAAAAACACGCATTTGTTCTGACTCTCTGCTTTTTGTCAGATAGCCGATCCTCAATCCACACTAACACTTTACCCCCAACTCCGTGTGCCTTTATCTTATGCAGCAACTTTTGTGAGGCACCTTTATCGAATGGCTTCTGGAAATCTAAGTACACCACATCCACCTGTTCCCCCCTGTCACCCACACTCATTATATCCTCATAAAATTCCAGTTAATTAGTCAAACATGACTTTCTCTTCATGAATCCATGCTGTGTCTGCTTGATTGAACCATTCTTTTCCAAATGTCCTGCTATTTCTTCCTTAAATACCATAATGGCCAGAAATGAGGAAAAAATCTTCTAGTTAATTAACTTTTCTTTCAAATTTGTCAAACGTATAAGAAGAAGTAGCCAGAAATGGGGGTGACACTGAAAATCTTGAGTTTCAGAAGAAGAACATAGGCTCCTCAAATTAGAGAAACCATGCTTGCTAGAGGCAATTTTAGCAGTAGGAAAAACAATAGACAATCCACTGGAATAGTACATGTGGTTCCCCCCTTTGTAGAATTTCTGACTTGATGAGCTATGAAATTTAAAGTTTTAAGCATGGTTTACTCTTCAAAATGTCTAAATCATTTATAAATAATGCGAACAGTTAATGTGCATAATGATTTTCAACAAGAATTAGGCTGTTAAGTTTGAGTTATTCTTGCCACTGATTTTGGTAACATGGTAACGGACTGAATATTAAGCCCAGTGTAAGCAGTCAACAAGCAAGCAGCTCAGAATTCAAAATGAAGTGTCACTGTAGAATCTTGTCATCAGAATTTGTCCTGATTTCCAATTAGATTTCTTTTATGTCAATTAAAGCCCTGATTTCAACTCTGGCTGGAAGTTGGGCTTGTGACAAACCAAATGTGAGCACAGATAGTTTTTAGATACGTTTTATATTGTACATCCTGATCCGTTTCCTGTTTGAAATTGACATAAAATGATGCTGAATGTCAGGTGGCTGGAAGATGTTGCTGGTGACAGAATGAAAATTATGTTGACCTGGAAGACAAGATATAACCTCTTCCCAAATGAGGCCCATAGCTGAAACTGCAGTTATCTCCATTGATATCATTAGAGTGTATTTAATGAAGGATCCCACCAGTTTCCAATAGGATGTCCTTTCCACTTGCTCAAAGGTGCAAGTTCAAATTGTCTCGTGCAGCAAAAGTGATAGTTCAGCAGGTAAGTTTTTGGTGATTTTTACAACCCTCCACCATAAATGGTTTCTATCTGGCGGACAATGCATGTCATCAAATAAAGCAACATGGAATACTAACAGAACTGAAAATTGAGAAGCCAAAGGAAACAGCTGTGGTGTCAAAGGTTATCTTGACTAAAGGTAAATGCTTGTGGTGGTTTGATACTTGTCATCAAAGCCCCAGGGCAACGCTGCAGGAATTGCTCAGAAAATAACCTCTGCCTAACTCTTGTTAGCTGGGAGTGAGCATACTTGCTGGGAGTGAGCATACTTGCTGATGATTCTGTGGTTTTAAGCTCAATTCATAACCATCTTAGCAACTGAACATGGGCAGTATCCACGCTTGAACTGATGAGTGGTATATCAGTGCTAAAGAATGACTGTCTCCAAGAGGAAAAGGCTGACTTCCAGTGCTGTTCCCTTCTATTAGCCACAGGCTTGAATGGGATCAGCCATATCAACAATGTGGCTGCAAAAGCAGGACAGAGGCTGAGACTTTGTCTCTGAAAGTTCCTCTACACACAAGGGTAAAGTCAAAAGTATAATTGAATAATCTCCACTTACTTGGATAGGTTTTGCTGCATTAACATTCAAGAAACTTGATCAGTGTCTCTACCACTTGATATACATATTTGAATCATCAGAGCATTGTGCCTGCAGCATGTAGACATATTCTAAAGCAATACACCAAGCTTTACTTGCTCAGCATCTCGTGTTCACATAACCATTTGATAAAAAGGACAAGAGCAGCAGAATTATGAAATCATTGTCACTACCAATTTGCATATCATTGTACCGTGGACATTCTTTCACTTTTGTTGATCAAAATCTTGGAATTCCCTACCCAGCACTAGAATGGGAGCAGGATCAGCACATTCACCACAGCAGTTCAATGAGAATGCTCACAGACATCATCTCAGGGCAGTTAAAAGTCAAGAAATTAATGTGGCAGTGCCAGTAATGTTCATATCCCAAGAAAATAATTTTGAAGAACTAATTT
This sequence comes from Sphyrna mokarran, assembly GCA_024679065.1. Lineage (NCBI taxonomy): Eukaryota > Metazoa > Chordata > Chondrichthyes > Carcharhiniformes > Carcharhinidae > Sphyrna > Sphyrna mokarran. Next base: position 103,664,544 of record JAGIQG010000005.1, read on the forward strand.
GAGGATCATATCAGAATCTGTGCTGAGCGTTCAAAACCTCCAATTATTGGTTTGTAGGACAACCTGAAACAGGAAATAACCTAAGATACCAGGAAGTAGGAACTCAGCATGGCTACTGTACATTGTGAGCCGGACTGTTGCAACTTAATCTCCTTGTCCTCTCACTCAACTCACTTCTTATAAAATGTTTCTAACATTGCTGCTTTAACAAATATAATTGGGAGGACATGAGTATCTCTTCATACTCTAGGAAGTTGTTTGTGTAAGAGAATTTGCTCTGAAACTCGTAATTAAAGCCTGTATGTTGAAATGTGATGAGATCAGCATGTTAATCAAATATAGCCAATGTAATCAATGTATGTTAACCAATGTGATGAAATTAGTATAGTAATCACTTATAGCCAATGAATGTAAACAGCAACAAGCCTTGAGAAACAATGGTTGTTGTTCAGTTACTCAACTTAATATGATTGTAACTAAAAGAAAAGAATGAAGTAAATATGCTCTTTTTTATTACTTGATTTAAGTCAGCTAAACTAAGCCACAATTATTGTAGAAACAGAATGATTTGGTCAAGGACAAAGATTGTAACTACAATGGTTTCATAGAGTAAGAGATGCATCAATTAGTGACCAATCACAGAAAAGGTAGATAAAGGATGGGCTCAACAATAATGGTGGCTAAGAAAGCCAACCTTGAGGATGAGATAAGGGAAGTTGGGGTATGGAGCTGTAGTGAGCATAAAAAGACTGTAAGCGTGCCGTTCGTTGGATTGTTCCGGACATCCCAGCTCTATTCTCGTGCACTGGAGAATAAAGTCTTACTACCTGGAAAATCAAGGCTCAGACTCTCATTTAATAAGCTAAAAGTTTGTTGTCGTCCTGGGGAACCACGACATTTGCAAGTGTAAATGTGTTTGCATCTGAAGCTTACGCTTGCTAAATGTTATAAAATATTTGTATTTTACATATCGAGAGCAAATTAAGCTGATTTTTGACTTCAATAGAATCTACCATAAACTTGTTTTAGCAAAAGCAAAATAAATGTTAGGAAGTGGATCTCATCTCAGAAATTTGACTTTCACATTGATTTACATGAATGAATTGGTCTTTTCCCCAGTCTCCCTGTGTGTAACTAGTACCACGTTGAGAAGATTATCACTGCTGGCAGTGTTCACACATTTCTGTCTGTTTGAATAAATTAGCATATTTTGAAATAGGGACTGACTGGATATATGAGGGCAAAATCATCCAAACCTGCTGAGCATCTATAAATTAACAGCTGTGAAAACTAGACTGAAAAGATGACTTGCATCAGTCTCGCAGACTGTGGTGACATTGAGACCCATGATGCTTAGCTGGGACTCCCCCCCCCCCCCCCCAAAAGGCAACTGTAGCTGAAACAGAATACTGCTAAATAAAGAGTTATTTGTAAAAGTGCATAAACTATAACACATCTTTAAATTTGAGTTTGTAACGGGGATCTCCCAAGCGATCACTGTCAAGCAATGACATCAAAATGAAACTTGGAGAAATACAACAATGATGCTGAATTAAACACCAACAAAGCAGCAGAGACGACAGAAAGAAAGACTTGCAGTTATGGAGTGACTTTCACAACTTAAGAACGTCCAAAAAATAATATACAGCGTATAAAGTATGTTTGATATATGCAAACAATTATAAACATTGGAAATTGAACATGTCAATTTGCATACAGCATTATTCCCTCCATCCCCCTGCCAACAGCAATAAAATGAACAATCCGGTGATCTGCTTTAGTTATTTTGTTGCGAGATCAATATTAGCCTGGATTCTGGAGAGAATTCTCCTACTCCCCTTTGAAAAGAAGTGCCAGCAGTCTTTCAAGTTGAGCTGAGGTGAAAGACATGGCCTTGGGTGAAAGACTGAAATGTTCTTAAAGAGGCGGATACCTGTCAGTGTTCATTATAATTTTTCTCTGCTGTGCACAGCCTGTTTTTGCACCATATGTTTTATGCAAGATTGTTGTGCACCCACACACATGTGCCTCTCTGAGAGAGCGTTGTTTGTGCACAGCCTATTTGTTGCATGATTCAAATTGTGTGCAGCATCTTAGCAGAAGCATTGGTGGCTGTATGATTCAATGTTTTCAGGGGTTACTGTAAGATGCAGTTGCCTCATAGAAACATAACAAGGCAGCAAAATGGCATGAGGTGTTTTTGACAGATCATGCTGGCATTCATGCCAGTTAATAGATTTATTCTGAGTGTATCCTTGCTTAAAGCCAGCACAACTTATCTACTTCACTTAATGCTGAATTGAGTGTTGCTCCTCTGTCATTTATGGAGGGGTATTTCAAATAATTATTTAATTTACTATTTGTATCTCCAATAAACTAACATCTATTGCGTTGTCAGATTTCTGCTTTGGAAACTACCTAGTATTGTGTCAGTGATATCACTCTGTCTTTTCGTATGCTGATCAAGCAGGTGTGAAGTTTCAAAAGCAAGAAAAGTCACTGATTCGTGGTTGCTAATGTTACCCAATGACTGGTATTGAAAATTGGCCAGTTGCTGGAAAGTTACAATTCATATATATCATGACATCCTTTTATCGCTCTTGGCTTTTTGGCTAAGATCAAGTGTAGTATCGATATGCTGTGTTTGGTTGAAGTCTTTAGGTTGCATTTTAGCTTAATTTGAAGCACCTTTTAAAAGCAGCTAAGATGCAAATGAGATAAAGCCTTAGAAGAGGAGCTATGCCTACTCCAATCAGCTTGGATCATGTTGATCAAGCCCAAGACAGGAGATGAGAGCCCTGTCTTGTTAGCTTGGATCAGGAATGCCTCAACTTACTGAGACTCTGAATTGAACCTAATCCGATTGAATTGGAATAAAAACAAAAGCAGCGCAACAGGGACTTGTCTGTTAGCCAGATTGTGTGTTTGAGCCTCCTCAGCTTGTGGCACTGAACGGCCAGGCATGTTGGTGTAGCTTTAGGACGCAGAGATGGAGCGACTTGCCATAGAGACTGGGGCCACATCGATGTGGGATTCATGTTGTAGCCTACCAAATGAAGTAATGGATACTGGAACAGTGCGTAGACAGCAGCTTGGGTTCAGTGGAAGTACAGGTCATTCAAGTTTGTCCACAGCACAGGATATTCTTTGTATCCCTTCCCAGTGCCTGAAGTCCCAAATATAGTCTGAAAACGCTGTGGTCAGGCCTTTTCTGTCTTTAGGAAGAAGTATGTGTTAGGATTGCAAGAAGAATTCCTGTTCGTTCTGTTCAGTGATGCAAGAAAATCAACGAAAATGCTACGCATGCCAAGTGTTATGACAAAATTCTTTCCAGCATAATGAGCTTATGAAGTTAAAGGTCAAAGATTTACAGGTGGCACAGTAGCACAGTGATTAGCACTGCTGCTTCTCAGCTCCAGGGACTTGGGTTCGATTCCCGACTCGGGTCACTGTCTGTGTGGAGTTTGCACATTCTCCTTGTGTCTGCATGGGTTTTCTCCGGGTGCCCCGGTTTCCTCCCAAAATCCAAAGATGCGTGGGTTAGGTTGATCGGCCATGCTAAAATTGCCCCTTAGTGTCCTAAGATGCTTAGGTTAGAGGGATTAGCAGGTAATAATATGTAGGGATGTGGGAGTAGGGCCTGGGTGGGATTGTGGTCGGTGCAGACTCGATGGGTTGAAGAGCTTCTTTCTGCACTGTAGGGTTCTATGGTTCTATATGAGAATATCTGAGTTTAAGAAATGTACCCATAGAAACATGCCGTGAAAAAGACTTGGTACAGCTTGTATTGAGCCATCATGAATCAGATGCTGATAGTGTAGACACTGAGAATGGGTTTGTCAAGATCACAGAATTCACAATTTTATACTAGCCCTCCTGCCACCACCTCAGCATCAACAGCACCATCTCAGGGAATTTCCTTCAATCAAAGATCCAGCTGAGGAACTCCAAACGTACAACAGGGAAGAGAAGATAGAATATCTCCAATAAATAGAAGATCTGAAATCAGGAATGTGCAAATGGAACCAATGATGATATATCACCTTAAAAAAAACAAGCCTCATTATCAGACCTTTCCAGTACTGATGATGTTGAAGCATTGACTGTTTGTCAGTTGAAGGAAATATCGGCTCGCAAATTCGTCAGTTTTTCAGGATATTGTGGAAAATGGGAACCGGTGGAAGAAGTAAAGAGATTGTTCAAGAAAACAGAAGAAAGTCGCAAGTTTTTGGAAAATGGAAATAACCCAGCTGTTGCTGCTGTTGAAGAACAGATGCAGCTAGGCAGCGATGAGAATCTCTGCAGGCTCTAGATGGGTGCAGTGATTGATTGCGTTCTCCTCGAGTATGGTCACATTGTCACTTGCACTAAATGTGGAAAATGCATGAATGAATGCCCTATTTGTTGACAGTATGTTGTACAGGCAGTGCAGGTCTTTACATCTTAAATTTGGGAGGTGTGTACGCAATTTCACACCTGCTGATGTCAAGAACTAGTTTGAAAGTTTTACTGAAATGGCAGTGGACCTCAAATTTGCATTTCTATGAGGTTCTCTCTCAAGCAGAGACAGAAAGTCTACTCGGACAATAGCTATGTAGAATGTTGTTCTTCCTATTTCAAGATGGCTGGGACATTACAAAATCTAATTACCTCAGCCATGAAACAAAGACCAAGGTCTGTCCTGATATCTGCTAAGCAAATACTTCTTGAACTTATTATGGGGAGAGAAGTCATGTGATTGGCATATCCATTCTTGAAATTTCCTTTTTACAAGATGCAAGCTGTTGAGTTGTTGGCTGGAAAAGCTGCCAATTAAATAATAATGAGTCCCCTGATCCAGTTAAAAATCCAGCATAGAGGTACAGAATTTTCATCAAAGGAAACAATAGCTACAAAAATCTTTGACTTCTGAAAAAATAGATGATGTCAATTATAGTTTAAATGGGCTTCAACTTTCTGAAACCTCAAGAACATCTTGGAGAAAAATCTGTCACAGGCAAAGCGTGAACTCCATTATTTGTTTACTTTTCAGCATTGAAAGTTGACGTAAGAAGTAACTACCTACAGTGTAGCTTACAATTCTGCATGTTTGTGTGTCTGGGTATCTTGTAAGCATCAGGACACTGAGGATTCCCATTTTATGTATTCTATAACTTTTTATCTGGATGGTAGATTTTTTTAATCCATAAAAGCTAACACCTTTTTAACTCAAAGTCTGCCAACCTAATTCAGTCAGCACATAAATAATTAAGAACAGACATTGAGTACATTTCTTCACTTTACAAATATAAAAACCCTATTTTGTTAACTTTGTGTGGAAGTCATTGTTATCTTTCCTCACGAGGTCATGAGATTAGACATTTGCCAAGGTGACACTATCTATAACATCCGTGCTTGATTTAAAACTTTGATGCAAATGGGTTCCCGGGGTATTCCTATGTTAGAAGCTTATGCTGATGGAGTTGGATAAAGTAGGATGGGAGAACGCTCATGTGGGATATGAGCACAGATCAGTTGGACTGAACAATCTGTTCCTGTGCTGAATATTCTCTGCGAGATGTTCAGATTTATCTGTTACATTCCCCTGTGATGCCAGCAGATGGTGCTTTTAATAGGATTTCCAATGTTAATCTGAACAGTGACCCGTAATAGTTTCCTGTCATGAGACTGCCCGGTGTGAAGCTTACTCATCCCCGTCACAGCTTTCACTGTTACATCTGTGGTACGCATCAGTAAACACTACTTTTGTAAAATATCTTTTCTTCCTTCACTTTCTTTCCTTTGCCCAGTTTATACCTGTGAGATTGTTAAACTCTTAATAAATTTGCCCCTTCCTTGGCCTCCATTCTGAATTGGAAACTGTGCGTGGACCTTTAGCCTCACTCCCCACCTGATTGTTCCTTCAGGCTTTTCTAATTGAAATTTCTAGCTTAGCTTGGCTTATAGATCTTTGACAACACATCCACTCCCTGATTTTCATTTTTTTTTTACCCCTGTTCAGGGAAACCTTACGTTTCCCACTTTGTTGATGGACTGCACTCAGTTTGTCCAACCTAATGCTGCTATTATACATCAATACTTCCCTGGGGCAGAGAAACTATGACATCTTCTCCGGAGTCTTCAACATATCTTTGATGAAGACAAACATCTCGCCAGGGCCATCCCTACACCCCCACTTCTTGCCTTCAAACAACCACACAATCTCAAACAGACCATTGTTCACAGCAAACTAACCAGCCTTCAGGAGAACAGTGACCACAATACCACACAACCCTGCCACAGCAACCTCTGCAAGACATGCCAGATCATCGACGTGGATGACATCATCACATGTGGGAATACCATTCACCAGGTACACGGTACGTACTCTTGCAACTCGGCCAACGTTGTCTACCTAACATGTTGCAAGAAAGGATGTCCCGAAGCATGGTACATTGGGGAGACCATGCAGACACTACGACAGCAGATGAATAAACATCATTCGACAATCACCAGGCTAGACTGTTCCCTTCCTGTTGGTGAACACTTCAGCGGTCACAGGCATTTGACCTCTGACCTTCGGGTAAGCATTCTCCAAGGGGGCCTTCACGACACACGACAGCGCAGAGCCGCTGAGCAGAGACTGATAGCCAAGTTCCGCACACGAGGACGGTCTCAACTAGGATCTTGGATTCGTGTCAACTATCTGTAACCCCGAAGACTTGCCTGGGTTTGCAAAACCTCACTTACTGTGCTGTCTGGAGACATTACACATCTCTTTAAACTGTGCCCAGTGCTCTTTCCACTCACATTGTTAGCCACTATGTGCTGTCTGAAACCAGAACACCTCATTCACCTGATGAGGTCAAAACGCCTTGAAAGCTTGTGAGTTTACTATCGAATAAATCGGTTGGACTCAAACCTGGTGCTGTCAGACTTCTTACTGTGTTTCCCCTAATCCAACACCAGCATCCCTATATCCTTACACATCTTGCCAGTTTTCAACTGTTGCCTGGCCCAGCATTGCCATTTTAAGCCCAGGATTTGACTACGGTGCTGGCAATTCAGCTGCCATCCTTCTAACCTGGCAACTGCCTTCAATATTATAAGGTATCTGGCTCCAGGGAATCCCTATCCAATGCTGTTGAAAGAAAGAACTTACGCTTAAAGTACATTTCATGATCTCAAGCCATTTTTAAACGTAGTCACTGTGTAATTTAAAGAAAAAAATCAATTTGCACATGGTGGGGCAGGGGCTGGGGGAGTGGGGATTGGGATTCTCTCAGTTCATGAACTGCTTTAACAGCACAGCAGGCGGTGAGACTCAAGCAGAGGCTGTGTAGCGAGCTTCTCATTGGGTGCAACGGTCTCCGCAAGTCTCCGGTGCTGGATTTCTGATACCATCAGCTCCACTCCAGAAATCGATGGAGAGCTGTATAATTTACTTAAGTTATATTTCAGTGTACTTTACATCTAACCAGCAGGCCCGGCACTGAAATTTCCGGGTCAGCTTGAGTTTTCTCCCCACTGCCAGCAGTCCAGCAAGGTTTACAGAAGCTCCCACTTTCTGGGAGTTGGCGACCTGACTCCACTGGACTGAAGGGTGGTCATGGAGGCCCAAGGGGCAAAATGGCAATGCCCAGGTAGTACACTGGAACTGCCCACCGGGCATTGGACAGTGCCAAAAGGGGAGGGATTGGGATTACTTGGGTGGGGTGTTGAATAGATTGAGGGGGACCAGCTGTGGGGGTAGGAGTTGAGGCTGGCCTAGACATGTCCAGGGACCCAGCAATCAGGGGAGTGGGTTCTGGGGGAGCAGTTGGCGGGACAACGATGTGGGATCGCGGGGCTGGTCAGCGATCAGGAGGCCGGCAGTGCTGGAGTTACTGTGCATGTGCCGAACTCCACTATGATACATCGGCGCACAGTGGCCCACTCAGCGCTGTGCTGCCTGCCTCTCCAGCAAGAATAGACCCGGCCCACTGATTTTTAGAGTGATTCACTCAAGTGCACTCAGCAGTGCACAGACTGTGGGAGATACATTTTGAAAATCCAGCAGGAGTTACTCCAGTTTTTACATGAATTTGACATTTAGAATTTTTTTGGGAGAATCCCATCCAAGATCTCAAACAGCAATATGATAAATTATTAATAATCTTTTTTTAATGGTATTAGTTACGAGACAAACATTGACTAGGGAGAACATCCTCTTTGACCAGTGCCATGGATTTCTTGCAATGGTTCAAGAAGGCTGCTCACCACTACTTTTTCAAGCACAACTAAGGATGAGCAACAGAAATGTTGACTGAGCCAGCAATGCTGAATAAGAAAAATAATTAGAGGGCATATGGGGCTTCATAGAGTCATAGAGGTTTACAGCATAGAAACAGACTCTTTGGCCCAACTTGTTCATGCCGTCCTTTTTTTAACCACTAAGTGAGTCCCAGTTGCCCACGTTTGGCCCATATCCCTCTATACCAGTCTTACCCATGTAACTATCTAAATGCTTTTTAAAAGACAAAATTGCACCTACCTTCAGTTTAATGCTTCATCAGAAAGGGCAGCATAGTCGTTAGCACTGTTGCCTCACAGCATCAGAAGCTTAGGTTTGATTCCAGCCTTAGGTCATTGCCTGTGAGGAGTCTGCATGTTCTTCCTGTGTCTGGGTGCTTCAGTTTCCTCCCACAGTCTAAAAATGTGCAGAATAGGTGGATTGACCATGATAAAATGCCCCTTAGTGCCTAAAGATGTGTAGCTTAGGTGGATTAATGGAGGTGGGAATGGAATCTTAAGTGCTTTTTGTTTTAGTATAGGCAGAGATTATGATCAGTGCAGGCATGGAGGGCCAAAGGGCTGTTTGTGCACTTACTGTTCATTGTTCTTTGTAAATACATGGGGTTAAAGGGATAGTGCCTAAGTGAGATGCTCTGACAGAAAGTTGGTGCAGATTCAATGGACTGAATAACCTCCTTCTACACTGTGTGAACTCTATGATCCTATGACCGCAGATTGAACTGTAGCACTCAATATTGTGTTGAAATACCAGCCTAAATTATGTGTTATTTTGTGGCTTTGGAAAAAATGGAGTATAAAAGTAGGGAAGTGTTGTTACAACAATACAAAACATTGCTGGGACTTGGTGCACCAGTTTGGTCCCATTACTTGAAGAGGCAATTCAGAGGAGGTTCAGCTGATTGATTCCAGTGAATAGGGGTTTGTTTTTGAAGAGAAATTGTACAGTTCAGGGGTAAATTCCCTGAAGTTTAGAAGAATTAGAGGAGATCTAATTGAAGCATATATGTGCTAAAGGGGATTGACAGGGTAAATGTAGAGAGGATGTTTCTTCTTCTGAGGCAATCTAGAACAAGAGTTGATAGTTTTTTGGATAAGGGCTAACAGATTTAAAACAACAGGAATTACTTCTCTCAAAGGGTTGTGAGTCTGTGGTAGATGCTGAGACCTTGTGTAAATTTAAGGAGGAAATAGAAAGCTTTTTAATTAGTATTGGATTGAAGAGTTACTGAGAATGGGCAGGAAAATGGAGTTGAAACTGGGATGAGAATAGTCTTGATCGTACTGAATGACAGAGCAGGCTCGAGGGGTTCAGTTGCCTACTCCTGTCCCCAGTTCTTATGTTCTTAATATTCAACAGGAAGCCAGCTGGAATCAGTGAATGTATAAATTTGGCCTGAATTTATTGTATCAACAGCAAGAAAGCTAGGAATAAATTTAATACATTCTTTTCCATTCACAAAATCCAGCTTTTAGAGCACAGAAGTTGGTTTTAAAAGTCTCTGCATCTTCAAATGATCTAATTCCAAATATTCAATCACTATTCGGTTCAACAGATGACCTAGTATCCATTAGCCCCACATTCATTGCTCATCAACCAAGCTTCTCACTCTTAGAAAATATGATTTCCTTTGACTTCCCATCAAAAGATCTATCAAAGAAAATATTCATCTTCATACTGCCATACTGAAGTTGCGTAAGTGCAAATTGCTTGACCCCCACCAATAATTTTTGCTCATTCAAACTTATGGTTGGAAAATCACAGGCTGACCAGGTGCAATTGAACAATCTACGTTTCCATAGCATGTGGGATTGCAAAAGTATAATTCATTCAAGCTTGGTCCATTTTCACTTAAACCCCTGCTGCACCTTGCCATTATTTCGACATGCTGTTAAAAAATGATCTTTTTACTTGGCCAGTTGACAAGAGTTAAATGAAGGATGTGCAAATGTTCTTCAAAATATGTGTGTATTTCAAATAAAATCAGGAGAATTGAATCTGGGAAACTTTCTGCAGTCTTAGATGCTTGCTTGCTTTGGCCCCATGATAAGAGGTGAAGATCTGATGCCCAAGAAGAAGTATATTGTTACCTATGAGGAGGTAATGGTGGCCAAGAAGGATGTGCATGTGCCAAAGCACCCAGAATTGGCAGACACGAATGTCCCTAACCTGTAGGTAATGAATGCCATGCCATCTTTGAAATCCTGTGGTTACATAAAGGAGCAGTTTGCTTCTACTGGTGACACTTCTACTGGTACTTGGCAAACGAGGGCATCCAGTGTCTGTGTGACTACTTTCACCTTCCTCCAGCAATTATTCCTGCTATCCTACGTCGCCAGACCTGCTCCGAGACAGCCAGGCCAAGACCCAAAGGTCTGGGTAAGGACTGTCCAGCTCATCTTTGTGGTGAAGTTGACAGAGACGCTGACAGACGGACTGTTCCCCTTGGTTCAGACAGCAAGGCTGAAACTGGTGCTGGTGCAGCCGCAGAATTCCAATTTAGAGGCAGATTCGGCTGTGGTCATGGACAACCTCAACAAATGTGTACAATTTGTTGTGTAAAATAAAGAATTGAAAAACAAAAAAAAAGATGCTTGCAAATAAATGCTTGGCTATAGTACAACAATCTGACCTCAAACTGATACCAGACCTGGGAACACTGTGAACTGGTTACTTTTGCACAAGCTTTTTGCCTCACATGGATACAATTCTGCATTTTGAAGTCATTTACTCCATCTGGCTTTTGACTACATTGGAGGAAAAAAAAACTAACAATCCAATAGCTACATTTTTTTGTAAAAAAAATTTCAAATGTTTTTCGACATTTTAAGTATTTTAACCAATACAGTGCTTTCCTAACACATCTGCAATATTCAGAGCCTTTAGTCACTTTATTTCCTAACCATGAGAGCTCCCTCTACAAATCTCCCTGCCTTTTTTCCATTATTGACCACCTTTAAAACCCTTCCCAAAACACTGCTTCTCTGTCACGTTTGCTTCTCTATCACACATTTACTTGTCTCTCTTAATTCTTCCCTCACCCACTCCCCTCTCAATATCCTTGTGGTATTGTGCCATTTAAATCATTATTGCTTTCACCATCCAGCAGGTTTTGTTCAGAATGATGAAATAAAAGGAAATCCAAAAGTTTTGTTTGAAGAAAAATCAGCACTCAAAATTATCATAGCATTCTTATACTGCAAAAGGAAGTCATTTGGCCCATCAAGTCTGGACCAATTCATACCCAAGTTTACCCCATAACCCCAAATATTTACCCCACTATTCCCCCTAACCATTGGACACTAAAGGGCAATTTAACATGGCCAAATAACCTAATTTGCATATCTGTGGAATATGGGGGGAAACCAGAGCCCCATGGAGGAAACCTATGCAGACATAGAGAGAAAATGCAAATTCCATCCACTCACCCAAGAATGGAACTGTACCCGGGTCACTGGCACTGTGAGGCAGCACTGCTAACTACCATGTTGCCATGCTGCCCATAAAATGTTATGTTAAAAATGATCCAGCATGTTTTGTGAACCTGCTTCATTCTTAATCATTTAGTGATGGAAATTGCTATTGATGGATTTAGCAGGAATACTCTGAAGCCCCACATGAGAGTAGAATTCGGATTATCCAAGAGCATGTCATAAATAGTTTATGGAAAATGTCTAGGTTTGAACAGGAATTGGAAAAAATGGATTCTTTGAGAATGGTTTTTGTTTGAAATGTGAACATTGCTGTAACTTCTTGCCAAGGTTTTGTGGTCAGCAGTAAAGCAAGTGTGCTTTCCGCTGACCTTGGAGAAAGCCTCTCGTACTGCCGCAGTCTCTTTTATTTCATAGAATTACCAACAAGGTTAATGCCTGTCGTGTGATACTTTAAAAAATGCCTTTGAAAGTCCATTTGCACCACATCAGTTCTATTTAGTGACTTAGTGGTATTTTCACTGGATTAGAAATCCAGAATTCTGGGAAACTAGGTTCAGAGAAGCTGAAATTTGAATTTAACAGAAATCTGGAGTTAAAAGCCTAATGATAACCATGAAACCATTGCTAACTGTGGTTAAAAAAACTCATCTTCGTTCACTAATTCCTTTAGGAAAGGAAATCAGCCATCCTGACCTGATCTGGCCTCTGCATGGCTCCAGAGCCACAGCAATGAGATTGACTCTTAAATATTCTCAGTAATGGCCAAGCAAGCAATTAGGGATGGGTAATAAATGCTAGCTCAGCCAGGAATGCCCACATTCCATGAATGAATTTTAAAAATACCCTCACCATATTATTCTTATCTCATCAAAAAATGATTCAAGTTAGTCACAATTTCCCTTTAACAAATCTGCACTTGACCAAGTGACATTCAATCTTGTCCTAGATTATTGTTTCTAAATGTTTTCCCACCACCAATGTTAAACTAACTTGTCTGATGTTGCTGGCTTTATTCTTGCATCATTTTTTGAACAAGGATGCAACATTTGCAATTCTCCCAGTTGTCTGCCACTAGAACATAAGAAACAGGAGCAGGAGTAGGCCATCTAGCCCCTTGAGCCTGCACCGTCATTCAGTAAGATCATGGCTGATCTGATGTGGATCAATTCCACTTCCCTGCTTGCTCCCCATAACCCTTAACTCCCTTATTGATCAGAAGTCTACCTACCCGTGACTTAAACATATTCAACCAGGTAGCCTCCATCACTTCAAAGGGCAGAGAATTCCACAGATTCATTATCTGCTGAGAAAAGAAGTTCTTCCTCAGGTCTGTTCTAAATTGAACCCCCCCCCCCCCCCACCCCGCTGCCCTGCCTTATTTTGAGGCTGCGCCCTCTAATTCTGGTTTCCTTTCTAAATGGAAAGAATCTCTCTATCTCTTTCCTGTCGAGCCCCTTCATTATCTTATGTCTCTATAAGATCACCCCTCAGCCTTCTGAACTCCAATGAGTACAGGTCCAACCTACTCAATCTCTCCTCATAAGCTAACCCCCTCATCTCTGGTATCAGCCTGGTGAACCTTCTCTGTACTTCTTCCAAGGCCAATACATCCTTTTGCAAATAAGGGGACCAAAGTTGCACACAGTACTCTAATTGCAGCCTCACCAGTGCCTTGTACAATTGCAGAAGACCTCCTTGCTTTTATATTCTATCTGCCTTGCGATAAAGGTCAACAGTCCATTTGCCTTCTTGATCACCTGCTGCACCTGCAGACTGAGTTTTTATGATTCATGCACAATATGAAATATGTTCCCATATCTCCATATCTAAGAAGGACTGGAAAATTATGGCCAGTGCCTCCACAACTCCCACCCTTACTTCCCTCGGTTCCTTCAGATGCATCCCCTCCAGTCTTAGTGACACCCATAAAGTGGACCCAAAATAATTATCTTGTTTAAAAGAATCATGAAATTTTGGGTGCAGCTGAGGTTGTACATTAAGGTAATGATATGCTTAACACTCCTTGAATTTTTTCATCTGTCTACCAAACTTGTAGCTCAGCCAGAAAACCCATCCATCAAACTGGCTATGGCCACAACTCTTAAATGCAAATGATCTCCAGTTCTGTCTATTATGGACCACTTCACATTGCAGCTGGAAGCAAGATTATTCCTTTGATATTTTGTGGCAATTATTTGGGTATTTTCTTTAAGTTTATTGTCACTAACTCTGATCTGTATTTTCTGTTTCTTTTCATGCCCTTTGATAGCATCAGGATTAAACCAAATTAAAAATTCAAAAACTTCCCAGGAAGCACACTGATGTGCACAACTGATGATTAGTTGTAGCTTAAAGAAGAAATATACTGGTGTGAATCTGTTGCTGTTCTTGGACCTTGATTGTTTGTGTTCTTTTCTCAGTGTATTCTTGTGAGATGAGGAGTGTGTTTGGGTCTAACTTGTTATCAGTAAAATAGGTAAGACATTGGGTTTAACTTCCAGATTATCCCCAGGGAGAAAATTTTAGACCAGCTCTGCTGAAATATTCGGTGCATTTTTCATTCTCAACACACTCTCAGCTAGATGCCCTGAGTGATCAGCTATTCTAAATTGCTGAGAAAGAATAATAACCACGTGTTAACGACATGGTAATTAATGCAAAAACTGACCAACAATGTCAAGCAATTGACAGATCCACAAAATTCTAAATCTCACGCACTTATTAATTGATTTACGCTGCCCCAGAGTTTGCTACACACAGCATTTCACCTTAGCCTCTCTGTTATTCTAAGCCAGTTGCTGAGTTGCACGTTAATTGTCCAGTAAACTTGCCACAGAAAGATATAAGCTTGGTATGAAACAAGTAAGTACTCAATAGCATTTGAGTTCTCTGATCCAGAAATGGAACTATTTAAATGGGTCAACCTCATTCCTGCAATGTAGTCAATTGTTACTGATGCTTTTGGATCCTATTTTTCATTCATTCTTCCCCTCAATCCAATCTTGCTTTCCATTTCTGTACTTGTCTTGGCTCCCCTTGTTTTTCAGCCACAGAATTACAGCATTGTTACGGTGCAGAAGGAGGCCATTCAGCCCTTCAGCTCTGAACAAGCTCTCCAAATGAACATCATGACTTACAGTACCATTCTCCTGCCTTTTCCCAATAATTCTGCATATTGCCTTTTAGAATGCCTCGATTAAATCTGCTTCCTTCATACTTCCAGGCAGTGTATTCCAGACCTGAACCACATGCTTTGTGGAAAGAAAATTTCTCACTTTCCATTTGCTTCTTTTGCAAAACACTTCAAATCAGTGTCACCTCGCTCTGATTCTTTTATAAGTGGGAACAGTTTCTTTCTATCAGCTCTGTCCAAACCTCCCACAATTTTGAACAGCTCTATCAAATCTTCTCTTTTCCTTCTGCTCTACAGGGAGAACAATCCCAACTTCTCCAAACATTTTCAAGCTGAAGAATGTCTAATGGAGTATGCTTTGAGATACCCTGCTTCAGCAAGAGGTGCTCCATTGTGTTGAGAAGCTGAATGAATTTTCTGCCCAAAGTTACTTTCAGTTGTCTGCAAAACATGTTGTATGTATTCATGGGTCATTTACATCACACTTCTCTATTAATGCAGCTTCTTCGTAGTGGAAACAGATACCTCATAAGGTCAGATGACATGGTGGAATCGGTTTACAATGAGAAAGGAGAAATGGTGAAAACCAAAGAGCGGCGTCTGTTCATGTTGAATGACGTACTTATGTGTGCGACAGTCAGCTCCCGGTATGTACAGTCAAATCTATATTTAAGCCTTTTGGACCGGATTCTGCCAGAAAAATTCTGAGCGTCAAATTCACCTGAAAACAAGTAATTCATGCTGGTTTTTTCAGTTCAGAGAAAAATCTCTCTCATTCTGTGCATTGCAGAAGCCACCAGCATGAATATCGTTACATTTCAGGGGATGGCCTATTCTCGCTGGGGAGGCTGAACTCAGCACGCTGAGCAGATGTGCTGATCTGTCAGTGCTGAGATCAGCGCACTGAGAGCCTCCTGAACTCTGGCCAGCCCCGTGAGCTCCCCCCACCCCCACCACCCCCAGTGCTGCCTCTTCTCCCATGTGCGATGGCATGTTCATCAGTCCCCTCCCTGATTCCTCATTCCCACAGTCCCGATTGCCTCCGCAGTGCCACTTACCCCACCCCTCCAACACACACACACACACACACACACACATACACACAGGCTGCCCAATCCGGTTGCTTGCCTCCCTCCTCCGCTGGCCAATCCTGACTGCAGAGTTGCAGCGGGAACTCTGCCCCACTCTAAGCTGTGCCCCCATGTGTCCAGCCTCCTTATACTGTCTCATGCCCAATGGTCAGTGACAGACATTGGCACTTTGCTCCTTGGTCAGTGCCAGCGTACCCAGGCTGGCACTGCAGTGGTGCCAGTGTCTAGGGGACACCCACCAGCACCCAACCCTCTGGACAACCCAATTTAACCCCCCCCCCCTTCCACCTCACCGTCACTCCAGTGAGGTTGGGCCACTAGCTCCCCAAAAGTGGAGAGCTGCTGTAATCCCCGCTGGAACAGAGTACTTCAGTGGGGTGGGAGAAGCTTATAATTGCATTTAAATTATATTAAAAATACAATTATAATACTTAGCCTGCCTATCACGGCAGGAACACATGAGTGAATCTCCGCACATCGCCCAGTGCAGGATTCTCCTGGCCTGCTGCGGAAGAAGTTTAATTTTCAAATCAGTTGTTCGACTGATTTCTTTTTTTTAACTACACTCTGAGAGAACTTTTTGAATTACTTGTTTCACAGTTTTTGTTATTGCAGTGTAATGCTTGCTGTATGTCCTGACTGACACTTGCTGCATTTCAACATTGCATTGAGATTTGCCCCTTCTATTCAGTGCTAGCTCACTAACCAAAAGCATAAAGTTGTTGTAGAGTATTGAGACTTGATGTGCCAGCTTGTTTGCTGCAATTATGTTGGAGCTTTGATCCTCCATGCAATCAAACACCAGGCATTGATCTGGTACATTTTCATACCTCCAACTTCAGGTCAGTTAGGAAATTAAATAATGGCCAAGAATATCCCCAGAAATGTTTAGAAAGGATTCCCCAGGTAACCAGCTCCCTTGCTAGTTTGTATGAAAGTCAAGAAGACCTGTGTAAATTTTTGCTTTTGTTACAACCCAGTAGTGGTTACATGTTCAATCTGCAGTATTTGAATGTTGTTCAGCTAAGCTTTAGCTCAGCTAAAAGGATATCCTCTTTACCTGTGGATATAACAGCTGGCCAGGGAAACTCATGGAACATTTCATATACTTTGTAATTCCAAAAGAGCCAAGGAATTGCAACATTCTGAACTTCATGCTGAAACATTTAAGATTGTTTTAATGATAAAGCTGGTTCAAGGAATCTTATTGCATATACCTTGTTTTTGTATGGGTTGCATGTTAACAGGGCAAGGCTCTGTTTCATTGCCATGGATTTTTGTTGCTCATCAGTGGGAACCAATCTACTGCAAAAACTAGATGTTTGCTGTTAGTCAGATGAAAGTAGAATATAATTGAGTGTTGCTCAATAAATCGTAGTCCTCCCAGGAAAATTGATTGATTAGAAGAAGTCGTTTTTCAAACCAAAATAAATGATCAGATCTTTACCCAACACCTTATCCCTAGGTATTTTTTACCATTCTCAGTTGCAGGTATGAACTCTGGTCCCTTTTGAAGTCTGTCAGAGGCCATTCTTCATGTGTAATCCCAGAGGAATAATATGGGCAGTTGACAATGCAGAACTAAACCAAACCTATCCAAACCACACATTGTACCCATAGTTTGTAGTAGAGTCCACAAGTTAGTCAGAAGGATCTGCAAGCCAAATTAAAGAAAAAAAATTCATTCCTTAATTGAGAGATGTCACCTCTAAGATCAATTATTATAGCGCAGAGTAGACATTGAATTTGAATTTCTGCTTTGCATAACTCAGTAAGTCCTGACATTGCCTTTTTTGAGTAACCTATTGAAGGAATTGTGGTACATTATTTAATGTTGTGTGTTTCTGCTTAAATGGCAATGGTTAGACAAACTCATCACCATCCAGCAAAGCATTGTGCTTTCTAGGTGGGGCACAGAATTTGAGCACAACATTATTTATGTCCTATATTTGTGGCTATCTTTATAATGCCATATATGAATTTTCAACAATAATTTTGCAGGGTCTGCTGTGGTTCAAGAAGGCAGTGTGCCACTACTGGTATCTAGTGATGGGCAACAAATGCTGTTCTAGCCAGCAATGGCCACATCACGTAAATTATTTTTTAAATATTAATTGTCCTAATTAATCAGCCTCCAAAACTTTTGATATTGCTCGAAAAAAATTACCAGTTATAGAGCGATAAGTGTATTAAAATGGCAATTTCAAAACATCTATTGGTCCCAGGCCTGTGGTGCTCATCAAAAGTGGTATTCAACAACTGGTTTAACACAGCTCCTTGCATAAATGGGTGCATATTCCAACCAACATGGTCAAACTCTTGTTCCAAAAAGAGAAAATTTACAAAGGAATGGTCTTGGGATGTATTCTTCATGTTTACCTGGACGTTCTGTACTGGTAGGAAATGGATGGCAGCAAATCTCTTCAGGACAGGCAGGGGATAAAAGGGAACAAGTGATTTGTAAAACTTATCTTTCATTATATAATGCTGATTTGTAGAATGCAAACTAAAAAAGTGGGAAAGAAAATTCTTAATTGATGAGAATTGCATTTTATAACAGAGAATGATTTTTGGGAATAATAGTTAAAGTCCGCTATATTATAGGGTTAACACTTGCCCCAGTCTTAGGAGTTTGCTCTATATCATCATCATCATCTGTTGTGAGTGAAAACAGAACATTTAGCGCTGCAGTCAGCAATATCAGAAAGTCCCATTTGTGAACAAGAATGGAAGATTTTGGCCATGGAGGAGGCAGATTCTCTTTTAGGCATGAGTGAAACTACCAGGATATTAGTAAAAACTAATATCCTGAATTTGGGTTTGAACTGCCTGCTTTCAGACTTTGAAATACTGCCAAGTCAGTCAATTGGCAAAGGATGAAATTGTAATTGAAGCAACATCTATGACATATCATTACATTTTTAAATTATTTACAGTGATGGGAGGGAAATATACTTCTGTTGTAATCAGAGACATCAATGGTCTATCGTTTTGCATGGCCATCTTCCAAAATTGTACAGATTCTGGAATGGTGACTGCAGATTGGAAAGCAGCAAATGTAATCTCACCATTTAAGAAAGTACAGAGAGCAAGAAAACATGGAGTTACAGACCTGCTAGCTTGATATCAACTGGCCAAATCTATACTAAAGAATGTGACAACATGATACATAATAGTAGGTCTGAAAAGGAAAAAATGTTTTAAAAACCTGTTAGATTTTATTTTATATGTAACTTCACAGAATATGTAAGGGGGAACCAGTGGATGAGGTGAATTTGAATTATAGAAGGCTTTCAGTAAGGTCCCACATAAGATGTTAGCAAGCAAAATTAGAGCAAGGGGGATTGTGAATAATATACAGGCATGGATTCAGGATTAGTCAAAGGACAGAAAACCGACAGTTGGAATAAACATTTCGTTCTTAGGTTGGCAGGCTAGGATACGAGTCATATTGGTTATATGGGCTTAAAATATTAACTCTCCACAGATGTTGTCAGACCTGTTGAGTTTTTCCTAGTGCCAGAGGATTTGAGTGTAGGAATAAAGATGTCTTGCTGCAATTGTATAGAGCCTTGGTGAGACTGGACCTGAAGTATAGTGTACACCTTTGGTCTCCTGAGTGTAGGGAGCATATACTTGCCCGCAGAGGGAATGCATCAAAGCTTCACAAGTTCCCCAGTTTTGTTCTATGAGAAGAAGTTGAGGGAGTTTAGAAGAATGAAAGGTGATCAAATTGAAGCACCCAAAATATTCCATGACTCAAAAGGGTGGATGCAGAAAGGATATTGCCCCTGTCTTGGAGGTCTAAGACCTGGGAGTATACAAAGGAATATGTGGATAGTGCAGGAAAATGGCATTGAGGTGGGAGATCAGCAAGATCCAGTTGAATGGGAGGGCAGGTTCAAAGGCCCAAGGGCTAGCTCCTGTTCCTATTGCTTTTTTTCAAATCAAACTCTTGTGCAGTCAATATGAGAAATGTTAATTGCAGTTTTGATAATCATGCCATATCAATAGTTCTTTTTTAACCTTGTGTAATAATGCCATTCTGATAGAAAATTACTGAAGACAGCACATTTGAATGTCATATTCCTGTTGAAAACCTGGATTTTATGGTGAGCAGCAAATGAATGTTGCTTGTTTCGCTTATGGTTGCCCACAAAATTTGTGCAGGTTTTTACTATGTGGCTCATGGTTAACAGACTGTCAAAGTAGCACCTTTTACAGGCATTTAGGACCTGTGTGAAAAGGATAAACGATGGTGTATTTTCTGAAACAATCAGATTGAAGAATCCTTCCTGAGACATGGCTGGTTGGAAATTTGTTTGCACAGTATTGTTTCAAGGGGTGCCATGCAGATTTGCAGAGATTCCCTGGGGATAGGCAGTGCTGCAAGTTGCTATGTGTATGGATTTCTTTATTTGTACCATTTAAGAGACCCATAAGAGTTGCTCAGGTAACATCTCACAGTGCTGCCTGTCCCTAAGGAATCAACATAGTATGCATGGTGCTTTGGGGTCGCACAATGGTTGGCACTGCTGCTTCAGAGTACCAAGGATCTGGGTTTGATTCCTGGATTGGGTCACTGTAAGGAATCTGCACATTCTCCCTGTGTGTGTGAGTTTTTTCCAATTTCCTCCCACATGCTGATTAGATGTGTTGGTCATGCTAAGTTCACCCTCAGCTTATCCAAACAAGCGCCGAAGTGTAGCGACTAGGCGATTTTCACAGCAACTTCATTGCAGTGTTAATGTAAACCTACTTGTGACAATAATAAAAGAAAATTGAGGTGGCGCAATGCGAACAAGTTGCTTTCCCTTGGAGTCTAAGCTCAGAAGTTAAATTTTATTTAATGTCAAATTGTTCGAAGAAAGCAAAGAGTTGGACAAAAGAAAAAAAAGAGGGAGGTAAAGCAATTAACTGAAAGGAAAAAAGAAATACTTTAAAAATTGCCACCATAATTAAAATTTGCATGCTTCACACTTGGAAAATTTTACAAAAAGTTTCTTGTAAAAAAATATTTGGAGAGAAATTTGGTAGCAATTATGACCAGAAATTTATGCTCCCCAACCAGTGGGGATTTAGACAGGGACAAAGCATGAAGTTGAGGGGATGGAATTCCCTCAGGGTTCCCGTCCATCTCAATCACACAGTTACATTATACTGTGGTGAACAAGACTTTGGAAGGGAAGCCCTTTCATTGCCAATTATTTAACACTTAAGGAACATTTTCTCAATTTATAGGTTTTTGGGAGAATTAAATTTGCATGGGAGAACAACTAACAGTAAGAGAGTTAGATCTCAAGCAGGAAGGGTGGTTGGATCTTTCTTCAGAAGCCCCATTCTGAGGTTTAGTGACCAAATCCATCCCCGGTCCCCCCTCCCCTTCCAAGTCCAGTGGCCACCAGATCTCCCTCCCCACCACTGGCCTCTCCCCAGAGCACCACTCACCACCTTGGAGCCTGCTTTGGAGCTCCTTGAATTTACTTGGGCCTACAGTGCCCAGATTTATTAGGCATCGTATTTTTTATTCTGTTTACTGCAGTGGTGTTGCTGCTGGGACTGGATGATTGGCTGGCAAGTCTCTTAAGGCAAAGCAGCCTCCTGAGTGAGATGCAGAAGTTCCCATCAGCAGCTACTTATTGCTCACTTGGGTGTGAAATGGCTGCGAAGCACTGGATCTCAATGGATCATGTACTCAGCCAGCTCTTCTGATGGAGGGAGCGAGGTCCTGCCATCTGAAAACTTAAGGCTTATGACTTATTCTCAATTACAAACTCATTTGCACCTGAATGGACAAAGTAGTCTAATGGCCATGTGGGGGCCAGTTTGCTTTATTTTGGCAAGATGGCTAGCAAATGTTTCAGATTAATACCAAAAGCTCGGATTTGATTTCTGTGCCAGCTGAAACAGACTTGAGACCTCCCTCTTTACCCTGCCTTTGAGAGTGGAAAGCCACCGCAAATCCCCACTAACAAGAACCACGAAGAAAAACAGCCCAGGATGAAGTCTTTGGTTAGAGCACATATGTTTGAACAAAATGAATGGTTTGAAATTGAAATTTCATTCTGCTCACATATTTGAATGCTGGCTTTCTTCTTCTGTCAGCAAGTTACTGGTGTAGAGAAGATTGTAGAGGAGCAAGCCAAATTGGACGGTAACTTCCTGATTGCCTCATTTAATTGCTTATGTGTTGGTGCTGGAATTACTTTCTGAATTGCCCCTTAACAACACTTAACACTGATAATCTCACTGTTAGTCTTGCTGCATAATCCCACCCATGGGATCATTTTTTAATGTTTCTTTTAATATACTCATTCATTGGCATCAGTGACAGTGTCGACATTTATTGCCCATCCCTAATTATACTGATTGTTTCTAGTATATGTTAGGGTATTGAACCTCAACCCCAAGACATATTATGAAACCAGACTAGATCATAAAAGTTTTCCTATTTTGGCATAAGTGTGAGGGTAGGATGCTTAGCTTCAAGAATAATTCCCCTGACAAATTAGCAATATTTTATCAAAACAAGCCTTATTCAACACATAGTTTAAATATAATTCTAGCAAAATGAATCATCTAACAAATAAAAAGTTGAACGATAGTTTAAAAAAATGAAAGGAAGCAACTCTAATTTCTAACCTATCATTATTTCAATCCCAAATAAGCAACAGTCCCCCTAGACTCAAATGCCACTCTAAGCACACTTGCTATAAATTGGTGTGGACAGTCTTAAAGTTGTCAGCGAGACTTTTGTGGAGAGAGAGAGAAAGACAGCATCTTGTAGATTTCTGTCTTTAAACAATCCCAACCATAAACTGAACAGAAAGCTATTTTTCTGTCTCCGTGATATGTACCTTGCTTCTCCCATTATTACATTAGCACATGACCCGGTATACCTAAATCTGCCTTCCATTCCATTCGTCAAAAAAAAACTAGGGAAATGTTTTATGAACAAGTTTCTTATCCCTCTCCTGTATAAACACTACCAGCCTAAAATGAGGCAGTATCCTGCTTTCCAAGCTTCTGGGCTGTCTTCCTACCAAAAATACACATTCGATAGAAAAACTGAACTGTAAACATTCTACAGAAATATAGAATATATCAATAGCACAGTATCATCACACACAGTAAAACTTCTATATTTGCTATATGTGATTTCCAGTATCACCAGTTTTGTTTCTGTTTTACCAAGATGTTAGTTTTACTTGGTATTCTATTTAAATGTCTGCATTTTATTTCAGTGTCCAGCATGACAGCAGCGGAATAATGCCCTCTGGACTGAGGTACTTGCTTAAGTGGAGTGTGCCATTAAAACAGATTGAAGTGGTAGAATTTGGGAACAGTGAGGACCTGGGAGAGAAAAACAGATTTACCCCACCACATTCTGGAGAAAAGATCCTAATTAATGCAAAGCCAAGTAAGTGTATTTTCCAATTTTAATAGTTCAGACATGCAGCTGGTAATCTTTGACCTGTGCTTTCTCCTGAGTAATAGGGGATTTTACAATGTTAACAACGAGAATTTCCAAAGTGCAATCTGTGGCTGACCTCATCCTGAGAGCCTGGATCTATTTGTACTTTTGTTTCTTTTTCTCTTGTTTGTTCTGTTTGAATGTGGGTTTTGCCTCCAGTTTTGTAAAGGTAGTTTTTTTATACTGTCGTATTATTTCTGGAGGTGGCCAGTTAGTTCAGTTGGCTAGCATGTGGTTAAAGATTGGAGGTTCAATTCCCATTCTGACTGAGATAAACTTGGGGTCTAATCACTGCCCTGCCCAAGAACGTAGAAGGCACTAGCAGACTGTCACTAACAAAGGCTATCAAGAAAGAGCCTCATAATGAAGCATCAGCAGACAATCAGCCAAGAAACTGCTTCTGGCTAAAACATACGTGAAATATTATATTGCTGATGAATGAAGTCACAAAAATATGACTACCATGGTAGAGTCCATGCAAAGGTAGTCCCTAAACTCACCATATAGGTTGAAAGCCTGCATTTTACATTTGCATTGTAATTTTTTTCAATTGTACATTGATATATACAATATTTAAGTTAATAAATCAGAAACATGTAGCAACTCCTTAAGACCACTTCACATGCACCCAGCACATGTTTTCATCTTTCAACTCATCCCGGTAAGATTATTTGAGTATTGGTCCTGTGGGTTATACTTCAGGCTCCCCACATCCTTTTTGGCTTCCGTTCCTGAAAAAAAAACAATATTTCTGGGCTTATAATACAAGTTTAGTTAGGTTTAAAAACACTACTCCAACTCTCTGGGGTCAATTTCCATTTTGCTGGCATTTTAAAGGTTTTATTTCAACCCCTAAATTTATTTTGTATGCTGAATGAATGGACATATATTTATATCTGCTGCATGTGGTTGAATGACTGAAAAGAATGTTTAAAAGCACACATTATTAATAAAACTTCATCTGTTAAGGTGTCACTGAACACAGAAAGTCACATGTTCATAACTTTTTCTTAAAATGAATGGTGCACATAGCTGGTGACATCAGTGAAAGGTTTATCGGCTGACATAAATGAATGCATTGGGACATTTTTGATATTGTTATTTACATGTTGTTAGGAACGATGCAGTTTAGTTTTATGGATTAGCACTGCCATTTTTCTCGGTGGAAAGAAGTAGAGCTGGGGCATTGGCTTTATGGAGCCTTAGGAGTGTGCAAGAAGCTGACTTGACCCCTTTGTGGGCTATGATTCAAGTATTTTTAATTTTGAATGGTGATTCAGCATTTTTTTGTAGCCGCAGTGCGGGAACCAGGCCTGCATGAGGAGATCTGGGTTCAGTGAGTCAGTGGCCCTGAGTGGAAGATAACTGCAAATGGGCAAGCGGGGGAGCTTGGATTGTGGACAAAGCTTTGCTCAGTGTTATTATCAAGTGTTGATGTAATTAAAGAACTGTGACCCATGTAGGAACTTGCTGACCAGACTTCAAAGGATAGATTAGCTTTTTTTTAATAAAAGCTAATCTACTGCAGGGAGGGAGGGATTTAGTCTGCAATGATCCCCCACACAGCATTTTGGGAGGGAGTCAGCCTTGTCCATTAAAGTGCTTGACACCTAAGATCTTGATCAAGGTGCTGGTCACCAGAAAACGAAGGCAATGGCTACTAGTATCATCGCTATACTGTTTATTGAGAAATTCAGCTGATATTCTGGGACCTGGTTTTGAATCCCACCACATCAGATGGTGGAATTTGAATTCAGCAAAAGTGATCTGGAATTAAGAATCTACTGATGACCATGAAACCATTGTCAATTGTCTAAAAAACCCACCTGGTTTACTAATGTCCTTTTCTGGGCAGCATGGAGATGCAGTGGTTAGCACTGCTACCTCACAATGCCAAGGATATATAGGTTAGAGGGATTAGTGGGTATAATATGTAGAGATATGGGGCTAGGGCCTGGGTGGGATTGTGTTTGGTGCAGACTCGATAGGCCGAAGGGCCTCTTTCTGCACTGTAGGGTTCTATGATTCAGTGATATATGTGGTGGACATCTGGATGTCATGGATTTCAGACCTTTGAGATCTCCAGAATTCCAGGCAGAGATGTTGACAATGGTTCAAATTTTTGCAGACTATTTACTAAATAAGGTTTTATTCTCATAGGAAATGTTTCCTGCCCATTAAACAAGAAATTAATACCAGTTTATAATTTCTGTAAATGTAGTAAAACATGCTGCTTGGCTTTATTACATATGTAAGTAATTCATTAACGGGAAGGATATGTTTTTAATGTCACACATCTGAAAATTGTCCATTTATCACTGATAGCCAACATCTGCATATGTACGTACGTTATATGCAGTTTTTGAACATAATGGTTTGATTAATTTTCCAGTCTTACAGACAGGAGACAAGCAAACTGTATTTCTTTCCTCTGACCAACTACCTGTAAACAGAAGGTGTTTTGAAATATTTTTGAAGTATGCAGTAGTGCGATTTCCCATGCTCTCAGTTTGTGTGATCCAATTTACTAATAACTCACAGCAAACCCGTGCTATGTTTAATTCAAAAGGTTTATTTATTTAATATTCAAAATCCAAAGGGTGTTTCCCTCTTGGCAGAGTTTAGTCCAAATGAGTATAGAATTGGAGACAACCAACAAAAAAAAACATTCAGATGATTGGCACTGCAACACAATGGGCTTTCTGTGCTTAGACCACTTGGCAAGAATTGATCGGGGACTTTTAAAAATAAAACAGACTTTGAGGAGTTGAGAGATGGTAATCAGCCACTTTCTCAGCCATCTGTTGTAGTCCTTCTCGGTTGATAAAACAAAGGCCAAACACTTGGGTTTAAACGGCCCGATCATTTAATGGCTAATGGCAGCTTCACAATCTGTTTCTTTGCTTTAGGCTGGAATTCCGTTGTTCTCTCTTGGACAGTTCCAGGAGTGAGATGAGTTCTGTTAACTTCTCTGCAGGCAAAACAAATTTTGACCTCTTTCTTTTGTGATAGTTCAGGTTGGGGAGCGAATTTGTTTGCATTTTGTCTGCTTTTGTTGATTACGAGTAGCCCGAACAATGAGCTGAGAGATTTCGCAGGCTGAGAGTGGAATCATTTTGTTCTTGTAACTCCTGTGGGAGCTCCCAGAACTAAAGGGCCAATCTTGTGGTCATGCGAGTTGCAGCAGCCATCTTTTTAGATTATCAAAAAGTCAATTTTTAAAAAGAATGACAAAAGAAATAGAGTTTTGGATTTCTTTTCATGTCATATGGACCCAACGTCAGAGAAATACTGTAAATTTGTTAAGTCTAAGCTTAAGTTTATTTCTTAGTGTAACAAGTAGACTTACACTCACACTGCAATGAAGTTACTGTGAATATTCACTAGTCGCCGCACTCCAGCGTCTGTTCAGGTACACTGAGGGAGAATTTAGCATCTTTTGAACTGTGGGAGGAAACCCACACAGACACGGAGAGAATGTGCAGACTTTGCACAGACAGTGACCCAAATCAGGATTGAATCCAGGTCTGTGGCACTGTGAGGCAGCAGTGCTAACCATTGTGCCACAATGCCACTTACTGATTATGACCAGTCTGGATTTGTTTGGTTCTGTAAAAACAATGAGTGTGGACAATCTTTTGCCCAGTTTTCAAATGTGAGTGACACATTTTCTTTTAGTTCGCAAATTAGTATCAGGTCATTCTCTTCAGCTTTGTGCTCTGAAATATATCAGTGAAACTTGAAATCAGAGCTCAGATGAAGTTAAATATACCTACATCACTGGGTATACTAATGTAGTTATATCTATGCCTAGCTCTGGTGGGAGGTTGGAGTTTATCTCCACAAAGAGGAAACGGGAAGAATGATGAGTCAGCATCTAAAAATAACCACAACTTAGGAGAAACTTTCAAAATCAAAACTGTAATTATTTTTTCATGCACATAAATATGAATGGTAATTATTCCTATCATTTTTATTTCAGAAAAATAATGCAAATTAGGATGAGGAAAGATAATTAGGGAAGGTTTTCAAGTTACTAACCAGACACCCAAAGCTAGATTAATTGAAACCATTTCCTGCAAAATTAGCTTATCTCCCAGCAAGAACATTGGTCTTCATTGTGTTCAGGTAAAACCAGTTTGTACTGTACAAACCACTGATATTTCTGAAGTGGCTCCAGATATGTGAACTCTTCCTTCCTAAACTATCCAACTAGCTATTGTTAGGATACCAGATCAGAAATCCCAATGTGTATTATGAAGTCAGACTACACCCCAACAATTTGCTATCTTGTCATTAATGTGAGGATATGATGTTTTATTCCAGGCGCAACTCTACTGACACGCAAGGGAGTTTTTATCAAAAATTTTATTTAACAACATAGTTTAACTATAACAAATGCACTAGCATAACAAGAATTGAACAATACTTAAATATGGCAAGATACAATTCTTAACTGCTAACATATCATAAGTTACAATTCAAGCAATATCCCTCTTATAGATTTACGTCTCTTTAAAATTTGTTGGCGAAGCACAGACATACTTGCTTATCTCAGGTTAACAATCCTAGAGCTTTCAGAGAGACACCTGTTTCTTCCAGTAATCCAAACAGCAACTGCTTGTATTTTAAAAATGAAACTTAAACAGTGATTTTTATTCCCCCCCACCCCTGCAGACTTAAGTACATGACTATATCCATGCCAATCAACCTAATCAAAACTTTACTCTGAAACCTCTAAGGAAGACCCAAGTAAATGTAAATGCATTAGCTGATCTTAAAACAAATAATTCAGGTCTAAAATAAGTATTTATTATGTACTCCCAGTTACTAATTTAAAGGTTTAGCTAGACAAATCAGTTCCATGCAAAACAGATTTGAATTCTAAACATACCCCTTACAAGAAACATAACATAAATATTTGTTAAAAGCACTGTATCATCACATTATACAGGAAATTACCTTGTGTTGGTTTTCTTATACTGAAAATTCTGTGTTTCCTGTAGCATTGTTTTATAAACCATAGTGAGATGTATACCCCCATTAAATTGATATTTTTACATGTGCTGTCTTTTAATTTATCATTTTCTCCATCCCATCGACTTCAATAGAATATTTCTTTCCTCTTTTATTTTTCTTGGCATGGAGTGAGTTTGGATTATATGTGAGTCCTGACCCTTTGTAGGCAACCAGCGGCAATGCTTCAACAACCGTCTTGTCGGTATCAGTTAAGAGACCGCTGCCGGGCCAGCTGGGCTGGCTGTTCATGTTGTCAGCCTAATCAGATTGCCTGCAACCTTGTCAACACCACCATCAGAATTGGTCACTGCCGAGGCTGAAAGGGGATAGAAAGGGTGCCTTAGAGGCAGCCTCTAAGGAGAAGGGAGATATTTGATTCTGTGATGGACGCAGGCCTCAGCAACCAAAGGAATTACCTTTTCAGTAATGACATCAGGGCTGCCAGGGAAACCGTTGCTGTTGGAAGGGCTGTCCTTGGATCATGGGACCTCTGGAAACCAAGGCCTCCTTCCCCTTCCCCCTCCATAGTTTTCAATTAAGTCTGATGTACAAGGAGTCTGCTGAACATGCTTTATATATTAGTGGATTTTTGACATTGCTGACGGTGAGTTATTCAACATTTAGTGCTTTGTTGCGGCCCTTGATTTATGAGATTGAATTTCTGAATACAAAATTACACCCAGTCTGGAAGTTGCTCAAAGTGATGACAGGAAATCTATTATTGTAAGGATTTCATTACCTCTCAGACAAATGGATAAATCTATAACCATTTTTCCTCTTTGGGTGAAAAAATTATTAAAAGAAATGTAGCAAATTTATGAAGAAGTAAAAATTTAGGACTGATTTATAAATTGTTCTTGTTGTAACTTGTCTGCTGATGATACTTTTTTTTGTGGCTGATGTAATATTGTACTGTTGAATATATTCAACACAGAGAAAGTACTTTGCAGGAAAAACCCACCCTTTGATTTCACAATTTTGTAATGGTGTTTATGTGCACTGGTAGTCATGGTTTCATAGAATTTCAGATTTCAAAATCAAAACACAAGTTGATTGGCTAATGCAGATGATTGAACAGTTGGCCAGAATTTGTAAATTGGACCATATTTTACCATTTTGATTCGAAGTGCAAGGCGGACTGAAACTGGGAGTGTTTCAGATCCGACTTTTAGACCCAGTCTGAGGCACCCCCATCTGCATTCTGCCTGAAAAAATATCAGCAATTCTGAATTGTGCTGCAGAAGCCTGTGGGCGGGGCATAATGCACCTGAAATCCTGCAGCTCCAATCGGCGCCTTCAATTCCGCATGCACAGAAAAGAAAGTGATAGACTGTTGCTTCCCTGTCACGTCATTCCTGAGCTGGATAATGCACTCCTCCCCAGCTCCCACAGACATTGCCCCATTCCCACATGACTGACCTCTTAACCCTCCACCCATGGGCCCTTCCACTTGTCCCCTCTACCAATCTCAAGAAGAGTGACAGTGGACCCCCCCCCTTCCCACTCACTGATCTCAAACAAAATCGCAGCAGACCACCCCCCTTCTTGCTCACTGATTCAAGCAGAGTAGCAGCAGATCCCCGTTCCTTCTCACTAATCACAGACAGAGTAGCAGTGGACCCCTTCCTGCCCGATCACAGGCAGAGTGACAGTGGACTCTCCCCCTGCCCCTTCCTGCTCACAGATTTCAAGCAGACTGGCAGCGGACCCTCCTTCCCTCTCACTAATCACAGGCAGAGTGGCAGCAGACACCTCCTTTCCCCATCACTGATCTCAGTCAGAGAGCCATTGGACCCACTTTGGATCCAAACTCCACCACCACCACCAACTGCCCCCCCACACCCCCTCCCCCACACACACACCACACACAAAGAACACACACACACACACACTCTCTCTGATCTGAAGCAGAAAGCCAGCGAATCAGAATTGAATCAGAGCCATTTGAATCTGAATTAGATTTTTGTACAGCATGTCTATTTTGCACTGAATCTGGATGGGTGAACGTAATGGTAAAGGGGGAGATGCCATTAAGATTGAGCATGCATTAATTAAGTCAATTTAAATGCGTGCAAATGCATTTAAATAGCTGTCGTGCCCATTTTGGGTGCAGTCCTAATCGCGACCATTTTCGGGGTTTGGAAAGGGGGAACCGGTGCAGCAGTGGGCACGGATCGCGCTACTCGTCTCATGCCCGACTTTACCAAGTTTTCGCGTCCGAAAACAGATGCAACTTGATGGTGAAATCGGACCCGTGCATTCTTTATTGAAAGCAATTAAGAAATGGACTCGACAGAGTAACCTTGCAAAATAGTGAAAGCACCTACTTTAATAGTTCATTGAAAACTGATTTATGATATAAGCCTGCTATTCCTTTATGATGGGCCGCATATTTGTGCAAGGGCAGTATTTTCTTCGGATAACTGATATGAATAGACTTTTGTTTATTTTTGAGTGTTTTTTTCTAAGGCAAACTCTGACCCATAGCTTTAGATTAAGTGGAAATGGCATCACTGCATTGCTGCCATTTTTCACTGAAAATTTTGTATCATGACATAAAAACTACAGACACGTTATTCACTTGAAAAATGCCTGAGTGAGTACAAACAAAAGCTGTACACAGGGAGCAGAAGGTCTTTGTTTCAGAGTTTTCAATATTGGCTGTTTCACTCACCTCTTATTTCAAGGATTTTTTTAAATGTGGAAGGTTCTTCACAAATTCCTGCTAATATTATCCATATATTTTCAAAGGTAAGACAGGTATATGCCTACAAGGGTCATGTGAGCTACAGGAATATTTCTTTGGATGATTATGGTAAAGTTAACATAAGGCTGTTCTTTATTATGCTGTAAAGATGTTCTGCTATCCCAGGCCTCAGGGCACTGAAGGTGAATGAGGGAGAGGTTGTTATTTCTTTTACTATCTTGTCTAGGCTTGTCCAACCCATTCCCTTGGGCACCACATTTGCATTTTTTTCTGACACGATGAGTAAATTTCAGAAAGATAAAATTCGACACAATAATTTCAAAAGAAGTTCAGAGGATTTTAAGGAAATAAATTATTTCTGAGCAGAGGTAAAGAGAAGTCACAGCAATAAAATGATTGTGAGAAGGTTAGTGTTTGTGGGGGTGTGTGTATGGGTGCTGTATGGTGGTGAGAGTAAGTGAGAAACCTGAAACTGCGCATAAGACAGACGTGCACTTATCCCCACATATTTACTTAGTCAGTTTCGCAATTTCAGGCACACACACACACACCCTACAAACTCATTCTCACCCACAAATTCATTCCCACCCACCCACACTCTCCCACACCCACACGTTTTCCTATACCACACATTTTCCTACACCCACTCGTTTTCTCACACCCACACTCACACCACAGCTCCCCGAGCTGGCCGATACGTGGCCTTCTGCAGCTCCCAATTCTTGTCCTTCCCTGGGCCTGTTGACAGCTGGCCTTTGCAGGTCCCCTGAAACTTTACCCTCTATGGGACCGATGTAACTTTTCCCTTCACGGACCCACCAAAACATTGCCCTCCACAGATTGCCAGACCTGGCATCCAAGCCTTCATTTCCGTGATGTCTTTGCTTCCCTTGAACTCCCATTCTCCTGACAAAGGAGCAGCAAGAGCTCCAAAACTAGTGGCTTTTGCTTCCAAATAAACTTGTTGGACTTTAACCTGGTGATGTGAAATTTGTTACTTCGCTTCCCTTGGCCAGAAAAACCTCAGCACAACTCCAGCGCCAGTGTGCATTGCTCCTCCAATCAGGGACTCTTTCTGTCCCTCATTTGCTGCTGATAGGTTGACGAGTGAGCCTTCCAGAAACTAATGCAGGAGAGAGACAGACAACCAATGAGCAACTCGATGTAGAGTCTTTCATTGAGAGGGATTTTGGAAATGCATGCCTGATCTAGTCAACAAATATCAGAAGAATGCAACTGTTCTTTAACCTATGATGGGTTAAGCAGGTGGTTAATTGCTCCAGTGGGGGAGTTTTACAAAGATGAAGAGAGTCTTACCTCTTGGTTAGAGAGCCTGCAAGAGAAGGTCTGCCGGAATACCAGCCAATCGGGCAACTGACTGACCATTGATGGGCTTTCCACTGGATCAAGACCCTGAGGGTGGGAAGACTCGACTGACAAGAACTGCCAGCCAATTAGATGCAGGAGGTTCCTTTCCTTGGGAATGCCACTGGGGAGCTGATGGCTGTTGCCAATGTGACACCTAATGGGTGCCCAAGGTCCAACAGCAACCCAGCTAGAGTAAAGCAATGGTGAGAGGGGTTTTGAAGGACAAGGGTTATGGAGAAGGTGGGGATTTGGGGATTGGCCGCAAAGGCAGGAAAGTGACTCTCAATAGCAAACCCGCCCTCTCCCATTCCTGATACTGGGTCCTTCAATCAAGCACTGAATAGGCAACTTCCCCTCTCTCCAGCAAACCACAGGCAACTCCACAAATCTGCACATTGTGCAATCTGCATGGTGACAGGCCCATCCTGGATTAGCACCAGTGCTGTAGGGAAATTGCTTTTAATTGATCATTAATTACCCACTTCACTTGGCAGCTAAGCAGGAAAGCAGCTCATGGGCCTTCCCACCACAGACTTAAAAGGGCTGGAGAGGAAGGATTCCCTTCCTCTCGATTGGATGCCACCTACCTTCAAGCTCAATACAAGGATGAGCATAAAATAACACAAATCAAAAGATGTTTTGTTACAATTAGGGAGGTGAGAAACTATGTTTGTAGCTGAGAACTCATGCTCAGCACGTACCTTCAGCAAAAGGAGACTATTACTGTTAAATAAATCAACCCAGTTTTTTCTGATGACTCCTTCTCATGCCTGGTGATCTGCATTAAGACTTGTCAATTTGAAGTTACAGGAGCTGTTATTATACCAGCTGAGATCAACAAGGCTGGACTCATGCCTGGTCATAAAGCTCAGTGAACTCTTTCAGTCTTTGTGGGAGTAAGACTCATATCACAGGAATACAAATATACCTCTGACCACTTAAACATGATGTGGAGATGTCAGTACTGGACTGGGGTAAACACAGTAAAAAGTCTCACAACATCAGGTTAAAATCCAACAGGTTTATTTGGTAGCAAAAGCCACTCACCTTCGGAGTGCCTTCATCAGGAGAGTGGGAGTTCTGTTCACAAACAGAGCATATAAAATCACAAATTCAATTTACAAAATAATGGTTGCAGTGCGAGACTTTACAGGTAATCAAGTCTCAAAGGTACAGACAATGTGAGTGGAAAGAGCGTTATGCAGAGGTTAAAGAGATGTGATTCCTGTCTGGAAACAATACATATCTCTTTAACTGTGTATAACGCTCTCTCGACTCACATTGTCTGTATCTTTGAGACTTGATTATCTGTAAAGACTCACATTCCAACCATTATTTTGTAAATTAAGTTGTGTCTTTATATGCCTAGTTTGTGAATAGAATTACCACTCCCATGATAAAGGAGCAGCGCTCTGAAAGCGAGTGGCTTTTGCTATCAAATAAACCTGTTGGAGTTTAAGCTGTTGTTGTGAGACTTCTTATCGTATCCACTTAAACAAGCAGAAAGAAATTTGCTAATCTTGTGACAATCATAAACAAATCTCACTGTACTGTGTCACTGGCAAAATATTGCCAGAATCCTAATAAACAGCATGACCAGGATTTAAAGCTCACCACGAGAGCGGAAAATCCCATCCAAGGTCAACAGTCCTTTACATGGTACCCCACACGCTCCAATTCCCACAGCAAGTGGGATGGAAAAATTCCACTTATGGAGTCCAGTGCAATTTCAGAAAAGAAACCACTGATTTGGTGTTTGCAGTGTAACCACTCCAGGAGAAATGTCAACAACTGAGTAATGACCCATGCACCATGTTTGTTGATCTGACCAAATCCTTTGGTGCAGTCAATCTTGAGGGCCTTTGGAAGATCATGGGGAAATTCAGCTGCTCTGAGAAATGCACCATGATGGTTCACCGGTTCCACGATGGCATCCTAGCACATGTCCTGGACGACGGCAAGTCCTTCAACCCATTCCCAGTCTCTAATAGAGACAAATAAGACTTCATTTTAGCATCAGTCCGCGTGCTTATTTTCCTCTATCATGTTCTCTGATATCTCAGCTGCTCATTATAAGATGACTCCAGCCAAGACCAAGCTTTTTAATTTTCTGTTATCAATGACTGCTTTTGCTGTGGGTTCGCAGATGGCCATACATTGTAGCATGACTTGGTCTTCATTGTGTGCAAAAACTTTAGCCTGATAACATAAGGAAAAGAGTAATATCATATCAGCATGCTCCAGGAAAGCTAGTTCTCAAGGTTCAAGTCCATGATGAAAAATTGTTAGTACTGGAGAAGTTCTCTTAGCTCAGTAGCATGCTCTTGAGATGTCAATATTGACAATGAGACTCCCGCAGTGAATTGCCAGATGCAAATCTAGTCTTCAGCAGATATCAAACATCATTCTGAAAGTGAAGAGGAGTAAGTCTGCCTAACAAACTGAACATCTACAAAACAATAGTCTTACCCACTCTTCTCTAAGCATGCAAGACTTAGAATGTGTATCAGCCTCATGCCAAGAAGCTTAACCCACTTTCACTTGACTTGCCTTCGGAGTCAAGTTAAAATGAAGGCCAAAATGCCAATCATAGAGGTGAATACCTGAGTTGGCATGCAAAGCATCCACACCTATATTGAGACAGTCACAGTTGAATTGGGCTGATCATGTAGCCAACACGAGTGACTCTCGTCTACCAAAATGAATTTTCTATAGAGAGTTGAGTTTGGAGTGTGCTCTCGTGTTGGTCAAAATATTCAGTACAAGGACATCAGGCAAAAAACACATCCAGGAAAACACATGCAAACAGCTATGGGGACCATAATTTCCTGTTACAGCACTATATCCATACATTCCTTCAGAAATAGCTGCCAGCTTCTCTCCATTGTCCCTGCCATTGTCGTCTTTCCCTCACATTTTGATGTTTAGTCCACTTCTTTCAGAGATGTTGATTTTGAGGAGTGAAGGTAGATGGTTGTCTTGTGTCTCTGTCTCTGTTGCTTAACAGAGTGGTCATGATGTACAACTAACACAGTGGTGAGCAAGCCTGAGAGTCCCTCCTGAGTCTGCAGACTCAATGCCCAACCAGAACACAGTTTTCCATCACATAATATTACATCTGTTATGTTTTCTCTGTCAAATATTCTCAATCTGTTCTAAGACTTATGTCTGCTAACTTAGATATACTGCAAAAACTATCTTTACTTTAACCCCCTCTTCTGTTTTTGGCACGTGACTACCCTAATGCTTGTAAATAGATCAGAGAAACTCGATTCATTACTGAATTTAGGTTCCGCTCCACGTGCAAATGCTTTGTAACAAAGCACAGATTTAGACTGCCAGACTGTGAAATGAGCAGAGCTGAAAACTGCTGTGTGGGAGGGTGATTCTGAGCGTTGTCACACCTCGTTAGATGACAGTTGTAATCTCAGCTGTTTCTCAAAGATAGTTCTGAAAAAAATGTTTGTGACACATGTAATAATCATCTAAAATATAAAGGCACTTGCAAAAAAAAGGTACATGATGCCTAATGAATGCATGATTTACTGTGATCCTCACATCTTGAATCCTGACTGTAGTGAGTATGTGGAGACCCATCTGTGGCAATTCATAAAAAACACTTATGAGCCGTTTATTTTGAAAAATCATGTTGACCACTAACAAAGAGGATGTTGTTCTGATTTTAATTTGGAGAAAATTACATAACATACAATTAGTTGTTTGCATTTCCTCTCGGGTGACTTTTAGCTTGTGCTACATGAAACGAAAGCGGATTATCTCAGACAGATATTTGACATTTTTTCATTAATTTGTCACTAGTTCAAAGTGATGCTAAAGAAAAATTTATGTTCAAACTACATAGTAGTGAACAAAACTTTCAGTTGTTTGGAACATTTTTAAACTTGTTTAATCAGCACTTGCAAAGAAATATTTGCTGTTGAGTATTCAGTATGCTATGATGATCTTTGATTTAGGAACATACGGTTAGATTATCCAGATATAATTTATATGGTGTTCTAAACTCCAGTTGTAAATTACTGTAACTTGATTTTTGGATGTAATTATGAGACGAATACAAAATTAGTGTAGCGTATAATTACAATCAAAAAATTGTACTGAGTACTTTGAGGATGTGGTGTCTCATAGGATCCATACCTGCAAAAGGAGGCCATTCTGCCCATTGAATCTGCACCAACCACAATCCCACCCAAGCCCTATTTCTGTAACCCCTCAAGTTTACCCTATTAATCCCTCTGACATTAGGCTTAATTTACCATGGCCAATCCATCTAACCTGCAAGTTTTTGGACTGTGAGCGGAAACCAGAGCACCCGGAGGAAACCCACGCAGATATGAGGAAGATGTGCAAACTCCACACAGACAGAGTGACACGAAGCCGGAACTGAACCCAGATCCCTGCTGCTATAAGGCAGCAGCGCTGAACAGTGTGCCACCATACTGCCCCATTTATTTGTGACAGACTAAGGAGGTGTTGGAAATGTGCAAGACAATCTTTTCACAAAAAATGCAGAGAAAAAGGGTAGAAATCTTTGACCATTGTACAAATTGAAATGGAGAGGAAATAATAGCCAAAGTTATGAAAGCAATTTATTTTTGAATATTAATTTTGGTTCAACACATTTATCATATCTGTAGTAACAAGTAGTATGTAAATCATCTTTAATGAAAAGACATTTGGATCTAACATTTTTTTAAAACAAAAAAAATTGTTGCATTATTAAATCTTGATTTGTTATTTATTTTCGTTTGGGACAAATGCCATTTCCTGACATGGTGTGGTTCATTTAAACTATTACAGAACTAATTACATGAAACATTTTCATTTCCAAAGCAATTATATTATTGTTTTTTTTAAGAATTTACTCATGGAAAATATTTCACTTTGAAATGTTATTTCTGGATTTGTTGTACACGCCCATCTGTTTCACACTTTGTCCCTTGAAAACTTTTGCTAGTACCAACAAAATGAGGAAGGGCTGCAGGTGAATGGAGCTGCCACTAATGCAAATCAGCAGATTCACTTTACCACTGAATTTATATATTCAGTGAATTTATCACTGAATATATTTGCTTGATGTTTAATGCACTGGATACACTTCAGAATTCATAGAACCCTACAATGCAGAAAGAGGCCCTTCAGCCCATCGAGTCTGCACTCATCATCATCCCATCCAGGCCCTACCCCATATCCCTGCACATTTAGAACATAGAACATAGAACATTACAGCACAGAACAGGCCCTTCGGCCTTCGATGTTGTGCCGACCAAAATAAAAAGCAATGCCCCTCCAAACTAAACCATTCCCTTCTCTTCCATATACTTATCAATTAACCTCTTAAACGCCACCAAACTTGGCGCATCTACAACAGCTGCAGGCAGGGCATTCCACTCCCTAATCACTCTTTGAGTAAAGAACCTACCTCTGATATCCGTCCTATAACTCATACCCCTTAATTTAAAGCTGTGTCCCCTCGTGCTAGCTTTCTCCATCCTAGGAAAAAGGCTATCACTGTCCACCCTATCTAAACCTCTAATCATCTTATATGCTTCAATAAGATCCCCTCTTAGCCGCCTCCTTTCTAACGAAAACAACCTCAAATCCTTCAACCTCTCTTCATAGGACCTGCCCTCCATACCAGGCAACATCCTGGTAAACCTCCTCTGTACCCTCTCCAATGCCTCCACATCTTTCTTATAATGTGGGGACCAGAACTGCACACAATACTCCAAGTGCGGCCGCACTAGAGTTTTGTACAGTTGCAACATGATGCTGCGGCTCCTAAATTCAATCCCCCTACCAATAAAAGCTAAGACTCCATATGCCTTCTTAACAACTTTATCCACTTGACTGCCTACTTTCAGGGATCTATTGACACATACACCAAGATCCTTCTGTTCCTCAACACTATTAAGAGCCCTACCATTAGCCCTATACTCTACACATTTATTGTTCCTGCCAAAGTGCATTACCTCACACTTTTCCACATTAAACTCCATTTGCCACCTCTCGGCCCAGCTCTGCAACTTGTCCAAGTCACTGTGTAAACTAAAACACCCCTCTTCACTATCTACCACACCACCAACTTTAGTATCATCTGCAAATTTACTGATCCATCCCTCAATACCCTCATCCAGATCATTTATAAAAATTACAAACAGCAGGGGCCCCAAAACAGACCCCTGAGGCACACCACTCGTCACCGAACTCCACGATGAATATCTCCCATTAACCACCACCCTCTGTCTTCTATCTGCCAGCCAATTCCTAATCCAATTAGCTAAATCACCCTCTATTCCACACATAGAACATAGAACATAGAACAATACAGCACAGAACAGGCCCTTCGGCCTTCGATGTTGTGCCGACCAAAATAAAAAGCAATGCCCCTCCTAACTAAACCATTCCCTTCTCATCCATATACTTATCAACTAACCTCTTAAACGCCACCAAACTTGGCGCATCTACAACAGCTGCAGGCAGGGCATTCCACTCCCTAATCACTCTTTGAGTAAAGAACCTACCTCTGATATCCGTCCTATAACTCATACCCCTTAATTTAAAGTTGTGTCCCCTCGTGCTAGCTTTCTCCATCCTAGGAAAAAGGCTATCACTGTCCACCCTATCCAAACCTCTAATTATCTTATATGCTTCAATAAGATCCCCCCTTAGCCGCCTCCTTTCTAACGAAAACAACCTCAAATCCTTCAACCTCTCTTCATAGGACCTGCCCTCCATACCAGGCAACATCCTAGTAAACCTCCTCTGTACCCTCTCCAATGCCTCCACATCTTTCTTATAATGTGGCGACCAGAACTGCACACAATACTCCAAGTGCGGCCGCACTAGAGTTTTGTACAGCTGCAACATGATGCTGCGGCTCCTAAATTCAATCCCCCTACCAATAAAAGCTAAGACTCCATAAGCCTTCTTAACAACTTTATCCACTTGACTGCCTACTTTCAGGGATCTATTGACACATACACCAAGATCCTTCTGTTCCTCAACACTATTAATAGCCCTACCATTAGCCCTATACTCTACACATTTATTGTTCCTGCCAAAGTGCATTACCTCACACTTTTCCACATTAAACTCCATTTGCCACCTCTCGGCCCAGCTTGCAACTTGTCCAAGTCACTCTGCAAACTAAAACACCCCTCTTCACTATCTACCACACCACCAACTTTAATATCATCCGCAAATTTAC